>OY992530.1:268127133-268783495 GCA_963921185.1 Dasysyrphus tricinctus
ACAACAACAATCCGGTATAATTCCGTATTGTTGTTGTATTTTACATGCTTCTTTTTTTGTAAGCGAAGATAAAAATGTACTACTGACAAGGCTAATGACAGTTTGCAACATGACAGACTTGATAAGTGAGCACAGAGTATTTAAAATGCCACTCTATACCACACTGACGATAGATTGAAGTGGTTCCATCTTCAGTCTTGAAAAAGCGGAATATCGTAGTAGTTAAATTCCTTTCCTGAAAATCGGAGTAGATTTACTCCATTTGGAATAAGATCCGAACGCTGGACAGAGCATATACAATACACGAATAGGAATTTGACAGTTAGTGTGTGTAGCCAACTGGCTAGCCAGTACTGGCTCGTGTGGCCTCAGGGTAAGACAGATGGTTTAGGAAATAGAGCTGTTTTAAAAATGGTAAATTGACGAAAATATCGGTTTTTCGGGTATAACTCCTTAAGCCTAGTACGCAGATCGAAATAAAATTTATCTCCCATATAAAATTTTTCCCAGGACAAATTTTATCTCGGATTTTTTTCCAAGCGGTACGCAGCTCCAACGCAAAATTTGACAGTTGTAACCGCTACGTGAAAAGGCAAAAGAAAGTCTCCACTTAATTTTGCGCGGAAAAAGAATGTTCGAAGCATTATTTTTCCGGATAAATTGTGACGTTTTATATATATTTCGCTTTTTATATACTAAAATCATCTCCTTGTTTCATTCTTTCCATTATTAAGACGTTGTGAGGACGCAAGACGGAAATAAAATATGAAATGCGTACAGAAAATGATGACATGGAATGAGAATAGAATAAATAGAACAGCTGTTTTTAATCAGTCAGTGGCGTAGCTAATGGGAAGGGGTACAAAAGGGCCACATTCAGATGCGGAAAATATTTTTTTCATTAAAAATATTAAATTGATTCCCAAACTGAGTTAAATCGAGTTGGTTTGAATCGGCAAACAGAGTTGGCTAATTTAAATACATTTTGGGAGCAGTACAGACATTGTGAACATATTTATCTGATTTTGGCAGGGTTTTCTTAAGCCATCGACAACACATCCATCCCTCAATGGAATTTGACAGTTGATGGCTTGAAAGATGAAGAACATACTATATTTTGAAAGAAAAAATTAATTTGATCCAAATGTCAAACAAGTGCCCTAAATCACTTTTTCCCGGAGAAGTAAAAAACCTTCAAAAATTTCGGAATTTTTAGTGGTTTTTTAATCCATTGTCATCGTAGCGGTCCTTCAATATATTTTGACAGTTGATGGCTTGACAGACAAACTATATTTTGACGGAAAAAAAGTGTATTTTGATCCTAATAATACCAAATTGCCCTAGAATCGCCTATTTCCAGAGAAGAAAAAACAGAAAATTTCAGACCTTTTGGAGGTATTTTCTTCCATCCACATTATACTGTTTCCCATCAAGCGCATGTGATCAATTTTTCTTGTTCTGCAAATGCTTTGAAGTAATCTGATTTCTGGTAAAAGTTTCAAGCTTATGTGAAGTGAAGGATATTTTATATATTTTTTAAATTTCTAACTACGCTACTGTTCTCATTTGACTTTTGTTTTATCTCTACACCTTAATGGGGGTTTCTTTTGGTAAATTCAGATTTTGATCCAAAAATTGATTTTTTTCGTCGCGAATGGTATACGAATTCAGATTGATTTTTCTTTTTAATTGTATTAGTGTATAATTTGTGTCTGTGAAGCTATAGCGATTCAGACATGTCAAACTGATGGCTTTCAATTCTTCTGGTGTGTAATGGTGTTAGTAAAAGAGGGGTAAATCTGCCGAAAAATCCAGATCTGCAAAATTGATTTTCGATCAAAAAAAATTGATTTTTTTGCCCATTGGAAAGCTTTAATTGCCAAATTCTTTGTTTTGACAGATCTGAAGGAGAAAAAAATCAATTTTTGTTACCAAAAGAAAACCCCATTAAACTTCGTAAATCTGTCAAATTTTCCATGCAAGTTGTGACAGAATTATGAAATTTTAAATTTTACAACGTTTACGACGACTTTGCGCTGTTGCATGAATCCACCTGAAAAGTAGAAAAATGATTTACCAACTTTAGGTGTGTTTTTTTTTGCAAGCCCGGGGGAATCGGATGAAAAAAACGACATCGTGGCTAAGCGACGCCATTGCAGAAAAAGAATGGAGTTTCCATACAAACTATCGATAACATGTATGAAATTCATGCATCACAGTTTTTCTCTGGCCTTAAGTTAAGCCCCTAAAATTCTCTGGGCTTAGCTAAGCCCGAAGGGGCTTAGTTGTTGTTGCTTTTAAAATGTAAATTGCTTAGCCCCGACATCGTTTTTTTCCATTCGGGCAAGGAAAAAAACACAGCTTTTGTTTGCATTTATTATTGCATTTGCATTTTGCCCCGGGCGGCAAAAATTGAGGGCGGCAAAATTGAAAATTTAGGCTCGTTGGCAGCTAATAGAAAATAATTTTACGAACTTTGTAACTGATTAGGGCATAAATAATTGTTCCGATACAGCTATTAATAAAGAAAACTATACATTGACAAACTCTTCTTACTGCTTATATCTGGGTCTGGGCCGGGGTTATCTTCTAGCATGCAAGAACAACATATGGGATCCAGGTTTCTATCGGAGGTTATTTCAATAATGCAAAAGTAAGTTTTCACTTTGATGATGGTAAAGAAAAAAGACAACATAAAGGTTGAAAATACTCAACCATGAGGTAAATAGACTGCAAAGCACTGTTTTAATATTAGTCCGCAATGTGGTTTTGAGTAAAAATAAAACATGGGTAAGACTTATTTAGACAAGTTCATTTACGTACCTTAATGTTCCCAAACTTCAAAACTGCATTTAATGCAGCCTTGTTGGTTTTTTAACGATCTAATTTAGGCATGTTTTTTTTATTTTTTACTAAAGTGGATAAAATCAAAAAAGGTAAAAAAAAAATAAATTTGAAAAAAAAACTTTAAAAAACAATTAAAACTTTATACAATATAATGTTGACGAATTTGTATAAATTATTCCCAATTAAAAAAGATATATTTTTCAGGAAAATTTTAAGGACCAAAGCTAGTTTTAAGTATTTTTGTCATAATTAAGTATTAAAATACTTAAGCATTTTCATACTTATTTTGTTGACCTAGAACCAATCCAATAAGAGTTTTAGTAAGGTATAGCCACTAAATTGATAGTATTTTTTGTTTTATGTTCTTATCAATAAAAATGAAATTATAAAAAATAAATAATACCAGTAGTCCAGTCAAATTAGTATTTTATATCTACAAAAAATACTGCATCGAATTTTTTTTTTGTTTCTTAAAGAGTACCTTTTGTAGAGTGTAAATCCAAAAAGTTCGAACAAAAAGCGCCCATGCGTTGTCCGCCATTTTGAAAAAGGCTTTGGAAAGCGTGAACTCTATTTTCTCGGATCCTATCATATATAGAGCGGATTTTTTTTTATAGGTTTGTACGTTATAATATTTTCTTTAACTTTTGTTGAGAAAAAAATTTGAAACCTCTTTTCAAAAAAAGTTATCGACGAAAAACTGTCGAGGTTTTGAAGTAAAAAATGGTTTTTAACGTTTATCTCGCCTCATGTTCATCTGATCGAAAAAATAATTAAGTTGGTTCTTATAGATCATTTTATTTCCTACATTTTGGTATATTTAAATTTTATGTGCGATAAAAACTGTAGGAAATATAACCTGTCAAAATGGCCAATATCCTCCGAAAATTAAAAAAAAAAAAAGAAATTTACTCACGTTTGAAAATTTACCAATTTGATTATGTTCATTATGAAATTTAAAGAAACAGTTCAAACTCTTTTCCACACCACCACCGAGGTAGAGTTACGGCGCATTTTGCTTAATGTGGTGTCCCCAGGAGGTATAATCCCCGATTCAATCGTTTTCGTTTCTATTTCAGCCCATTGAGGTATCAATGTGGTATAGTTTTTTCATGTCGTTCTCCTTTTTTTTTGGGCTAGGCGTGCGAACATCAATGATCATATTAACGTCGTTAGTA
This sequence comes from Dasysyrphus tricinctus, assembly GCA_963921185.1. Classification (NCBI taxonomy): domain Eukaryota; kingdom Metazoa; phylum Arthropoda; class Insecta; order Diptera; family Syrphidae; genus Dasysyrphus; species Dasysyrphus tricinctus. The sequence goes on from OY992530.1 coordinate 268,131,159, forward strand.
CTGCTGGGATCATCATTGGTAGTTTCTTCAATGTTTTCAGGTGAGGAAAAGGCTTCACATGCGTCTTCATCTTCCAGTAAATTTTGCAAGGAAGAAACACTCTCGCATGTTTTTCCACTGTAGTAGAAACATATTAAGGAACAATTCAGACCAGATTTCCAACAGCCACAAGCTCGACCACACTGGCCTTTGCATTTGGAGGATATAGTTTGCAATATGCTTTGTGGCTTTTTAGGCTTTCGCGGTTGTTAATAGACATAATAGATAATTATTTTTCGGATAAGCCGCGTAATAAAAGTTTAAAGAGTGCACTTTGGTACTCACCCCGAACGTTTCGCATCAAATTGCATTGAGCGTGGTCACCGGGAAACTGCTCTTGAAATGTTATAATGTATTAGATTGACTACGCAGGTTGTAGCTGTGCGTAGGTGGTTCTATCTCATGATTTTGTTGTTGTTGTTGAGGTGCAGCTTGTTGGGAGCAAACAATGCTCACTACATCGGAGGGTATTTTAAGTTTGAACTGGGATGCCGGTAAGGTGTTAATGACGGGATCCCAAGAACGTGAAAGCTTAAAACTGTCATCTCGATTGAAATTTTGGTTGCGTTTTATTTCAATCGCCTCCCGTACCAGCCGTGGGATGTAGTGGGTTTCTTGAGCTAAAACCTTGGCTTGGTCAAAATAGATCCAGTGGTGTTCATCTGGATTGTCCAAGATGTGCTCACAAATTGCCGACTTCTCCCGCTGGTTCTTACTAGCCGTTTTCCTTTGGAGGTGGCGAAGTACTTACGAGTAGATGAAAACCCTAATCTAGTACTACCAACTGCACATGCTCTCATGCGCGAGTAGATACATTTTACATGGGAAAGCAGTTTGATGTGTTCCATTGAAAAAAGCTGGCAAAGTACTTGCAAGTACTTCGCCACCTCCAAAGGAAAACGCCTACTAACAGCACTAATGTGCTCTTTTAAGCGAGTAGCAATGCTTTTTTGTGTTTGTCCAACATACAAAGACCCACAGCTACAGGGAACAGCATATACCCCCGGTGTTTGGAGAGGAAAATGGTCCTTTGGTGACTGAAGGTGGTTTTTTACCTTTTTTGGTGGTATAAATATGGATTTTACCCCATATCTCTTCAACACTCTGCCAACTCTATCCGTTACACCCTTGACGTAAGGTAAGAAAGCTTTTTTGTCCAGATTGCTTTCGTCCCTTTCATGTGACACCACTGGCTTCCACGTTCTTTGCCTTTTGGAGTAGCCATTTGCTCTTAGCACATTGTCGACTAGGTTCAGCTCAGTCATTAGATGTTCACTGTCACAAATTCTGTGGGCGCGCTGAAACAATGTCGAAACAACAGATCTTAAATTTGCTGGGTGGTGGTGGGAAGTAGCATGTAGGTATCTGTTAGTGTGTGTTTCCTTCCGATAGACTGTGTGACCTAATGTACCATCCATTTTCCGTGTTACCTTCACATCCAAAAATGCAATGGAATTGTCTTTTTCTTTTTCCATCGTGAAACTGATTTTTGGATGTTGAGAGTTCAGATGTTCAAAGAAACTCTCAATAATGGAGCGTCTTTTCTTTTCCAACCCCATTTCAGTGGGTCGGTGAACACCGATCCAAGTCTGTACTTGATGGTAGGTACGGAATGTGTGTTGCCGAGCACCTGCTGCACTAGGAGGCAATGAAGATAGATTAAACTTAGTTTTTTTTGACGTTTGACGCGAGAATGTTCATTCCTTGCTAAATTTACTGGAAGATGAAGACGCATGTGAAGACTTTTCCTCATCTGAAAACATTGAAAAAACTACCAATGACGATCCCAGCAGTACTAACAATGTTAATATGATCATTGATGTTCGCACGCCTAGCCCAAAAAAAAAGGAGAACAACATGAAAAAACTATGCCACATTGATACCTCAATGGGCTGAAGTAGAAACGAAAACGATTGAATCGGGGATTATACCTCCTGGGGACACCACATTAAGCAAAATGCGCCGTAACTCTACCTCGGTGGTGGTGTGGAAAAGAGTTTGAACTGTTTCTTTAAATTTCATAATGAACATAATCAAATTGGTAAATTTTCAAACGTGAGTAAATTTCTTTTTTTTTTTTAATTTTCGGAGGATATTGGCCATTTTGACAGGTTATATTTCCTACAGTTTTTGTCGCACATAAAATTTAAATATACCAAAATGTAGGAAATAAAATGATCTATAAAAACTAACTTAAATATTTTTTCGATCAGATGAACATGAGGCGAGATAAACGTTAAAAACCATTTCTTACTTCAAAACCTCGACAGTTTTTCGTCGATAACTTTTTTTTGGAAAGAGGTTTCAAATTTTTTTCTCAACAAAAGTTAAAGAAAATATTGGTTGGTTTGGGAGAGCCTTTAAAGGCTCCCCCAAACCAACGCGAATCATTCGCCCTCGACGAGAAATCATTCACAATAACATAAAATATGAAAGATACACAATGCTAAACAACAACAAAAAACTGTCTTTGCGAATGATTCGCTACGAATTCGCGTTGGTTTGGGAGAGCCTTAAGGCACAAAATATGACAAAACACAACGCCAAACAACAAAAAACAGTCGTCGGTGAATGTTTTGCGTTGGTTTGGGGGAGCCTTTATCATTTATTTCGTCAAATAAATGTTTTTAAAAGGTGAGGAATGTAAGAAAATATATTAAAGTACGTATGTATGTATGCACATATACATACACAATGCTAAACAACAACAAAAAACTGTCTTTGCGAATGATTCGCTACGAATTCGCGTTGGTTTGGGAGAGCCTTAAGGGTAGGTCTACCGCAGAAGCAAACTCAGAACTCATGTAAATGCATTTAAATGTATTAGTGAAAGAATATGCGATTCTCTTCTTAGCAAATTATTTTAACTTTCTCTCTTATGCTATTCTTTTCTCAGCACAGAGAGACATATGTATGCACAACATGCTATTCATAGCAGACAGAGCTGCAGAAGCGCACACAAGCAAGCATACATTATATTTATGTGCAGAAAGAATCTACTGGGACTGACCGACGACGGCGCGGTGGCGGCGGCAACGGCACGGTGCGAATGAAATTTTTGTATACCTAGTTTTTTTTGCTATCGTTGTTTTGTTTTTTTGGAAATATATGAGAACCGGTCACTGACCGACTCATTCATACGGTTGTATTGTAGGTTAGGTTGGACTATAATTATGAAAAATGAAGGTACGGAATTAAAGTTTTTGAAAGTGAGTGTAGGTAAGACGGGCTTTTTTGAAATTCAAATTATGAGTAGAGTAAGAAAGCGTAAGCTTGAGAAAAAAGCTTTTGAATTGAATTTTAAATAAAAAGAAATTTTTTAAAACTTAAAAAATTTTGTATATATTGTAACTACATAACATATGTATATTTAATGTAATTTAACACAACATATATTTAATTTTCTAAGCGACTTTCGGATTATATATCCATCTTCGGGCTTTTTTTTTGGTGACTGATGTTGTTTGCCAATTGAATTATCATTGAAGCTAATATTACTTCACGGTTAAAATTTAACTTTTTTGCACATTTCGCATATAAGGGGGGTTTAAATGGACCAACATGCTGAACAACATGGCTGGATGTCGAGCCATGCTCGATCATTTAAACGCGAGAACAACTGCTGGCTGGACCAATAGCTCGACGGTTTTCAAAATATTTTGAAAACTTGCTGGCTCGTCCAACCAGCCAACTTGTGTAAACAGATGCTCATTATTTAGCAAATTGTGAGTTCTGGAGATAGGTTTTTGGATTGTACATAACCTTACCAGAGGTTTGGGAAATGAAAAGCGAAGTTTATAAAAAAAAATTGCCAGCCATATTTATGTACATATTTTTGTATAGTAGGGTGGTCGTTTAAAAGAAGGTCATCGCGGATGGACCTAAATCGGCTCTAAATGAAGAAAAACAAATTATCTAATTTGTTCATATTTTTATTTTCATCCCCTAAAGTCGCTGCAGGGGTAAATTAAATTTCCCCTTTTTTTGCATGCTAGGAAATTCACGTAAAATCTGCCAAAATATTCAGAACTTGTAGGTGGGAAGTAGACAAGCAAAAAATCTTATTGGAGGGGGTAATATCTCCCCCCGTTTGGACGGGAGGGGAAATTTAATAAAATAATTGCATAAAATAAAAAAAAATAATTAATAAGCAACGGCAACATTTACAGTAATGTTTTGTAACTTTTTGGAAAAGCCAGAAGTCCATTCTTACGGTTTGTTTTAAAATTAGGTTGTTTTGGTGCAAAATTGTTTCAAACTCATCATTTTGACCAAAAAATATTTTTGTTTCAAAGTTTTGGGTTTGAAAACAGTTTTTGCTGAAATTGTTTATTCAAAGAACTTTATTTAAAAATAAACTAATAAAATGGACTTCTGGCTTTTCAAAAAGCTACAAAACTTTTCTGTAAGTGTTGCCGTTGCTTCTTAATCAATTTTGTCTGTTTTATACAATTATTTTATTAGATTGCCCCTCCCGTCCAAGCGGGGGGAGATATTACCCCCATATTAATCAATTTTGTCTGTTTTATACAATTATTTTATTAGATTGCCCCTCCCGTCCAAGCGGGGGGAGATATTACCCCCCGCCAATAGGAATAGAATTTTTTGGCAGATTTTACGCAAATTTACAAAAAAAGGGGAAATTTAATTTACCCCTAAAGCGACTATAGGGGATGAAAATAAAAATCTGAAAAAATTAGGGAATTTTGTTTTCTTCATTTAGAACCGATTTAGGCCCATCCAAATATAAAAACTAAAAAAAAACACACCCTAGTGTACAGTAATTTTTCCATCATGTTGGTCCATTTAAGCCCCCCTATAGAAGAGACACCCTACTACTTTTTGGCTTCTGTTTTCTTTTTAATCAGATAGCTGACAGCTTCTTTCTTTTTTTTTTAGAAACTGTATCTTACGATCAGAACAAACACTATAAAAGATCACTAGCTATAGTTTTTATTAAATAACTGTATCTTACGATCAGGACAAACACTATAGGTATAAGTGCACTAGCACTCTGTTTTTTTAAATAACTGTACCAATAAAATCACTTACAAGAACTCAAAAGTATCCTTTTCATTGAAAAATAAAAACAATACTGGAACTGATGCATTACTGAATTGCGAAGAATCACAATACAAGAGGAGAACAACTATGCAACACTTTCTCTAATACCAATAACCTAAAGGGTGCGCCAAATAACTTTTTTTTTTTGAAAATGCTACAAAAAAAACGACTGAATATTTTCTCAAATTTTCTACAATTCTTCCGGTTAATAATGAAAAATAATTTCATTCAAATGGCTGCTTCGCTAAGTGGGCCTGCGATCGACTTAGAGAAGATGCCGATTTTTCCAAAAAAATCATCTTTTCAGATGAATCTCATTTTGATCTTGGCGGGTATGTAAACAAGCAAAATTGTCGCATTTGGGGTACAGAAAACCCACACGCCATTGAAAAGCCGATACACCCAAAACGAGTCACTGTTTGGTGCGGCTTTTAGTCCAGAGGCATAATTGGGCCATTTTTCTTCGAGTGGCCGTAACAGTCAATGGCGATCGTTATCGGGCCATGTTGAACAAATTTTTGTTCACAAAAATTGAAGAGGAGGATATTGGCAACATTTGGTTTCAACAGAACGGTGCTACGTGCAACACAGCCGAAGCTACACTCCATATAGTAGTAGTATTTTCAAAAATAAAAGTTATTTCGCGGACCCTTTATAACAACTTCTATATGTAAAACTATATGCAACACTATATAAGTTCTCATGTGCAACTTATTTTTTTGCACATAGTGTTGATTGTCCCCTCACTCCAACCCTTTTTCTCGCAACATTCCTAAAACGCCACGAAAGACAGATACAAATACCTACTTGAAATTTAACCAAGACATAACTTCTCCAACGACACATTCATAACATGTCTACTCAGCTAAAAAAAAAACTATTGTATGTTCAACGCATTCTGAGATCCCAAAAAAAATGAAAACATGAACCTGACATTATTCAATTACAAAAAATCACAACAAAGAAATGTGACAGCGCAAGTGCGATACGCTTGACAACGATGACTAACGTCCCACCCTCCCTTTCAAATTTTTCTGAACCACCACCGACACATGAACTTATAAAAAAATATTCATCTTAAACACAAGTCCGAAACGAGAAAGAAAGAAGAAGAAAAAAACTATATCATGCAACACACAAACAAAAAATATGCCATATACTTTTTCCCACTTGTACTACACTCCGCCTCCCAACCTCTATGTAATAATTTTCCTATCCAGACACCGAACTGTCAACTGAAGAAAAAATTCATTTTAAACAGGTTTTTTTATATGAATATATATATGTATTATGTTTCTGCTGCGAGATTAGAAAAGAAGAAAAAAACTACATACATATGTAGCTATACCATATTAGAAAAATATATATGAGAACAAACAAGAACAAAATATATGACAGCGCATGTGCGATATTTGTTCTGCAGAGAAAACAAAGAGAGTTGGCGCTGATACTGCAGTGGATTTCCTCTGAACTGCACACTTCTTTGTGTGCGTGTGGAAAGCATTTTTTTGTTAAAAAACGCAAAAAAGACCTCTTTTTAAAAATTTATATAAAAAAAAGTAATGAATGTTATGACTTTTTTTTATTGAATCTAATAGTAAAAATATCAAAAAAAATTAATAAAAATAATTTAAACTTGTAAAGATTCTCCTTTTTTCACAATAACATTGCACATCTGAAAATGTTAAACTGCTATTTTTAATGAGTAAATCTAATAAAAAAATTTTTTTGAAAGGCTAATGTCCTAGATAATTCACCAGACCAATTATTAGAATGAACATCAGAAATATCAAAATTAAACCTGGGTTGCCCATGACTTTGAAGTTCAAAAATGGTAATATTGCTATTTTTCTGTTAAACAACCCTGTTTAACAAGCTATACATGAATTCAAAAGGATTCACTGTTTGCATGAAGTCATATTCTGATATTTTTATTTTACTTCATTGAAAAAAAATAAAAAATATAAAAGTTATACTTCAAAACGTTCGTTCCAAGTGATATAATTTCACATGATTTTTCTCAAGTGTTTTTTTTTTTTTTTTTTTTTTAAGAGTCTATTCCCTAAAACCTGTTTTATATTTTCATAAAACTAAAAAAAAATAATAAAAAAAAATATTCTAATAGCTGCCCTGTACTTTGAAAAATTGAATCCGATTTTTTAATAAAATAAATCACTTCTTTCCTTCATAAAAGTATTTAATTTACTATATATATAATTTTAATTGATATACGTGTGTGCGTATATTCATTACCAATGTAAAAAATTAAATTTCAACAAATTGTCTTCACAAATAACAAAGTTATGCTACTATTAGTTAACGCACTAACATCAAAATGTAAGGGAAACCCACCCTTAAGGCTCTCCCAAACCAACGTGAATTCGCAGCGAATCATTCACAATAGCACAAAATATGACAAAAATACAACGCCAAACAACAACAAAAAACAGTCGTCGGCGAATGTTTCGCGTTGGTTTGGGGGAGCCTTTAAATTTTCTATTTTTATTTCATTTTCCTGCGTACTGTTGAATTCTTTTATGATAAAAGTCACAGAAGTTTGCCTTTATTTTTTTATGAATCAAAGCAGATTTAATAACAGATTTTGGCATGCTGAATACCAAAAATGCGATTTGTAAAAGATTCTGTTATGAGTTCGAAAGTTTGGCAGTTCATAACAGATTTCTTAGTGCCCATTTACACCACCCGATTTTTCCTCAGACGATCTTTTGTTCATAGATGAAGGGAGTAGAAAGTGAGGGGTAAGGACCAAATCGTCCGTTCCTGGCAAACTCACACGATTTTTCCAGTATGAGTCTTGTGTGTTCAGCGTTGCCACTAATCGGAGAATTTTCCGAAGCTGATCCAAAAAGAAAATGCAGTAACTAGATTTATTTTTTTTTCGCAGTAGATATGCATTTCCAAATTTGTGTTTGTATTTTCGAAGAAGAAATTAGTAATACAATATAAGTGATTGAAAATACATACATAGTTTGCTACACAGCTCATATGCAAGGCACTTAAAGGTTGGGTTTCAGGAGAAAAAACAAAAACAATAGCTGCGTTTTTTTGTATGTCCATATGGAGTTTGGCGAAAAAAACGACATCGGGACATTTCAACATTTGCCTTGGTCTGCCATTTTGTTCTGAACTATCTTACCAACAAACATTTGACATTTCTATACAAATTATCGATAACACAACGACAATGGTAGTCTGGCAATACCGTTTTATCGGGACAAAAGTTAACTCCAGTTAATTATCTGGACTTAGCTAACTCTATATGGACATAGTTTTTGTTGTATTTAACATGTAAATTGTTTTGCTTTGTTGTCGTTTTTTTCACACAATTTTATCTGGACATGCAAAAAAACACAGCTAGTAATGATGAAATTATTTGTGGGTATAATTTTGTTGAATTAATTTTTTTTTTTCGTAAAACCAAAAAGTATTTGATTGCCAGTAGATGTGTTTTACGAAAAAAAAAAATGCAATAGGCAACGCTGGTCCTAATATGCCATCTACCTCTGAATGCAAAATGAAAGAGACAGCAACAAAGTATGAAGAGGACAGGAATAGAAATCGGACTGGAAAAATCGTTTCATATCGTTTCATGTAAACATTTCACACGATTTTGGGAAAAATCGTACTGGAAAAATCGGGTAATGTAAATGCCGACTTAGCAGATTTAATAACAGATGAAGCATGCTGAATACCAAAATCATATTTCATAAAAGAATTTTTGACAGCTTAAACTTTTGTATAGAAACTCATAGCAGAATAAAAGATCACGCCGAATAGGCCCAAATATTTGTGTAATGTGATTTAAGTGAGATTCAGAAACTGAAACTTATGTCGTTTTCGATTGAATTTTCTGACTGTTTTACTCCTTTTTGATTCCAATAGAATATTAAGACATCGTGTTGTCAAATTTACACACACACTACTGAATGACGCCATATTATAAAATGGCTTCTTCAAGCATTCATCACTTATGACAAGTAGTGTGATGAAAAACTGTATGTGTATGCGTGTGTTCCAAATCTACTCCTTCTTCAAATCGGGAACAGAAAAATACTCCGAAAATAGTACTCCGAACAGCCAATCGAAGGCTTTTGGAGTAGATGGAGTGAAAATGGAGTAGAAAAGGCGTACTCCGAACGTCCAATCGAAAACGACATTAAAAAAATACATTTTCAGTCGAATGTGAAACCATAGAGAACCTATATTATAGAGAACCTATATTATCTAGAGTCGCGACTCGTACCCCTCTTGCCTAAAACACCCGCAAATTTTTTTTTGAGCTAACTAAGAGAAAACTCTCTTAAATTCCCTGTCCGTGAATACGTGTGAATTGTGGATTAAAATAAAAAATGGCGTCGGTAGCTCAAAAAGTTGACGTTTAGTTTTTTTTTTTTAATTACTAAAAGTCAAAATGACAGTTCTAATTTGTGTTGTTAAATTTGTAAATTTGTTAAATTCTTTTTGTGTAAAAAAACCTCTTCATTATAATTTAAAGTGAAAATATTGGCTTAATTCTCCACATTTAAAAAGAAAGAAGTGAACTTTGTAAAACAACAACAACAAAAAACCATAAACTTCGCGTGAATACAAAATATAATTCAATTTTCCCCCTTATTTTTTGATTCATTTCCCAATCATATTTTGAAAATGAATTGAGGATATATGAATGGTGTTTTCCAAAAAATAAAACGATATAAATAAGTTCTGACAATATCAATGGCTTCTTTTACCTCTTCAAGATAATATTCTTTTCGAAGTGGCTACCGAAAAAAAGTGCGTTCCGAAATAGTTTATCCTTTTTTCAATGAAGATTCCCTTAGTCTTAAACCTAGAATCTCTACAGGGCTGGAAGTAAAGATATACGACATGACGGTATCTCTTGGAGTGGTCAAGACATCCCAAGACGAGTTGGTCTTATATGTACATATAAATGGAGCAATTTGTAAGAGTAAAAAAGCCTTTTCTACTATAAATGTGCTAACATTATATTTCTTAGGACTTCTTGTCAGATTCGATTCAAATTCAATCGATGTTCCCATGTGTGTTGATGTCACAGTAAGCTCAAATGGGAGAACTGGCGGTGCCAGTATACGAAATGAACAATCGTTTGCGATTCCACTTTCGATGTGGGTCATTGGATAAGCTGTCTCCGAACTGTCGCCGAACTTTCGAGTGGCTAAGGGCCAGTTGTACAAATATTTAACTCGTGGTTCAGCAATTTTAACTCACCGACTTCGGAGAATAGACTGAGGTTCAAAAGATCTTCTACACTCAAGGTGTCTCAACCTTTGCATAACGGATTAGAATCTCTCCGATGAGTATGTGCACAAAAACATCGATAGCAGCGTGAATCGAAGTGAGACACAATTCAATATCAATGCAACGTTCCATGGCTGTTTTTGGAATGGCTTCGGTGATTGCCCTTCAGATGACGCAAAAACGAACCTTGAGAATTGTACTCAATTCCGAAGATATGAATGTTTAAAGTGTAAGTAAAGTCGACTTTTGTTTACATTTTTGGAAACTTTTTTTTATGTTTTGTATTTTTTTGTTTGTATGTTTTAAAGACCTTTCGGTCTAAGAATGTTGTAACCAAAATATAGATTGTTGAACGTAATTAAGACTACATTAAGAGTTAGAACTACTTATATTATTGAATTATAGCTAGTGGTTTTTAAATGCAAGCTTTTTACATTAATAACTTATAGGAATTTCATATGAAGTTCCTTATGAAGGTTTTGATACTTGTTCTTCAACACTTTTTTTTAAATATTTCTTTATACTAAAAACTAGTTTCAGAACCACGAAGGCCGTCTAAATTAAGACTTATTAGCATTTAAATTATTCAAAAATAGTTAGTGGTTTTCAAATGCCAGCATTTCTCATGTTCAAGTTATATGAATTTCATATAACTTCCCTGTGAAGGTTTTGATAGTTGTTCTTCGAGACTTTTTTTTTCAATAATTGGTTAAATTAAAAACTGGTTTAAGAACCACGTAGGGTGTCTAAATTAAGACTTATCAGCATTTAAATTATTCAAAAATAGTTAGTGTTTTCAAATGCCAGCATTTCTCATGTTCAAGTTTTATGAATTTCATATAACTTCCTGTGAAGTTTTGATAGTTGTTCTTCGAGACTTTTTTTTTCAATAATTGGTTAAATTAAAAACTGGTTTGAGAACCACGTAGGGTGTCTAAATTAAGACTTATTAGCATTTAAATTATTCAAAAATAGTTAGTGTTTTCAAATGCCAGCATTTTCTCATGTTCAAGTTATATGAATTTCATATAACTTCCCTGTGAAGGTTTTGATAGTTGTTCTTCGAGACTTTTTTTTCAATAATTGGTTAAATTAAAAACTGGTTTAAGAACCACGTAGGGTGTCTAAATTAAGACTTATTAGCATTTAAATTATTCAAAAATAGTTAGTGGTTTTCAAATGCCAGCATTTCTCATGTTCAAGTTATATGAATTTCATATAACTTCCCTGTGAAGGTTTTGATAGTTGTTCTTCGAGACTTTTTTTTTCAATAATTGGTTAAATTAAAAACTGGTTTAAGAACCACGTAGGGTGTCTAAATTAAGACTTATTAGCATTTTAAATTATTCAAAATAGTTAGTGGTTTTCAAATGCCAGCATTTCTCATGTTCAAGTTATATGAATTTCATATAACTTCCCTGTGAAGGTTTTGATAGTTGTTCTTCGAGACTTTTTTTTTAATAATTGGTTAAATTAAAAACTGGTTTGAGAACCACGTAGGGTGTCTAAATTAAGACTTGCTAGCATTTAAATTATTTAAAAATAGTTAGTGGTTTTCAAATGCCAGCATTTCTCATGTTCAAGTTATATAAATTTCATATAACTTCCCTGTGAAGGTTTTGATAGTTGTTCTTCGAGACTTTTTTTTTCAATAATTGGTTAAATTAAAAACTGGTTTAAGAACCACGTAGGGTGTCTAAATTAAGACTTATCAGCATTTAAATTATTCAAAAATAGTTAGTGGTTTTCAAATGCCAGCATTTCTCATGTTCAAGTTATATGAATTTCATATAACTTCCCTGTGAAGGTTTTGATAGTTGTTCTTCGAGACTTTTTTTTTCAATAATTGGTTAAATTAAAAACTGGTTTAAGAACCACGTAGGGTGTCTAAATTAAGACTTATCAGCATTTAAATTATTCAAAAATAGTTAGTGGTTTTCAAATGCCAGCATTTCTCATGTTCAAGTTATATGAATTTCATATAACTTCCCTGTGAAGGTTTTGATAGTTGTTCTTCGAGACTTTTTTTTTTAATAATTGGTTAAATTAAAAACTGGTTTGAGAACCACGTAGGGTGTCTAAATTAAGACTTTTTTAGCATTTAAATTATTCAAAAATAGTTAGTGGTTTTCAAATGCCAGCATTTCTCATGTTCAAGTTATATGAATTTCATATAACTTCCCTGTGAAGGTTTTGATAGTTGTTCTTCGAGACTTTTTTTTTCAATAATTGGTTAAATTAAAAACTGGTTTAAGAACCACGTAGGTGTCTAAATTAAGACTTATTAGCATTTAAATTATTCAATTATAGATAGTGGTTTTCAAATGCAAGCGGTTTGCGTCTACAACTTTATGAATTTCATATGAACTTCCTTATGAAGGTTTTGATAGTTGTTCTTCAACACTTATTTTTTTAATATTTGTTTTAACCAAAAACTGGTTTCAAATCCAGGTAGGGCGTCTAAATAAAGACTTACTAGCATTTAAATTATTCAATTATAGCTAGTGGTTTTCAATGCAAGCGGTTTGCGTCTACAACTTTATGAATTTCATATGAACTTCCTTATGAAGGTTTTGATAGTTGTTCTTCAACACTTATTTTTTTAATATTTGTTTAAACCAAAAACTGGTTTCAAATCCAGGTAGGGCGTCTAAATAAAGACTTACTAGCATTTAAATTATTCAATTATAGCTAGTGGTTTTCAAATGCAAGCGGTTTGCGTCTACAACTTTATGAAATTCATATGAACTTCCTTATGAAGGTTTTGATAGTTGTTCTTCAACACTTATTTTTTTAATATTGTTTAAACCAAAAACTGGTTTCAAATCCAGGTAGGGCGTCTAAATAAAGACTTACTAGCATTTAAATTATTCATTATAGCTAGTGGTTTTCAAATGCAAGCGGTTTGCGTCTACAACTTTATGAATTTCATATGAACTTCCTAATGAAGGTTTTGATAGTTGTTCTTCAACACTTATTTTTTTAATATTTGTTTAAACCAAAAACTGGTTTCAAATCCAGGTAGGGCGTCTAAATAAAGACTTACTAGCATTTAAATTATTCAATTATAGCTAGTGGTTTTCAAATGCAAGCGGTTTGCGTCTACAACTTTATGAATTTCATATGAACTTCCTTATGAAGGTTTTGATAGTTGTTCTTCAACACTTATTTTTTTAATATTTGTTTAAACCAAAAACTGGTTTCAAATCCAGGTAGGGCGTCTAAATAAAGACTTACTAGCATTTAAATTATTCAATTATAGCTAGTGGTTTTCAAATGCAAGCGGTTTGCGTCTACAACTTTATGAATTTCATATGAACTTCCTTATGAAGGTTTTGATAGTTGTTCTTCAACACTTATTTTTTTAATATTTGTTTAAACCAAAAACTGGTTTCAAATACAGGTAGGCGTCTAAATAAAGACTTACTAGCATTTAAATTATTCAATTGTAGTTAGTGGTTTTCAAATGCAAGCGGTTTACATCTACAACTTATATGAATTTCATATGAAGGTTTTGATACTTGTTCTTCAAGACTTTTTTTTTTAATATTTATTTAAATTAAAAACTGGTTTGCGGACCATGAAGGGCGTTTAAATTAAAACTAAAAAGCATCCTGTTCATGAGACAGATTGCTGAGGTCTCTGAGATCTCATTTTTCTGAATATGTCTGTTTGTTTATTTTGTTTATCTTTTATTTTGTCTTTATTTATAGATCACAGCTTTGTCAATTAAATCCAGACTTGAAGTTGCCATCAAAAAATGCCGTGAATATGTCGCTGCTGAATTATCGTAATATTCTTGTCATATTTTTTTACTGTATTTAATTTTGTATTGTAATTTACAATGTATTTATTGGATGCTTTCATCTGTGTTTAATTATGAAATTTTAATAAAATACAAAAATTAAATTTTTGCTGATAACAATAACTTTTTTACTTGCGATATTGATAAAGGGGAAGTATTGAATTCGTGAAACAAAAAAATCACCATATGTCAAACATATGTCATTACGATGATAGAGAACACCAAAAATTAACGGCTAACCGATTGTAATCAAAATTTGCATGCAATAATTTCTATCACCTGTGCAAATTTCAGCCTTCCAGCCTCACCCTTTGAAAAATAAAAATCAAATACTACATAAGTTCAAATAACCATTGCATAATTTTCAAATTTACGATTTTTATCTTTTAACCGAAAGGAATGTTACATGGAAATTGGCTTTCTTCTAGGCCGAGCGAATAGATGTTACACATACAAAAACAGGCAACTTCTCTACTAATTTGTCTTTGTTTTAAAAATAACATAAATTTCTCAACTTCGTACAAAAAAAAACTCTTTTTCAGCTACTGTTTTAGCAGTAAAAAAATGTCTTTAATTATGTTTAATGCTGTTTACATCGATCGACTACAATGGTAGAAGGACATTCCTTATTGATCAGTTAAAATAAACAATGTTATATAATTACTAATAATATTTAAAGAAAAATGTTTGCATTAAATAATGCGTCATTTGAACGCAGACAGAAATATGTCATTACATTAAATTACTTCCTCCGCGTATTATACGTTGTTGCACAATAATTACCAAATATTGCATAGATACGTCAGGAAAGGTTAAGAATTCCAGATCAACATCTTATCATTCTTCCTCAGTTGGTGCTTGGAAATTGGTACAATTAAAGACTTGTTGCACACAGCAATGGTAACATTCTTACGGTCGATCTTTTTAAACCGACCTACACCAACAAATTCTCGATCGTCAACAATAAATTTAACAGTTTGAGTGGGGTTAGCAGCATCTCCGTTATTTCCACTGTCTGTATAAGTTAAGCGAGGGCGCATCTAATAAATTATTAAAATTATTCTTTCTTATTTTTGTTTTGTAATTTATTAAATTTCTTACAATGCACAAATGTGTAGCTGCATCACAATTTCCCAGTTAGGTGGAAACTCATTACGACCAACGGACTCCTTTGATGTATTTGTATGAGCATTTTGTTGCGAATTATGTTGTAGTAAACTTAAGTGGAACTCTGGCATTGCACATGGAAGCCCTCATTTTCGCAAGCATTGAATAGTTTATGAAACCATAGGAAGCAAAATTAACCATTGGTACGTTATCAGTTTCTTCGTGATTGTTCATAACCCTGAAAAAAAAGTATGACAAAATTAAGTTTTCACTATTAAATACATGATCTAGAAATCTAAAAACCATCTGTGTGGGTCAAACCGTTTGGAAAAATTATCACAGTCCAATTGCCTTTTTCAGATTTTGTTGAAATTCTAAAAAAAAAAGTCAATTGGGCTGTGATCTAGCAATGTATCAGCAATGTTCTTACGAAAGTTACACCCAAGAACAAATGCCAATGTTTTCAAATTCTGACTTAAAAGTACATACACTATGACCAAAAGTCAAATTTTGAACCGCCGCCGACTCGAGTTCAAATTGGTAAAAGCCAATTTTAAGAGGATTCGAATACATCAACTATTGTCCTAGGTTAAATACTTTGGGAGTTACACCCAAGAACAAATATCATTTTCTTCAAATTCTCACTTAAAAGTAGGTACCCTCTGACCAAAAGTCAAATTTTGAACCGATAACTCGAATTGAAATTGGTAAACGCCAATTTCAACAGTATTCGAATACGAATTTAGGGATGCATCAACTATTGTCCTAGTTAATTTGTTTAAAAAAGGAGTTCCTTATTGATTACAAAAAATCGGTTTTAAAAAACAAAAACAAAATTTTAACACTTTTTTCCGAAAAAGAAAAACGCAATAATTTTTTATTTTTATAATTAAAACTTTATTGAATGCATTTCGGCGGCGGTTAACGTGCCATCATCAGCTTCACGCTTATGTCCTAGGTTAAATACTTTGGGAGTTACACCCAAGAACAAATATCCATTTCTTCAAATTCTCACTTAAAAGTAGGTACCCTCTGACCAAAAGTCAAATTTTGAGCCGCTGGCTCGAATTGAAATTGATAAACGCCAATTTCAAGAGGATTCGAATTAGAATTAAGGGATGCATCAACTATTGTCCTAGGATAAATACTTTGAGAGTTACACCCAAGAACAAGAAGAACAAGAAAAACACGGCATTTGTTCTTGGGTGTAACTCCCAAAGTATTTAACTTAGGACAATAGTTAAAGCATCCCTAAATTGGTATTCGAATACTGTTGAAATTGGCGTTTACCAATTTCAATTCGAGCCGGCGGTTTAAAATTTGACTTTTGGTCAGAGGGTACCTACTTTTAAGTGAGAATTTGAAGAAAATGATAATTGTTCTTGGGTGTAACTCCCAAAGTATTTAATCTAGGACAATAGTTAATGGATCCCTAAATTGGTATTCGAATACTGTTGAAATTGGCGTTTACCAATTTCAATTCGAGTTATCGGTTCAAAATTTGACTTTTGGTCAGAGGGTACCTACTTTTAAGTGAGAATTTGAAGAAATGGATATTTGTTCTTGGGTGTAACTCCCAAAGTATTTAACCTAGGACAATAGTTGATGCATCCCTAAATTCGTATTCGAATACTGTTGAAATTAGCTTTTACCAATTTCAATTCGAGCCAGCGGTTCAAAATTTGACTTTTGGTCAGAGGGTACCTACTTTTAAGTGAGAATTTGAAGAAAATGATATTTGTTCTTGGGTGTAACTCCCAAAGTATTTAACCTAGGACAATAGTTGATGCATCCCTAAATTCGTATTCGAATACTGTTGAAATTAGCGTTTACCAATTTCAATTCGAGCCAGCGGTTTAAAATTTGACTTTTGGTCAGAGGGTACCTACTTTTAAGTGAGAATTTGAAGAATTGGATATTTGTTCTTGGGTGTAACTCCCAAAGTATTTAACCTAGGACAATAGTTGATGCATCCCTAAATTCGTATTCGAATACTGTTGAAATTGGCGTTTACCAATTTCAATTCGAGTTAGCGGTTCAAAATTTGACTTTTGGTCAGAGGGTACCTACTTTTAAGTGAGAATTTGAAGAAAATGATATTTGTTCTTGGGTGTAACTCCCAAAGTATTAAATCTAGGACAATAGTTAATGCATCCCTAAATTGGTATTCGAATACTGTTGAAATTGGCGTTTACCAATTTCAATTCGAGTTATCGGTTCAAAATTTGACTTTTGGTCAGAGGGTACCTACTTTTAAGTGAGAATTTGAAGAAATGGATATTTGTTCTTGGGTGTAACTCCCAAAGTATTTAACCTAGGACAATAGTTGATGCATCCCTAAATTCGTATTCGAATACTGTTGAAATTGGCGTTTACCAATTTCAATTCGAGTTAGCGGTTCAAAATTTGACTTTTGGTCAGAGGGTACCTACTTTTAAGTGAGAATTTGAAGAAATGGATATTTGTTCTTGGGTGTAACTCCCAAAGTATTAAATCTAGGACAATAGTTAATGCATCCCTAAATTGGTATTCGAATACTGTTGAAATTGGCGTTTACCAATTTCAATTCGAGTTAGCGGTTCAAAATTTGACTTTTGGTCAGAGGGTACCTACTTTTAAGTGAGAATTTGAAGAAAATGATAATTGTTCTTGGGTGTAACTCCCAAAGTATTTAATCTAGGACAATAGTTAATGCATCCCTTAATTGGTATTCGAATACTGTTGAAATCGGCGTTTACCAATTTCAATTCGAGCCGGCGTTTTAAAATTTGACTTTTGGTCAGAGGGTACCTACTTTTAAGTGAGAATTTGAAGAAATGGATATTTGTTCTTGGGTGTAACTCCCAAAGTATTTAACCTAGGACAATAGTTGATGCATCCCTAAATTCGTATTCGAATACTGTTGAAATTGGCGTTTACCAATTTCAATTCGAGCCATTGGTTCAAAATTTGACTTTTGGTCAGAGGGTACCTACTTTTAAGTGAGAATTTGAAGAAAATGATATTTGTTCTTGGGTGTAACTCCCAAAGTATTTAACCTAGGACAATAGTTGATGAATCCCTAAATTCGTATTCGAATACTGTTGAAATTGGCGTTTACCAATTTCAATTCGAGCCGGCGGTTTAAAATTTGACTTTTGGTCAGAGGGTACCTACTTTTAAGTGAGAATTTGAAGAAAATGATATTTGTTCTTGGGTGTAACTCCCAAAGTATTTAACCTAGGACAATAGTTGATGCATCCCTAAATTCGTATTCGAATACTGTTGAAATTGGCGTTTACCAATTTCAATTCCAGCCAGCGGTTTAAAATTTGACTTTTGGTCAGAGGGTACATACTTTTAAGTGATAATTTGAAAACATTGGCATTTGTTCTTGGGTGTAACTCCTAATGTATCTTTCGTAGGAACATTGTTGATACATTGCTAGATCACATCCTAATTGATTTTCTTTCAGAATTTCAATAAAATCTGAAATAGGCAATTGGACTGTGATCAGATTTTCAAACGGTTTGTCCTACCGAGATGGTTTTTACTTTTTGGAACTCTTTATTTAGTAGTGCTACTATTTGCATATAAATTTTAAATTTGAGACTAAATTTTAAAAAATTCTATAGTCAAAAATAAGTATCCTTTTAGATTATCAAGAATAACTGAAAGTAAACTTTTTTTGTTGTAGGATTTTTTATTTGTTTTAAATACAAATCTTATGATGCAATTAGTAGCACTATTAAATACATAGTCCAAATATATAAAAACCATCTCTGCGGGCCAAACCATTTTGAAAAATCATAACAGTCCAATTGCCTTTTTTCAGATTTTGTTGGAATTCTGAAAAAAGTCAAGTGGACTGTGGTGATTTTTGCAAATGGTTTAAAATTCTATAACAAAACAAGTTTCCTTTAAGGTTTTCAACATGAGATTTTTACATATTAGAAGATGAGGTAGTTGAATATTTTCTAGTGTTCATTTATTAAATAAGTTAAGAAAGGGTGAAATGCTGAGGGAACAACAAACCAATCTCATTTTATTGGTGAAAGCAAATATTTATTTGAACGGTATCCAAACAGGAGCTTTTAGCTCTTAGAGTCCTCCAAGAAAATAGTGTAGGTACAATGGTTTTTGTCATTTTGAAAATGATTGATGAATAAGCATATTCAGAAAAATGAGATCTCAGAGCCCTCAGCAATGTCTCTTGAACAGGATTACTCTGAAATTTTGCGGTCAAATTACAGAGGAAGGAAAATAATGGATTCGCTTGCTCAGCCTTTGACGTAGAGCCCCCCGAGGATTCATTTTCCTGAACACGCCTAATGATTCATAGCACTGAACAATTTTATCTAGACAAAAAAAAACAACTCACACAGAAGATCGAGTACCTAATTTATTGTCTATCGACCAAAGTTCGATTTAAGCACTTCAGACTAAAATTTTACATCACCATGATTCTTCAAGAATCGTTGATGATGCTTGAATGTATATTATTTGTGTAAATGCACTGTTTATCAAAAACCACACATGACAAAAAAGCCTCGAGGACCAGATTTGTATTTGCGAAATACTGCCTGATAAAATAGCAATTATGTGTGATCAAGTGCTTTAAAAAATGTACTTACCATGAGCTTGGGTTTTCCTCATTTGAGTGAGGATGCTGGAATGTTCTTAGCGCTTCCTTTCCGCGCGGATGTGTGTTCCCAATAGACTCCTTAAGAATTTCAAAGCACGATTATCCTTGGACACTTCAAACAATCCCATGGTTCTCCTCTTGTAAGGAGCATGGCAAACCACTTCCCGAGCAAGATCCTCCATGGATGTTCTTTAGACGAGAACCACGTAGTCCATTGACTTTCCTGTCACCGGTGAATTAAACATTCTTTAGTTGGATTGTTTATGTGCCCGATTGAGATCAATACAAAGTTCGTAGGGAACGGACATTGTACTCTAGACGACAATGGGTGGAAAGGACATAGTGTCAGGTGTTGCAAGTATTCGCGTTTTTAGTATTCGCCTCTATAGCCTCCGTCGTTTTTGTTAAAAAACATAGACGAAAGTTATGTTAAATTCCTTACAACAAAAAAATCGAATCTGTTTAGAAAAAAATCGATTTGTTTAGAAGAAAAGATCAATTTTTCTAAACAAATCAAATCTTTCGTTTTTAGCAAGATTTACACAGACTTTCACACACACTCGTAAGATTTGACATTTCTCTGGAGTTGAAAGTTTTGTTCTGCGGTGTTTTACAAATACTCAAAAGTGTTTCTCGTTCGTTTAAATAAATTAAAAACAAATATATCTCTTAAAAGTTTTTAATTCATCAAATGGCAGTGCATAATTAATAAGAAGTGATAAAAATATCAATGAACTTCGATTTCAAGTGTCCAAAGTCGATTGATGTTATGAAGCGCGCGCTCGCCGACGTGTTCCTCATTTGATGTGTTTTTTGATGGATTTTGGATTTTTTTTTAACTTAAACGGACGCACAATAATTTTTGTCTATTTCTGCTACTATTCCCGGAAATATATTTGTTTTTAATCGTATTAAATGACGCGTAAGTCGGAATGCACTTTTGAGTATTTGTATGCCCATTAATTTGTTTACTTTTTGCCTCAAAATGTATGTCAATGGCCAACACACACAATCACATAAAAAAATTGATTTTTTTTACAAATTCTTTTCAACACAAAAAAGAAATCGATCTCCAATTGTTGAAAGGAATTCGACATTAGTGAACACAAAAAAGAATTTGTTTCATTTTGTCTGCACCCAAAAACAAACTAACAAGAAGTATTACTAAAGTTGCTACACTTTCACGGCGGCAAAAGCGCGAGCACTACACCTGGCACTATGTCTGGCCTAAACATTTTTATTTTTAAATCACTCATAACGAAAACACTTTTCCGCACATTTTATTTTTTATAAATAGAAACTAACACGCAATATTCTTTCACGCGACCGATCATAATAAATTTTTCACAATAAACAAACTTTTTTTTATACTTTTTTTCACCTGTCAAAATATTGAGCTACAAGTTACATGATTTGGTAAATGTAAGGCAGCTACGCATATGGAGGTTTAAGGGTGCGCTTTTACTTTTTGGTGAATTTTCTTTAATTTTAATAAAAATATTCATAATTATTGTTTTATTTGTATGCCAGAAGCGACGAAAATTATTTTTGTTATAGTTTTTGTTCAAAAAGAGTTTAAAAAACCCAATTGTATTAAAAAGAAAAAAATATTTTCAATTTTTGAATTCAACGGATTCATATTTTAAATATCTGAGCGCAGGGTAGTCCACAAAATTTGCGCACAGCGCTGTGACCAAATTTTTGTCGCTGTATTGGTGCGGTCTCCATTTAAAATGCACGGGGAAACTAATACATGCTCATAAATTTGGGCAAAATGCTCTCACTTCAGCTTGTAGGGTGAAAGAGAACAAACCCCCGGAGTCGCGACTCTAGATAATATAGGTTCTCTATGTGTGAAACCGTGAATGTGCACCGTCTGGTTGAATAGAAACCCACATCTTGGGACGCGCCTAATCTGTCACATGTCAAATATATAAAAACAGCTGTCAACTGCCAAATTTCGGAGACAAGTTTTCTTTTAAAAAATTTCAAATGGCCCTTCGAAGTTTATTTATTTTAAATTTGTTAAAAACAAAACAAAATGTATTTCTCAAAAATATAAATAATATCAGATTAAAATGGAATGCAGTAAGTAATTCATTCTTTTAGTTTCTATGATATATTGTATGTATTTGCACAATAACTTCTAACCTCAAATCAAGTTTATAAATTAATTTTAATTTTTAATACATAATGTACATAGTAGGTAATAAGATTCAAAATTTTTCCAAAATTTAACATTTTCTTCAATTAGATTCCTTACAGCACAGAAATTACAGTGCAGGCTACTCCATTGGCTGTCAACACACAAAAAGTAAGCAAAGCCATGAAAGCCTATCTGCAGCGGGCTCAAGAGCACGACCAATTCATGAAGACACAACACATTGAGTTTGAAATTGGTAAAAGACATTTGGCCAATATGATGGGAGAAGACCCTGAAACCTTCACTCAAGAAGACGTTGATGTAAGAGATTTTAAATATATTCTTTTTCTTATAATAAATAAAATGTTGGACATTAGAATGCCATTGAATATCTATTTCCCTCGGGAATTTATGATAAACTCGCCAGACCGGCAATGAAAAGCCCCGATCAAGTGTTTCCGGCACGAAAAGCGGCTGAATTCGATGAAACTGGACGTCCCTTTCACAGTATGTTCTACACTGGTAGACCTAACTTTTTTAAACTACTTTATGTAAGTTAGTAGTGAGTAACTGATTGACTACCAGAAATCAATTTGTATTTATTTAAGGATATTGTTGAAGAAATCAACAAATTAAACGATCTGGAGGAAAGAATGATACGTCGAGGAACAAATGCGGATGCCGACCAGAAAGTGTATGTATCCTTGGAGTGTCTTTGTAGTCAAACGGTCTTTTTAGGTCAAAATAACTTGGCTAAAGAAGTAACTTTTGAAAGTTTGAGTAAAGCTTATTAAAGATCCAAGGCTTGCAGTCTTTTAGTTATAAAACAGTGCCTCGAAAATAAAATATGAATGCAACTTCGAGAGCAATTCTGTAAATCAAAATAGGTTTTAACTCCTCTCATTACAGATCAGGGAATCTGAGATTATTTGAGTGTTTCTTTCTTTCGCCAGACTGAATTTTAAAACGATCTAGCAGGGCGAGAACCATACTCAAATGGTCTAAGATTCCGTAATCAGAATTGCACTATGTAGGGAGATTTCGGCTAACACCATTACTCTCGAAGGCATTCACATTTTGTTTTTGATGTACTGTTTAATCGCTAAAGCCCCAGTTATGACCTGCAAGACTTTAATTTCTTGATTAAGCTTCTCAGCTTTCAACTCCTATACTTCTTTTTTTGCTCTCCCTCACACTTAAAAGTTGAGTTAGGCTCTCAGTCAAATCCATTTGAGATAATTTTCGAGTTTTAAGAATTTTAGTCTCGATGAATGTTACATCTAATTGAAGTCACTTCATCGGAATAGAACAAAGTTATTTTGAGTAAAAAAAATTATTAAAGAATGAATTTGGAGACTGCCAGATTGAGAATTCATATTCAATATTCTTATACAAATTTAAATGCAAGTTATCATTTTTTAGCAAATAGCGATTACACTTTTGAGTTCAAGCTCAGGGTCTCATATCTATGTAGCTCATCTTTAAGCATACGATCTATTGTTTTGTCTTGATACTTCATATTTATGTACTAAGTGCTTATGTTATTTTTATTTTCAAGTGATCTGACGGGTTTTCAATGGCTTCCTAAGGAGCAATTAGAAAAACAATTAGTCGAAATGATTGCTGACATAGAGTACAACAACTTTGTAAATGCCATGGATCGTCTTGTGTCTCATCCGTATTCGTATAAACGAAAAGATTTCATTTATAAATTCACAAAACCTTTGTTAGATCAGAGTAAGCAGCCAGAAATTCCAAAACCACAAATCGATGAACAAGGCCGACAGTTTATTACAGTTTATGGTAAATTATGGCATTTATAATATTTTATATTGAAGAAATCAAATAATCTTTGTCTTTAGAATGTTTAAGAAAAAGAGCTCGTGCAGATGTTACACTCCGACTTCCTGGAACTGGCCAGATCAAGATAAATGGTGAACCTATAACATATTTTGAACATGCACAATGTAGAGAACAGGTGAGTCGGTGTAATTGAATTAAAATTACATCTATATATCTCTCAATTGAGTATTATCTTCATATTTATAATAGTATAGGTATAGTAATATTTACTTTGGGACAATTACCCGTATGGCCTTTTAAGATTTCAATCCGCTTTAAAATGTAATAATTTATCCGGTCTATCAATATTAAACAAACAAATTTAAATAAAACATTCATAATTTGAGAAGGGAAATTAAACTATCAAAGGGCACGGTAGTGCTCAGCCAGGTTCGCGGCACTACACCCTTTTTACAGGAACAAACTCAGGCGATCTTCAACCCCCCTCTAACCTATAATTTATAATCATGACAGAAATTTGGTATTTCATGATTACTGATTAAAATATGGTGGGTTCACTGGTCAAGTTTTCATACATTTTAAAATTGTGATTAAGTCAGTAATTAAGAGATAACTTGCCAAGTAAATCCACCAAATTTTAATCAGTAATCATTAAATACCAAATTTCTGTCATGATTTGGAATTGCTTTGATATTTCTCTACTTAAGATATTTGATATTGAGCTTTATGAACTTAAAAGTTGGCATATATTTTAGATCTCATTACTTTTTCTGGCTGACTTTTTACGTACAGGTTTCTTGTACATATAAGAACTTGGCTCTTTTTTCAACATTTATGTTTTTGTTGTGATTTCACTCCTTTTTGCAAAGATTAACTTTACCAGGTGAAAATCAAGCCTTAGGGCCTTACAAAGTTTCATAATTCTACGACAACCGAAAGCGCTCCATATAAATAATAGCAATTCTGATAAAGTGGGTGGATGGCGCGCCCCCCGAATGCAAAATTCCAATTTTTCAATTTTTTTTCTTTCTAAGTACTTCAAGCCCTACCGACCTACCAATTTTCATTGTTCTACAACAATCAGAAGTGCTCCATATAATTTATAAGAGTTTTTAATAATGTGGGTGGATGCCACGCCCCCTGAAGGGAAAATTCCAATTTTTCAATTTTTTTCTTTCTACGTACTTCAAGCCCAACCGACTTACCAATTTTCATCGTTCTACAACAATCGGAAGTGCTGCATTAAAGAATGTGGGTAGATGCCACGCCCACTGAATGAAAATTCCAATTTTTCAATTTTTTTCTTTCTAAGTACTTGAAGACCTACAGACCCACCAATTTTCATTGTTCTACAACAATCAGAAGTGCTCCATATAATTTATAAGATTTTTTAACAAAGTGGGTGGATGCCACGCCCCCTGGATAAAAAATAGCATATTTTCGATTTTTTCCTTTGTATGCACCACAAGGTCTACCGTTGTGCGAAATTTCAAGTTTCTACGATGTCTGGAAGTGCTCCATAATTTTGATGATCTGTCAGTGAGTCAGTCAGTCAGTTACGGTTTTTGCGATTTTTGAAGTCCTATATCTCGGGAATTACTAATGCTAAAGAGTTGAAATTTGGTGAGCCACCTGTGTTTGATCAGCTCAGCATATACTGCGAATTTGAAGTTTCTGACTTTATTGGTACTGAAGTTAGAGGGGGGTTGAAAATCGCCTGAGTTTGTTCCTGTAAAAAGGGTGTAGTGCCGCGAACTTGGCTGGGCACTACCGTGCCCTTTGATAGTTTAATTTCCCTTCTCAAATTATGAATGTTTTATTTAAATTTGTTTGTTTAATATTGAATAGACCGGAAAATGAGGCGTATAAAGGAACAATTACGTGCAAGGGCTTTTATTTTCGAATATTTTTGCTTGAATCATAAACATGCTTAAAAGCGAAAATGCTCCTAAATTGCGTTTCTGAGAGAATGGTCGCACTGGCCATTTTTCAATATTTTTGGTATAACTCTAAAACTAAGCGGAATTTGACAATTTTACATTTAAAGCTTTTTGTTTAAAATTTAATTTTCTATTGAAATGAATATAGTCAAGTAAATCTATGGTTTGACCCAAGACACATTGTAACAAAAGAAAATTTTGTGCGAATAGATTCGACCACTGGTACTTAAGACATCACACATCCTAAATTAGCCCATGGGAACATTGGTATTTAGTCGTTTCCAATGCCGCAAATGATAAAATGTATTCAGTTATGAAGCAGACTTGTGATGCATTTATTAATAATGATTTTTCACGCTGATTCGAACTTAATATCACTTTTTACCAAAATGAATCTTCAAATAAATAAGGAAAAGTATCAGATCTTTACTTATGAGTAGGATCTCTAAATAGAGTTTTTTTTGGTCATTTCATCAACTTAGTTTTTCCTTGTTTTCATGAGTAGGTACTAGGTTAGGTAGAAGTGGCTGTCAATACTAAGTACTGACACACTTAGACCAAAATTGGTCCGTTGTGATACCACATGAATCTTAAAAACTCCTTCCTTACTCCCTAAAACCACTTTGAGCTCCTGACGAAGCATGTGAGACTATAAATGTCTGTGTTTGCCAGATCACTAGGATCGTTAAAGAAGTAAACTCCCAAATGGAGTCTACGTCTGAGGGAAAGAGCAGGGCATGTGCAGAGAAGGTGAGGAATCGTTTCCTCTTCCTCCTCGTCCATGCAGCTTCTGCAGAAATCGTTTGAAGGTACGCCAAGCCGCGATGCGTGCCTGCCTATTAAACAGTGTCCTGTTATGACACCTACAGTAGAGCTAATGTGCATTCTATTTAGAGATATTAAACACTTGGAGCGTTTCAGGTCAAGGTTTGGCCATACTTGTTTTGTCGCCAAACAAGTAGTGATGTTTTCCCACCTTGTGTTTGTTCTCTTCAACGCATCTTGCTTCAGTAAAAGTTTGCACGTAGCGATGGGTATACCAATGTTTACCTTTTCAGGTAAAATGGGTAGTAATGTTCCACTTCTAGCGAGTTCATCAGCTTTACAATTACCTGGAATGTCACTATGACCCGGCACCCAACAAAGCTGAATATTAAACTGTTGCGCCATCTCCAACAGAGATGATCGACAGTTGAGGGCTGTTCTAGAGTTTGTACGGACAGAGTCCAGGGATTTAATGGCGGCTTGACTATCAGAGAAGATGCGGATATCCGAGCATGATATCACGTTTTCTTTGAGCCAAGACAGTACTTCTTTTATCGCTAGAAGTTCCGCCTGGAATACGCTACAGTGATTAGGAAGACGGAATGAGAGACTTAAATTTAGTCTTTCAGAGTACACTCCCCCACCAACCCCATCTTTGGTCTTCGATCCGTCAGTGTAGAAGTGAATTGATTGATCTTCTAAGAATTCCACATCCTCCCAGGTGGATCTGGAAGGTATGGTCACTTCAAAATTTTTATCGAAATTCAATAGTGGGATTGTGTAGTCAGTGTTACTAGGAAGTGTTCCGAATGAATTCAGAATAGCG
Source organism: Dasysyrphus tricinctus (assembly GCA_963921185.1). Lineage (NCBI taxonomy): Eukaryota > Metazoa > Arthropoda > Insecta > Diptera > Syrphidae > Dasysyrphus > Dasysyrphus tricinctus. Next base: position 268,158,555 of record OY992530.1, read on the forward strand.
GAGTGACCAATCTCATTATTGATCCACTGTGAAAAGGCTTTGAGGCGAATGGCTGTGCTCGCGGCCGTTTGTTTGCTGAAAATATCGAGAGGTGTCAGATGGAGAAGAGTGTCTAATGCAGCGGAAGGAGTCGACCGAAGTGCTCCAGTAGTACATAGACATGCTGTTCTTTGGACTTTGCTTAGTTTGTCGCGATGTGTCGCTTTATCCAAGGCAGTCCACCATACTGCCACGCCGTAAGTTAGAATCGGTCTAATTACCGAAATGTATAGCCAGTGAGTAATACGAGGTTGGAGGCCCCATTTACTACCTACGGCTTTTTTGCAGGAGAAAAGTGCCACTGTGGCTTTTTTCACTCTTTCTTGTATGTTAGGTTTCCAGTTTAACTTCTTATCTAAGATGAGACACAAGTATTTAGCTTCGTCTGAGAATTTTAGTGGAACATCATTAATAATAGGGGGGTCTGTTTGCGGAATTTTGTATTTCCTGGAGAAGAGGACAAGATCTGTTTTATGGGGGTTAAAAATCGTGTCGTGTTAGCTTGTTTAGAGCGTTTTGTAGAAGATCTCTTAAAATGTTAGGATGTTTTCCTGATACTGCTATAGCAACGTCATCCGCATAGGCAATCACTCTGTAGCTCTCTGCCTCTAAGGTATTCAGCAGTTCATTAACTACCAAATTCCAAAGAAGGGGAGAAAGATCCCCGCCTTGCGGTGTACCTCTACTGACAGATCTTCTTGCCGAAAAGCCGCCCAGTTTTGAATTGATAACCCTGCTTGTAAGCATCTGATTAATCAGTTCACCAAGCGACCCATCCACATTCAGAGAAGCCAGTGCAGATGTGATTGCAGATGTATCAACGTTATTAAAAGCACCTTCTATATCTAGGAAGGCAACCATTGTATATTCTTTATAATGGAGGGAATATTCGATGGTACGAACTAGTGTGTGGAGAGCTGTCTCCACTGACTTCCCTTTGCAATAGGCATGTTGAGCTGTAGATAGTAGTCTCGTATCAATGCTTGACCTTAGTTCGATATCAATCAGTCGTTCAAAAGTTTTTAGAAGGAAAGATGATAGGCTAATAGGTCTTAAATCTTTAGGGTTTACGTGGGAACATTTACCGGCTTTGGGTATAAACACAACTTTGACTTCTCTCCATAGAAGCGGAATATGGACCAGATTTAAGCAACCATTGAAGATGACTTCCAGAATCGGCAGAATTACTTCTGAATTCATCTGTAGTTCAGCCGGAATGATGCCATCTGGCCCCGCCGACTTGTATGGTTTGAAGCTATTGAGTGCCCATTGTAATTTTTCCCTTGTAATCAGACCTTGTGGAAATGTTAGTTTTTCGCTTGTCCTGTAAAGGGCAGTGCTATTAACAGTCTGTGAGCTGCCTGGAAAATGAGTATCCAGTAGCAAATTGAGCGATTCTTCGCAAGAGTTGGTCCAGGAGCCATCAGCATTTTGAAGGCAGCTAGGCATAACTGGATTTGTGGAGAGGATTTTTCTTAATCTTGATGCTTCTGAGGCTTCTTCTATATTGCCACAGAATGTCCTCCAAGAAGATCGTTTGGTTTTCCTCAATTCTTTTTTATATAATTTTAGTGATTCTTTATAGGAATCCCAATCGGACATTACTCTAGTACTTTTAGCTCGATTGAAAAGTTTCCTACAGTTTTTTCTGAGCGGTTCGAGCCCCGAAGTCCACCAATGTGGCTTCCTTTTACCCCTTATTAGAATAAGAGGACAGGAGGTTTCTAATGATTTGTTTAGGGCTAAAGTAAGATCATTGACTTTGCTGTCAAGATCGTTTTTGTTGGATGGAACACTTAAAATGTCAGGTTTAATAAGTCTCTTAAGTGTTTCTCTGTATTTGGGCCAGTCTGTTTTCCTATGAGGCCAGGAGGTTCATCGTTCAAGCTGAATTGAATGTATCTATGATCAGAGAACGAGTGATCACTAGAAACTTTCCAGTTTAAAATCATTTGATAGATGTTGTCGGAGACAAGAGTTAAGTCTAAAACCTCTTGTCTGTTTCTGGTAACGAAAGTTGGTTCATTGCCTACGTTACTTACTATAAGGTTAGTATTTAGGATAAAATCGAAAAGAGACTCACCTCTATCGTTAATATCAGTACTACCCCATACTGTGTGATGGGCATTGACATCACTCCCAATAATGAGGCTGATATTTCGCCTTTCTGCTTCAGCGATAAAATTCTCCAGAGTTTTACCTGGGAGAGGGCCAAGGTGGTCATGGCCGAGATATGCCGATGACGATGAGTAGATACTAGGTTGGTTTAGTTATTTGTTTATTATCTTGAAAAATAAAAATCCTAGGACCATTTGGTTTTTGGTGTTTGACTTAAAATTGACAAAAGCATTAAATATTTAAGTCAAAAATAGTACTTTATAACATGAAATTTGGAACAAAAATCAGTTTGAACGATTTATTTTTTATTATGTTTTCAAAATTTTGAGTTTGAAGGTTAATATTTCAAAAAACTATTTACTTAAAAAACTTAATTTAGAAAAAAAAGAATGGATTTCTGGCCTTACAAAAATTATAGCATAATGTTGTACGTAATGCCATTGGGCTTTAATATATTTTTTTAAGATTTAGGTACATTTTTGTTTGTATCACTAAGTTGGTGTAGGTCTTTGTTTAATCTTGAAAAATAAAAGTCCTAGAACCATTTGGTCTCATGTATTTGACTAAAAACTGACTAAAGCATTGAATATTAAAGACAAAAAGTACTTATAGACCAGGAAAAATAGCACAAATCGTATGGGGAACCTTGAAGAAATTAATTCATGAAATATTAAAATTAGGATTAACGCAGAATTGCAACCTCTATAACATATCCAAAGTCCCCTAAAATCCCCGCATTGGCTTTTTGTGTAGATGCATTTGAAGAGGTTCAGACGGGTAGAATTTGGAGGTCTATCAAACTAAAATATTTGGTTTGGTAAATCCTAACCATATGATACATGATTTAAGGGTAGTTTTTAACGCCGAATCTAATGAGACCAAATTCAAAATGATACAACCACCCAAAAAGAAGTTATAGTCCTTTTTATGTAATGATGACTTTTTTCAGGTACAACAGGTAAAATATTACTGAAAACCCTTTGCAAATAACGGTATGTTAATGAAACGTGGAATGAATGTTTCATTTGTCATAGGAACTAAGACTCAAGAGAGTCCTTAAAAATATCCATGGTTAAAGGGTGTTTTTTTAAGGGGGTGGGGCAAGTGTAGAATGTTAACCATAACACCCACGAAAAAACTCTTACACTCATGAAATTCGCCAAAAGTATATAATTTGTCATGGCAACCAAGAATCAAAATAGTCCTCATAAATATATTTGTCTGGGGTATTTTTTTTAAAGAGAGGGAAAATCTGGGAAGAAGTTGGAAGATTTGAGCCAAAATTCCGATTTGGTGTAATTGAGGTATATGCACAAAGTATGGTATATGATTTAAGGGTATTTTTTAACGCTGAATCTAATAAAAGCAAAACTAAAATGATACAAACACCCTTAACAAAGTTATGAGCCATTTCAAGCTAAAATTAATTTTTGAAATCGTATTTTCCGTAGAACAAGTCAAAAGTTAACAGTCACCAAAAACACTATTAGAACAGAGATATTTGTATGGACTATTTTGATTCTTGGTTGCCATGAAGAGTTTAATATATTTGGCAAGTTTCATGAGTGTAAGAGTTTTTACGTGGGTGTTATGGTTAACATTCTTTGTTGCCCCTCCCCCTTAAAAAAAACACCCTTTCACCATGGATATTTTTAGGGACTCTCTTGAGTCTTAGTTCCTATGACAAATGAAACGTTCATTCCAAGTTTCATTAACATACCGTTATTTTCAAAGGGTTTTCGGTAATATTTTACCTGTTGTAGCTGAAAAAAAAGTCATCATTACATAAAAAGGACTATAACTTCTTTTTGGTTGGTTGTATCATTTTGAATTTGGTTTCATTAGATTCAGCGTTAAAAACTACCCTTCAAGCATGTATCATATGATTAGGTTTTACCCAAACAAATATTTTAGTTTAATAGACCTCCAAATTCTCCCCGTCTGCACCTCTTCAAATGCATCTACACAAAAAGCCAATGCGGGGATTTTGGGGGACTTTGGATATGTTATAGAGGTTGCAATTCTGCGTCGATTCCAATTTTAATATTTCATTAATTAATTTTTTCAACCTCGGAACCCATTTTTCCTGGCCTATTAATAACATAAAATTTTGAAAAAAAATCAGTTTGAATAATTTGTTTTTAGTTATGTTTTCAAAAATTTGATTTTGTTTTTAATTTCTTATAGCAAGATATTGTACGTGTTGCTATTGTTTTTTAATATGCTTTTTTTCTAATTTAAGTGTTTTTTTTTAAATTACCCCTTCCGCTCATAGTGGGGGCAATAAGACCCCCCTTTGAAACGATTTTACTATTTTGTCGGTACAACCTACATCCCCTCATCATTAATTGTATCGTATGCAAAACGCCTTGCACATGCATAAATGCATAAAAATTTCCCGGTGGTGGACTGTGGCTAATTTTGGATATATGTTTTGGCATGTGTCATTGAACCTAACTGAAAATGAATTTCTTTTGTTACAATTTTCCGGGGTTAGCCCTATATTTTCCGTAGATTTACCTGACTATAGTTAAAAAAAATTTATAAAAAAATTAAGCAGGAAAAGTACAAAAACCAACCTAAAAAAAAAATAAAAAATCAAAGATTTCTAAAGGACAATCGGCAAAACTGTATGGAAGGTGGTCTAGGAACCAATAAAAACGAGTCGTATGTCGTTGGAAAGGTAATTTTATGCGCTACAATAGTCACTATGTCAGTTCATTTCAAATCACTGTGTGAAAAAAGTTATTTACTAACCAAGGTTTTGTTTTGGTACATTTCAGTGTGGACAAAATTTATACAAACTGGTCTTACCAATACCAATAATATGTATGTCGTTGAAAAGGTATTTTTATGAACAATAATAGTTTCCATAACAACTTATTTAAAATCAGTGTGTGGAAAAAGTTATTCGCTGCTTTAGGGAATTTTGGTACAGATAAAATTAATGGAGCATGGGTAACAAGTAGCGAATAACTTTTTTCACACAGCGATTTGAAATAAGCTGCCTTATTAACTATTTTAGTACATAAAATTTCCTTTCCAACGACATACGTCCCGTTGTTATTGGATGAACTTGCGTTCACACTTTTTGCCCATACTAAAAAGAAAGCATTTTTTCACAATAAAATGAAACACAATAATTCATTAATTTTCGAATTACTTTTTTCACACAGTGATTTGAACTAAACTGCTATTAAGGGTATTGTAGGTAATGGAAATACCTTTCCAATGACATATATATTGTTGTTATTTGTTAGACCAGTTTTCATAAATTTTGGGCATACTAAATATATTTTATACATACTAGAATGCACCAGAACACAATTCTATTTAGCGAATAACTTTTTTTACACAGCGATTTGAAGTAAGCCCTCATAGTAACTATTGTTGTTCATAAAAATACCTTTCCAACGACATATGTCTCTTCGTTATTGGTCCTGTAGACCGTTTTGTCCTATTCTCCTTTTTTATTAAATTGTGCATAACTTTTTTTTTGAAGCAAAAATAGAGTCAAGACTAGCATAGACAAAATGAAGTAGAGACTAAAGGTTTTAATATAATTTCAAAAAGTAATATTTTTTCAAAATTGACAGAGATATGCCCATTCAAACTTTACCATTTCTTATAATTTCTCGCAGTTTTGGCCCGTAAGCCCCTTTTTCGGTACAATACGGTCAATTTCACATTCTTAAAAATTTTCGAAATCAAGATTTTGATATAATATAACATTACGACTATAGAAAATATTTAAAAAGCATGTAATTTGGCAATTTTGTTTTTTTTGCTCAGTTTTGAAATGCTTTCAGACCTACAGACCGAACGGCTGGTCTGACTAATATAAGATTTAGTACTAGGTGCTAGGAACGTTAAATTTGTCATAAAGTACCAAAAAATAGGACAAAACCTGCGAAAATGATAGGAAATGGTAAAAATTGAATGGGAATATCTCTGTCAGTTTTCAAATAATACGGCTTTTTTAACATGTCATATTAAGGCCTTAAAACTCTACTTTACTTTGTATAAAAATTTCTTGAGCGTACCTTTTCTCTGAAAAAAGTTATGCGCTATTTTGAAAAAAAATTTAAAACTTGATTTTTCAATTTTTTTTACTTTATTTCTTGCTAAAATTTGTTTATGAAATTTTCTAAACTGTGCATTTCGGTAGAAAATTTAGTTTTGAACAAAAAGTTTGAAGTGTAAAATTTCCAAATTTATCTAAGTTTCCGAGTTATATCAAAAATATGGAAAAGTGGCCAGTTTGACCATTTTCTCAGAAATACATGGGTGAATTTAGTAGCATTTTTTGGTTTTAAGCATGTTAATGGGTCAGACAAACATATTCAATACTAAAAACCCTTGGACGCAATTGTTCCTTTTTGAAAGATCTATTCAATAGCCTATAGTTGGTTACAACAATTACAACCACAAATTTTTTAATGTAACTCCCACACACAGTAGCAGCCATAAAGTCTGAAATAATAATTAATTGGAGAAAATTCCAGGTATACATACATAGATAACTCGAACTATGCGTGCGGCAAAAAAAAAAAACAAAACCATTAGCAAAAAAATCCAAATTTTACATTTAAAGATTTGATTACACCCTAGAAATTCCAAAAATTCACAGCTTCAAAAAACAGTTCCCAAATGCAAATAAAACAAATTATTCCATCCTTTTCCCGACGTTTCGTTGGGTTTTTTCTGGTATATTTTTTTCTGATTTTCAACTTCCAAACGTTTATTTCACGATTCTTATTACTATTTATTGATTCATATACATACCTATAAACAAAATGCGAAGTATACATTATACACCGAAACTGAAAAATATATTGGAGTGGGAATTTGTTTTTATTGTCAAACTTATTGATGGTTATATGGACGCTTTGAACCTTTGGTCTCACGTTAATTTTAATGTTGCAAAACCTAATTCTATCAGATCCTTTATATGTAATGCACTACCTTATCAACTATGAAAATAATTCACCTGAAATTGTACAACGTAAACCATAATTTATTAAATAATTTTTATTGACTTTAAAATACATTTTTTTTAACTTATAAATTTATACTTAATGAAATTCAAATAACCCAATTTCCTATTCAAAAGCCGAGATGCGAGTCTTCATAAAATTATCTTTCATATCAGACTGTAAATCACAAGAATCGTCATAATGTAGTTATGTACATTAAAATGTGTCAGCAAGACCGAAACATCAATTTTTCATGAATAGGATTGAAATATATTAGGACATAAAAACTAGGTTTGAAATCGCTTTACTTTGTAACGGACAAGACTGTTATTAACTGTTCCTTAAAATTTGAAGCAGATAAAAAACAGATCAACTGCAAGAAATTATAATTTGTATTATCGATGACAAGTATAAGTAAAATCTGCTTTTCTGCTATTTTGCCTAGAAATATGCAAGCCTGTTAACACTGTTGGCTGACTGTCAGCCTTGATGTTTATGAAATTCAGTCAGAACTGACCAACTACGGTTTTTTTCAGTTAGTCAGTTCAACGTGTAATCCGACGATTTTCTCACTCCCATTTTTCCCTTTCTATTTTTTAAAATCGATTTATTGCAATTCCTATTGATCGGACGGAAAACAAATACTACAGCCCCTTAAAAATAAATGCTATTCCCCAGAAGAGAAATTATAATTTTTATTAAAAAAGCTTATTTTTATCAAAAATTGTTCTAAACTTACTTTTCTTATGGCCAATTCCACGAAAGACTTTCAATTATTCAAATTTCAAACACCTTTTAGCCTTTTAATGAAGTTTTTTGGTTTCACCAAATGCTTTTAAATTTAAGAAGACTTTAAATGCCCTTTCTTCAGATTCTTTGATAATGGCAAATTTTGCAACGAAGAAATCTTTATAAAAATTTTGGTGTCTGTTGAAGGACGAATTCAAAATGTTTTCAGAAAAAGCCAAAATAATTCTTCCGGTTGCAACAACATTCATGCGTGAATCAGGATTCTCTGCCTACGTTGGAACCAAAACAAAACATAGATCCTGTCATGATGCAACGCTATATATTTGGTTTGCAGTTGTAATAGATTCAACCAGATATTGATACCAGCATTATGCAAACCCAAAAGGCACATTGTTCTCAATAGAAAAATCTTCCGGAACTAGTTTTAAAATTACCATTTATTATTTTCAATAGAATTCCTCCTTTTTGTAAGTTGACATTGTTTTTGTTTTCGTTGAAGTAACTTGTTTCTTGTATTTAATAAAATGTAACCAAAATTGAAATACAGTTATGTACTTATTGCATTTTCTAAGTATATATTTGTTTTTGGGCTTTAGGTCAATAAATGAAACAAGATCTTTTTGTTGAGAGTTTTGTTGTGTATTTTTTACTATATAAATGTAATCATTGTAAGTTTTTAATTTTTAAAAAAAAATTGTATTCATGTATAATGTGTTACTAATTTGTTGATTAATTATCAATGCAAATATAGATATCCTTTTTGGTTTTACACCTGATAATGTCCATAGACATGGACGAAACGTCGTGAACAAACAAAAAGATCTTGTTTCATTTATTGACCTAAAGCCCAAAAACAAATATATACTTATTGCATTTTCTACATATAAATAACTGGGAAAATGGCATACGCGCAACAAAATGCTCCCCGAGGAATTTCTCGCTGAATAATGCTTCGCGACAAAAAAAGATTGGGAGCCGCTGCTCTAAGACAACCGTGTATGGTGTAAATTCACTCTTTTGAAATATTGTTTGAGGCTATCGTGAATAAAATTTCCCATAGAATTTTTCCCATCGTCGAAAAATGGGGACGTGAATTGTAAGTTGCAGTTTCTCTCGGAATTTATTGGCATCGAAAATGAATATTCCATGGCCACTGGGGTTCCATTTTGATCTACCAAATTTTAACCTGCAAGGAACAGTAGAAAATTGTTGGCATTTCCAAATTTAGAAAATGGGAGAGATTCCGTGGGAAATTTTACTCACGATAGCCCCCATTATTATTGTAAAAAAACAAATTCAAATTTTGAAACTCCTCATTCTCCGGTCTCTCCTAGCACTTCGCTCATTTCTTTCTAACTTTTAAAGCATGTTTGAATCTTATCACACCTCATCAATAGGTGTGTTTTTTGTGCTCACTTCTTCGCTTAGAATAAAAGTACTAAAAAAAAACGCCATCACCGATTACCTTTTGTATAACAGTTATGGTAGATGTTATTCTGATTTTATATTTTCTTAGTTGATAGGCGCAGATGTTTATCTTTGCTTTGTTGTTGTATTAAACATGAAAATTATTTTCTAAACGAATAAAAGTTCACAAAAAGACGCATCCTATATTAAATAACTCCTAACATGCGGCAATTATTAAAAATAATTTCTTCTTTATTAATAGAATCTCTTCCATACTCACCAGGTATCACCGTTAATCCATTAAATAAAATAAAAGTAACTCACGATAGAGCTTGTTGGTTTATTTGAATATATACAAATACGTACATATATGCTTATGTATCCAAATTTTAATACACAGCCTTTATGCCGAATTAATTGCTTATATATTTTTTATAAAAATATTCATTTAACATGTAATATAATGTGCTTTTGCTTATACTAATCTTATATTTTCTATCATATAGGTTAGGTAGGTACTGATATATTTTTCCTTCGCTTATTTATTTATTTGTTTCATATTGTATTTCTGTCACAATGTTTGTGTCTCGCAAATTATTAAAACAAAATATTTGTATTTGTTTCTAATACTGGTAACTTCTCTTTTTTCAAAACTCACTTCCTTAAATTATTTTTTTGTTGATTAGAAATTACTAATAATAACTTATCTATCACCTTGCTTGCCTGCTGATGCTGCTGAATGAGAACTTGCTTGAGTTCTTGAATCTCTTGTGTTAGGAATTCGATACGGTCAGCATTGTCATCAATTTTTGTGGTCAAAGTGCTGAGATTTGGTGAGTTTTCTATGTCTCCATACTCTGGTGATTGGCTTCCATTGCTGTTATATTTGTTTTTATACGACAAATATGTAGCTGCTGAATTCTTTGCTGAGATAGTGTGGCCGAATTGTTTTCTCACCTTGCCTGCCTCGTAGGCTTTCATTAGAATATCTCGAGGCAGGCGTTTTTCGCTAGGATTGAGTGGTTTCACACAAAGAACGACTCGATAGGCTTGCGGTGACACTAGAGCTGTGTAATGCAATAAATTCCGTAGCCATGTGGGTAGATATCCATTGAACAGCGCCGATTCGATGTATGAAATTAATTTTGTCTGACGAACAAGCTTTGAAAGTCCTGCAGTTTTCTTAAGCCCTTGGATATCATGAACGGCTATACCAACCAGTAGATTCATAAGAATGATGGTTACGAACAGGAGGAAGAGAACAAATGTAATCTGAGCACTTATTTCGAGAAGAAATGGTGGATCTTTGCCATCTGGGTCGTTGATGAGAAGGGAAAGATCCTGCTCTCCGATCATCATCACCAGAACTGAAATAAATCCCATAAATGGATTGGCAAAAGATGACGAGGAGGGAAAGATCACACAAAAGCTGATAGTAAACCCAACTAGCATGCACGAGTAAGCCATAAAGAGCTTCGCAAATTCTCCTTGCACTCGGGTGTACATGGCCACATAGACATCGAACACCGGCAGCTGGCCAATCATTAACATGAGATTCGTCCAACCCAGCAGCACAGCAAAAGCCCCTATGTGATTCTGGAAGGTGTACGTTTGCTTGGTGTAGATGTATGAAATAACGAAGACACTTGTTATGACAAACCATTCCATGATGTTCTCCACTTGCATTACATAATGTTTAAATGATGAATACCCTGTTATACCGTAGACTTTTCGAAATATCTCAACAATGGTGATGGCTACTAAGACCCACCACTGCATTTCCATAACGAATGGATTATTCCGGAGCATATCTCCAAGAATCGATTGCTTTTGACAAAGTTCCTGAGCTTGAATGGTTGTGTTGTCATCTTTGCTGCCATTGTAGCAGTTGTGTGCCAAAGCAGTCAGCACGTATAGAGTTAGGAATAGAACAAAAGTGAAACAAAATATAAGTCGACCTATATAATACTTTCGAATCTTGCCCCACTTAATGTATAGGAACGCTGAACAAAGAGGATGCTCAAGGATCTCCTTCTGACCTTCATCCACAAAGGTGTTTAAATAACTAATTTCTCTAGGATGACAGTGTTGAAGAAGTTGTCGAAAGTCCAGCTCTAGCTCAACCTCTCGATTCACTGGATCCTGAGAGTGATGTAAAGTGATAGCGGCATCTAGTTTTTGCCTGATCATTGCTACGGAAGCAGGAGTCTTTCGTGTTATCACATTCAAAGCAGATGTGCCCTTCTTTGATTTTGTAGTCACATCAGCGCCATGGAAAATTAACATTTCGACACATTGCGCTAGTCCATCTAAAGCAGCCAAATGAAGTGCTGTAAAGCCATAGATGTCCTTGTGATTCACATTTGCTCCCCATGATATTAATGTCTCTAGAATGTCGTAGGCGTTTTCTGATTTTCCCACGGCTGCATGTAGTGGAGTCCGATGGTCAAAGTCTTCTGCGTTTGAGTCAGCATTTCCATTGCGTAAAAGAGACTCTACACACTCCAAACTTGATGTCCTTGCAGCTAAATGAAGAGCAGTGAAGCCTCTATGGTTTTTCAGCTTTGCATCAGCACCTTTTGACAAAAGCAGGTCTACGCACTCTACATTGCCCTCATCTGCTGCTAAATGCAGAGCCGTTGACTCTTTTTCTCGTATACAAATACGAACATTAGGATCAGCATTTGGAGCATTTAGAAGAGCTTCCAAGCACTGAGCGTTTCCCAAATCAGCTGCTAGATGAATTGGGTTTGTTCCATTTGGTTTTAATGAGTTGACATCTGCTCCTTCGGATATGAAATAGTTAAGACACTCTAATGCATTTGCTCTAACCGAACAATGCAATAACGATTCCTCACAGTTTGGTTTATTGGTATCTATGGTCATGATAGCTCCACTGCTGATGAGCATCTTAGCGGCTTCTTTTGAATTACCAAAAGCAGCACAGTGCAGCGGAGTGTAACATTTTTGTTGCTGATTCAAATTCATTCCTTTTTCAATGAGAAAACTCAGTGACGATAAACATCCGCTAAAAGCTGCCAAATGCAAAGCAGACATTCCATTTATATCACAAAAATTTAAATCTGCACCTGCTTCAAGAAGTCCTTCTAGCAAATCCCATCGCTTCAAAAATGCCGCCCATAAAAAACTAAAGTTTTTCTCTGTCTTCGACGCGGCTTCAAAGTGTTTGGCGGAATTTTCCGCTACTACATTGCCTTGTTCGATTTCTTCCAGAAAACGTACCCGACCAGAACCACTTTTCATTTGATCAATCAAACTTATACGAAGTGTATCATTGCAAATTTGTACACTCAACTCACTGGCTGGTTCCTCGAAGCTGTCGTACATGCTAGGAGCACTTTCTGCTGGCGGTGATGGTCCACATTCCATGTATTCAAATTGTCCAGCTGCTGGATATTGAGCTTCTAGCATTGCCTCTGGATTATTTCGCCATCGCACCATCAAGTTAGGTGGAACAGTTTTGAATCTAAAAATTAAAATAAAAAGTTAATTTTTTTGGTATTAGAAGATTTTAAATTGAGGATGAATAAACAACTACCAGAAAAACTAACAAGTTAAATGACTTCTCTGCTGGAATTGAGATAGTTTTTTACTGTTGGATACAGTTAGAAGAAACCATGTTTGATGAAGAAAATTTGTATAATTTTTCGTCAAAGTCTTACGATCTTAATTCATTCATCTCAAAAATGTTAAGATACCTTGAGTTGTTTATGCATCAGCTGTGTGTTCACAAGCTATTAAAAAAACATAAATCGTCAGATACAAACTTGAGAATTGAACAGTTCATGTTTCTGGCATTCACAAATTGCCCTTCATAAGAAATTGAAATTGTGAAGTGAATACAAGCAAATCATTTATAACGCGGTTATAATATTGTGGATTGTTATTTTTCGTTTAGTTTCGTTCACTTTAAAGTAAGGAGCGCTAGCTGAGTGCATACAACGGAAGTTGAACAGACATTTAGTGAAATAGGAAAATACAAAAGAGATCTGTAGATAATTATGTACAGTATGGTTATCTTCTCCTTTTGACTATTTAGAAAGCAAATTTTGGTTGATTCATGACACTAGCTACCTTGATTTTGACAGATTTCTCCATTAAAGCTAATTACAGAAATATTGCAAAATTGTATACATGAATATTAATGACTCCTATCACCTCATTCGATTCGGAGAATATTTTCAACAAGTTGGAGAGAACACGTCTCTGCTATAGAAACAAATATGAAGCATTTAAGCTTTTAACACATTTAATTCTACTTAAACCAACTATTATTACCTGTTGGCATAAGTGACCAACGTCAACTTTACAAAATCATTTTATTTAAAAATCACGTTTGTTTTCTTTTTCAAATTCCAAACTTACCTAGAATTATTTTCTGATAACGGCTGTTCGGCTTCATTCTTAGTCACTGTAGTCACTGCACGTGTTATTCGTCTTGGCTTGGTTGAGCCTTCTTTATATCCCAGGTTTTCCATTACGTCGCTTATAAATAAAAGTTCTTATTTGAAAGATCATTTAACTTAATTAAAGTTTCAAACTTTAGTCTCTTGATTTTACTTCGTTTTTTTTTTTTTCACTGAACACCAGTGGATCGACAGCTTTTTTTTTAATATCTTATTATGTTTTTCGTTTATTGTTTTTTTTATATCATCTTAGATCTATCTGTAAAAGAAAATTAAAAAAACAACGTTGTAATAAAGTGTCATTTCCGCAGAAATTCTTTCGTTGATAGTTGATCACATTCTGTGTTTTCACACATGATTGATTTTATCGTTCGTTGCCCGAGGTGTATATAATTTAGACTAGCTATACCTACCTAGTAATCATCACGCTGTAGAAAACAGCCAAATGGCTTAGCATTTTTTTTTTGAAAAATAAGCAAGTGCCTATATGTATATTTTGTTTTTCTAAAGACATCGTGTGTACTTTGATTCCAAATAACAGAGATAAACCTGAAAATGTGTCATTTTCTTTTTTGTTTGTTGTTCTTTATTAAAGGATCAGTTGAATTAGTTAAGAAGATCATCATATAAATTTGTGTGCTTATGTAAATATTCTCTATATTTTTATCACAGACTATCTTGTTTACATTTGTCAATCATAAGTTAAATTCGTATAGGAGTATGAAGTCCAAATTTTCGTTAGTTACGACTAAATAAAAAAAAATTATAATAAACAAAACTGCTTTAGAGAAATTGGTAAGAGCAAAACAATTTCTAAAATTGTATCTGCGAATCCGATACAAAATAATTCCAATACTTTCAGTCAAGTGACTTCCATACATGAAATTTGATGAATATCAACTTTGACTTGGAGTGAAGTTCGACGCTTCCACGTACAGATCCACCTCATAAGTGTCAAAAATTAAGTTTGCGATCAAGTTTTTACCCAATTTAATAAAATTGACACACGGTCAAAATTCTTTTCCAAAAACGACAAAGAACTTTGAAATTTTGAAATATTACAAAAATTGGTCATATTTTTACTGTTTAACATAAGCTGGGTGTTATTATATCAGGGCCTGGGTCGCGATTATCTTTAAACACGTACATGGGATCAAACTTTCTATCGTATAAAGAAGAGCTACAAGGATTTGCATTATTAAAAGATGGAGAGATCTTGGATACTGATGGCATTGATTTGAACGTTGCTAGACCAGTCATCTTGTAATTAAAATAGTCTTACTCGTATGAATATTTATCAAGTGATATTGATAGAAAACAGAAACTACCCCGTTTTACCCTGTGTTTGTGTCTTAGCGAAAAGAATGAAGTAGATATAATAAGATGATGACGAAAAAACTGAGATAACTACATCTTTGGATTAGATAAGGTTAGGCAGAAGTGGTTGTCAACGAGAAAATTCGACATACTTAGATTATTAGTTGTTCCGTTGTGGTACTTAATGGAGCTAGGAAACTCTTTCGCTACTCGTTAAACTATTTGAAGGTCCTAATGAGTACTGCAAGACTACCTATATTTGCCAGATCAATAGGACTATTGTATTCAGTAGAAATCTCAGAGATCAATTTTACGATTTTGGGATAAAGCAGGATATATCAAGCCGTTTTAGATAGTTGCCTATTAGACACTGGTAACAAAATCGACTAAGGAGCTAATTTGTAATCAGAGTATAAAGATTAGACTGATTCAAAAAAATGAAAATGTCTGCGATTTTCAATGCCACTAGCTATTTAGTTAGAGTTTAATGAAATAATAATCCTGGCAAAATTTCAGCCCTTTAGGTCAATATTTAGAGGTCGCTCATCGCTACTTTCTGTTTTCCATACAAATCGTATGGGAACCTCTTTTTGATTCCTTCTTTATTTTATAACTTTAGAAACGGTTATCATACAGAAATGATAAAGGTAGAATCTGAAAGAAGATTTGATGTTCTTTAAAAAAGGTTCTTACTTCTTATCTAATTAATGTTCTCCTTCCAAAGTTATTCAAGGTCAGAGTGGTATTCGTGGTGAATTTCAAAGTTTTTTTGGATTCCGTGTTGAAAAAATTAGCTATAATACAAGGTGTTTTACAAAAGTTGTAACAAAAGGCAAGTGCGTGTAAGTTGAACTCAGACAAGAAAAAAATTGTATTAGAGCGGGGGTCTATTTCCCCCCATTTAGGCGGGAGGGGCAATTTTCTAAGAAAATTGGTTTAAAAAAGAAAAACATATTTAAAATCAACGGCAATACTTATAGTGTCATGCTATTACTTTTATAAAGCCAATAATCCAAAATTTAATTAACCTTTTAAAAAAAGTAGTTTTTGTAGACAATTTTTGAAAAAATTAATTTCAAACCAAAGTTTAAACAATTAAAAAGTGATTTTATTTTTTAAATATCTTTTTGAAAAATTTTTCGGTATCAAGTACAATTTTTGTTTATGGATTTCAATACCTTCCTTAATTTTCAATCAGATGCTGAAAACCGCAGGCTAAAATGTTTTGTAGTTTCTGAGAAAATTGAAAATAACAAAAACTAAGTTTCTTGTTATTTGGCGCCTTGGAATTTAAATTGTTCCTTCCTACAAACACCCAATTTCTAGTAGTAGTAGTAGGTATTTTAATTGTCGAATTTCTCAGAAACTTCAAAACATTTTAGCATGTGGTTTTCAGCATCTGATTAAAAATTAAGGAAGGTATTGAAACCCATACACAAAAATTGTACTTGATAACGAAAACTTTTTCAAAATGATATTTTAAAAAATAAAATCATACTTTTTAATTTTTTAAACTTAGGTTTGAAATTAATTTTTTCAAAAAATATCTACAAAAACTACTTTTTTTAAAAGGTTAATTAAATTATGGATTATTGGCTTTATAAAAGTAATAGCATGACACTATATGTATTGCCGTTGATTTTTAATATTTTTTTCTTTTTTAAACCAATTTTCTTAGAAAATTGCCCCTCCCGCTCTAAAACAATTTTTTTCTTGTCTGAGTTCAACTTACACGCACTTGCCTTTTGTTACAACTTTTGTAAAACACCTTGTATTATAGCTAATTTTTTCAACACGGAATCCAAAAAAACTTTGAAATTCACCACGAATACCACTCTGACCTTGAATAACTTTGGAAGGAGAACATTAATTAGATAAGAAGTAAGAACCTTTTTTAAAGAACATCAAATCTTCTTTCAGATTCTACCTTTATCATTTCTGTATGATAACCGTTTCTAAAGTTATAAAATAAAGAAGGAATCAAAAAGAAGTTCCCATACGATTTGTATGGAAAACAGAAAGTAGCGATGAGCGACCTCTAAATATTGACCTAAAGGGCTGAAATTTTGCCAGGATTATTATTTCATTAAACTCTAACTAAATAGCTAGTGGCATTGAAAATCGCAGACATTTTCATTTTTTTGAATCAGTCTAATAAAGATATCAAACACTTAACCGCTTCAGGTCGAAACTTGACCAAATCTGTTTTGTCGCCAAACACGACTGTCAAACAGAGTCGTAAAAATTTCAATGCAAAAAAAAGGCATTTTTTATTAAAAATAAAATTTTAATGCAATGTGAAAATATTTTGCATTGAAAAAAAAAAATGTTAATGCAAACTCAAAAATGTGTTGCATTAAAAAAAAACTTTTAATGCAGAATAAAAATGTTTTGCATTAAAAAAAAAATGTTAATGCAATGTGAAAATTTTGAGCATTAAAAAAACATTTTAATGAAGGCCAAAAATTGTTTACATTGAAAAAAAAAAATGTTAATGCTAAATCGAAAATTTGTTGCATTAAAAAAAATGTTAATGCGAATCAAAAATTGTCTGCATAAAAAAAAATGTCACTGCAATATGAACATTTTTTACATTAAAAAAAACGTTAATGCAAACACCAATATTTGTTGCATTAAAAAAAAATTTCAATAATATTTGAAAACTTCTTGCATTAAAAAAAAATGTTAGTGCGGATCAAAAATTTTCTTTATTAAAAAAAAAATTTAAATGTAATATCAAACATTTCTTGCATTGAAAAAAAATGTCAATCAAATTTGAAAATTTCTTGTATTAAAAAAAGTCTCAATAGATTTTGAAAGTTTCTTGCATTAAAAAAAAAAAAATTTCAATATAACTTGAAAATTTCTTGCATTAAAAAACAAATGTATGAAAATATTTTGCTTCCATGTAGTTGGCCCACCAACTATAGAGTTGAGCAAAACTGAAAATGGCAATCGTTTGTACATCGTTTGTACACGTTTGTACAACTTTTAGAATAATTTGTACATTCATTGTTTTTTTTTATAGAGACACTTAAAAAAAATAAACGGAAGTTGGCCCATCAACTATAACGCTCGAAAAATCTGGAAATACAGTTCGATTGATAATCGTTTGTACACGTTTGTCTTTTTTTTTTTAGTTTTTACACTTTCCAAAAATGCATTAAAGTTGTTATTTATTTACGTGACCTTTGTTCCTATAATTTGAATTGGATATAGTTTAAGCGGGCTGTAGGTCAATAAAAGATGTTTATTCTTGCAACGTTTCGAACGTGTTTACGTTCTTCATCAGGCAAAACGTAGGTATTTCACTACTTTTAAATACCCAATCACAAAACCACATCAAAAAATTATGTTATGTCAAAAAAAGAAAAGAAAGAAGATGAAATTTTTTTGATGTGGTTTTGTGATACCTGCGGTATTTAAAACTAGTGTTTAGTAGTTTTAGGAGTTTATTTTTTATTAATAAATTTAGATTTTTTTACTTAGATAGGTACATAGGTACTTGTTTTGTGATCATTTGCATAAAATATTCAATATAATTATAGTCATACTAATACATGCAACCAGTTCTTGCTAAAATTGTTATAAATAAATTGAATAATTTTGAATGAACAACAACAACTTGTGTGTGTTACCACCAAATATATAGGCTGGAGTTATAATTCAAAGTTATAGGTAGCTATTTCACGAGAGCCACCTCGATCATCAGACTCCTTTTAGTGGTGCTTAGTCCAGCCTGAAAAACACTTTGCCGTCATCTGGGAGCGAACCATGAACCTTGCAATTCAGAGGCCGATGCACTACACACCGCGCCACTGAAGTGTTAATAAAAATGCTAGTCGCTGTTCAATAATGAAAAGCGTTTTGCCGACTGCAAAACAAAAATAGAAGAATAAATAAATACTTACTTACTAATTTTTGGATTAAGACACATTTTATAACTTAACTGACTTCTTTGCTGGATGAGTCTTTTGTCCAAAAGAAATCGAATTGTTTTTTTTTTAACTATATACATACTTTACTATGTAGGTACCTTTAAATATAAAGAGAGAAGTGACCTTCTAAGTATGATTATTTTTAGGAAAAGACTTGATATGAAAGGTGGATAATTAATACAAACAATAGGTACGATGGCATACTAAAAAAAAAAACAGACAAACGATTATATATCGAACTGCATTTCCAAGTTTTTCGAGCGATATAGTGGGCCAACTAAATGTTTTTTTCGCCTCAAATTTTGAATAATTAATTAAAAATAGAAATAAAGCAAAATTTAAAAAAACTATTACGGTGGAAAATTATTATAAGAAATGTACAAGCGATTGCATACTTTTCGAAAATTTTATTGAAAAAAAATGTTTGGAAAGTGTTAAAACTAAAAAAAACAGACAAAAGTATACAAACGATTATCAATCGAACTGCATTTCCAGATCTTTCGAGCGTTATAGTTGGTGGGCCAACTTCCGTTTTTTTTTTTTGAAGTGTCCCTATAAAAAAACGGTGAGTGTACAAATTATTCTAAAAGATGTACAAACGTGTACAATCGATTGCCATTTTTAGTTTTGCTCAACTCCATAGTTGGTGGGCCAACTACATGCAAGCAAATATGTTGCATTAAAAAAAATGTAAGAAATATTTTTGTTTAAAATCGTCTACGTCAATAATATTTAAGGGCATGACTCGTGGTAGTGATGGGTAGGACAGGAATTTCAAATGAGTTTGTATGAAGTACTCATTTTGTGATAGGACGTAGACTCACATGAACACGATTTTTGACAAGTGTTAAAATGTCAACATAAAATTTTTGAAAAACCAGGTATGCCAATCGATTTAGAAGGGGAGTATTACCTGGTGTTTCCGCCAACGCTGTGGGACCACTAGAACACCTTTTTTTGACAGGTGTTAAAATATCAACATCAAAATTTTGAAAAACCGAGTATGCCAATCGATTTAGAAGGGGGGTATTACCTAGTGTTTCGGCTAATCAATCATTTTTTTAATGCAGACAATTTTTGATTCGCATTAACATTTTTTTTTAATGCAACAAATTTTCGATTTAGCATTAACATTTTTTTTTCAATGCAAACAATTTTTAGCCTGCATTAAATTTTTTTTTTAATGCAAACAATTTTCACATTGCATTAACATTTTTTTTTTAATGCAAAACATTTTTATTCTGGATTAACATTTTTTTTAATGCAACAAATTTTTGAGTTTGCATTAACATTTTTTTTTTCAATGCAAAATATTTTCACACTGCATTAAAATTTTATTTTTAATAATTAATGCAAACAAAAATGCATTTAAAAAAAATGCATTTTTACAACTCTGCTGTCAAAATCCCATTATTTTTGGCATACATTTGAGCCATTAATGTGTTAGAAGTATAAATAATCATGTTAGAAGTGAAAAAATTGGTGTTTAATGTGTTTAATAACGGTAGCAATACTAGCATTTTGTTAGTCGTAAGATTTGTTATCTCTATGGCATTTTAATTAAAGCGTAAGTTGACATGAAGCGATTCTACCCTATCTGGTAGAATAGGTTTCACTTTTAGCTAGTTCGACATCTTATTAAGCTACGATTAGACAGTCAACGTAAATTGTCAACGCGTTGACTCTCTGACGTCAAAGTGATCCCAAAATTTTGTCCCAGAGTTGTCTCGTCGTGTGATCGTCAACGCAGAATACTGTCGAAAATTTGACGGCTGCGTTGACAAAAATTTAAGGGTCAATGCGATGATTATTTTCGTTGGCCGTGTAATCGCTCTGTCAACGAAGTTAGGACACGTTGACTGTATTCTTATGTTGACACAGACGTGTGATTTTCAATCTGTCAATACTTTTTTCGGAGTTGGTCTTTTTGACAGTTGTCACTTGACTTATACTGGATTTACACGAATGGAAAGCTGCCAGTATAATGACAAAAAGAATTAATTTGTCCATTCTTTTGTTGTTGCTTTTGTTATTATACTGGCAGTTTTCCAATCGTGTAAATTCGCCATTATGCTCAGTTTGGTTTGCCATTTCATAATGAATAGACTTTTTCCTGAACAACGTTTGCAAATGATGCAAATTTATTACCAAAATAATGGTTCGGCTCGCGCGCTTCGATGAAAAATGAAGCCGGCCATAATGTTACAGTCAATGGGAAACGCTATAGGGCACTGATTATTGACTTTTTCATGCCTGAATTGGAGGATGTTGATGTTGATCACCTTTGGTTCCAACAAGACGGGGCGCTACATGCCATACAACCAACGAAACAACAACGCGTTATTGCTGGTCGGGAATTGGGAAACGCTATAGAGCACTGATTATTGACTTTTTCATGCCTGAATTGGAGGATGTTGATGTTGATCACCTTTGGTTCCAACAAGACGGCGCTACATGCCATACAGCCAACGAAACAATCAACAACGCGTTATTGCTGGTCGGGAATTGGGCTTCTCGGCTGGAATTTATTCGAGCCAGCTGCAGCGCCCACTTGCCCGAAATAATTTTTAAATCAATATGGCGAACCCTTATCTTTATAATAAAGCTAAATTCTTGGCCATAACATTAAATTATATGCGTTTTGTTTCTTCTTGAAAACCACACGTCTAAAAAAAACACCCTTTACATCGACAGTTAAATAGCTTCACAGATGGGGGACGAACTATATTTTGACACCAAAAGTGTATTTCGATCCAAATGTCACTCGACTGTCCTAAAATCACTTTTTTCCGAAGCAGTAAATAAGCTTCAAACATTTATGATCTTTAGAGATGTTTTAATCAATCGACATCGTAGTCATGCTTCTATGAAATTTGACAGTTGATAGCTTGACAGATGAAAGACGAACTATATTTTGACGGAAAAGGTATATTTATAATAATAATTTAACTTATAATTTTAACTATATGCCCGTAAGACCTTAGGTCTTTTAAATGCAACCTGGATTGCACGGCACTAGTAAGATAGAGTAGAAGGATAGGAAAGATTTGGCACAGTGGATTGAGATCAAGGTGTTTATTATCTCATTAAATCCCACGGGTGGCATCCAGTTAAGCTGGGGGAATATAGAAAAGAATGCTGCCTAGAATGGGGCTCGAGAACCCACACCTCTAAGTTAGCATTCAAGCACTACATCCACTGCACCATTACCACCCGCAAATCCAAATGTTACGCAATCGCCCTAAAATCACTTTTTCCGGAGCAGTACCTAATAAAACTTCAATTTTTTTTTATTTTTAGAGGTTTTTTTAATCCATCGACATCGTAGCCATCCTTCGAAAGAGTTTGACAGTTGATGGCTTCACAGATAGAAGATCCAAAAGGTATATTTCGATCCAAATGCCAGTCAATTGCCCTAAAATCACTTTTCCGGAGCAGTAATAATTTCATAATTTCATTAATCCACATTGTATTGTTCGATAACACTACGAGTACAGCCAATGTCGTGTGATCGTCAACGTTAAAAATGATTGAATCTCTACGATCCACGAGAGAAGATCGACAGTTTAAGGCTGTTATAGAGTTTGTACAGACAGGGTCCAGATACATATATGTAACTCTCAGGGTACCCTTCTGAAACTACTTGCGAAATTGAGACATTCTTTTCCTTATCAATATAAAATGTTTGTGAAACTTTTAACGAATAAAAAAGTTTTATCTGCTAAACGAAAAGGAGAAAATTTGTATATCAAATACGGATGTTTGCATCAATTCGCTATAAAATGTCTCTCTCAACTTGTGCAGGAAAATAGTTTTAGCGCAGTGCAACACTTAGAATGGCTCTTTCTCTGCATCCCATGCCCATTCTCCTCTCTTTTTTTAAAGACTATCATAAGGTACCATATACCACGTATATGATGAGACTCTGATTGTAGAATGCAACTTGCCTTAAGCCTAGTTTACAGTTCCCGTGCGCAAAAAACAATATGCAAATATTCTCGCATGTCAAAAATAATTGATGTGAAATGTAAAATTAATTGTTTGCATGATTGGTTTACAGTTTCATGCAAAAAAAAAGACTATGCTGTCATGAAATGTGATGCAAAACAATGGACCGACAATTGATTTGCATGCGAAAAAAAGAGTGGTGCATAAAATATTTTTTTTTTTTTATGGACAATTTTGATTTTTTTTCGCATTGGAACTGTAAACTGTGCTTTAAGCTCACTACAACAAAGAGTTCTGAAGTGGAAACAAAAATAAATACCTTCCTCCAGTTCCCCCTTTAATATTCAAGCATAAAATATCATAAAACCAGCTCGGTCATAAAATATCATAAAACCAACTCGATCGTTAACCTATATCGAAAGCGTGTCTGAACCAACCAGAAAGCTTTCTAGGGAGTATTTCCGAAAATCCCTCATATTTCATCCACTTTATCAATTTTTTTCGTATCGAAACCGCGCACCCCAGCTCTAGTTGGGTCACTTAGCGAGGATGCTAGTAGCCACCATTTCTACATACCTAAACCTTTCTTAGGCGCCAGTTATAGCTATCATTAAAACTCGTCATTGAAAATTTTAATGATTGATTTTGAGACGTTTAAGAAGTAAAATCAGTTATTATTTTGATGGACAAATAAAGCTTAAGGCTTAGTAAATTTTTAGCCAAAAAAAAATAATTCAAATAGACCCAACTTTCAACATAAAAAGACTTTTCTTATTTCAATGATTGAACTACCTTAGCAATGATCATTGAAAAATCAAAAGTCAATTTTTGTGGAAACTTGAGCCTATTTGAAATTTTTTTTTGGACTAGAAATATTAATTAAGTCCTGAGCTTTAATCGTCCATCAAAATAATAAATGATTTTACTTCCTAAACGACTCAAAATCAATCATTAAAATTTTCAATTATGGGTTTCAATGATAGATATTACTGGCACCTTAGAATATTTCTATTGAAGTGCCTTCTGAACACCCATATAATAATGTACCTTACCTACATTGAAAGTCTTTTTAGTTGAATTTATTTGTCAACGTGATAAATGCATGCAGAAATCATTTTCTTTAAAGACGAATTTCTTTCCCTCCCTTGGAATTAAGATCCACTGGTCCCAAAAATATTACCAGATTTTTCATATGCCAAGGGGCTTCCAGCAAAAAACTTGTTGTTTATTTTTAACAAAAATCAATAACTAATTAAATATTTGATCTCAATTCTCACACCTTCCAAAATATTTCGTCTTTTTGGTAAGCAAAAATATACAAGTATCAGTTAATCAAAGCTGCCATTCAAGTTGAACGTACCGAACCGCATAATTTCATTTACCAAGCAAATTTGTATTGTCTATAAAGTTAAATAATAATCACTTTAAATTAATTTTTATTATCGAAATTAACAATTGATGGCCTTATAGCTATAGGAGTTAAAATTAATTCTTTCATAAATTTGATACTAACATGCGATATTTATACATATTAAGGTGCTATAAAATAATGTGTATAAATTAGTAAAAAAAAAAAATACATTACTATTATGAAGAAGGGGATAAGAGAAGCCGTTTAAAACGATTTCTGCCTGTTAACACGTTGGGTCATATGCAAAAAGATAAGTTCAAGTTGTTTACTAACTTTTTTGAGAACTTTTTTAACATTGTATGAAAAAAAATCACCGGGTTAGATCTCATATTAAAAGCTCCTACGTCAGAAAATTTGTTTTGGTATACAAAAGGATGAGATGACTCTAACGGTTTTAAGTGAATTACTAGATAATGTATGTAGTACCTATGAAAATATAAAATAAACTAAAAAATTGATAGGGACTAAAAACGAAATTCAAAACTGTACCCCACAATCTGTTAGGTAAAGTTGGTTCAAACAATTTCTTTTTTTAAAGCCTGAGGTCTCCAACAATACAATAATAATAATTAATCATGGATGGAAAAAGAGTGGAGACTTGCTCAAATAATCTGCTACAATAGGGGTTTTTCTTTTTTATGACCTAGTACGCTGCTGATGCGAAACGAAATTTTTAGTTGGTCTCCAACAAGACAACGAAATGCTTAAGAAAACATCTGAGCGTTCAGAGCTAAAAATTTGTATTTCTTTTTTTGTTCTGGGCTGTTCAGAGCTTGTTCAGAACGCGCTCTATGAGCTCAGAATTAAATAACTGAGCAGACAGAAATAAATGCTGAACACATAGCATTTGACAGCTAGTGTTCAGGTGTGTTTCAAAAATAGTTCAGAGTGCTCAGAACAAACTTGTTCAGATGATGTTCAGAACATGCTCGACATGCTGAAACTCTGTTCAGAGCTCTTTTCTGAATTAAAAAAGAAAAACGCCTAATAATCAATTAGACTTGAGTATAGAGTAGTGCTAGAGCGATCAGAGTTTGCTCTGAGCAGATTATGATCAGAGCTCTTTGATATAATTTTGAAATAGATTTAACCACTGAACTGTCATATGATTTGATAAAAATCGGTGTCTTAAACGCACCAAAATTTGGTGCTGACTTTTATTTTTTGTCTCCCAGCTGGATAATCAAAACTCGAAAAATTCAAAAATCTGAACTGAAATTTGATGTGTTGAACGGGCACGATTCGAAAGAGTGATTTGAAGAGAGAAAACACTGATCTCTATAATACACTGGATAGTGTATCGACACAAAAATATTACTTCCATTTGAAGAATTGTTATATTATGAAGCCGACCACTTTTTTGTATACCAGTATAACTGTATAACATGTAATACAAAGATAGTCCATTAAGAAGACATCAAATCTCCGTTCGTTTCACCCCCCGAGATCTGTTTGCTAACATTTGTTGTGTTCGTAATTTATTTCATTCACTAATTGTTAAATGAAACGGAATAACAAACGTAAAGAGTGTGACAAGGAGGTAAAATCATTAAAAAAAAACGCAGAATATGCAATTGTATCCTCCTCATCATAATTATTCATTAGCTGTTTTGTTCAATTTGTTCGCAAACTGTAATGATTTATCTCATTCCACTAGGTAATTATACTAAAAAAAAAAATACACCAAATGCACACAGTGAATAACTGAAAGATACAAAATAATAAAACAAACTTCCACAAAAGTTTATATTTTCATATCATGGTCTGTTTCCCTTTCTTCAGAATTCAGATTGACATCTGGAAATAGGGATGAGCGATTTGTATCGATATTTGCAAATTATCGATAATAAAGGTTTCGATGTTTTGCAAATCGATATTAACATCCAAAACATTGGCCTAAGAACAAACAAAAAGTTAGTACGAAAATGGTTGATTCCGCAAGTAAGATCTAGATGGAGTGACTTTCACAGTTTTTAAGGCATCTGTAACATTTGGAATTTTTTGAAAATGGAAAATATCAAAGGTTCTCCCAAAACAAACTGAAAAATTCAGAACCACAACGAAACTTTCGATGTGCAAAAAGGCACATCTAAAGTTTAATGTTATTGAACATATATTTTATCAGTTGTTGTATAGATATTTGGGCTTAATGATCTTTATTAAAATAATGCAATTAATTAAAAAATCAATTCATTCTTTCCCGACGTTTCTCCGGAAAGTAACCGAATTATTTTTTTAATTAATTGCAATATTTTAATAAAATAACGGGAAAGTAACCGGAGAAATGTTGGGAAAGAATGAATTGGTTTTTTAATTAATTGCATTATTTTAATAAAGGTCATTAAGCCCAAATATCTATTCAAGCACATATATAAGTTTATACACGAAGTGCTTATCAACTTTGCTTCCATCAAATTTGTTCTGTGTTCATTTGTGCAAAAGAAATATTTTTACATCGATATTCAAGCATTAATATCATCGATGCTCCGCAAGACACCTTTCAAACCATACAAGTTTTTGTACACACTTTTGTAAGCGTCTTGCAATATCGATAGTTAACAGCTTACACATGAAATACTTGCAATATTGCTTCTATCAAATCTGTGGACGATAAATTTCGCAAAATACAATTTAAGCATCGATTTCCACGCATTGAAATAATAGATACTTGCAATATTGCTTCTATCAAATCTGTGGACGATAAATTTTGCAAAATACAATTTTAGCATCGATTTCCACGCATTGAAATAATAGATGCTCAGAAAGACCCAATTTACACCCAACGCAAGTTGCAGCACACACCTTCGTGTTTTTCAATATCGATATATTCCAAAAAGCCACAGAAAACAGTTAACACATAAATTCCTTGAAATATTACTGCAAAATACATATTTAATATCGATTTTCAAGAAACACGCAGTTTACACCATGCAAGTTCTTGCTCACACTTTCCTGTGAAATAAGATTTTGAAATATCGGATTTCAAAAAGGGCACACATAACTGCTTAACACATGAATTGCCTTGCAATATTGATTTTGTTAAGTTTGTTGATATTCAGTTATGCAAAATACATAATTTAACATCAATTTTCACCCATTAAAATCATTGATGCCTAGAAAGACACCTTTTACACGCGGTTTTAGCCCACAAGCTTCTGTGCATCATTATTTTGCAATATCGATGTTTTAAGTTGAAATACCTTGTTTATGACTTCATATTTTTCATTTGTATAAAAACTTAAATCGATTTTAAAAAACTTAAGAAAAAATAGCCGGCACCAGAAATTTTGAAAGCAAAAATACATTAGAGCATAGCATGACGCATTTTTTGCTTTGGTCAAACAAAAAACTTAAAAAAAAATACCTGAAAAAAAACATCGATGTTAAGTAGCATCGATGTTTTCGGTTCGATATTTTTATTGACATCGATTATTGGTCTCCGATGCTGACATCGATTTCACATCGATGTTGTTTCAATATCGCTCATCCCTATCTGGAAAATACTTTTTTTTGTGTAATTCAGACGTCAAATTATGAAGCCGACCACCTAATTGTCATCTTCAAATGGAAGCAAAGAAACTGTTATACATTGTAAGGAATACACTATCCAGTGTATTATTGAGATCAGAGAGACAAAATAGTGAATTTGTCTGCGTTATTTTTATTCTGAGCTCATGGAGCGTACACTCCGAAGTAGTTCTGATTGAAAAAAAAGAAACACAAGTTGGCTCAAACTAAAAAAGAAATATGTATCTTTTGTTTGAAAGCTTAGTACTATGCTTGGAGCTAAAAAAGAAAAACTATTACTGCAGAACGAAACATTTTGTATTATTTTATTGTGTCATTTTTATATAATTTGTTTAATTTCTCATCAGCAGCGTACTAGGCTTAGGCTCCAGTACGCTGCTGATATGCAACGACATTTTCTGTGCTCTCCAAAAAGACAGCAAAATGTTACGAAAACAATGCGTCACAAAATTTTCGGAAAGTTTCAAGACGATAATTTTTGGTTTTTTGTGCACTAATAGTCGCTTAAAAAATAATTAGTCTTTAAAAAAAAAAACAATTCCACTTAGATAAACATACTCCCTAATGAATATAAAATCAGAATTATAACTGTTAAAATGATGGCGTTTTTTTGTGCACTTAAATTTTAAGCGGAGTAGTAGGCACAAAAAAACACATATATCATTGCACTGTCCAAAAATATTGCGTTCAAAATGAGTCGACCTTACGCAATGAAAAATATTATTGCCCAGATTACAGCCTTTCTTCAGTATAATCTTGTTTGGCGAGACCCATAAGACTGACAGCAAGTTTTGGGAGTGGATGTATTTACATATAACCAAAATATGAGTAAGTCTGTAGGTGCATACGTCTTGATATCGAATACAAAAATCTGACAGGTTTGTTTACGCCCTTAAGGCGCCAGTTATAGCGATCAGAAAAACCCATCCGAAAAACTTGAAACAGTATGAAATTGATTTTTTTTGCTGATGGTTGTTTATAGCAATCAGAAAAAATGTGTCAGAAAAACT
Source organism: Dasysyrphus tricinctus (assembly GCA_963921185.1). NCBI lineage: Eukaryota > Metazoa > Arthropoda > Insecta > Diptera > Syrphidae > Dasysyrphus > Dasysyrphus tricinctus. Next base: position 268,187,424 of record OY992530.1, read on the forward strand.
ATATTCTTTGCAAAACAAACAAACAGCCGCCCAGATTTTTTCTGATTGAAATATCAGAAAAACTTTTTCGGATGGAGTTCTTTCAGTGGAACAGAAAAAAATTGGAACACAAATCAGTGGAATGATTTGTTCCTTTTTCTGTCAAAAAGCAATCAGCTGATACGAAAAATTAAATTTCATCCGAAAAACAAATAAATCCATTTAAAACATGAAAAGTTATTTGTTTGGCAATTTTGTTTCGCGAAAAAAAAATCTACGCTGAATTACACGTCCATTGATGTATCATTTGGCTATTAAATCTAATTGAAAAGTATTAAAAACTTCAATGATTCTTTTTTTCGGATGGTTTTTTCTGATCGCTATAACTGGCGCCTAAGGTATGTAGTTGTCAGTGGTAAGTACCACCACTTCAATTCATTTATTAAAAACAAGAAATTATGCTCTGTCGTTTCCCTGGTGTGCTTAAAAAAACAAGTACACAAAGGTTGGCTTAGATGCAGTGGCGTAGCGAGCACTTTGGGGCCCCGTATCAACCATTTTTTAGGGGCCTCCTTTTTTCAAAAGATTTAAATCTAACCTCATGAAATTCATCGAAAGAAAGATTATAACACTTTTTCGTATGAGAAACAAGTTTTAAGAAAAACGCTCAGTTGTCAGTATTTATTCCAGGGTGCTGCAGTTTAAGTTTTGAAAAGGTATCAATAATAATCTTGTAACGTTTGTGCACGTTTTTCCTAAAATCTGTTGCTCTAACGAAATAGTGTAATAATCTTTCTTGTGTAGAATCCTATGAGCTAGATTTTTGAAAAAGAAAAACACAGTTTTCTAGGTTTGTATTTGCTAAAATATTTCTTTGTCACTTTACGGTCAAAATCAAAAGTCAAATTTTGAAACGCTATAACTTTAAGACTTCATTAATAGCTCATTGTTTAGATTATAAGTTTAAGTTTAAGTTTTAGGTTCGTCAATTATTTGTTGTAAAATGAAATTCCCATGAGTTATTACCAGCTTAATGATTAGGAATTCTTATCTTGTTGGATATAGTTTACAGCGTTTTTTTGCTAAGAAACCCATGTAAGTTTATCTGAACTTAATACAAATTGCGTATGACAAAGCCCTCACTATGTCACTGATGAGTCCAATCGAGTAATCCGTTCAATTTGTAGGACTAAAGGCCATAAAAAGCTATTTTGAATGAGTTATTATTATTAGAAAACAAATTTACAGCTCACACCCTTTTTTGATAAAACGGGCTTCTGCTTACTTCTTTCACCAGGGCCGTATCTAGAGTAGGGGCAATTTCCCCAGGCGCCTTGCCATCAATTGCGCCGCCAAGCCAGGCCACCGTACCGCGAATAGATGACATTCTTTTTGCCAGTTGTTCGTACGCAACCCACTGAAATGTTTAGGTAGTGGGTTTGAATCACTATAAATATGATGGAAGTGACGAACCACTGGGTTCACGATTTACTATTTGATTTTTGTTATCAATTCTGTATTAAAATTTTGCACCGAAAAAGACGGCTTCTCTAAGCTGGCGCCAGGTGCTCTAAGGGCTAGGAACGGGGATATCTTCCACCCAAAAACTTTGTTTCATAATAAGGAGATGAACCCGAATACAAATTATACAAAAAACATTGTCAATTCGTCCCCTGACAGCAAGAACTATGTAGGTAACTCAATTTTATATTTTAATAATATATCGGCAAAACGGTATTATTTTGTTATTTTAAAGACTTTTTGTCCAATCTTTTTCTATCACAGACAAATATAGGATATTTTAGAAGTTTCAAGAACATTAAAATTAAACTTTCCTTCGTTCTCCAGTAGCTATGTTTCTATAAAGGCTGCTATCTTCAAAATTTATGAAAATGAGTTACCTAATTCTTGCAATCAGGTGACGAATTGATAAATTAAATTTTGATAAGTTTTTCAACTAAACTGGCCATGAAGTTAATAGTCCAGTAAATAGAGGTAAAAATAGGGGGGTTACCCTATAAAAGGTCGGGTAGTTGATATGTTATATGGTAGATGAAATTCCAAAATTCCACAACCACGCCCCCTCCGCCCCCTTCAAAATCCTGGAAAAACTACAAGAAATCGGCTTTTTTATCAGTTTTTTGCTTATTACTTCTTTCCAGTATATTTTTACGGAAAAAAGTATAAGAAAACTTTGTAGACAATACAATTTCCTACAAATATGATTTAAAAAGTATTTTTGTACAACCACTACAATCGGCGCTATGGAGCTCCCAAAAAAAGCCTAAAATTTCGTATTTTGTAAGATTTTCAGTTTATTCCCTCTTTAAAGCACAATAACTCCTTAACCGTCAAGTTTAGGGCAAAATTTATCATAATCAATCTTGTAGGTAATTCAATTGGCTACCAATTTCATATGACTACAGTCGACGCCCTCTAAGTGGAACTCCCCCTAAGTCGAATTTCCCTCTAAGAAGAATTTGTTCACCATGTTTGTTGTATACTCCTCTCAAATTTCCAAACTTGTTTATTTCTCTATAAATCGAATTTTTGCAAAACTCTCTCTAACTCGAAGATTTTGAGTTAGAGGGAGTCGACTGTATTTTAATTTTGTGACCAATACAATCGGGAATGGGGTGAGTTTTGAGAAAGTTTTTTTTATTCGAACGTTTTTAGGAACTCACTTTCTTTTCTGTCTGTTTTATACTGTACTGTAGTCTGTAGTGTTCTGGTTCTGGAGTCCCGTAGAAATTTTATTACCGATTTGTCTAACCACCTTAATCGATTTAAGTATACATAGGAGAGTCAGAAAACTTGGATAGGCATCACGATATTCTGAACCCGGTGTTTTAGTCGCTATTTTTTGGAGGTAGTGCCCAAAATTCCATTAAACATTAAACCACTATAGGTACTGGTTTTGATGAAATTTATAGACATGATAATTGACGAGATGAAAAACCAATACAATTAATTTCCACCCACTGCCGCTCCCATCTTTTTTAAAACATAATAGCTATTTTCGGAAAAAATTATAAAAATTCAAGTGTTGTTCAGATGACCCATGAAGGGCCGAAACCACAAGGCCTCTGGTGATGGCTTACCCTCTGAACCAGAGGTTCGATTTTCTTTATTGCCTTCAACTTGGGATTCAGAAGCTCAAAATACTGGAGCATTGTTTCCCATTCGCACAATCTAGTTTAGCCAAGTCGAAGTATTTTGACTTTTTGGACTACATTGTCTTTGAACAGCTCATTGAGTTCAAGTTTTGTGCCTTCTCCTCCGAAAATCCGTCGAATAATACGAGTATTACTTGCGAAAGAGCCCAGTATCCTTTTTAATTTCTGATTTTCATCTAACCGAGAGTAGGAGTGTCTTGAGCGTAAGAAGAGTGTTGAACCTTTTTTGACAAACATAGATTAATAGCAGTGGTTTTCAAAAGTATTTTATCGTTGTCCGTGATGGAGTAAATACGAGTATTGACTCCAAGAAAAATAAAATTCTAAACTGCTTTGAAACTGCTGCTAATAAAAGTGATGTTTTGGCCTACGTTGTAAACATATGCTTTTTTCTAGACAGCAGTTTGTTGGACTTTAACTTGTTTACGACACAATGGAACACAAGATAGGGCATTCTGTGTTAACAGCTGCTCTATGCACTATCTGTTCCAGAAGGAGATCAACAAAGACAAAAATGTTGTCGCATGTCCTCGCCGAGTGCACTGTACATAATTTGAACAGTTCGGAGAAGCTATTCTCTAGTTGCACATTGCATTTGGCATATTACACCTTGTGTTTTATAATGTCACGAGATACCGCTTTTTTTCTCAAGATCTCGAGCTTAGTTATCGCCGTATAGAGCTATTGACGATGAATATGCTTCCATAAGCGGCCTTGAAGCCAATGCAAAAACTGTGTGTCTCGACTTGAAGTTCGTTGGTCATTTCCAGAATTTTCCTTACAGTTAAGATTTTTGGTCTTTTACTGGCATTCGTTTTAATGTCCTTCATCATTACTACCTATCACTTTTATTCCAATGAGTAAGATGGATGACAAGACTTGCTCCGTATACAAACAACGTGGACAAAATTAGCATACATTTACCGATTGTATTGGTCACACAATGAAAATACAGTCAACTCCCTCTAAGTCGAACTCTCAAGGGATATCAAAATTATTTCGAGTTAGAGAGAGTTTTGGAAAAATTCGATTTAGAGAGAAATAAATAAGTTTGGAAATTTGAGAGGAGTATACAACAAACGTGGTGAAAAATTTCTTGTTAGAGGGAAATTCGACTTAGGGGGAGTTCTACTTAGAACTACTGTCGTCGTCGACTGTAGTCACATGAAATTGGTAGCCAATTAAATTATCTACAAGATTGATTGTGACAAATTTTGCCCTTAACTTGACGGTTAAGGAGTTATTGTGCTGTAAAGAGGGAAGAGGGAACTGAAAATCTTACAAAATACGAAATTTTAACCTTTTTTGGGAGCTCCATAGTGCCGATTGTAGTGGTTGTACAAAAATACTTTCTAGGTCATATTTGTAAGAAATTTTATTGCCTACAAAGTCCTCTTATATTTTTTTCCGTAAAAATTTACCAGAAAGAAGTTATAAGCAAACAACTGAAAAGTTAAGTTAAGTTTTTCCAGGATTTTGAAGGGGGCGGAGGGGGCGTGGTTGTGGAATTTTAGAATTTTCATCTACCAACCATACCATATAACATATCAAAAATTCAGAACTACCCGACCTTTTGTAGGGTAAAACCTCTCTATTTACTGGACTATAAAGTAAAACGGAGCTCTCCATCGAAATTCAGTTTTATAGGAATTATTTCCTAGTTCTACCATTTTTTCGTCTAAATCTAATGGGCTACTGGTATACGTGGTTTGATGAGAAAAAAGTGGTTGCACGTTGCAGTTGTGGTTCCGTTAGTTGGTAGGACTTAGGTAGAGATAACTACACAGGGAGGATAACTATCGGAAAGACACATGTAAACACAATTGGTAATAGGTACATTTTAAATAATATCTAAATTAAGTTTGTTCGTTGAGCCCTGAAGGCACCCCAAGGCTTTTTTTTTAAAAACCCTGAACTCACCCTGACCAGCAAATTCTGTGTTTTTTGACACCTGGGGTTGCCCTATAGTAGATATAGGTTTCTTGCTGGGGCGAATTGAGGGAAAGAATATAAATTGTCAAAGTGGCATGAGCTCTTAAACATTTTTTTGTGGATTCAAGTGCTGCAGGAAATTCTCATTTTTTTCTATAAATTTTTAAAGAAAGTGTTGGTTCCTGCTTTTTTCACAATTGAGGACCCTTTGGTGTTTTTGAAAACCGAAAAACCCAGTTTTTTCTTAGACAGTTCTTATGGTTGTAAAGAAAACCTGGGTCTACTCTAGGTTAACTTCAACGGGCGAACCCATTAAAATTGTGTATCGAATTCATCTGAATATAGGTACGTAGCTTCGCTGCTGCTTAAATAGTTGAAAATAATTAATAAAGCTAGAAAAAGACAAGTTAATAAAAAAAACAAAATTAAAAAACTTGAAGAATCTAGAAAATTTATAAAAATAAACGATTTGATTGATTGCGCCGCCAAGCCAGGCCACCGTACCGCTGGGTTCACGATTTACTATTTGATTTTTGTTATAAATTCTGTATTAAAATTTTGCACCGAAAAAGACGGCTTCTCTAAGCTGGCGCCAGGTGCTCTAAGGGCTAGGAACGGGGCTGTCTTCCACCCAAAAACTTTGTTTCATAATAAGGAGATGAACCCGAATACAAATTATACAAAAAATATTGTCAATTCGTCCCCTGATAGCAAGAACTAGGTAACTCAATTTTATATTTTAATAATATATCGGCAAAACGGTATTATTTTGTACTATTTTAAAGACTTTTTGTCCAATCTTTTTCTATCACAGACAAATATAGGATATTTTAGAAGTTTCAAGAACATTAAAATTAAACTTTCCTTCGTTCTCCAGTAGCTATGTTTCTATAAAGGCTGCTATCTTCAAAATTTATGAAAATGAGTTACCTAATTCATGCAATCAGGTGACGAATTGATAAATTAAATTTTGATAAGTTTTTCAACTAAACTGGCCATGAAGTTAATAGTCCAGTAAATAGAGGTAAAAAAAGGGGGGTTACCCTATAAAAGGTCGGGTAGTTGATATGTTATATGGTAGATGAAATTCCAAAATTCCACAACCACGCCCCCTCCGCCCCCTTCAAAATCCTGGAAAAACTACAAGAAATCGGCTTTTTTATCAGTTTTTTGCTTATTACTTCTTTCCAGTATATTTTTACGGAAAAAAGTATAAGAAAACTTTGTAGACAATACAATTTCCTACAAATATGATTTAAAAAGTATTTTTGTACAACCACTACAATCGGCGCTATGGAGCTCCCAAAAAAGCCTAAAATTTCGTATTTTGTAAGATTTTCAGTTTATTCCCTCTTTAAAGCACAATAACTCCTTAACCGTCAAGTTTCGGGCAAAATTTATCATAATCAATCTTGTAGATAATTCAATTGGCTACCAAATTAATATGACTACAGTCGACGCCCTCTAAGTGGAACTCCCCCTAAGTCGAATTTCCCTCTAAGAAGAATTTGTTCACCATGTTTGTTGTATACTCCTCTCAAATTTCCAAACTTGTTTATTTCTCTATAAATCGAATTTTTGCAAAACTCTCTCTAATTCGAAGGTTTTTACTTAGAGGGAGTCGACTGTATTTTAATTTTGTGACCAATACAATCGGGAATGGGGTGAGTTTTGAGAAAGTTTTTTTTATTCGAACGTTTTTAGGAACTCACTTTCTTTTCTGTCTGTTTTATACTGTACTGTAGTCTGTAGTGTTCTGGTTCTGGAGTCCCGTAGAAATTTTATTACCGATTTGTCTAACCACCTTAATCGATTTAAGTATACATAGGAGAGTCAGAAAACTTGGATAGGCATCACGATATTCTGAACCCGGTGTTTTAGTCGCTATTTTTTGGAGGTAGTGCCCAAAATTCCATTAAACATTAAACCACTATAGGTACTGGTTTTGATGAAATTTATAGACATGATAATTGACGAGATGAAAAACCAATACAATTAATTTCCACCCACTGCCGCTCCCATCTTTTTTAAAACATAATAGCTATTTTCGGAAAAAATTATAAAAATTCAAGTGTTGTTCAGATGACCCATGAAGGGCCGAAACCACAAGGCCTCTGGTGATGGCTTACCCTCTGAACCAGAGGTTCGATTTTCTTTATTGCCTTCAACTTGGGATTCAGAAGCTCAAAATACTGGAGCATTGTTTCCCATTCGCACAATCTAGTTTAGCCAAGTCGAAGTATTTTGACTTTTTGGACTACATTGTCTTTGAACAGCTCATTGAGTTCACGTTTTGTGCCTTCTCCTCCGAAAATCCGTCGAATAATACGAGTATTACTTGCGAAAGAGCCCAGTATCCTTTTTAATTTCTGATTTTCATCTAACCGAGAGTAGGAGTGTCTTGAGCGTAAGAAGAGTGTTGAACCTTTTTTGACAAACATAGATTAATAGCAGTGGTTTTCAAAAGTATTTTATCGTTGTCCGTGATGGAGTAAATACGAGTATTGACTCCAAGAAAAATAAAATTCTAAACTGCTTTGAAACTGCTGCTAATAAAAGTGATGTTTTGGCCTACGTTGTAAACATATGCTTTTTTCTAGACAGCAGTTTGTTGGACTTTAACTTGTTTACGACACAATGGAACACAAGATAGGGCATTCTGTGTTAACAGCTGCTCTATGCACTATCTGTTCCAGAAGGAGATCAACAAAGACAAAAATGTTGTCGCATGTCCTCGCCGAGTGCACTGTACATAATTTGAACAGTTCGGAGAAGCTATTCTCTAGTTGCACATTGCATTTGGCATATTACACCTTGTGTTTTATAATGTCACGAGATACCGCTTTTTTTCTCAAGATCTCGAGCTTAGTTATCGCCGTATAGAGCTATTGACGATGAATATGCTTCCATAAGCGGCCTTGAAGCCAATGCAAAAACTGTGTGTCGACTTGAAGTTCGTTGGTCATTTCCAGAATTTTCCTTACAGTTAAGATTTTTGGTCTTTTACTGGCATTCGTTTTAATGTCCTTCATCATTACTACCTATCACTTTTATTCCAATGAGTAAGATGGATGACAAGACTTGCTCCGTATACAAACAACGTGGACAAAATTAGCATACATTTACCGATTGTATTGGTCACACAATGAAAATACAGTCAACTCCCTCTAAGTCGAACTCTCAAGGGATATCAAAATTATTTCGAGTTAGAGAGAGTTTTGGAAAAATTCGATTTAGAGAGAAATAAATAAGTTTGGAAATTTGAGAGGAGTATACAACAAACGTGGTGAAAAATTTCTTGTTAGAGGGAAATTCGACTTAGGGGGAGTTCTACTTAGAACTACTGTCGTCGTCGACTGTAGTCACATGAAATTGGTAGCCAATTAAATTATCTACAAGATTGATTGTGACAAATTTTGCCCTTAACTTGACGGTTAAGGAGTTATTGTGCTGTAAAGAGGGAAGAGGGAACTGAAAATCTTACAAAATACGAAATTTTAACCTTTTTTGGGAGCTCCATAGTGCCGATTGTAGTGGTTGTACAAAAATACTTTCTAGGTCATATTTGTAAGAAATTTTATTGCCTACAAAGTCCTCTTATATTTTTTTCCGTAAAAATTTACCAGAAAGAAGTTATAAGCAAACAACTGAAAAGTTAAGTTAAGTTTTTCCAGGATTTTGAAGGGGGCGGAGGGGGCGTGGTTGTGGAATTTTAGAATTTTCATCTACCAACCATACCATATAACATATCAAAAATTCAGAACTACCCGACCTTTTGTAGGGTAAAACCTCTCTATTTACTGGACTATAAAGTAAAACGGAGCTCTCCATCGAAATTCAGTTTTATAGGAATTATTTCCTAGTTCTACCATTTTTTCGTCTAAATCTAATGGGCTACTGGTATACGTGGTTTGATGAGAAAAAAGTGGTTGCACGTTGCAGTTGTGGTTCCGTTAGTTGGTAGGACTTAGGTAGAGATAACTACACAGGGAGGATAACTATCGGAAAGACACATGTAAACACAATTGGTAATAGGTACATTTTAAATAATATCTAAATTAAGTTTGTTCGTTGAGCCCTGAAGGCACCCCAAGGCTTTTTTTTTAAAAACCCTGAACTCACCCTGACCAGCAAATTCTGTGTTTTTTGACACCTGGGGTTGCCCTATAGTAGATATAGGTTTCTTGCTGGGGCGAATTGAGGGAAAGAATATAAATTGTCAAAGTGGCATGAGCTCTTAAACATTTTTTTGTGGATTCAAGTGCTGCAGGAAATTCTCATTTTTTTCTATAAATTTTTAAAGAAAGTGTTGGTTCCTGCTTTTTTCACAATTGAGGACCCTTTGGTGTTTTTGAAAACCGAAAAACCCAGTTTTTTCTTAGACAGTTCTTATGGTTGTAAAGAAAACCTGGGTCTACTCTAGGTTAACTTCAACGGGCGAACCCATTAAAATTGTGTATCGAATTCATCTGAATATAGGTACGTAGCTTCGCTGCTGCTTAAATAGTTGAAAATAATTAATAAAGCTAGAAAAAGACAAGTTAATAAAAAAAACAAAATTAAAAAACTTGAAGAATCTAGAAAATTTATAAAAATAAACGATTTGATTGATTGCGCCGCCAAGCCAGGCCACCGTACCGCTGGGTTCACGATTTACTATTTGATTTTTGTTATAAATTCTGTATTAAAATTTTGCACCGAAAAAGACGGCTTCTCTAAGCTGGCGCCAGGTGCTCTAAGGGCTAGGAACGGGGCTGTCTTCCACCCAAAAACTTTGTTTCATAATAAGGAGATGAACCCGAATACAAATTATACAAAAAATATTGTCAATTCGTCCCCTGATAGCAAGAACTAGGTAACTCAATTTTATATTTTAATAATATATCGGCAAAACGGTATTATTTTGTACTATTTTAAAGACTTTTTGTCCAATCTTTTTCTATCACAGACAAATATAGGATATTTTAGAAGTTTCAAGAACATTAAAATTAAACTTTCCTTCGTTCTCCAGTAGCTATGTTTCTATAAAGGCTGCTATCTTCAAAATTTATGAAAATGAGTTACCTAATTCATGCAATCAGGTGACGAATTGATAAATTAAATTTTGATAAGTTTTTCAACTAAACTGGCCATGAAGTTAATAGTCCAGTAAATAGAGGTAAAAAAAGGGGGGTTACCCTATAAAAGGTCGGGTAGTTGATATGTTATATGGTAGATGAAATTCCAAAATTCCACAACCACGCCCCCTCCGCCCCCTTCAAAATCCTGGAAAAACTACAAGAAATCGGCTTTTTTATCAGTTTTTTGCTTATTACTTCTTTCCAGTATATTTTTACGGAAAAAAGTATAAGAAAACTTTGTAGACAATACAATTTCCTACAAATATGATTTAAAAAGTATTTTTGTACAACCACTACAATCGGCGCTATGGAGCTCCCAAAAAAGCCTAAAATTTCGTATTTTGTAAGATTTTCAGTTTATTCCCTCTTTAAAGCACAATAACTCCTTAACCGTCAAGTTTCGGGCAAAATTTATCATAATCAATCTTGTAGATAATTCAATTGGCTACCAAATTAATATGACTACAGTCGACGCCCTCTAAGTGGAACTCCCCCTAAGTCGAATTTCCCTCTAAGAAGAATTTGTTCACCATGTTTGTTGTATACTCCTCTCAAATTTCCAAACTTGTTTATTTCTCTATAAATCGAATTTTTGCAAAACTCTCTCTAATTCGAAGGTTTTTACTTAGAGGGAGTCGACTGTATTTTAATTTTGTGACCAATACAATCGGGAATGGGGTGAGTTTTGAGAAAGTTTTTTTTATTCGAACGTTTTTAGGAACTCACTTTCTTTTCTGTCTGTTTTATACTGTACTGTAGTCTGTAGTGTTCTGGTTCTGGAGTCCCGTAGAAATTTTATTACCGATTTGTCTAACCACCTTAATCGATTTAAGTATACATAGGAGAGTCAGAAAACTTGGATAGGCATCACGATATTCTGAACCCGGTGTTTTAGTCGCTATTTTTTGGAGGTAGTGCCCAAAATTCCATTAAACATTAAACCACTATAGGTACTGGTTTTGATGAAATTTATAGACATGATAATTGACGAGATGAAAAACCAATACAATTAATTTCCACCCACTGCCGCTCCCATCTTTTTTAAAACATAATAGCTATTTTCGGAAAAAATTATAAAAATTCAAGTGTTGTTCAGATGACCCATGAAGGGCCGAAACCACAAGGCCTCTGGTGATGGCTTACCCTCTGAACCAGAGGTTCGATTTTCTTTATTGCCTTCAACTTGGGATTCAGAAGCTCAAAATACTGGAGCATTGTTTCCCATTCGCACAATCTAGTTTAGCCAAGTCGAAGTATTTTGACTTTTTGGACTACATTGTCTTTGAACAGCTCATTGAGTTCACGTTTTGTGCCTTCTCCTCCGAAAATCCGTCGAATAATACGAGTATTACTTGCGAAAGAGCCCAGTATCCTTTTTAATTTCTGATTTTCATCTAACCGAGAGTAGGAGTGTCTTGAGCGTAAGAAGAGTGTTGAACCTTTTTTGACAAACATAGATTAATAGCAGTGGTTTTCAAAAGTATTTTATCGTTGTCCGTGATGGAGTAAATACGAGTATTGACTCCAAGAAAAATAAAATTCTAAACTGCTTTGAAACTGCTGCTAATAAAAGTGATGTTTTGGCCTACGTTGTAAACATATGCTTTTTTCTAGACAGCAGTTTGTTGGACTTTAACTTGTTTACGACACAATGGAACACAAGATAGGGCATTCTGTGTTAACAGCTGCTCTATGCACTATCTGTTCCAGAAGGAGATCAACAAAGACAAAAATGTTGTCGCATGTCCTCGCCGAGTGCACTGTACATAATTTGAACAGTTCGGAGAAGCTATTCTCTAGTTGCACATTGCATTTGGCATATTACACCTTGTGTTTTATAATGTCACGAGATACCGCTTTTTTTCTCAAGATCTCGAGCTTAGTTATCGCCGTATAGAGCTATTGACGATGAATATGCTTCCATAAGCGGCCTTGAAGCCAATGCAAAAACTGTGTGTCGACTTGAAGTTCGTTGGTCATTTCCAGAATTTTCCTTACAGTTAAGATTTTTGGTCTTTTACTGGCATTCGTTTTAATGTCCTTCATCATTACTACCTATCACTTTTATTCCAATGAGTAAGATGGATGACAAGACTTGCTCCGTATACAAACAACGTGGACAAAATTAGCATACATTTACCGATTGTATTGGTCACACAATGAAAATACAGTCAACTCCCTCTAAGTCGAACTCTCAAGGGATATCAAAATTATTTCGAGTTAGAGAGAGTTTTGGAAAAATTCGATTTAGAGAGAAATAAATAAGTTTGGAAATTTGAGAGGAGTATACAACAAACGTGGTGAAAAATTTCTTGTTAGAGGGAAATTCGACTTAGGGGGAGTTCTACTTAGAACTACTGTCGTCGTCGACTGTAGTCACATGAAATTGGTAGCCAATTAAATTATCTACAAGATTGATTGTGACAAATTTTGCCCTTAACTTGACGGTTAAGGAGTTATTGTGCTGTAAAGAGGGAAGAGGGAACTGAAAATCTTACAAAATACGAAATTTTAACCTTTTTTGGGAGCTCCATAGTGCCGATTGTAGTGGTTGTACAAAAATACTTTCTAGGTCATATTTGTAAGAAATTTTATTGCCTACAAAGTCCTCTTATATTTTTTTCCGTAAAAATTTACCAGAAAGAAGTTATAAGCAAACAACTGAAAAGTTAAGTTAAGTTTTTCCAGGATTTTGAAGGGGGCGGAGGGGGCGTGGTTGTGGAATTTTAGAATTTTCATCTACCAACCATACCATATAACATATCAAAAATTCAGAACTACCCGACCTTTTGTAGGGTAAAACCTCTCTATTTACTGGACTATAAAGTAAAACGGAGCTCTCCATCGAAATTCAGTTTTATAGGAATTATTTCCTAGTTCTACCATTTTTTCGTCTAAATCTAATGGGCTACTGGCATACGTGGTTTGATGAGAAAAAAGTGGTTGCACGTTGCAGTTGTGGTTCCGTTAGTTGGTAGGACTTAGGTAGAGATAACTACACAGGGAGGATAACTATCGGAAAGACACATGTAAACACAATTGGTAATAGGTACATTTTAAATAATATCTAAATTAAGTTTGTTCGTTGAGCCCTGAAGGCACCCCAAGGCTTTTTTTTTAAAAACCCTGAACTCACCCTGACCAGCAAATTCTGTGTTTTTTGACACCTGGGGTTGCCCTATAGTAGATATAGGTTTCTTGCTGGGGCGAATTGAGGGAAAGAATATAAATTGTCAAAGTGGCATGAGCTCTTAAACATTTTTTTGTGGATTCAAGTGCTGCAGGAAATTCTCATTTTTTTCTATAAATTTTTAAAGAAAGTGTTGGTTCCTGCTTTTTTCACAATTGAGGACCCTTTGGTGTTTTTGAAAACCGAAAAACCCAGTTTTTTCTTAGACAGTTCTTATGGTTGTAAAGAAAACCTGGGTCTACTCTAGGTTAACTTTAACGGGCGAACCCATTAAAATTGTGTATCGAATTCATCTGAATATAGGTACGTAGCTTCGCTGCTGCTTAAATAGTTGAAAATAATTAATAAAGCTAGAAAAAGACAAGTTAATAAAAAAAACAAAATTAAAAAACTTGAAGAATCTAGAAAATTTATAAAAATAAACGATTTGATTGAAAATACTTCACAAATTAAATAAATGACAGCCTGAAAAAAAGGGAAAATAGGCGTCAAAAGCTTGAATATAGCTTATTCAAAAAATCTAAATCTTGCAGTCCAAATTTCTGTCAAAGTTCATAATACAAAAAATTAGACAGAAATTGGTATTTAGAGAATCACAGTTTTGGGAAGTTAACAAAAATACATTAAGTCACATGTCACATCTTATCGATTCAGAAATCAATGATCGATTGCTGATCTACAACCGCATTTGGGGTCATAATCTTATTTGCAATAAATAAGAGACATTCACAATTCTTGTAAAGCTACTTTATTGTAATAGCTAGTCGTGCTGTCATGAACCAAAACTAAAGATCTAAATCCATATAATTTTTCCTGATCAAAAGTTTTGATGCAAGGGAAAATTCAGCACAAGCTACTGTGACAGGTAAAAAGAAAAATACAAAAATAGCGCAGACAAAAAATTACAAAAAGGCCAATTTGCATAAAAAAATCAAAGTGGTGATTTTTGAACGCAATTTTCTTTAAATAAAACTTGCAGATCATTCGATTTTCTACAAAGAAAGTGAGTCTTATCGAAAACAGCTTTGTGATTAGCTTGCACATTATGTGACATTCCACTCTACAAGAAAGTAATAACGTGTTTTTCCAAATTAACGACTATACTCCCTGAACGTTAATCGTAAAACGTAATAAGGGCCCACACATTAATGGCTTAACTGATAATCCCTTAAACTTCAAACCAAATGAATATTTGCAGTCAAAATATTTGACTACATGTCACTTAGCTATATCATCTAAAAATTTACAATGTTTACAACACGTAAAAAGACTTTGACCTGGTAAAGTTAATACAAATACTTAACTGACGTACTTTGTCTCATTTCGTCATTGAAAATGGCGTTACCTTGTAGAATGTTTTTGGTTTCCTTAAAATATTTTTTTTTATATAAGAGTTTATTAACTACTATAAGAACAAATATTATGATTGATCATTGCTCACAAGTCTCGCTTTATCATACATATCTCATTCATTTCGATGGTTGTTACTATGATAGAAACCAGAATCTATAAATGCTAATTTTTGGCTAAGCAGACATTTAAAAGTCTATCTATTAGTTCTTGTTCTGAGTGGCACTTATTTTCCCCTCAAAACCAAATACCAGACATAAAATAAGAACACATAATAAAATATATAAATATTCCCGCCCACATAAGGTTTCCATTTTGGTAAATTTCTTTTGTTATGTACCGTTTTTTTTTTTGTTAAATGTAGGTACATCTATCTTTTCAATTTTTATAGGTAGGTTGTTTTTTTTTTTTGTTTTTGTTATTCCTAATTTAAATTAACAAAAAAGAAATAAATTAACAAAGCCTTACATTTAAGTTTGATCATAGAGCACATCTCGTGCTTGAAAAAAAGTATCAACCGACCGATTTGCAACTCTCGGCCAAATAATTCTGTGAACAAAAAAAAAAACACAACAACAAAACAACTATTATATGTTTTTTGATTGTGGAATTTAAACACAAAAGCACTTGATTTGTACACACTTTTTTGTTCACATGCATTTTACGTCAGAAATGATTTTCATACACTCCGTGTCATTTGGTTGAGGTCGTTAATATTTTTATGTTTTTTTGTAATCTTATTTAAAGTGTTGTTTTTTTTTATTTTAATTGAAAATTATTAACTCTGTCGTTTATGTCAATGTCTGCTACGTGCACATCTTGGCTCTGTTTATGCTGTTATTCATTTTTTTTTTGATAACATTGTTCATTATATTTTCGCATAATTTCGAATTTTTACTTAAACAACACTTTGTGGAGTTTTATCGATAGTTTATAACCTTATATTTTCAACATATCATATCGTCCCTCTTCTCACGAACTGACGTATCTGCTTTTTCAATATTTTACAGGAGAGCAGTTTTTAGTTTTGTGTCCTCCTTCTATAAGCGTTACTTATGTGTTTTATAACGGTTTTGGTATTTTTTTTGTTGTAAAATAACAAGAGTATATTAAAGTTTCAAACGACATGAGATTCAATGTAAATGCAATACTTAAAACAGTTACAAACAATCGATCAACCAGATACGTCAGTTCGTGAGAAATTTTAGTGACAAGTTTTAGTGTCGTGGCAGTATACACAGACACCACTGTTTTGAAAAAAGCATATTAGTGAGGCATTTAAGTGTTGTGACAGTAGGCACAGGTATTACTGTTTTGAAAAAAGCTCGCCCATAAGCCTTGTATTGACAATTTTTGTTTGACAGAGTATTGTAAACAGGAAGAACCGAATGCAATTTAAATTTAATTTTGTGATAGGTCAGTAGCAACATCTTAGCATAAACTTAAAGCGTTTTAATTTCTACTCACCGATAAATGCACCTAGTACCTGAAACCACTTTATTTACACAATAATTTGCAATAAAACGGAAAAATGCTACCCACATAATTGCAGTTACCTGTTCGTGAGAAACTTTTTACCTAAAATTGCAGTTATGCCAACTATGTCATAACGCATTGAACCATGTTCCAGACATTTTTCAGGGAATCTAATAATGTAGAAATATGCAATCAAGTTAACCAAGCACATATATGCCCAAATCTCAAAAACGACAATTTGCGAGTTACGACATTTCGTGAGATGAGGGACGATATATGACAACTCAAAAATGAAGTTAATATCTCAAAAATGATGCATTTTGCATCCCTTGTTGTATGATACTTTATGTGTTCATATAAGACATTAGGTGTATTTAATGAATCTGTTTTGCACAGAATATTACAAAAAAAGATAAGAAAAGAACAGGGGCCGAACTACCGCTTCAGTGACCGAGTGAGTGAGTGCCATCAGTAATCGAATCAACGAGTAACTACATTAAATTTTGGTATACTAGATTGCTCGAAACGTGAGCGGTAATGCCAAACTCACATAATTCAGTCACGTATTACTCGATAACTGATGCGGTAATTTGACCCCAGGATTGTGTGTTTTATGAGTAAAGCTACGATAAGAAGGTCGATGTAAATAATGGTCAACGCACGCATTGACTCCTTGACGTCACCAAAATCATAGTAGATTGTGTCAACGACTGAAACGTTGACGATCACACGATGACAACATTCGTGTGTTGCATGTGTCAACGCGATTTGTACTCTTTGGTGTCAACGTATTGACACGTTAAAAGTTGACGATTACAAAACTTGATATCGGAACACTATAAGCGTTTGCGCGGAATTGACAAGGGCAATAATGAATCATTTTTCACACTGACGATCACACGAACAACATTGGCTGCAGTGTTATCGAACAATACAGTGTGTGAGAATCTAAAAACCTCTAAAAAATCTGAAATTTTCACAGTTTTTACTGCTTTGGAAAAAGTGATTTAAGGGCAATTGGGTAACATTGAGATTCAAAAACACTTTTTCCGTCTAAATATAGTTCGTCTCCCATCAAACCTGAAAGTCCATTTAAGGATGGCTACGATGTCGATAGACTAAAAAACTTAAAAAAAAAATTGAAAATCATAGAAATTGATATGAAGGTCAACGCAGGCTTCATTGGCATGGCAGAAAATTTTGCTTTCGTTCAGATACAGTCCAATCACTGGTAAGCAGTCTGTCAACATGTCCTAACTGCGTTAACAGGGTGATTACATGGCCAACGAAAATAATAATACTGGTCAACAAAATTATTTTGTTTATGTTACAGAAACCAAAATATACTTATTAATAAAAACTAAAAAAAAAACCGTCTACAAAACATCTCAAATTTACCATTTATGTACATCCACATAAAAATTCTCAAAGCAAATACTTTACCTTTGACATTCAACTCTTGCTTACAGTTGATTTCAATTTCGCAAGTCTGATTTTTTTTCCCCGAGAAAAAACTTGGGTTGCATGAGAGCGAATTCAGAGCACGGCCCGAACACACATCGAACAGAGTTCAAATGAACTGGGATGAAAAAGTGTCACATTAAACACCTAATAGAGAGTGATTTCAGGGCTCTTTTGACCCTTTAATTTCGTGTCAACGCGCAGCTCTCAATGTATGAACAGTATTCTGCGTCAACGATCACACAAAAAGACAACTTTGAAACGTCACTTTGACGTCGGAGAGTCAACGCGTTGACCATTTGGGTTAACCATCTAACCGTAGGTTAAAAACCTTGCCTTAAAATGTTCTACGCATTCTATCACTTTGTGTTCCATGAAGTTTTCCACAACAGTTTAGTTCAATATTTCCAATATTTCCTGCACTTATATTCTTTTGAGATAGAGGAAGTGAGTGAGAAATGTCAAAACACCAGCTGATTTCTTTGTTTTATGATAATAAATAAGCTAAAATTTATCACAGAAGTACTTTTCTTACATCGGTGGACTAAATATGAAGACAAAAAAATATAAAAGGATATAAAAAGTGTGAATTATTGATATTAAATTCTAATTAAAATTCAATGTAAGAAAATAACAACTCAAATATTTTCAAATTTAAAGTTTCACAGCTCTTAGGCAACGGTCAATCCCGTTAATACAAAGGTGGCACCTTTCTCTTCTGTCTTGTTTTAACAGTTTTCACCCACTTGTGCTCTTCTGCTCTGTTCTGATATAGTTTTTCTTCATTAAACACAGCTATAATACTTAATCAATATTTGTTGACGTGTTATGCTATGTTTCCACCAAAGGATTATTTCAGTTCAGATTTAATAAATCTATTTGGTGTTTCCACCACACAAAAAGATTTAAAAAAGATCTACTTTGACAGCCCCTTTTAAATGCAAATGGTGTTTCATTTGTTCTCATATAAAGAAAGTGAGTTAGAATGTTTCCTCTGTCAAGAACTGAATTCAGCCATAAATGAATCCTTCAGCGCCATACAGGAAAAGGTTAGTTCGATTTGTAGAAGTATTTGTCCTAGGAAGATTTAACAAGATTAATTTCTAATCTTCAAGATTAACGAAATAAATTTGTATTGTAAATCTTCAAGATTTAAATGAGATTTGCGGTAAATCCTATTAAATCTCAGATTAGCGTTAGGTGGAAATGTAGCATTAACTTGCCTATTGCTTGCTTTTTGTTCTAACATCAAAAAGCTTGCTTTTAGTTCTAACATCAAAAAGCAAGCAATAGGCAAGTTCAGGAAAATGAGATCTCAGAGTGGTCAGCGATCTCAAGCCTGATTCACAATGCGACGAGAAAACGAGACGAGAGCGTGACGTGATTCGCTGTCATTTTTTTCTAGTTATAAAATCGTTTCCCAATTTACAATGGGGCGAGATTTTTACAACGAGATCTGTTTTGATAAAAAAAAAAATATACAAATTAGTCAAAAAAGCTTTAAAGACAACAGATTATGAATAACTTTATCTTTTATTTTCAAGTTATCGTATTTTTTTTTTTTTTAATACTTCCGTTATGTAAATAACTTGTCAAAAAATAAAATCGTCGTCTCGTCGCGTCTTTTTTTTTCAATTTTTCGAATCCTTGGCGTAATGTTACGACGAGAAACGCTTCATTGTGTATATCGTCGTATATGTACTTTCATTGTTTGAAATTCGTTTGACAGCAACGACGCACGTGATCTCGTCACGCTCACGTCTCGTTTCCTCGTCGAAATGTGAATCAATTTTGCTGCCAAATTACGGAGGAAAAAAAATATTGGACTCGCTTGCTCACTTTTTGGCGGATAAAATTGCTGAGCCCTCCGAGATCTCATTTTCATGAACAAGCCTAACACATAGAACATTTTTCAAATTTCAGAATTCTGTTTCTGTCAATTGTACTGGCCAGGAGGAAAACCCCAATAAGATTTCTCCACGAGAAGTCAATAAGATACTGCTCCATCTCTTATCTATCAATCGATCAACTACGATGAAAAATGATTGATCGAATGAATTTTGACATCAAAAGCTATGAATTTAGCTGAAAAAAATTAAATTCAGATGAAGTGGCAACTCGTTTGTGTGAGAGCAAAAGCGGGGTTGATACTCCCAAATTTGTTTGGCAAGCATGGCATTGGCATGATTGCTTCGAATTCACATTAGTGAACACTCTACCACACGGCTTGTCTTGTCAAGCATGCTGAGTATATATCAAATAATTTGTTATTTGGCTGGCATGACAAACAAATTTGACAATGTGAACGCTTGCTTGTCATGCAAGAAGGAAATTTAATTTTCAAAAAAAGCTCTCAAGCTGTTTACATCGTAAGAGATGTTTGCTGTTATGACACTCTAAGAACTCTGGGGATAGCTTTCTTTAAATTCAAAGAAATTTTTGGAGACTTGGAAAATGAAATTCTGTCAATTTCTTTGACCGAAAAGCTCTATAAGTATGTCCGTCATGGTTAAAATTCTAGCGAGAAATGATGTTTGACAGCATGTTTGATAAATTTAGCCAGCACGCTAATGGTTTTCATCCATCAAACTTTCATCATGCTATGATAAATAAAGGTAAATCATAAAATTGGAAATAATATCCCCGTTTTATAGTGCATTTTTATCTTCGCTTAAAAAAAGTTGCATGGTTATTATTTTTTTTTTATTATTTGGTACTTTATTAATTCATTTACAATACGGAGTTATACCAAATTGTTGTTGTATTTAACATGCTACTTTTTTTGAAGCGAAGATTAACAGACACTAAAAACAGGGCTTTTACTGGTACATAACTTATTCATTGTTTGATCCTGATTACACTTTTCGTTTTCTTCGGTCGTTTCGTATTTCGTCTTTTTGACATACTAGGTGAGGGATGTAGCAATGTAGGGGAAACGAAGTAACGAAAGCACGTATGAACATTTTAAGACTTTGACGTTTATGATTTGACAAACAAATAGAGGGAAGCGATGCTTATATAAATTTTAAATTTATTTTTCATAAGAGAGTTCCACTGACGTACGAGAATAACATTTTAAAATTGACACCATTAAGAATACGTTAAGGCCCGATTCACATGGAACTGGCTTGAGGTTTTGGTGTTGTTCTTGCGTGGTGCATACATATTTCACGTTGTGGAATTTACATGTTATCTTATGAGATAATTTATACCTGATGACGAGGCGAGGGTATGGTGTCACACGTAAACGTCACGCCACCATGAAATCTCTCAGTCTATTGTCAAATTGTCAGACATTTTAAACAAATTGAGAGATGATTATAAGTTCAATATTGAATTCTGCGAGGAAATGCAACTGCATGAAGATTTATGTAATAACGGGAGGGCAGATTACTGCAACTGGAGCGTACAAGACCAAACGTGGCAGAAAATAGCCCAAAAATTCATGGCAATTGTTTTTTTTATGTTTATTCTATTTATGTACATATTTTAATTCTGTGTAGAAGCCTTTTTTAGTGAAATGTTTCTGTGTTTGGGTGTGTGTTTATTTTTTTCTGTCAAATAACCATTCCGTCACTTCTGTGTGAACAAAGCTCACCACAATCACACCAGAAGGCCAGAACCACACCAGCATAATAAGAAACTTCTCTGTGAATTGCGCTTAATTTAATGGCTCTCAATCATTCCTGCATGCGTGTTGTTTGTTGGAGTTGTTTGCCAAATTCGAACAGCAAAGATGAAAGGCATATTTTCATAACAAGCGGTACTTACATGCCGGCTCCACTGGGCATGAGCCATGCTTAGACTATGAACATGTCTTGAAAAAAAATCAATGGAGCCTCAAAAATCCATGTCTGAGCAGTGACATATCCATACAAATCAGACTGCTGATTGGATTGTGGTTTGGATGTTGGGCATCGCTCATGTCTAGTGGAGCCAGCATGTTATGGAGGATTCGTCACTTTCTCGCAAGAATTTTGCTGTTTTTAAGGTTTTCCCCCAAGCTTGGGTTTTATCCCCAGACCCAGGCGTGGCGTGCCTGCCCAACACACTAAGATAGTAAATACATTAACTGTATACTTTTAGAAGCAACACAAAGCATACTCTTGTGCTCAGTCATAAATTTAAAAAAAATTCTCAAACCGTATATCATAAATAAATCAGCCATATCAAAATCAAGGTATCGATTCGGGAGACATTTTTTTCGAAATTTTATAGATATTGATGTATCCGTTCCGGTTGACACATCCGGAAGGATCTTCTTATACAATTAATCGCACTTCCCCGTAATGTGGTACTATGTGTTAAGTATAAAGAATTAGTTCTATCTGCGCGTCAAATTTCTTCCGAAGTTCTGCGACAAGAAATAGTTTCGTAATTATTTTTAACAAAATGGAAACTTGCAAGAAAAAATTAAAAATTTAAAATTTGTTGTTTTAAGTGATGTTGCTTTGTATTTTAGAAAGAAAAGTTTTCCGAACAAAATTTAATGTTTGGCGGTCACATTTCAAAACTGGCATTCAAAGTTCGAAACTGTCCCAAAATTTACACAAGATTTTAATTAAATAGAAAAAGCTGTTTATTTTTTTAAGATTCTTTTGTAATTTTTTTGAACCATAATTTGCACAGGATTAGGTTATGAACCTATGGAAAAACACATTGGACAAATGTCCTCCACGGCTTTCCTTGAAATTTAAGTTTAAGTATAAAGGACTTTCATTTGTACCAACAAAACATCACTTAGCACTTTCATTTTTTAAGCGCTTTAAATGTTCTCCATGACTTTCCTGAAACATACGAAAATGTTGAAATATTGTTCAACAGTAAAAACACGTTGTTCTCTCGTGAAATGCTCCATTTTTACCAACCCTAATCTGCCAGCTGTTAAATTATTTATTTATTTTATTTTGTAGGGTTGCCAACCTTTTACTTCACAAATGGTGATAGTTATATCTTGTCTTAATGTTGGGACACCTTTTATAAAATTTCTTTTCTCGCAACAGCATTAATAACGATTACATTTTTACTAGACTCACTTTTAAAACAAACAACACAAATTTGGTACCGAAATACCATTTGGCAATAATTTCGTTTTCGATTACGACTTTCGAAGTATTGGGGGCTTTCGTGAATAAAATTTCCCACGGAATTTTTCCCACTGTCGAAAACTGGGAACGTGAATTGTGGTCGCATATTCCATGATTCCATGTTCATGGAGCTTCCATTTTGATCGACCAAATTTGAACCTGCAAGGAACAGTGGGAAATTGTTGAATTTCCAATGGGAGAAATTCCGTGGGAAATTTTATACACAAAACCCCCATTCATTTTGTATTCCATATCGTTCACTTTCTGTCAAAACAAAAGTCAAAATTGAAAAGTGATTGGAATTCCTAGATCGTAAAAGGTTCTAAAACTAGATTTCCATAGATTTTCCTTAGCATTTCGTTTATAAATATATAAATTAATAAGTAGTAACAAAATCGTCTACAAACATCTCACATTTACCATTAATATCGTCATACAAATTTGCAAAGTAAATACTTTTCCTTTGACATTCCACTCTTGCCAACAGCTGCTTTCAATTTTGCAGCTCTGAATTCTTTCCCCGAGAAAAACCTGGCGTGCGTGAGAGCGAATTCAGTGCACGCCCCGAAAACACATCGAAAAAGTGCAAATAAAATGGGGTGTAAAAAGTGTTCCATAGAACACCTCCTGAGTGCGATTTCTGGGCGACCCAGTGCGCCATCATGCCGACATCGAACAAACCTATTAATATTTGAATTCCGTGATTTTTCCATCTGAAATTCATTTAAATGTCATTCAAGGACTCTTATAGCCAAACCACAATCAAGCGTTCGGTCGCGCTGACTTTGACATATTGAATAGAAACAATGGGATCTTATGGGGCAATCTTAAATGTTACCTCAGGCGTCGGGCTTGCCTCAGATCGTAAATATCGTAAGCCTGAGCCAAACGCCCGAATAGATCTATTTTCTATTTCGGTGGCGCTTTGACAGCTGAAACAGACGTTTTCTTTTTTTTGTGTTATTCTCTTTTTGGTGCGGGAAGTGTTTTGATAAATATTTAATTCAATTTTATATCTCAGATATAAAAGAGATTAGTAATTCTTTAAATAGTTAAACTAAAGATTGTGTGTTTTTATTAATAAATACAACGAAAACAGCAGCAATACAAATCATTGTACATGTTTGAAGCTGATTTTGTTGCAGTTCAATATGCAGATTGGATATAATAGAACCATGGCAATTTATTAATGTGTTTCTTTTATCCTTTTATTTACATATCAATTGAATAAAACGAGACAGTGTTAACAAAAAACAACCAAACAAATAAACCAAATATTCTTGTGAAATTAATTGTTTTTGTTTAATTTTTTGTCATTTCCAAATACCTACAAATTTTTTTTTAATATTTGACAGCTATTTGACTGTTCTCTTTCTTGGGCATGTTCGATTGCCTGAATCAATTTAATAGCATTTTCGTTTGGTCGCCCGGAAGCATTCCGAATGCTTCTGAAAACGTTCGTTTGGCACTAGATGACAGTTCTTCTTCTGAAAAGAAGAGAAAAACGATTCTGGATTTGAAGAAAGAATCAAAACCAGAAGCACACATACATGCGCACAATTCAAACGTCAAAATTGTCAAAGGTAATTTGTTTGTTATTTTATATTGGTATTGCGATCGTGCATTATGTAGAAATTTTGGAGTTGAAAAGAACTTATACCTATTATAAGAAAAATGGATAGAACAAATATTTCATCCTCCCCATTATCGTTATTTTTATACCATGATGTGGAATTTTTGCTAAGATAAGGAGTTTACTCAAAATAAACATCCAAGGTGGAGACATTCGTTGCTGTTATTGAGGAATATCAATATTCCGAGAATAAGCTGTATGAATGTTTCATCATCATCACCCAAATGCAACAGCCAAGTGCACAAATACAACCAAACCCAAACTTCAGAATAAAGAAAAGGGTTGCAACTTGTTCGTTTGACATTCTGGATCGGAGAGCTCCGGAGGCTTCTTCCGGAATACCAAATGAAAACGCTATAAGTTTCGGAGAAAGTGGTTACGTACACTGTGCCAGGTTCTGTAAAGATGAAAGCTGAAACAAAACACATGAGTTTCGTTCCATTTTTAAAAGTTTCTCGACGAATTTTGTCGATGCATGTTATAAAACATGAGCACTGGTTTGCGTTCTTCGAAAGCAATAAAAGTTTTTCAGTTGACATATATGGTTACTTCACGTTCACACATAAGGTTAGTTTGTTAAGGGTTCTGATAGCAAATTGTGAAAATTTGTGAAAAGTTCCAAGGAATTTCACTCAACTATTATGTACCAAAGTAAATAAAGCAAGTTGAGCATTTTTAAATAAATGAAATCCATACATTTTATTGAAATATGAATAGATGTCAAACGGGACTTAAAATAAAGTTCTGTCTTACGTATAGGGGGGTTTACATGGACCAACAGTATGTCCAACATTGTTGATAACCACTGATGTTTGATCGTTTAAACGCAAAAAAACCATTTTGTCAACCGAGTTGTATGGTTTTCAAAATATTTTGAAAACTTATTCCGATTCCATCAAGCAATGTTGTCAACAATGTTGATCCATCTAAGCCCCTCTTATAGAATGATTTCTTTTATCCCTTCTAAATGAGTTTGAAGGGGAAATTTGGTCTTTTGTTTCCTTCGCACCTAATTTCAAAAAGAGTCAGAGAAAGAGAGTCATCGTGTAATAAGGGTCTATAACCGTGTTGGTAATATGGGACCATTTTTGGAATGAGAATTTCTGTGTGGTAAAAATTAATGATAATTAACATATATGTACAGATTATGATATGTGGTGAATATATGTGATGCGGAGTGGTGTGGTTGTATTAAAATCCTTTTTCCAATTTTTATCTTTTTCGCATCGTACAAACTTCATTATGACACTTTGACATTTACAAATGTCAAAAAGGTGTGTTAAGTTAATGTTTGCAAGAACTGTCACTGTTTTAGTCGTTCAAACTGGATTTTCTTAGGGCCAGTTGTACATCCATGGTTCAGCAAATTTTGACTCGCTGATTTTGGCGGATTAATTGTAGTCCAATGATGGTTTAAGGTTCAAGTAAGTGGTATAAGCCATGTATGTGCTTGAACCATTGTAACTTCGTAGTTATTTCGCCGAAATCAGTGGGTTAAAACAGCGGAGCCACCGATCAAAATTTGAAACACGGTTGTAAAATGATTATCCCGATCCCGAAACTCTTGTTTAAACAAATTGTGAAATAGTTTCATACTAATATTAATCGACTAGTTATTTTAAAAAAATGTTCAGGATCCTGATTTTTCATTGCTTCATAATTGAGAACAAAAAACCATACGTATGCCTGCTCAAATTTAGCTCCTGATCCCACCGCTGCTTTTGTTAATAAATAAAAGAGAGACTTTTTGACCCCCTTTTCTGTGAAGAATTTTCACTGTGTTAATTTAAAGGAACAGAACTTTTGTTCTGTCATATTCGTAATTTGTCAACGCCCGAAGCTTGAAGCTACATTCTGTTTTGCAAATTTAAGGGTCGCACTTTTTGACACAGATTATCGTAAAGTCGATAAAACGCCCGTCAAAGCGCGACCGACCGAACGCGAGATTGTGATTTGGCCATTAGGGTTTTGACACAAGAGTGACGATATTCACTTCTTCTCCAGAAGCCTACGACCGGGTGTTCGAAGTAAAGTTTTCTGCGTAATTTTCTGTTCCTAAGTGCAAGAAGTAGCAGACATACAACGCACACACATACATTACATACCTACATTTTTTCCTGTATTACTTGATATAAGTGATTAGTACCTATTTGAAGAAGCCATTTTGTTAAATAGCGGCTTTTGGTAGCGTGTGTGTGTAAACTTGGTAAGACGAAGCATAAACAAAACGTGACATTTACGCTTTTGGTTAAATAAATTTTTTTTTCTAAAAGTATCCTTCCTTCGCCATGAATTCTGTCGACTGCCAAGGAGTTTCATCTTAAAAAATAGCACGCTCCAACGAAAACTCAACTCGAAGAGGATTTTACGGGACAAAGGGTAACATTTTTTCATTGAATCAGGCAAACTGAATTTAGTTTTTTCTCAATTTCTGGAAAGAGTTGAAGCATACATTTCAGAAAATTGTCTGAACTGTATTAAGTTTAGTAAGGCATCCCCAATCCTAATAAGGAGCCCTGCATCAGGCTCGTGAATTTAAATTCATCCGATGAGATATTGCAAAAAATTATTGTAGAAATACGCAACCTCAATTCAGTTGTGCGGAGTGTATTAAATGTTTTTTTTTCCCAGATTCGATTAAGCTCACAGATTTGAAAAATTAATAAAAAAAAAAAACTTATAAGCATGAAAAGGAGCAGCAGCATTCCTAAGCTACTGACACTGAAACTCTCTCTTCATAATGTAGGTACATAGTAGGTACGCTAAGTGTGATGAATATTATTTGTCCTCAAATTGAATAAATCCAACTAACCGAACAATGACTCGCGAGAACCGTAAATAAATCCGAGCATACGAGAATTTTAAAGAACGTTACAAAAAACCACACAATATAGCCGCACAAGATGCGGACAAACGCATCTTATCTGGGTGATCTTCGTCGAATCCAGATGCACTATGCATCTTAAAGTTGGCGTTAGACACAGCGGAAAAAATTATGGTGATGATGATGTTGATCAGCAGCAGGCTTGGACTTGGGCTTTATTGAATGCGCGGCGATTGGTAAAGAAAATTTGAGGCGGACCGGAAGATCTATTTGGTCTTTATAAATTTTGTTTGCTTTGTAGTTTTTCTTACGATCACAATTTAGATCAATTGCCACCGAGGTTGTCCTTGAACTTGAACACTAACTAAGTATATTCATATATATGTATGTATGTTGTAGGTACTTAATCCAGGATAATAAATTCTTTAGGTATTCTAGGTCAATGGGTATTTGCGGACTATACGATAAAACATCACTGTGAAACACACAAAAAGATCACTTTATCATTGTTCTGAATTGAGATAAATTTTTTTAAATATTTTAATTTACTATACATCTTATCAATTTATGAAAAATCACACTTCAAGTAAGTGAAGCTAAAGATAGATAACACAAAAAAAAAAATAAAAAAACTCATCCATCTACAATTCAGCTTTAAATTACGACGAGACTACGACGAAACTGTGATTTGAACTCGACGGCGAATGTATCTAAACTAAACTAAGATACTAACTATTTGAAATTTTTTAGATGCAAAATTTCGTTTTGTTCAAATATACTAATCCACCAGCGACACCGTGCCGCCGCGCCGACTACAAAGATCTTGCGGCGAAGACAGCGTTTTGATCGTTATAGTAGGTCTACAGCTGTTTTTAATGCCTCTATGGATGTAGGTAGTTTTTTTTTTTTTTTTTTGATAATCGCCGTTGAGATCAGGTTACATTTTTCGTCTTCTCCCAAAAAGCTTTTTTGTTTATACCGTAAAGGTCTTTAAACGACAACTAAGATCATGTTAAAAAAAAGCTATAACTAGTTGGTTTGAGGTATAGTCAATAAAGTGAATATAAAATATATTGCGTTGAAGCTTTGTTTTTGTATCTTTTTTTTTTTCTCTTGCAGAAAATAGGCATTCAGAACTAAAAGATACATATAGGTAAATATATATGTAGATTGGTGGTTAAGTGACAAAAGTTTAATTGAAAAGACACGCAAATTATTGAAGAAAAAGAAATGTAAATGGGTCTTTTTGCCTAGAGGTGATTCTCTTCATAGAATGATTGATACTTATTGAGTCCACCTGATGCTGTCTCTAGAGTATTTTTAATATTATTTCTTAATGATTTGTTTCTTTTGCGATGCTGTCGAACTGTGATTCGAAAGTCTAAAGAATCATAAAAACAAGACATCTAACTTGTTTTGGAACAGCCGATAGCTTACTTTACAGGTTAATCCGGAACTTGTTTCTTATCTCTGATCCTGATAAATACACCATTAGGGTATTGTCACCTCTCTAGGTGCTTCGGGTCAGTGTCAGTGCCTCATATCTGCAAATTAACCGTACTAAATCAATCCAGTTGAACAAAAACCGTCAAAAGAATCATTAAGCAATACGAGAAAAGCAACTGGGTCTCAATTACTTCTTCAGGAAGTATAACTTACACTGTGTATATGTTTCCTCGTTGCATTGTGGTGTTGACTCCCAGATATGTTCAAAAATTGAATTTCTTACATATTTAATGAGAAATTTTATCCTGAATATGACAAAAATCCATCAGACCATTATTAATACGGCTATCAGGGACAGAGAAGTATAGATTTCATTTTATAAATCCGAATCCGTGTGAAAATAGCCTAATATATGCTGTAAACAAAAAAAAGACACCTATCATCACCGACGACGTCTCGACTTCCAGCCGCTATTGACTTATCCTGCGCCACAATTCCTCATTCGAAATAATTTGTGGCCAGTGAATCTTTAGGATGTGGCGTAGACAGCGATTCACAAATGCCCGAAATTTTCTCGAAATGACAGACGTGACTTTTCAGATTTCGCAAGCATATAACAACACGGATTTGACATTGGATTCGAATCTCAACTTAGTCTGCAAGGAGATTTGACTGGATTTCCAAATTGGGGACAGAGTACCAAAGGCACTACGAGCTTTATTTATTCTGCTTTTAACGTCCAGAATCGTACCACCGTTTGCAGAAACAATACTGGCATGGTAGTTTAACTGTTCAACTTCTTTCCACTGGCGTCCCTTGTAGAATAAAACGCTGCTGTGTGGAGCGGCCTGTGAGCATTTTTTTTTCTTTTTGCTGTTTATTCTTAGACCACTCAACTCTCCCTTCACTTGCAGTGCCAGAAGACATATGTCATTGGCATAGTCTAAATGACTGAGCCTTTCAAACGGTCTCCATTAAATTCCCTGTCGCTCTGCTGTACCAACACTGGCCGTCAATACGTCGTCCATCGCCAGCAAGAAGAGAATTGGTGATAGAACATCACCTTGTCTTACACCCTGTTACACTACGAAGGAGTCGGATAGCTGCCCATTGTGTAAAACAAAACACCTTGCGTTGTTGTAGGACTCTTTAATAATAGCAACATTTTTTGCCGTCATTCCTCTACCAAGCAACGATCTCCATAAACATTCTCGGTAAACTCGATCGAATGCCTTCTCAAAATCCACGAACATGAGGTAAGGCGGTGATTGAAATTCCATCGACTGCTCGAGGAAGATACGCAGAGTGTTGATATGGTCGACACACGATCGACCACTGCGGAAACTAGCTTGATGCCTCTTGAGTGTAGACTCGATTCTATCCTTTATTCTTTCGAGAATGGTGGTTGCCATTCGTTTTGGGGAAACGGACAAAACGGTAATACCACGCCAATTCTTGCAATTCTTAAGGTCACCTTTCTTTGGCAGCTTAACAATGACACCATCCTTCCAGTCCTTGGGATAGCTTTCATTTTCCCAAATGGTTTGTATCAACGTATGTAGATTACTAGCCGCTGTTACGGGATGGACTTTCAGGCATTCAGCTGGTATTTCGCCAAGTCCAGCTGCCTTGTTGTTTTTGAAGAGATTTATTGATGTTTGAATTTCCGATAGAGAAGGGTTCTCGCTGTCAATAACCCTATAGGACATACGCAGCTCGTTAAGGTGGGCACTTAAGCACTCTGCTTAACGGAGTCCTCATTTAGCAGGGCACAAAAATGGTCCTTCTATCTGCGTAGCTGATCCTCAATTGATACCAAAAGTGTGCCATCCACATCCATTACAGGATGATTGGTGTTGCTTTTTTTCTCAATAACATCTTGGATATTTGGTACAATTCCCGGATGTCTCTTCTTCTTGCAGCGTTTTCCGCATTATCTGCGAGTCCATCTAACCTCACCCTCCTGTCACGTCTCACACAGCGATAGACCATCTTATGTGCAAGGCGATACTCCCTTCGGATTTCAGCCTTTTGTTGAACATCTGCTTCGGATTTTATTTGGATTTTCAACAATTTGCGAAGTTCGATCTTATCCTAGAGGGCTGGTTCTGTGAAAAAGTGAATCGAATAAATCGTTTTCACATTCGCTGCCAAGCATTGCTTTCACTTTTTCGATTCATTTGCCACAAATAAGTGATTCTGGTTCTATGAATGAAAACTATATAATCGATGCTGGAACCACCTTACCATTTCTCTTGAAAATAGCATGATTCTATCAATTTTCTTGTGTTTTTTAAGAGAACAGAAAAATGCATGAGATAGGAACACTTTTTTTCTTTATGGATTTGACAGAGAAAGAGATATGATTGATTTTGTCATTGTTTGTTCGTATTCACGCTTTCCCCATCCAGACCTTTATTGTCTGATCCGACTTGGACATTGAGGTTGAGGTCTCCCATGACGACTATCATATCGGCTCTCTTAACACTCCTGTAAACCGAGCTTAGATGAGTGTAGAACGCGGTTTTGTCTTCCTCGGTAGACCTGAATAATTATTATGTTACGAATTTTTGATGTAAACCTTGTTGTCATTAATCTCGCAGGAATAGGATTCCACGAAATAAGATTAGGCTTTGCTTCTTCGTTCAACATAATTCCAACAACATGCAGTGTTTGGCCACCCTCTTTTTCATTTTCCCCGGAATACAGCATTCTCGTTTGTCCAGTATCAGATCTGTATTCAGCTCTTCCTCTCCACTTAGTTTCGTTAATGTCCAGGATACTGATCTTTAGGCGAAGCAATTCACGCTCAACCTGCTCGTATCTACCTTCGCTGTACAAGGATCGAACGTTCCATGCTCCGATTTTCGTACGTATGCGGTAGCCAAAACTAACATTTGCGCTTCTTGAAAGCTTTCTTCTATTTGTTGACGATTCATTTATTGTTATGGCGTCTTGATTGATCCTCGTACATGAAAGATGCAGCCCCCAAAATCCTATGCGCGATTTTGTGCAGTCGAAGCTGCAGAAGGATTCTCCATTAAAAGATTACCTCTTGGGGACTCATTTCGAGTTGTTGTCATAGTTCATGTATTTGCATATATCCTACCACCGAGGTACGATTAATAACATAAAGCTCAGATTTGACAGGCACACCCGCCCTTTGTATAGTTAAACACATAACTGATCGAGGTCGTCCACTATAGGAAAACAGACGCCTTTTGTAGGCGCCCAATATGGGATTACAGATACTACTTGCAGCTGCCGTTGGCCTTTCAAGATAGGCTCCTCCGCCACTAGACTATCATGCCGTTGATCGCCACCTGCAGTTCTTCCGCCTTCAGGGGGCTTTTAACCATCCCAAGGACAAGTTTGTGCCCTGACCAGCATCGCTGGCTTGTCTGCTTATCCTGGAATCCATTCGGTCCTCCTACACGTTGCATTACCCTCTCTCTTCCACGCGGAGGTGTGCATAAGCAAGTGTCCCGGTTATCATTCTGGTCCTTATGTATGGCGCAGAGGCATGGACACTATTAACCTAACTATTATGAGAATGGAGAAGAAGGTTCAACAACGAACTGTAGGAGCTTTACAGTGACATTGACCTAGTCACAAAAATGAAAAGCCAGCGACTGAGGTGGCTGGATCACATTGAGCGAATAGGCATCAATGCTCTGGCCCGGAAAGTCTCTGAATTCAACCCCGTGGGATGGCGCAGTAGAAGAGGACAGCGTAACAGGTGGCGATGGCGCACGCAAGTGAAAGAGTACTTTACCCAACTTGGCGTGCGAAACTGGAGACAGCTAGTTAGATATGAAGCTTGTTGGTTGAGGCACTTGGCCCACCCCGGACTGTAGCGCTACCTTATGTAAGTGAGTTAGAGACCTGTAACAATGTTCACTTTTACACAGCGCATGTTTACCTTGCATGCTTGGAGTGCAAAAGAGAAAAAAAATGAAATAGAAATAGAAGAACCTAAACATGCACGGGTAGGACTGTCCCTGCAACTTTTTGACGTTTCTCTTTGTCTATATTCTTTTTTTTTCTTATTTTGCTACATTCTTGTTCTGGATGTAGCTCAATACAACAAAAACATAATGATAGAGGAAAGATAGCTGTCAAAATTATTCGCAGCTGAAAAAAAAAATGCGCAACTCGAACATGCTTCGTGTAAGAATGCCTGCATTACCGAATACAAGTTCAAAATGAAATAAGCAAGAGTTGCGCATTAATTTCATGCGCTGTGTGTAACGGGACAATCATATTTGACGGACAAATAAAAAAAAAAACGTCCGTCAGTTCACCAAAAATCCAGTTTGATTGCAGCAATGTTTGTTATTATTAATTTGAAGCTGCAAGGTATGCTGCACTTGAGGGCCCTAATGATTTTTTTGCACTCATACAATTGCAAGTTGCAGTTAAAAGATCTCGATGTACATATAAAAATTTGCTGGCCAGGATTGTATCTCATCCATTATCCTAAAAAAGTGTCACCTATACCTGCGTCCGTTCTTTCCAACTTTAAATAAATTTCTTGAGAAGCGAAAGGCTAATACTGACCAAAGGTAAGTCAATTTCCACAAGAATGCACATCTTCACATTTTTTTGGAGGAAGTTTGACTGTTTAACTTGATATTTCAAAAGCATTTTATAGAGTTTTGTATCGAAATCTTTTATCAAAAAACCATACATTTGGTATCGCTTAATCTCTTCTTCACTGGATAAGAAATTACCTTTCAGTCCGGTAAATACAAGTCTAAGCATTTACTTTGTCAAAATGAACCAAGTTTTGTTCATCTGAATTGTAAAAGATGTGCTTTTCCCACGTGTGTGAAGTTAGCATAACATTTTTGAGCTAGACCAATGGGACCATGGCAGGAATTTGCATTTTTTTTGCATTTTTATGCATTTATATTCCGGATTTTGCAGTTCACCAAATAGTGGGTGTATTCGACTGTACTGCTAACTTCACTGTGAAGTTAGCAGTGCCTATGCTTTTCTCAGCAACCGGGCTAGCTAGGAATCTGAAATAAGGCTCTGAATTTGCAGTTTTATTTGCAGTTCCAGAAAAGGAAAAAACCAAATTTCTAAATCCTTACATAAAAAAAACTGTGAAGTAGAAAATTGCAGCTTAGGTCCAAATTTGCAGTTTTTCATGCACTTCAAGAAAAAACTAAGTTCAAATCTGTACGTCCAAATTTGACAAAAAAAAATCGAAAATTTTACTTTGCACTGTTAACAACAGTGTGAAGTTAGCAGTACATACCCTTTTCTCAGCAACTGTGCTAGGGAAAAAATTGCAGTTAGAGTCCAAATTTTCAGTTTTTCATTTACTTCACGAAAAAATGCAGTTCAAATTTTGAAGTCAAAATTTGGCATTAAAATCGAAAAATTCACTTTGCACTGTTAACGTCAGTGTGAAGTTAGCAGTACATACCCTTTTTTCAGGAACTGAGCCAGCTAGAAAATTGCAGTTAAGGTCCAAATTTGCAGTTTTTCATGCACTTCAAGAAAAAACTAAGTCCAAATTTAACAAATAATCGATTAAATTCATTTTTCACTGTTAACAGCACTGTGAAGTTAGCAGTACATATCCTTTTCTCAGGAACTGAGCAAGCTTGAAAATTGCATTTAGAGTCCAAATTTGCAGTTTAATTTGCAGTTCAAGAAAAATGTATGTCCAAATTTGAAAAAAAAATCGATTCAATTCATTTTTCACTGTTAACGTCAGTGTGAAGTTAGCAGTGAAAAATGAATTTAATCGATTATTTGTCAAATTTGGACTTTACAATTTGGACTTAGTTTTTTCTTGAAGTGCATGAAAAACTGCAAATTTGGACCTTAACTGCAATTTTCTAGCTGGCTCAGTTCCTGAGAAAAGGATATGTACTGCTAACTTCACAGTGATGTTAACAGTGAAAAATGAATTTAATCGATTATTTGTCAAATTTGGACTTCAAAATTTGGACTTAGTTTTTTCTTGAAGTTCATGGAAAACTGCAAATTTTTACCTTAACTGCAATTTTCTAGCTGGCTCAGTTGCTGAGAAAAGGATATGTACTGCTAACTTCACAGTGATGTCAACAGTGAAAAATGAATTTAATCGATTATTTGTCAAATTTGGACTTAGTTTTTTCTTGAAGTGCATGAAAAACTGCAAATTTGGACCTTAACTGCAATTTTCTAGCTGGCTCAGTTCCTGAGAAAAGGGTATGTACTGCTAACTTCACACTGACGTTAACAGTGCAAAGTGAATTTTTCGATTGTAAAGCCAAATTTTGACTTCAAAATTTGAACTGCATTTTTTCGTGAAGTAAATGAAAAACTGCAAATTTGGACTCTAACTGCAATTTTCTACCTAGCACAGTTGCTGAGAAAAGGGTATGTACTGCTAACTTCACACTGTTGTTAACAGTGCAAAGTAAAATTTTCGATTTTTTTGTCAAATTTGGACGTACAAATTTGAACTTAGTTTTTTCTTGAAGCGCATGAATAACTGCAAATTTGGACCTAAACTGCAATTTTCTAGGTGGCTCAGTTGCTGAGAAAAGATATGTACTGCTAACTTCACAGTGACGTTAACAGTGAAAAATGAATTTAATCGATTTTTTTTTTTAATTTGGACTTAAAAATTTGGACATAAATTTTTCTAGAACTGCAAATCAAACTGCAAATTTGGAGCCTAACTGCAAATTTCTAGGTATCACCGTTGCCGAGAAAAGGACTTTTATGCTAACTTCACAGTGAAGTTAGCAGTACAGTATGAAATTTTTTTTATGTAAGGATTTAGAAATTTGGTTTTTTCCTTTTCTGGAACTGCAAATAAAACTGCAAATTCAGAGCCTTATTTCAGATTCCTAGCTAGCCCGGTTGCTGAGAAAAGCATAGGCACTGCTAACTTCACAGTGAAGTTAGCAGTACAGTCCATTACACCCAATATTTGGTGAACTGCAAAATCCGGAATAGAAATGCATACAAAATGCAAAAAAACTGCAAATTCCTGCCATGGTCCCATTGGTCTAGCTCAAAAATGTTATGCTAACTTCACACACGTGCTTTTCCCGCTGGTTGTTGCTTACAGCACTGTTGTGCTCTTTTAAGCTAGTAGCAATGCTTTTTTGCGTTTGTCCAATATATGAAGATCCGCAGGTTTCAACTCAAGAAACTCACTATATACCACGGCTGGTACCCAAGCGATTGACATCAAGTGCAATCAAAATTTCAATTGGGATGACAGTTTTAAGTTTTCTCGATTATGGGATCTCGTCATCAACACATCATGATTCTAGCAAAAATACACTATTTTAGTAAAAATAGGATTTTGTATGTCAAAAACCTGTTAAGTACCAAGTTTTAAAAAAATCGACTGGGTCGTTTTCGAAATATGTATTGAGTTTTCATAAAAATAATGAAATTTGTGTTTAAAATCCAAAAAATCCTCTTTTGAAAAATATGGTATTCAATACTGTTCGAATTTTTTGGGAGCTTCTGCATAAAAAAATGATTAAAATCCGTCACACCTTTTTAGTGTGGGTAGCTTTGATTTTTTTTTTCGGTCTTATTTTTTCGGGGTGCTGAATCCACTTGCAACTAATCAACCCTATCCTGAATTCCATCATAATCAGAAACTTATATTAATCCCGAAAAAAGTTATCACGAAATCCGTTCGTAATGAAATTTTTCACTACGATGGATTTTGTGATAGCTTTCTTCGGGATTCGTACGATGGAATTCGTGATAAGGCTGAATATTTCATCAATAAACATGGGAAAAATGCAAATATAAGTTTTTTGATACTTTTGCTTGAGATATTCGAATCTAAAAAATTCGTTTTTCATGCAAATTTGGGTTTATATTATTTCTCGATGTATTTTGTTTTTCGATTAAATTCTTATGCCAATTCTAAAGTATGAATATTTTTCTTCGAAATTCTGTTTCAACTATTCATCTTTGAGAATTCATTATTTAGTCGCCGCCTTGCGTTCGTCTTAATTTACCTTATTTGAAAATATGCTAATAATCCAGTCATTTTGTGCTCCAAAGAGCCCTTAGCAACTTGTGGTTTAAGTAGCTTTGATTTTTTTTTCCTGCTTAAAGTTTTCGAGGGTGAGAGATTTGCGACCAAAATTTCGTAACCCAGCATGCAAAAATTTTCAAAAAAAAGTTACAAAAATGCATTTGTTTGCAGTTTTTTGCTTACAACTGGAAAACTTATGGTTTTTTCACAAATAACATCAAAGTATAATTGAAATTATATACAATTGCCAACAAATTTTAGTTAATGGTTTTTTTTCTACAAGAATACATTCCTATTTCTCTCAAAAAATCATCATTTGAAATATATGAACTTAGCATATTTTCAAATTTGTAGTTTAAGACGAAGGCTTATAGTCTGGGAGCCAGCTACCGTTTTGAGTGACTGCGATTCCAGAAAAGCTGGTATTTTCTTATGAGCTTCATTTGGTATCAACGGTAAGTAAATCGCAAATCAGCGCGCTGACTAGCGGTGGGTGTGTCTGTGGCAGCCGCCCAAACATGTAAAAAAAATGTAAAAAAAACTGATTTCAGAAAAGATGAGCTTTTGTGGATACGTTTATGAGGTCGTAGACAAATGAAAAAATGCAGTCAGCTTAACTTTGAGTAGGGGGATGTACGTCCGCTTCACATGTAAACATTGCAAAAAATGCGAAAAAAAAACTGATTTGAGAAAAGATGAGCTTTGGTGTAGTGATAGCTGTTACGAACATATCGTCGTCGTTCAGTCAAAACTCCCTAAGTCCATTTTTATTTATTTTGAGACATCGGTACTTTTTGTGGATTTGTACTAACCAGAGTTTGAAAATGTTTGATTTTGGGATTTTTTAAATTTATAAATAGCTCAACATAATATTTAGAGACCTTTAACAGAGCTAAAATGTTTATATTTTAATAAATATATCGTATTCAAGAAAGGGTTCTCGTTTTCAAGAGAAATGGACTTAGGGAGTTTTGATAGAACGACGACGATATACACAAAAATACCAGTCCGCTTAACTTTCAGCGGAGGGACACCCCGCAGCATTTGATTTGAAATGCAGCGCCGAGACGTAGCAATTTTTGTTTTGTAGAAAACGGGAACCAGGAAAGCTGAAATTTAGTATAGTGATAGCTAATATAAACTTTTATGCAAAAAAAAAAATAATGCTTACAAAATTTTGCAGCGGAAAAATGCTTGGTTTTCGTATTAAGGGTGCAGTGCATCAAATACAAGGCATGTGTGTGTTGCATCTTTTTTTGTAGAAAATAAATATCAGGACAACTGAAAATTCGTACAATAATAGCTTACATAACCAGTTATAAGAAACCAGCAGTCAGCTGAGCTTGAAGAGATTAAAAAGCCGTCCGCTTTTGAGTTGAAAATGCACTGCATCACATTTCAACAGATTTTTACATACAAAGGCGTTTAGTTTTTTCTTTTACAAAATTGATTTCAGCAAACTTGATGATTTGCATAGTGGTACCTTACATGAACCGTTATAAGAAAAAATAATATCATGAACTTCCAGCGGTGGAAAAGCCGTCCGCTTTGGAGTTGAAAACGCGCTGCATCGCATTTCGAGAGATTTTTACACACAGTCACTTTTATTTTTTTTTTTTGATGCAAAACTGATTTCAGCAAACATGATCACTCGCATACTGGCATAGTGGTACCTAACACAAACAGTTAAAAGCAAAAAATAATACCATGAACTTCTAGCGGTGGAAAAGCCGTCCGCTTTAAAGTTGAAAATGCGCTGCATCGCATTTCGAGTGATTTTTACATACAATCGCATTTATTTTTTTTTTCATACAAAACTGATTTCAGCAAACTTGATCACTGGCATAGTATACGATTGTATGTAAAAATCACTCGAAATGCGCTGCAGCGCATTTTCACCTCTAAAGCGGACGGCTTTTCCACCGCTGGAAGTTCATGGTATTAT
This sequence comes from Dasysyrphus tricinctus, assembly GCA_963921185.1. NCBI lineage: Eukaryota > Metazoa > Arthropoda > Insecta > Diptera > Syrphidae > Dasysyrphus > Dasysyrphus tricinctus. The sequence goes on from OY992530.1 coordinate 268,226,060, forward strand.
TTTTTGATTTTTTGTTCATGTAAGGTACCACTATACCAGTGAGCAAGTTTGCTGAAATCAGTTTTTCATCAAAAAAAAAAAAAAAGCGATTGGGTGTAAAAATCTCTCGAAATGCGATGCAGCACATTTTCAACTCCAAAGCGGACGGCTTTTCCACCGCTGGAAGTTCATAGTATTATTTTTTGCTGTTAACTGTTTATGTAAGGTACCACTATGCCAGTGATCAAGTTTGCTGAAATCAGTTTTGTATGAAAAAAAAAAAATAAATGCGATTGTATGTAATAATCACTCGAAATGCGATGCAGTGCATTTTCAACTCCAAAGCGGACGGTTTTTCCACCGCTAGAAGTTCATGGTATTATTTTTTTCTGTTAACTGTATATGTAAGGTACTACTATGCCGGTGATCAAGTTTGCTGAAATCAGTTTTGTATGTAAAAAAAATAAATGCGATTGTATGTAAAAATCACTCTAAATGCGATGCAGTGCATTTTCAACTCCAAAACGGACGGTTTTTCCACCGCTGGAAGTTCATAGTATTATTTTTTGCTGTTAACTGTTTATTTAAGGTATCACTATGCCAGTGATCAAGTTTGCTGAAATCAGTTTTGTATGAAAAAAAAAATAAATGCGATTGTATGTAAAAATCACTCGAAATGCGATGCAGTGCATTTTCATCTCTTCAAGCTCAGCTGACTGTTGGTTTCTTATAACTAGTTATGTAAGCTATTTTTGTACGAATTTTCAGTTGTCCTGATATTTATTTTCTACAAAAAAAAAAGATGCAACAAACACATGCCTTGTATTTGATGCACTGCACCCTTAATACGAAAACCAAGTATTTTTCCGCTGCAAAAATTTTTAAGCATTATTTTTTTTGCATAACAGTTTATATTAGCTATCACTATACTAAATTTCATTTCAGCTTTCCTGGTTCCCGTTATCTACAAAAAAAAAAATGCTACGTACTCGGACTCATGGTGCAGCGCTGCATTTCAAATCAAATGCTGCGGGGTGTCCATCCGCTGAAAGTTAAGCGGACTGGTATTTTTGTGTATATGTTCGTATAATAGCTATCACTACACCAAAGGCCAAAGCTCATGTTTTCTGAAATCAGTTTTTTTTCGCATTTTTTGCAATGTTCATAAACGTATCCACAAAAGCTCATACTTCAAAACGAATTACCTCAAGAAATAATATAACCCCAGATTTGCATCAACAACGCATTTTTTTTCAAAACTTTTGATTCAAATATGTCAAAACTGTGACGTGCTACAGCAATTCTAAAAGTAGATTTGAATTCAGCGCATCAAAGATATATTTTCATTTATTTGTATCAAGAATTGGCGTAGTAAATGATTTCTTTCGCCAAAATTAAACAACTGAGCTTCCTAGCGATCAAGAGTAGTTATTAGTCCTAATTTGCACCCATCGCATGACTCAATCAACGAGCGAAGGTCGCTACATCGTACGATCAAACTTGAATAAATCCATCAATAGCCCTGTTTTTTAGTGCATTTTTAACTTCGCTTACAAAAAAGTAGAATGTAAAATACAACAACAATACGGAATTATACCAGTTTGTTTATGTAATTAACATGCTACTTTTGCACTAAAAAACAGGGCTAATGTGTCCTTATTAGATGATTAACATGGTCGCATGATGATGATGATATACAAGTGCCGTACATGTTTGTTTCGAGATTGCGCAAAGCATTCCTGAAGCGGAATGTCCTAATTAAGAACCGAATTTGTGCGACCGATATGGGACAAGAAGTTTTTCGGACAGCTACCCCGATCACGGAATCCGCCAGCAGGAGTCAAATTCACATTTTCATGTGATCAACATTGACATTTGAATAGAAAATTGCAACCCTCATCAAAAATTCACATTCTTGCGTGGTCACGTGATAATGTGTATTGTGTATGCGCCCACTTACCACGCATGGTAACGTTTATGAGCGACCGGTAACAGGACACACATTTTGGCAGTAATACCAACAATAGGATTGCACTGACCGTAGCTCATCGCTGGGTCGGGCGTCGGGCGATCGCTGTCCAATAAGTACATAGCTGTGCAAAATACGAAAGACACTTTAAGTTTTTGTGTTAATGTCTAATGCTGCAACAAAAACACAACAGGAAAAATATTCACTGAAAGTTTCACCAATTGAAAAACTTAAAAACAAAAACAAATCACAAAAAACAAAAATAAACACAAAAATACCCAAATGCCACATTTCATAATGCAATAAATATAGTTAGGGCAGTTAATTGTGTGCGATAAAAGAGTGAAGGCTTCTCCAAATAATTTTCTACAATAATCAATTTCGCAGAACGAAAACTAGAACTAAATTTTTCGTTAATGATTTCGTTGTTTTAATTTTTGTATAGGATTTTCCGTTTCGCATCAGCAGCGTACTATCCTTAATGAAGGGTTCCGATTTGCCTGCAATTTCTCATTAACAACTTTTGCTCTACGTATTAAAATTGGCAGTTGGAAAAATGTGGATTTGGCTGAATTAAAAACTGTTTGCCTTTGTTTTTACTCAAAAAGTTTTCATCAGTTTTTGATTTTAGAGTGCCAAGAATCGAATCACTCTTTTAGTATGAAATTTGTTGACACTCTTCAATAATTTTGAACACAATTTATAATCTGAGATTTAAGCTTTCAATAAAAACCTTGAAAGGTCGAAAGGGTTCTGGCACTACAGCAATTTTAAAGGAACCAATTCGAGTGATTTTCTAACTCAATCTTAATTCAGTACCAATGAAGTCAAAAACTTTGAAAGTTCAAGCGCGCTACCAAGTTTAAATTTCCTTGCATAGGAAGTTCCTGAGATATAAGACTGACTCATCACTGACTGACTGACAGATCATCTAAAACTAGATTATGGAGCACTTTCCGACACTGTAGTGTATTGAAAATTTGTAAAACGGTAGATTTGCCCCCCCCCCCCTCTATTTAGGGGGTGTGGTATCAGACAATTTTCAATAAAATTTGTATAAAATAAAAATGAAAATTGGAGTATTTCAACATAAATACAACCTTGAAATTTTGCAGAATATTAGGACTTGAAATACCTGAAAAAGGAAAAATTAAATATTTTTGAGAGAAGGCGTGGAATCCACCCACTTTCTCAGAATTGCTATCAATTATTAAATGGAGCACTTCTGATTGTTGAAGAATGATGGAAATTGGTAGAGCCGAAAGACTTGCAAATTGAAAACTTTGGATTTTCGTTTTAGGGGGTGTTTTTTTCACCCACTTTCTATTAACATATCCATTAAAAGGAGATTTTCTAGAGTATTAGGGTTGTTGTGCCCTGAAAAATATTGGGTATTTTATATTCAAAGGGCGTATCCTCCACCCATTTTATCATAAAAAAAATATTTACAAAAATCAGTGAAATCAAGCCAAAAACATAAATGTTAACAAAAGGAGGCAAGTTCTCTTAGACCCGTTATCTGATACGATAATTAGCATTTATGTTCTACTTAAAACTTATGTTCTACTCTTTCCTCTTCGTAAACTGTCACATTAGCGCTTATGTTCTACTTAAATTATTTATGTTTGGTATCGGCAAATGTGCCTTATACACAAACAAATCTGCGTGTAACAAATCGGCCATAAAAAGTAATGGGATCTACAAAGAGATCAAGTTCTAAGGGCAAATTTTTCAGTACTGAACTAACTGTGAGAAAAATCAGAATTAGCTAAGCCTGAAAATAAATAAACCCTGAGCTAACTCAGATAAAAATTTGATGAGTTTATTTAGAGTAGTACCTCGTGGCATAATGGTTAGTGCGTTGGACTGCCATGTCCAAGGACTGGGTTCGATTGCCAGCCGCTATAACCTACAAAACAATTATTGTTTTTTTTTTGGGGTACTGCCTCTTGTGAGGAAATGACAATTCCTCCTAGAGTATCTATTGTCATCTCACCTTGCCGTTCGGACTTGGCATAAATTGAAGGTCTCCTCCATTCCTGCCAACAACATACGCTATACGCACCCAGGAATGGTTGAGCGTTGTAAGTCACTAGGCCCTGGTTCGACGAAGAATGCTGCTAAGTACATGCAGCCAAACAACATGCATAGAAGAACCAGAGCTGCTCGCGAGCTCTACGAGCAAAAGAGGAGAAGGAAAACAATAAGAGTGATGCCATTGCAGGAATGAAGCTCGGAAGTTTTACCAAAAAGTAAAAAGAACTTCTCCAGTTTACAAGGCCCGAACCGAAGCCTGCAAGGAAGATCAGTGGAACATCGTGGTGGAATCGCAGTCGGTGCTGAGGATATGGAAAAATCATTTCTGCAAATTGTATAACGGCGATGACGAACCGAATTCCGCTACCATGCAGATTGCACCATTCAACCTGGATGACGTAAGTCAACAATTCCGTTCATCTGATCTCGACGAAGTGAAGATAGCTATGAGCGGCTGAGCTATTCAAAGTGGCTGGCAATGAATTGGTTAGGAGTATGCACCAGCTCATCTGTAAAATATGGTCGGAGGAAAGCATGCCCGATGAGTGGAACCTCAGCATTGTTTGCCCGATCCTCAAGAAAGCCCATCCTCTGGACTGCACCAACTACAGAGGCATCAGTCTTCATAATATCGCCTACCAGATCTTCGCTGCCGTACTTTGTGAACGCCTGAAGTCATTCGTCAACAACCTGACAGGTCCATTTCAGTGTGGCTTTAGGCCAGGGAAGTCCACCATCGACCAAATATTCGGAGAAAACGCAGGAGTTTCAAATCGATACCCACCACCTTTTCATCGATTTCAAGGCCGCGTAGGACAGCATCTATAGAGATGAGCTGTATAGAGCAACGTCTACTTTTGGCATCCCTGCCAAACTCGTCCGTTTGTGCAGGATGACGATGGAGAATGCACGCTGCTCCATCAAGGTCGGCAAACACCTCACCGACACCTTTGATGTCAAAAAAGGTTTTAGGCAAGGCGACGACGCGCTGTCATGCAACTTCTTCAACATCGTTCTTGAATGAATAGTGCAAAACTCTCACGTTTACACTAGAGGCACAATCTTTCAAATGTCCGTCTAATTACTCACGTACGCTGACGACATTGACATAATCGGACGAACAAAGCGTGATGTCAGTGGTGCTTTTGTGAGTTTTGAGAAGGAAGCCAAGAAGATGGGTTTGACGGTGAATGAAAGCAAAACGAAATATATGCTGTCAACAAGAAAGGACACCCAATACCGACGTCTAGGACAGAACGTCACTATAGACAGCTATAATTTTGAGGTGGTCAGAGACTTTTTCTACCTAGGATCCGCTATAAACTCAGCGAACGATACCACTGCTGAGATCAAACGAAGAATTACTCTTGCCAATCGCTGTTTCTTTGGGCTAAAAAGGCAATTGAGAAGCAAAGCCCTCTCTCGAGCAACTAAACTGTCCCTGTATAAGACGCTTATCATCCCGGTCCTGATGTATGGTGCAGAGGCATGGACACTGCTAACGGTGGATGAGAACGCGTTAGGCTGTTTTGAGAGGAAAATTCTCCGGGTGATTTTTGGTCCCGTCTGCGTAGTTGGGGAATGGAGAAGAAGATACAACAACGAACTGCATGGGCTGTTCAGCGACACTGACCTAGCCACAAAAGTGAAAAGCCAACGACTGAGATGGCTGGGTCACCTAGAGCGAATGGACACCAATGCTCCGGCCCGGAAAGTCTTTGAATCCAACCCCGTGGGACAGCGCAGTAGAGGTGGACAGCGTAAAAGGTGGTGCATGCAAGTGGAAAAGGACCTCAACCAACTTGGCGTGCAAAACTGGAGACAGCTAGCTAGAAACCGAGCCGGCTCACAGTGTTTCGCCTAGAACAAGCTAGGTGGACAAATCTCATTTCTTCCTTTCAAAAAATAAGGAATCAGGTATTGTACAAAATACTCCAAAACTCCCAAATTCAAAAAATATATGCGTCTTATATATATCAGTGACGAGTAATCGGGTTCAAAAAAAAACTTAAAATAAAATCAAACTTAAATGAAATTTATTATTTAATTGGGGGTGGATTGGATTGCATATAACTATAATTTTTTGTAACCAATTGGAATGTTTTAGTGATGGATTTAGTTAATAAAGTTATGAAATTTATTTATTTATCAAAATGATTTACTTATCTTGTTTAATTAATACATAATAGGGATTTGAAAGTATTATTTAAAAAAATTATAGTTTCAGTTATAGTCAAAACTTTAAAGGCGTGTTAAGTACTTGTAACCTCATGTACCCGGGCTAAATTTTTCATATGTGTTAGGAGCATCCTTCATAATTATAAGAACATATATTTTAGCCTGCACACTTGAGTTCATCTATTATTATTTTTATTTTATTTAAAATACGTTCACTCAATGTCGAAACATAAGTTTTTTTTCAATAAATGACTTAATACGAATAGATGAAATAAACGCAAAACTTTTTGAATTAATTTCTTTGGAAAAATCAAGTAAAATAAGTATTAGTACAGGTAAAATAGGATAAATAAAACAAAAAAATTGGTACCACCATGAAACTTGGTGAATACGTTTCATGTACTATGAGAATGAAGAATCAAAAGAGTCTATAAAAATATTTCATATGGAAGGGTGTTTTTTTGAGAGTGGGAGGGGCGTAAGTTGTGGTGTATCAAACGGAAAAATAAACTTTGGTGTAACCAAAGCATATGACACATATTTTCAAGGTAGTTTTTAATGCTGAATCAAATGACACCAAAAACATGTCGATACGACCTCCGTGAAAAAAGTTATTGTCATTTTTGTGTTAGGATGACTATATTTTCAGTATAAAAGTCAGATATTACCGAAAATTAGTTGAAAATGGTGGTACGTCGATAAAACCTGGCATAAATGGTTCATTTATCATGAAAAGCAATAATAAGAAGAGTCTATAAAAATATCTGTGGTTAAAGGGTGTTTTTTTGAGGGTTCTAGTGAGTGTTGTGGTTATGATGGGATTATTGCCATAGAACCGTTTGCAAAAATAGTACCCTCATGAGACTTTATAAAAATGTGGTATGAACTACCATAATAAAGAATCAAAAGAGTCTATAAAAATATCTATATGGTAGAAGGATGTTTTCTATGGGTGAAAGAATGTATAAGACTTTCCAAAAACTAAAATTGTTTCCAAAAACAAATAACACCCTTTACCCAAGCCCACAAAAACACCCTTTCTTCCTTGATATTTTTGTAAACTACGTAAATTCTTTATTCTCGCAGTAAATGAAACACTTTTACCAAGTTTCTTGAGGGTTACCATCCTTTTCCATTTTTTTGAAAAATAACCACACACTTCCCCCTATCTTCAAAAAACACACCCTTCCACGCAAAATATTTCTATAGACTCTTTTGATTCTTCATTCTATAAGTTAATAGCACATTTTAACAAAATCTCATGGGGGTACCATTTTTGTCACAGGTTTTATGGCAATATGGCACCACTACCCCAACTCACCAAAAAAAACACCCTTTAACCACAGATATTTGTATAGACTCTTCTTATTATTAATTTTCATGACAAATGAACCATTGATGCCAAGTTTCATCGACAGACCATTATTTTCAACTGGTTTTCGGTAATATTTTACTTTTATACTGAAAATATAGTCAACCCAACACAAAAATGACAGTAACTTTTTTCTCGGAGGCCGTATCGACTTGGTTTTGGTGTCATTTGATTCAGCATTTAAAACTACCTTAAAAACATGTGTCATATGCTAATGTTGCACCAAAGTTAATTTTTATGTTTGATACACCACAACTTCCCCCCCTCTCCCCCTCAAAACACACCCTTCCATGCAAAATATTTTTATAGACTCTTTTGATTTTTCGTTCTCATAATGCATAAGACGTTTTCACCAAGTTTCATGATGGTACTAATTTTTTTTTTATTCGAAAGACTTTTCGTACTATTTTACCTGTACTATATGGGATGTGGGTGGAGGTCTCTTTCCTGCCGTTAAGGTTTAAGGCAGTTTTCTTTAAAAAATTGACTTAAACTGAACAAAATATTAAAAAGCAATGGCAGTACAATATCTTGCTATATTTTTTTTAAAGTTACGAATCGACTTTTTTTTTATTAAAATCAAGTTATTTTAAGAATATTTTTTGAAAAAATTAATTTTCATACCTACCATCATAAAAATTAAAAAAAAAAATAGAAAAAAAAAATGATTTTATTTTAAATTTTAACTAATTAAGTGACTGCTTTGGTTTTTTGAAATCCATTGCTCGTATTAATTTTAGTTCAAATGATAACAATTAGAATGTTTTAAGGCCTTAAGTTTTTGAGTACATTGAAATTTACAAAATTAACTTTTTTAGAAGAATCTCTTTTTTAAGGTATTTAGTATAAATTGAAAACACAAACACCACTATCGATAGATAAAACGATGAATTTTAGTATAGTTTTCCTTAAAGTATAAGAAACACAATTGTCATAATATTTTATTTTTAATATTATATAGGTACTTTTCTCTCACACTTCCCCATATTACCCTTAAACAAATGATTTATTTAGATTTTTATTAGTCGGAAAGTAAAGGTGGAACCGAAAAATTGCCAGAAGAGATTTGACATTAGGGTGTCCGTTATTTTCTAAAATCATTTTAAAAAGTGTTAGCCATAAAAAAGTTCTTAACCAACTAAAATTATTTGTCAGAGGTTACCATCTCGCGTCTCTAAGACCATACTTTATTACTTTTCCCATACAAATTATAATAATATTTACTCCTTCGTTCAATGTACAAAACGGAAGGAGATCTGGTGTTTGTTTGCTTTTAAGTACTAGGTTTTAGGATCAACAACTTACTTAAGTAAATTTGTGAAAAAACTTTTTGAATTTTTGTTCAAACTGATAACGAAATTTTGAGTTTGAAAATTTTTAGATGATTGCACCTCCCGAATAAATGGGGATACATAAACTCCTTATATCATAGGACCCAACCTATATGCTCTAATTCTTTAATAAATACCTACAATGACATGTGCTATGAAAATCATCTTCAATAAGTACCTATGTATGTACCTACACTAATTTTTAATTGTTTTTTTTTTATAATAAAATCTTAATTTAAACCTTATTTATTATAATTTACAATAATATAACGTGATCACCCCATATCAATTCACAAACAACAAAACAAATATTTTGTCCACCTAGCTTGTTCTACGCGAAACACTGTGCGGCTGGAAGAAGCTTGTTGGTTGAGACCCTGGTCCACTCCGGACTGTAGCGCCACCTTAAGTAAGTAAAGCCCTGGTTCTCCACGACCTGTCGTGCCACCAAATTTAATTTATTTATTTTGAACTCAGAGTGAGCTTGGAACTTAAATTGAGTGAAAACACATTTCTTGAGCTAGTTCAGCTTAAAACCGAGACAAGGATGATCTCGGACTAAGAAACTGATCAAAAATATCAAATATTACTGTTATCCCCTCTCAACGGAACTCTAAGATTCTACAGGAAGTGTAACAGATTTGCTGGTCCTACTCCACGAGAAAGCGATCTTCTGCATTTTCACTGGTACCTCTGAACCACACGATTCTTAGGCCCAATTTTCAGTGCAGAGTTAACTCAGAGTTAGCTTATCCTGAAAATAAATTAACCATGAGTTTATTCAGTAGTATTTTTTCAGTTGAAGATTAACTTTATCTCTCAGCTGTCTAAAAACTATTCAAATCGATGTGCGATTCTAAAAGGTCACGGAAAAGAACATATATTGTAATTGTATCCAGTTCAATAATTTCCATCATAAGTCAAAATTGTATCAATCCTTCTAGATAAAAATTTAATACTACAAAACTTCAAATGATCATTGCATAATTTTCAAATTTGAATGATTTTTAACTTCAAACATGAAGGAATTTATTACGGAAATCAGCTTTCACGAATAATAACCAACACAAATCTTTATACCAATTACTGAAATGGTATAGGTACACATAAAAAAAACAACAAATCAATTTGAATTTGTTCTCTTTTTTGGTGAAAATTGTGATACTCTAACTGTCACCCATACAGGAATAATGTTCCCCGTTGTAATTAAGTCTTAATTCAATAAATTTAAGATCAAATGTTATTTCATTTGTAAGCTGTCAATTTAATTAATTTTCCACTTTGATTTGTAGTGTGATTGGTCACACGAAATTTTCTCTCAAGTGGAGGAGTCGAGGCAGTTTTCCGCTACCGGTAGGTAGGTATAGTCCGACGATCTCAAAGTGCTGTGACATGGGACTGGAAAAAGCAATTGGTGTTTATTTTGTTTTTTTTGTTTTGTATTTTGTTATTGTTGAATAGAAATAGTTTCAACCATAAAAATAAGTATCGAATCGATGCGGTAACGCGTTAGTTAATTGAACTCCAATCCGGTTACTGTCAGCTTGGGAAGCTCATTCATACAGTCGTCATTCATCAAATAATGAAAGAATTTTGTTTGTTTTGTTTCCCGTAAATTTTTACCACAGCTATACTATACTGCTTCGGTGTAGCTCAATTAACAACAAGATAGGTTAGGTAGGTAAGTAAGTACGTACACATAAGTCCCCAATCCCCTGACTGTGTCAGAGATTTAAATCTTTTTTCACTTCAGTTAAAATAATGTACACTTTGTCTCAATCGAAAACTGGGCAATTTATATTCCGCATCAATTGCACTGGTGTGGTTTTTCTCTCTACTTTGCTATGCTGAAATTTTTATAAAAATATACCTATTCTCATTGGTTGCTAAGCCTGCATTAAGGGACCCATACACATAGTTTTTAGCTTAAAATAAAAAAATTATTTGGTGGCGTAACAGCTCATGAAGTGCAGATTCAGACTTCTGTGCAAAAAAGATACTAAGGCGCCAGTTATAGCTATCATTGAAACTCATCATTGAAAATTTAAATGATTGATTTTGAGACGTTTAGGAGGCAAAATCATTTATTATTTTGATGGACGATCAAAGCTTAGGACTTAATTAATATTTCTAGTCAAAAAAAATTTCAAATAGGCCCAACGTTTTTTTTTGATAAAAAAAAAAATTTTTGAAAAATTTAATTTTGTATGGGCCATTAAAAATTTTCATAAGAATATGGATTACAAATGATTTTTAAATTTAGACTTACTCTAATTCCACAAATAACATACATATGGGTGATTCCGTCCCAACTGTGATTCTTTGTGTCCAGTGATTTTTTGTTAATTAATGTAAAATGTTCGTATATATTTTTGGTTTGAATTGTGTAAATAGCTGTTTACTACAATCTACACTCGATATCATGACCAAATTTCTACTTAATTCACATGGCTTGCAAAAGTGTAGTCAAAATGTTAGTACCGTGGCATGTCCGTTCTTTCTCTTTCCGATTAAATCTACTTTTTACTTGCGATACAGGCACTATAAGGGAAGTTTTGGATTCGTGCAAAAAAAAATTGAGATAAGAATCAAACATGATATTACGACACCAAAAAAGTGTCTGTCTGTCTGTTCGTCTCCAGCCTAAACCGCTCGATCGATTTTCTTCAAACTTGGTACATAGTGGTTTTTGGTGATTATGACCACACGTTTTTTTCATGTTTTTTTTTAACCAAAATTAACGGTACCTGCCATACAATTTTTTTTTACCAATTTTACATAATAGTATTTTTCTCAAAAACGGCTCGACAACTTTTCTTAAAAAATATTCAATAAATTTATTTTAGTAATGGCTTCCTTTGAGTGGAAAACCATTTTTCAAAAATGGTTTTTAATGATACCTCCCAAAGAACCATTTTTGAATTTTTGATTTTCTTCAAAATAGTACAACCGATTTCAATTATTTATACAGAAGCTTCCAAAAAATATAAATAGTTTTGAATTTTTGAAAAAATATTTTTTCGATTTTTATAAAATGTTTCAAAATTTTTTTCAAAAAATCAAATATTTCGAAAACGACATGATCGATTTTTTTGAAACTCGGTACATAAGAGTTTTTTTAGTACTTTCTAATATATTTTTAGAAAAAAATTAACATTTATGAAGAAACATCGGTACTTACCATACAAAAGTTAAAAAACCGGGAAGGAAAATATTTTTTTGCTTAAAAATGACTCCTACGATTTTGATTAAAATTTTTCTATTTACTAAAATTAGTACGATCCAACGATTTTAAAATTTTGTTCCCATAGAATCATATTCAATCAAGAATTAAGATGGCATTCTTTTTTTTCACCTCAAACTGTCAAAAGAGTTGTTTTAGCCTATTTAAATTTTGTATTTCATTCTTCTCTACATTTTTTTCTCATAATTTCCATGTTTTATATCCAATTTTCTAAAACCCGCAGTGTCTTGAACATAAGAGCAGGTACGTGCGACCCAGTCGTGCATTTTTTCTAATGAAATACTTCACTGAAAAGAAATGTTGTTTTTAGAAAAGTTTGAGTGCAGTACTTGCTTGACAAAATAATGCAAAAATTAAGTCAACATTTTTGTTGCTGAATAAAATAATCATGAATTAATGCTGTCCGAGGTTTTAGTTTTATTTTTGAACTCAAAAGATTTCCCGCTCAACCGCCATTTTGTCTTAGTTTTAACACTTATGTTTTGTGGTTTTCTAAAAGATACACTATTTATGTATAGTTAACAACAGACACTTTATTTTGTGTACGTTGTTGTAATTTAAGAGTGATTTGTTTTCACAAATTTATTTGTCAGTACCGTGGTAGTACTTTTTTAGCATTGTTATAACATGTTTTTTTTTGGTTAGCAGAATTTTGTATTCCTTTTAACGGCATAAGTTAAAATTATCCTGGAAATTATTTTTCTCATAAACTTAGAGAAGTGAGGTTACATAAAATGTCTAAATGTCAGTACCGTGGCATTTAAATACGTATTGAACTTTAATTAAACATAATTAAATAATTCCTTACAATAATATTTTTTTGGTGACGTGAAATAACGCCAAACGAAATATAGCCAAATTTTGAATTTGGCCTTATTTCCATCTTTAAAACGAAATAACGCCAATTTAGTGTTATTTCTTATGCCCGATCGAAATAACACCAAAAAAATAATCGAAATAAAACCAAATCTATCTCAACCAGTTTTTCGGCCTTATTGCAATGCGAAAATAGAATTAAGGCCAAATATTTCTTGAGAATCGTTATTTCATTAAATACAGGTTCTTTAAATGCAAAAGAAACTTTGCATTCACCCAACTTCACACCCACTCCAAATCCTATCGCGAGCCCAAGCAGGGGGGTTGCAGGGGGCAGCATGCCCCCCATACGTACCTCACTGTTTATTCGTGAATTTTAAAATTTCACAAACCAAATAAAGGGTAGGGTTTATTAGGTTTGGGAAACTTAAAAATTCGTGAATAAACAGTGAGGTATGCTGCAACCCCCCTGCTTGGGCTCACTATAGGATTTGGGGTGGGTGCGAGGTTGGGTGTATGCAAAGTTTATTTTGTTTTAAATAATCTGGAAACTTTGAATTTATCCCACCATTAAACTTCTTTTCATTAGCCTCCTCATGTCAGGAAAAAAATTTCTGTTACAGCAGAATTAGATATTCGAAAATATGAAATAAGTTGAAAACGAAATAAGCCAAATTGGTCTTATTTCGGTTTCATAAATGAAATAAAACCAAATTTAAAATTTGATCATATTTCGTTTTTGAAAACGTAATAAGACCAAATTTTTGAATGTCGGCTTTATTTCGTTGGGCGTTATTTCACGTCACCATTTTTACTTGCGATTATAGGGACTATAAGGCAAGCTTTGGAGCCGTGCAAAAAAAAAATTTTAGATAACAATCAAACATGATATTACGATGATAGAGGACACGAAAAAAGTGGGTGGCACAATTCTGTCTGTCTGTCTGTCTGTCTGTCTATTCGACTACAGCCTAAACGGCTTAATCGATTTTCTTCAAACTTGGTACATAGTGGTTTTTGGTGATTCTGCCGACACGTTTTTTTCATTTTTTTTTAGAACTAAAAATAACGGTACCATACAATTTTTTTATCAATTTTACATAATCGCTTTTTTCTCAAAAACGGCTCGACAACTTTTCTTAAAAAATATTCAATAAATTTATTTTAGTAAAGGCTTTCTTTGGGTGCAAAACCATTTTCAAAAATGGTTATTAATGGTACCTCCCAAAGAACCATTTTTTTAATTTTCGATTTTCTTCAAAACGGTATGACCGATTTGAATTATTTTTTTTATACAGAAGCTTCCAATAAATATAAATAGTTTTGTGTACCAAAATTTTTGAAAAAATATTTTTTGGATTTTTAAAAAATGTTTCAAATTTTTTTTTTTTTTGAAAATCAAATATTTCGAAAACGACATAATCGATTTTTTTGAAGCTCGATACTTATGAGTTTTTTAGTACTTTTTAAAATATTTTTAGAAAAAATTCTACATTAATGAAAAAATAACGGTACCTGCCATACAAAAGTAAAAAAACCGCAAAGGAAAATATTTTTTCTCAAAAACGACTCCTACGATTTTGATTAAACTTTTTCAATAGGCTAAAATTAGTACGATCTACTACCAAAAATTTTAAAATTTTACACTTAGCAACTATTAATAGTACCTGTCATAGAACGTAATTTTTTATTTTGAATTTTCTCGTTATCGGCTTAACGGATTTAGATTATTTTTTTTTTACATACAAATTTCAGATAAGATCAAATAATATTGCATATCAAAATTTTCAAAAAAAAAATTTTTGGATTTTTAAAAAAAGTTAAAAATTTTTTTTTTGAAAATTCGGTATCTCAAAAACGGGTTGACAATTTTTTTTTCAAATTTTGTCATTATATACATATAAATATATACTTTAGGTTTGCATACCAAAATTTGTTCTTAAAAATGTTTTAAGAATTTTATATATAAAAAATTTATTTTTTAAAAAACCGCTCCAACGATTTTAAATATTTTTTTCCTATACAATCATATTCAATCAAGAATTAAGATTGCATTCTTTTTTGTCACCTCAAACTGTCAAAAGAGCTGGTTTAGCCAATTTAAAGGTCGTATTTCATGCTTCTCCATAAATTTTTCTCTCATAATTTCAATGTTTTTATATACAAGTTTCTTAAATCCGCAGTGTCTTGAACATAAGAGCAAGTACGTGCGACCCAGTCGTGCTTTTTATTTTTAACCAATTCTCTTTATAAGAACGGTAGCAATACCTCGGTCGAGTCAAATAAAAATTATTCCGTGCAATTAAAACTAAGTAACAACCCAACACAAAGAAAAGGGATTCCGTTCAGAAGAACAGAATTCAAAAACGAAAAAGAGATAGTTTTTTTCAAGAAAAAAAGGGAAGTAGAAATGTCAAGAGGTCGAAACATATTAGACAATCAATAATCTCAACAAAAATATGGTCAAAAAGAGAAAACAAATAAATAAAAAAGAAAGAGTGTCATTATCGACTTTTTCAGTTTCAGTACATTTCACCAAATTTTGTTTTTTAAAAGTTTAAGGGGAATTTGATGTTTAGGCTCTACAGAAAAACGCGAAATATGAAAAAAACACAAATTATGCACCATTTTCAATAGAGGTTAAAATAAAATATATATATTTTTTTCTTTAAGAAAATTATTTAAAAGCAATCGTTATACATTAATTTATTGATCACATCACCTTTTTCCAAAATTAACTTTAAACAAGATACCAAAAATGGTTAAACCGCAATGTCGTATTTTCAGATTAACGTTTTTTATAAAACTGCGAAAAACACTCAACTTCGTGACACGAATGACTGCCAACAATTAATTTTAGAGGAGAAACCTTACTGCCACTGTATTGTCCCGGTATCTTAGATAATTATTGCATACACAAAAATTAGTTTGTTTAACCTTGAAATTTTGACTTTTGGCCTATGAGAGAAACCACTGTGCGGTGCTCAGAAAAATTATCATAAAAATGAAAAACAATGGGAAACAATTGATGACACCAGAAATGATGTAGTATGGTCAAGAAAGTTAGGGCGGTATTCACCGAGCACTCATAAACGGCTCTTAAGTTTATGAGGCTCCTAACTCAAATTATATTTGTGCTATTCACCAACCACTCATAGCTCTTTTTCGAAGTTCGAAAATGAGAACAACTCTCTCTTCCCCAGGTACCCCCAAACTGTGAAATCAAACTGTTTTCAAAAATGACCGCACTTTGTCGGTACTTCTTGGATCTTTGAAAAAATGAGTGTTGCATGCACATAAATAAATTCTTTGTGACTACAGTGATTTTAATTATTTCTTTCCACTTATTTTCTCAGTTTTGTCTCGGGGTGAAACTTAATTGCACGTTTTAGTTTGTTTCATATACGGAAATGTTTTTACTTTACTTTTTGGTTTCGCTAATTATTTCGTTCGCACATTGTCTACTACGTTTGCGGTTCCAAAATGGACTCGTTCGCTTGAAGGGGAGATAGACGTCAAACGTTAGTTTGTATTAGCTGTGTTAAATTAAGAAAAACTACATCATTCTACTTCTAATTCCACAAGAGTGAGTTTTTTCTGTGTACACAGAAATTCGTGTACACATCGATTTTTGCGATTCGGCAAGAGTGAGTTTTAAGTTTTTGACAGATAACGCATGCACAATCAATCAAATTTATTTACATTTGTTTTGGGTGTGAATAGAATGTGTACACAGAAAATCAGTCACCCTTGCGGAATTGGGACCCAGAACAGTATAAATGTGTGAAAACTGTCAAAACTGGCAGATTTAAGCAAAAAGTTTTTCTGAGATAAATTTTTGCTTATTATTATCCCAGACAAACAAATCAACTAGTACTGGTACTTCGACATTTCTCACTCACTTTCTCGACCACAAAAGTAGGTGCGACTGTTCTCAAAAACATCATGGTGATAGAATGAAGAACAGCTTGAGCAAGGTTTTTACTCATGGAGTACACAATCCTGTACTTTTCTATCCGGAACAGATTCATTATATACACCTTTTATTATCCTATTTTTTCAAATTTTCACCGCGTGCATTACAAAAAGAACTTAAAAATTTACCCGATTTGCCATTCTAGCATAGTTGAGGTACATTAGAAATAAAGAAAGCATTTATGTATTTTAAAACTTTGACTAAAGCCAATTTTATTGTTTTGGTAGGTATGCATAGTAAATATAAATATTACCAATCGGTATCAATTTGTTTTCTTTTGATTTTTTTGCTTTAGGTACCTACATCTTCATCTTCTCTAAAATTTTGAACCTAAGGTTTTTTGTTTACTCAATAGAGACCAAATTAATATTTGTAGCTCCAAAATAAAACGGCACCTGGCATTTCCATTTCGAAAAAGGCTATTTTTCCCTAAATATTAGTAGGTAGATATACAAATATTTGTGTGTGTATACCTAGTCTGCATTTCGATTTAAAAAAAATAATAAAAACTACAATTAACTGTACTTAATTATTTTCGACTTACTCATTAAGAACATTTTTATGAAATTCGGTAAAGCTTTTAACAAGTAAGTGGAAATTATCATTTTATCTAGCTTATTATTACTCATCCTTCATAAGCACAACAGCAAGTTTGAGCAATTTAATCGTCCCTTTTATTTCTTGTAACATTTATTATTTTTAAATACGGTCACTCCCAAAAGTATTCGGAATTAATCTACATAAAATCTATATAAATGATTTTTCTTGCTCCGTTGAAATTATTTAAAAAGTAACGGCAGGTAGAATCTCGCGCTATTAAATTTTCTTGTTTCCCATATAAGAATGACCATATAACAAGATGAAACAAAGAGGAATGTAGATAACAGAAAAACAACAATAACAGAACAAAGAATAATAACAGAAAAAACACTCATTCTTAAAAAAAAAACTTTTTATTCCGAATGATTTTGGGAGTGACTGTAGCTTTTTATTCACTATGGGGGTTCACATGAACCAACATGCTATCCAACATTGCTTGACAACCATCGATGTTTGATCATTTAAACGCATAACCAACCATGTTGTCCAACTTTGTTAACTTTGTTGTATGACTTTCAAAATATTTTGAAAACTGTCCCGATTCCATCAAGCAATGTTGTCCAACATTGTTGTTCCATGTTCCAACACATTCAACAAACAATGCGCCAACAGACTAAAGGCAGACAGTAATAAATAACCACAAAAGCAAATGTGAAATCGAACCCAATATTATCTATCCCCTCACTTTTCCCTGTGTGGTACTTTTTGCGTTATTCATTTTTATATTTTCTTTTCTCCACATGCAAATCTGGGTAGTCTACGAACACTTCTCCTTTTCTTGGTGTCTGTTTTATCATCTTCTTCGTATTTTGTTTCGGCAGAGCAGCATGAACAAAGTGAAGCTTGAACACAATAATTGTGTCTATACCCCTGACGTTTCGCCCTCTTTGTCTACTCGGGGTTTCACATTTTTGGAATTCTGTTGATTTTTTCACATTGTTAGTAGGTATGCCTCCGTTTAAACATTTCTAATGTTAAAAATTGAAACAAAAAATAAAATTCCTGAAGGTAAAAGCATTTACAATATGTGTGCGTGCGAGACTCATTTTTGTAAGGATCCAAAAAGTACCGACAAAATGAGTAAGTGAATTTTCTTGAAGGGTTACTTCGAAGGTTTTCGAATTAGTTTTCGGAGAGAGCGCTCACAAATATTCACTATTATTGCTTGGTGAATAGGTTTATGAGCCTCATAAGTTATGAGCCGTCGGTGAATACCGCCCTTAGTGTATGAAGCAATTAATTTTAATAAAACTCATAATACGAACAGCGCCATCCGAAGAAACCCACCTCCAAAAAAAAACAAGCATTGCTGCTTATGCAAATAAAAATCCATTTTTGACATCAGGGGAAATTCGGACCATCAAGACCATGGCATATCGAAAGCACTTAGTAGCAGAACGATAAGGATGTGCTTGGTTAAGTAGCCCATTACAAACCCCTTAGTCCATAGTATGATCTGTAACTATGGCATCGATAAAATTCGTCAAGAAACGTTGAAAATTGAAACAAAGCTCATACGATTTGTATCAAGAAGGAAGGAAATCATTTCAGTCGCTACGGAAGTGGGTAGATGAACCAACATCCGAGCTGCAACCAACTCTCAACAATTTGCTTAAAATCAGCCAAAAAGTTCAGAGCATGTAGGAGGGAAGTAGACAAGAAAAAAATCCTAGTGAAGGGAGGTAAAATCTCCCCCGCTTGTGCAAGAGGGGTAATTTAATACAAAAACTGCATAAAATAGAAAACAAAAAATTAAAAAACAACGGCAACACTTACAGTAATGTCTTGTAGCTTTTTGAAAAGTCAGAAGTCCATTTCTATTGTTTATTTGCAAATAAAGTTCTTTGAATAAAAACAATTACAAACAAAAATTAGGGAATTTTTTTTTCGTCATTTAGAGACGATTTAGACCCATCTGCCATGACCTGTTTTTAACGACCACCCTTATATAAATAATAGTCGATGAAAAAAGATATTTTGAAAATTTGATAGCAAAATTAGAAAACGGGTTGAAAACTTCAAACTAGTAGTAGAAGATCCCGCCATAGGACGAGCCACCTTCGTAAAGGTACCAAATGAGCGGTATACAGTTTTGGAGGAAGTGTCTTAAAACACAATTTGCGCATGGGTTGCCTGTCGAAATGTGTCAGCGAATAGGGTTGCCAATGGCAAGCAATTATTCTCAAAATTTTTGAGTGTTTTCAATTATCTGCCCCAGCTTAGATGGTTAAGCCTTAAACATATAAAAATAAAATACACGACTGGCTCACACGTAGTTCCCCTTGTTCAAGAGGCTGTGAGTTTAAGAAATTTGTATACAAACATAAAAAGACATGGAAATTATAAGAGTAAAATGTTGAAAGCATGAAATAAGATATTTAAATAAGCTTAAACAGCTCCGTTGATAGTTTGAGGTGAAAAAAGAACGTCATTTCAATTCTTGATTGAATGTGATTGTAGAAAAACAAATTTAAATACTCGTAATTACCGTTTTTTTTTTTTAATTTAAACTTTGCTATGCAAATCTTAAGTATTTGTCTATGTGCATTTAAAATAAAATTTGAAAACAAATGTTAACCCGAAAAAGTTTAATCAAAATCGTAGCAGTCGTTTTTGAAAAAAAAATATATATTTTCCTTAACGGTTTTTAACTATGCTATGTACCAAGTTTGAAGAAAATCAATCCAGCCGTTTAGGCTGTAGCTCAACGGAAAGACAGCCAGACAGAACTTTTTTCATCTTCTCTATCATCATAATAACAAGTCTCGAGTTTGATTTTCTTAAAAAACCTTATGGGCCTTATGACTTTCAATTCTTAACCATTCCTGTGTGCGTGTTGTTGGCAGGAATGGGGGGACCTACGGTTTTTTGCCGAGTCCGAACGGCTAGATGAGAAGCACTTAGGTATTCACGACAAGTATGCTCTTCGAAAATTTGTCAGTTCCTCGCAAGAGGCAGTACCACGGATAAAACATTTCAGTTTTAGGTGGGGCGGCTGGGAATCCAACACCCACATTCGGTGGGAGCATAATTCTTATTTATGGTAAATTATTTCCGAAACCTCTAGCTTGCAATTCTTGACTTTTAAATGCTCATATCTCGATTTGCAGGCTTTTAAATTTTGTTTGTCTACCGATCGAAAAAGAAAACAACTCGGTCATTTTTCGTTTGGAAAATAGATTCTAGACTTTTCTCGATTTCGAATTTCAAATAATTACTTAGTTCGTAATTTTCAAATAGAACTTTATTTATATGGTATTTTGTAAAATTATGATGGTGAATGCGCGGTATTGAAGCAGGAGACGGAAAATGCACGAATGCAAATGCTGCAAAGGAAAACAAGATCAGCAAGAGAGGAGTACCGTGAAAAGAGAAGGAAAGAGAAAATAGAACCTGCGCAGAAAGAAAAGAGCATCCGCACTTCGCAGCCACTCAGCTCAAGTATCTCGAAGAGTCCAGCACCGCCACCAACACCCGCTGGTTCTACAAAACAGCCAAGCAATTGGCATTTGGTTACAGGACTGGCATGCAAGCTCTTCGAAACAGCGAAGGGAACCTAGTCACCGAAGCACAGGGAATTACGTGTTTAAGCAGCAATGCCAGCAGCTGCTTAATGGGCATTATGTAGAGGAGGCGACAGGGGAACAAAGAAGCATTAGACCAGTCAATGAAGATCCAGTTCCAGCAACCAGTACTGAAGAGGTTAAGAAAGCCATCCACTTAAGAACAACAAATCCGCCGACTCGGATGGCCTACCTGCGGAACTCTTCAAGTATGGAGGAGATGTTCTGGTAGGGTGCATGTACCAGCTCATCAATCAAGTTTGGGAGAAGGAAAGTATGCCCGACGACTGGGCAAATAGCTCCATATGCCCAATCTACAAAAAAGGCGATCCTATGTCCTGCAAGAACTACAGAGGCATATCCCTGCTTAATGTTGCCTTCAAGATCCTATCCAACGTACTATGTGAGCGTCTAAAACCTTTCTGCAGCACTATGATCGACACGTACCAGTGTGGCTTCAGGCCAGGCTTCTATTGGCAATGTCGGAACTCGGGATCCCGAAAAAACTGATCCAGCTTTGCCGCGTGCAAATGTGTAACAGCTCATCCGAGTTATTCCAGACGTGTACAGGGTTCAGACAAGGAGATGCGCTATCTTGTGATTTCTCCAATCTAGCCTTTGAGCAGATAGTGCCTAAGAGGTGTTAACATGGAAGGCACTATCTTCAACAGGTCTTCTCAACTGCTTGGCTATGCGGACCACATTGACATCATCGGCCGCTCCAAGAGGGCTGTACTTAAAGCATTCACAGCTATTGATGAACAGGCAAAACGCGTTGGTCTTGACAAAACAAAGTATATGCTATCAACAAACAAAGCCTCATCTGTCCATCGCCTAGGACAAAACGTCACTGTTGGTAGCAGTAATTTCGAGGTTGTCAAGGAGTTCACTTACCTCGGGACAAACATCAATTCCACGAACGACACCTTAGTGGAAATCCGACGAAGAATTACCTTAGCGAACCGCTGCTACTTCGATTTGGCCAAACAAATGGGTTCAAAACTCCTTTCTAAAAAGACAAAGTGCTCGCTATACAAAACTCTAATTTTACCAGTTCTACTCTACGGCGCCGAGTGCTGGACGATGAGTAAAAAAGGGGAATTGATACTGGGCACTTTCGAGAGAAAAATTCTTCAGCGGATGTTTGGTCCTATTAGTAGGGGCGTTAGTGCACGATATGAGGGCATACCTTTCATTTCGACCTGACGGGTTGAGCTTTAGTACACTAATAGTTCATGTCCTAACTTTACTTTAAAGAAGTGTTGCCAAGGTGGCAACACTGTCAGAACACCAAGAGAAGGATTGCCACAATCCCGAAATGTTGCTTATAGATCGAAAACCAAGGGTCGGACGATGACCCGATAACTCATGACCCGACTCAGCACCCTTGAAACCAGAGGACCACATTATTGTTTTTCTCTCACCCCTCCCCTTGCACGACGGGGGTGGAAAAATGTCGTTTTGGAAACAAAATTTGAAAAGCCAATAAAAGTTGGAAAATTATTTGTATTAATAAAATTAAAAGATGGTGTCGATGCAGAATTTCACAATCTACTACATTACATCCAGAGTTGATTGAAAACCTACTTTGGCTGTTTTAAAAAGCCACTTTCAAAGTGCTGGGGAGGGGGAATATGAAAGATTAACAAACTTAAATATTTATCTTGGAATAATATAAGCATATGATACATGTTTTAAAGGTATTTTTTAATGCCCAATCTTACTAAATCAGAATGAACTCGATACAACTTCCTTCAAAAAAGTTATAGCCTTCTGCGTAAATGATGACCGAATTATTAGTGAAATACGTAAAATATTACCAAATTTCAACAGCATTGACACAAAATTTGGTCCACATATTTAATTTGTCATAAGCAAGAAGAATCAAAAGAGTCTACAAAAATATTTGTAGTGAAAAGGTGTTTCTTTCAATGAACTAGAAAAATTTTGAACTACTACCATGAAACCCCTTCCAAAACTGGTACGTTGATGAAAGTATGTGAAAATGTTTGATTAATCATCGGAACCAAGAACCAAAAGAGACCAAACAAATATAAACTATCTGAGGGTGTTTTCAATGGGGAATGTGAAGCAGAGTTTTTGACTGAACATTTTTATGTTTTTGAAACTAGGATACATAAATGTAATATGGTACATGATTTTAAGGTATTTTTAAATGCTGAATCCAATAATATCAAAATAAAGTAGATACAATCATCATCATCATCAAGTCCTGTAACCCCGGTTGGGGCATAGGGCGCCAACAAATCGTTTCCATCCTTCACGGTCTGCAGATAGATATTTTAACTGTGGCCACGTCTTTCTCTGGGAGTCAGCTTCTGCTAGAACTGTTGATTTCCATGTTGTTCTTGGTCTTCCAACCCGCCGTGCACCCTGAGGATTCCATTCAAATGACTGCTTTGCAATTTCATCGTTTGTTTTCCTCAGTGTGTGACCAATCCATTGCCATTTACGCTTTCTTATGTCAACGTCCAGCCGCTCTTGACTTGTCCTGCGCCACAATTCCTCGTTTGATAAATACAAAAGCCTGCAATTTCTTTGAGATGGTAGTCGTGACTTTCCAGGTTTCGCAAGCATATAACAGCACGGATTTGACATTGGATTCGAAGAATCTCAACTTTGTGCGCAAGGAGATTTTACATGATTTCCAAATTTGGGAGAGAGAGCCGAAGGCTGCGCGAGCTTTATTTATTCTACTTTGAACGTCCAGATCAGTACCACCATTTGCTGCAACAATACTTCCAAGGTAGTTAAATTGTTCAACCTCTTCAACTGGCGTCTCCTGTATTAAAATACGCTGATGTGTGGAGCGGCCTGTGAGCATTATTTTTGTCTTTTTGCTATTTATTTTAAGACCACTCGCCTCTCCTTTTACCTTCAGAGCTTGACACATCCCGTTCAGCCCGCTGATGTTATTTGCCAAGAGACATATATCATCGGCATAGTCTAAGTGGCTAAGCCTTTCAAACGGTCTCCATTGAATGCCCTGCCTCTCTGCTGTTCCAACGCTGGCCGTCAAAACATCGTCAATCGCCAGAAAGAGAATTGGCGATAGAACATCTCCCTGTCTCACACCCTGCCGCACTTCGAAAGAGTCGGATAGCTGCCCATTGTGTAAAACAAAGCATCTTGCGTTGTTATAGGACTCTCTTATAATGGCAACAATTTTTGGGGGAATTCCTCTACCAAGAAGTGATCTCCATATACATTCACGGTTGACTCGGTCAAAGGCCTTCTCAAAATCCACGAACATGAGGTAAAGCGGTGATTGAAACTCCGCAGACTGCTCAAGAACGATACGCAGAGTGTTGATATGGTCGACACAAGACCGCCCACTCCGGAAACCAGCTTGATGCCTCTTGAGTGTAGACTCGATTCTAACCTTTATCCGCTCCAGAATGATGGTTGCCATTAATTTTGGAAAAACGGACAAAACTGTAATACCTCGCCAATTGTTGCAATTCTTAAGATCACCTTTCTTTGGCAGCTTAACAATTACACCATCCTTCCAGTCGCTGGGATATATTTCGTTTTCCCACACAGCTTGTATCAACGGGTGTAGAATACTAGCCGCTCTGACAGGGTCAGCTTTCAGGAACTCGGCTGGTATACCGTCAAGTCCAGCTGCTTTGTTGTTTTTGAGAAGATTAATCGAAGATTGAACTTCCAGTATTGTAGGGGGTTCGATGTCAATACCCCTATATGATCTACGCATCTCGTTAAGCTGGGGCACTTCAGCACTTTGCTCGACAGAATCCTCATTGAGCAAGGCACAAAAGTGATCCTTCCACCTGCGCAGCTGATCCTCGGTTGATACCAAAAGTGTACCATCCACATCCATTACAGGATGATTGGTGTTGCTTTTCTTCCCGACAACTTCCTTGGATATTTGGTACAGTTCCCTCATATCTCCTCTTCTTGCAGCGTTTTCCGCATTTTCTGCGAGACCGTCTAACCTCACTCTCTTGTCACGTCTCACACAGCGATAGACCATCTTATGTGCTAAGCGATACTCTCTTCGCAATTCAGCCTTTCGTTGAGCATCCGCTTCGGCATTTATTTGTATCTTCAACGATTTACGAAGCTCGATTTTATCCCAGGTGTCTTGGGATATCCAAGAGTCTCTAACTCTCGACTGCTTGGGTACAGTTTCGGATCCAGCATCCATAAAAACACTTTTTATATCACCCCACATCTCATCAATTGTTGAATTCCGGATTCCGTTTAATGACGAAGCTCTGTCGTTAAGGTTGGTGACATAGTTACGACATATGTTGGGATCACTTAAAGCATTTGTATTGAACTTCGAATTCCTTGCTGCATCCTGTGATTGACGTTGAGACATGAGAGTTGACATGAGAACCAAATGGTGGTCGCTTCCCATGTCGGCATTTCTAATGCTTCGAACATCGCACATTGACTTCCTCCATCGCTGCTGAATCATGATGTGGTCAATTTAGTTTTCAGTTTGACCATCCGGATGTACCCAAGTGATTTTGTTGCAAGTCTTATGTTTAAACACAGTCCCACCCAGTACAAGACGATTAGCATTACAAAAATCGACCAGCAAATCGCCATTTTCATTTCGTGACCCCAAGCCATTTTTCCCCATGACGCGTTCCAGACCGTAGTTGTCTGATCCGACTTGGGCATTGAGATCACCCATGACAATTATTATGATGTCGGCTCTTGGAACACCACTGTAAACTGAGTTAAGATGAGTGTAGAAAGCGGTTTTGTCTTCCTCGGTCGCTTCATTTGTGGGGGCGTAGCACTGAATTATTGTGACGTTGCGAATTTTTGAACGGAACCTTGCTGTCATTATTCTTGCAGAAATGGGCGCCTAGGATATAAGACTACGCCTCGCTTCTTTGTTCAACATAATTCCGACACCATGCAGCCTTTGGCCACCCTCTCTTTCATCCTCCCCGGAATACAGCATTCTCGTTTGCCCAGAGTCAGCTCTGTATTCGGCTCTTCCTCTCCACCTAGTTTCGCTGATGCCCAGTATACTGATCTTAAGGTGAAGCATTTCACGCTCAACCTGCTCGTATCTACCTTCGCCATACAAGGATCGAACGTTCCATGCTCCGATTTTCGTACGTATGCGGTAGCCAAAAGTATCATTTGCTCTTCTTAAAAGACTTCTACTATTTGTTAACGATTCATTTATTGTTATGGCGTCTTGATTGACGCTGGTACACGAAAGATGCCGCACCTCCAAATCCGATGTGCGGTTAACAGCAGCCGAAGCTGCAGAAGGATTCTCCATAAAATGGTTACCTCTTGGGGACTCATTTCCATTTGTTGTCATATTTCATGTATTAGCATATATCCTTCCACCATGGTGTTTTCCGAGATACGATTAATAACATACATAAGCTCAGATTTGACAGGCACACCCGCCTTTTGTATGGAGAATTGAGATTGATTGATTGATTGATTGATTGGAGATTGTGCCCTGACCAGCATAGCTGGGTTGTCTGCTTATCCCGGCATCCATTCGGTCCCCCTGCACGTTAGCGTTACCCACAGTACACATATTAAAGGTAATATCATTAGCGTTTTCATTTTTGTTCAGTTCTGCGCATCCATCAAAATCAGTGAAAAATGGCGACTCTACGTGACCCCGACTAGTTAAACATCAAAATTTGTTGTGTGTTATGTGTTCATTTGTTACTTATTTAAATACAAATACAATTATTTCAAGCTTTTTAGTGTTTATAAAATTTTTTTAGTGCTATTTAAATTATCCTTTTGTGTTTGTTTTCTTCGTTGTTGTTGTAATACAGTGGAAGAGGTCACGTAAGGCTGCCATCTTGAATTTCTTTGACAGTTCTCATTTCGGACCACATGCGCAAGATAATACCTTAGATATGTGTACTGTGAGCGTTACCCGCCCTCTACCACGCGGAGGTGTGCATAGGGATTTTCCTATCATTGAGCCTAGGGCCATATGGCGTCCTAGCACTCTCAAGTACTTTTAGAGGTACCACATTACCTCTCAAAAAAGACCCTCAGACCACGGGTATTTGAATGGTCTTTTTTGATTCTGGGTTGTGATGATAAATCAAACATTTTCACCAACTTTCATCAACGCACCAGTTTTAGGAGGGGTTTTATGGTAGTAGTTCAATTTTTTTCTAATTCATTGACAAAAACACCCTTTCGCTACAAATATTTCTGTAGACTCCTTTGATTCTTGTTGCTTACGACAAATGAAATATGTGGACCAAATTTTGTGTCAATATTGTTGAAATTTGGTAATATTTTACGTATTTCTCTAATAATTCGGTCATCATTTACGAAGAAGGCTATAACTTTTTTGAAGGTAGTTGTATCGAGTTCATTCTGATTTAGTAAGATTGGGCATTAAAAAATACCCTTAAAACATGTGTCATATGCTTATATTATTCCAAGTTAAATTTGTTAATCTTTCATATCCCCCCTCCATAGCACTTTGAAAGTGGCTTTTTAAAAAAACCAAAGTAGGTTTTCAATCAACTTTGGATATAACTGGTAGTAAATTGTGAAATTCTGCGTCGACACCGTCTTTAAATTTAATTAATAAAAATATTTTTCTAACTTTAATTGGCTTTCAAATTTTGTTTCCAAAATTACTTTTTCCACCCCCTTCGTGCAAGGGGAGGGGTGGGAGAAAAACAATAATATGGTCCTATGGTTTCAAGGGTGCTGAATCCAACGGGAGTTCTCGGGTCATCAACCGACCCTTGGTTTTCTATTTATGAGCAACATTTCGGGATTGTGGCAACCCTTCTTTTGGTGTTCTGACAGAGTTGCCACCTTGGCAACACTTCTTAAAAGTAAAGTTAGGACATGGACTATTTGTATACTAAAGCTCAACCCGTCAGGTCAAAATGAAAGGTTGGTCTCACTAACAGCCCCACTTTATATGCGAAGAGAGCGATTGGAGGAGAAGATTCAATCGTGAACTGTACGAGCTGTACCAAGATGTGGATGTAGTTCAAAGAGCCAAAATACGTCGACTACACTGGCTCGGCCACATCAAGCAAATGGATAACAACGCACCAGCAAAGAAAATCTTCGAATCCCAGCCCCCAGGTTCGAGACGACCAGGAAGACCGAACCTACGCTACAGGGACCAGGCGGTCACAGACGCAAGAGCGCTTGGTCTCGACGACTGGAGTGAGCGTGCGAGGCAACCTATGTGCAAATTGCTTTTTTAGAAACTACCTTTAAAACTGTATACCAGTCACCTGGTATCTTTATATCGGTAGGTCGTCCTATTGCGCGATTCTAGACTATAGGTTTTTAAATGTATTGAGGTTGACAAAAAAATAATCAGCCGGAAGTTTTATAAAAAAGCCAAGCAATTGCTGCTGGTTTTAAAATCGGAACGCAGGCTATTCGAAACAGCTAGGCTATCTAGCCGCCGAAGCAGAGGAAATCGCAGGTGTATTCAAATAGCATTTCTAGGAGCTGCTAAATGGGCATCAGGTATAGCGAGTAATAGGACAAGAAGAGATTCCACTCCCAGTCAACGAAGATCCACCACCCAGTGTAGAAGAGGTAGTATTTGCTATGAAGATGCTTAAGAACAACAAAGCCGCCGGATCGGATGGTTTACCAGCGGAGCTTGCGGACAGCCAGATCGACCATAAACCAAATATTCACTATCAGCAAATTCCAAATACATATTATCAACAAACAATGAAGAATCTGTCAACCGACTAGGACAAAACGTTACTGTTGATAGCAACAACTTCGAAATATAAAGGAGTTTATCTACTTCGTAGTAAAAATTAATCCTGCGAATGACATCTTAGTGGAGATCCGACGAGGAATACCCTAGCAAACAAGTGTTACTTCGGTTAAGCACAAAAGATGGGTTTAAAACTCCTCACACAAAAAACGAAGTTCACGCTCCTGCTTTATGGCGCCGAGTGTTGGCTGATAAGAAGAAAAACAAAGCTGATACTGGGCTCCTTCGAAAGGAAAAATTGGATATTTGGTGCAAGGAAGGCAAATGCAGTAAAAAATTCAGCAAAAAAACTCTATGAGCAGTATCAAGATGTGGATGTAGCCTAGAACATCAATCAATCGAGTGAATGAACAATAATGCTCCAGCCAAGAGAGTCTTTGAATCCCAGCCCCCAGGTTCGAAAGACCAAAGAAGACCGAACATCCCCTTTAAATAACAAGGAATCGTGGATTGGTACAGATGACTAAGAGGATTGAAAACCGCCGCTCGTGTCTCAGGCTCCGACTTTTCACGGATTAAGACCTTTGTAAATAAGTAAGATAATAATTAGTACATGAAAATAGATCTAAACCAAACATTTCGTGTTTCCATGTAAATAATGCCTTGAGGTGAATATATATATTTTTTTGGAAGTGTAAACCGACCAACCAAAAAGAATATTTTTTATTCACCCCACTATTTTTCCATGACAGCAATTTTTTTGCATGAACCCAATCATGCAAAAATATAATTTTATTTTGCCCTCAAAAATTTATGACATGCGAAAATATTTGCATAGTTTTTTTTCGCACGGGAACTGTTAACTAGGCTGTAAGTGATCCACATACAAGCGTATCATGCGATTATGAAGAGATAATATTCGTGTGTAGAAGCCCTTAGAGTTTGCTTTTGCATTGCAGAAAAGACTTGTGTGCACCAAGAGAATCCAAGTCAAGGTTTTCCGCAGCCAACAAGTGGACGAGTTTGTTGCCTCCAAACAACGCATGTTTGCATGTTGCTTTCAGGTGCACTCATTGAAAAGATGAAAGAAATCTATTTAACCTATGAAATTATATGTACATGTGTTTTTTCTTTCTTTACACTTTTATTCAAATAGAGTTGATACCTACTATTCAAGGTGGCAAGTTCAATTATATTACTCGGGTCTGTATTTTGAGATTGTTGAGCTGCACATATTTATAAAAAACTATCTTACAAGTGAGACTATTGAAGCTTCTAAAAGCACTCGTCTCTTACTCGTTTCTTATTGCCTGCGCCACGCCGCGCTGGCTGCCGCGTTTAATTTAACTGTTATTATGAAAATAATCCGATAAGAAAAGAAATATATTCGCCGCCATTCGGCTTACATGTCGGTGCAGAAGCCGACGTATCGCCATTGCAATATTGGAGGGCGGTGAAAAATGTAAGCTGACTTTTTCTTTTCATGTTTTTTTTTTTTGTATTCTATTAAGAGATTCATAAGCGGAAGAATAAAATGACACATACATTGATATAGATGTGCTTTAAGTTTCTTTATTTTACATAATGTTTTAAGTAAATAATGTCGCTTAAAAGGTTCAACAAAATTGCCAATTGATTGTTTCACTTGGATGACTGGCTGGTTGGCTAAGTGACTGTTACTTTTCTTCTTCAAAATGATGTGCCAATAAATCGTTAATTAGTATTCTAAAAGTTATTGCAATTTTTGTTTGTATCCATTGTTTGCTTATGTTTAATTTCTTGCAAACTACCTACTAGGCAAAAAGAAATAAACACAAGTTTACTAAGGGCTCAATCAAACAGAGCGTTTTCAACGCTGCGGTGAGATTTTTTTTACGTGAAGTTGTTAAAACTACTATAGCTGAAATTAAACAGATCTACATTCAAATTTCCGTATTCTTTTCTTTCTTTTGAAATCTTGTACCTTCTAGAATTCATCCACCCATATCGTACAGACGGGGTCAATTTCTTACTTTTTTGTCCATAATCTAGCCAAATCAATTGAAACTACTTTACCATCACACTTCATCAATCATGCACTCTTAAATAATCTGTAATTTCGAACAGTGCCGCTACTCAACGCCACGGTGAATTCAACTCAGCGTTGTGTGACGGTCTCATGTATTTCCTGGTTTGGGTACGAAATCCCGCAAACTAAAATCTCGCAAATCAAAATCTCGCAAAATTTAGTTCCATCGCATCAAATACCTAATTTTTTTTTTGAACAAATATCTTCGAGGACGGTCAGATGCATTTTGTTAAATTTTTGAGAATCTAATTTGATGATTTTTCCCTCTTTAAAATCAGAATATTGTGCATTATGTATTTATATTGAAATAATTTTTAACTATTAACAACATTTGTGTCATTTTGAGGTTTTCAATGAGTTATGGCATCAATAATATGATCGAAGCTCAAAACATTGTATTTTGAAATTTAAATCTATAATATAAACATTGTTTAAGTTTTAGCTATGCAAAACTGGAGTTTATCTCATGAAATTTCAATAAAATAAACTCTAGTTTTGCCTAGCAACACCTTAAACAATGTACATAAATACATATATGAATATGCTCCGACTTTTTGCATAATCGGACGCACATTGAGGCCAAACTATTTATCGTGTTAAGTTTTTAAATTCTGCTGGGTAATACAAAATGAGCGATAAAAGTTGCAGTTCCGGTAAATTAAAAAAATAATTTTGAAATTGTTGATAATTTCTAATTAAAAAAAATAGATTCTCCATGAGCACAAAAATAATAAAATATATATGTATGCTAAAATTAAATGCAGGCCAGTGAATAATGAAAAAATATTTTATCAAATGAGAACAACAAAATTCTCTTAAATTTAAAAATAAAACTTGGAAGATACGTTTAAAAGCGCTTTCACTTCTAAATTCCGTTTCATAGAATGGAATATTCATACTAGTACTCGTAGAGAACGTATTCCGTTTACAAAGCTTCTCGTGCAAATCTGATACAGATAATTTTAAACATTTTAAACGAAATTATCCAATTTTGAATTTCCGTGTAAAGTATGAGCCCTGTTTTTATTTACCCCTGTTTTAGCCACATTTTACTCTTCATCGCCATCAAAGAGCCAGTTGATTTTCCATGTATTAATCACACTTTTTTCCATTTCAGATAATATTCCCTTTAATTTTCACCCAGATGCTCGGAAAGGTTGATATTGAAGCTAATGTCGCTGGTGGTGGTCCCTCCGGGCAAGCAGGTGCTATTCGCTGGGGTATCGCAATGAGTTTAAGAAGTTTCGTCGATCAGGACATGATTGAAGAAATGCGATTAGGTAAATAAAATCGATTCTACTAAGGTTGTTGGATTTGTAAAAGTATATTTGTTTTAACAGCTGGATTATTAACTCGTGATTACCGTCGCCGCGAAAGAAAGAAGTTTGGTCAAGAAGGAGCTCGCAGAAAGTACACCTGGAAGAAGCGATAATCTTCTTTCATATATAAAGTAAATTGTTATGCCAGACACAAAGATAAATAAAGATGTCGTTTAAAATAAATTTATTATACTTTTCTTAATTTTACATTTTTGTCAGTGGTTTTAAACCAAGTATTTTCATTCCACATGCTAAAACTTCACGTGCTGCGGTAAATAAAAGCATTCGATTAGCTTGAATGTCTGGAGAATATTCGCCCTTGACTTTGAGAAGTTTTAGAGCTCGACTGGTGGAATTGCTAAAAAAAGGAACAATTAATAAAATTTTAAAACAAATGTTGAATAATTACCATAATGAGAATAAATAAGTAACAAGCACACATGCCTCAAGAGTCTCGGCAGCTCTAAGGATAGACTGATCAAATCGAGCTATTTGAACGATGAGTTCTAAGGCAGCAGGTTCTTGCAATAAATTTTCATTGGGATACGAAGCTACTTGTATATGGGACATATTCTCCAGGAGACTTGACAATCGGCAATGTGTATATTGTAATTTAATGCCTGTGTCACCGTTCGTTTGCAAGGCATTGTTCCAATCAAAATCGTAATCTCTTTGACGACGTTGCTTAAGATCGTTAATTATCACTGCTGAAACACCAAGAACATCGGCGACACTCGAATCCAACGATGAGATATTAATTTTTGTAGCTTAAAATGAAAAATTGCTATCATTAATATAATATACGGATATGGTATGGTTCATGCTTATGATTATGACGAACATGTACGGATACAAATAGAAGAAGAAGCAAAATTCATCAATCAAAAACCAACAGTGTAGTGAAGTGTAATAAATATAATAAAAAAAGAATAGTATCCCCAAAAATTATTTATTTAGAAGAAATTGGCCATAGTAAAAACTAGGTTTGGACGTCCAAAAAATGTGAAGCTGGCTGGAATTTAAATTATATTGATTTTCCAAGTCTGAAGCAAACATCAACAACTTGGCGTATTCCCTTCCCTGCGTTTTTTCCTACGTCACTCGCCTTACTACTTGAATGCATTAATTCAAAATTCCTATTGGTCGGAGAGTGTTTATCCAAAAAATATTAAGCTAGCAATTTTGAAAATATGTTCACATACGAGAAAATTCGACTTACGGCAATATTATTTATTATCTAAAAGCATAAAGAGCAGAAAAATTTTCAAAAATAGCTCAGGACTAACATGTTTTGAAACTGTACCACTATCTTTCTTTTTGGGCACCTATTAAGGTGCGTGTCCATTTGAGAGTAAAAAGACGACGAGCAGCTCTCGAGAGTAAAACTCGAAAGTGGACACAGTCTGAAATAAGCTCCCCAGAGGGGAAGACAGATATCCAAGAGTCAATGTCGAGAGTTTTCTAGTGAAAGTACTCTCAATTGAAAACACACCTTTACAGAGAGTTGGAAATATAGATATTAATACATCCGTTTACGCATAATTGATTCGTATCCTTTGAAAAAAAATCTGCTTACCAAAAAGTAAAAAAAAAAATAAACTTAAGAAATATATTCTCGAATTGTGTGAAGCATGGGAGTAGAATTATGATGTTTTGGGGACGTTTGCCAAGCAGGTATTGAAAAAATATTAATATATAACTAATTCGTTGTTTAAATTGAGTTTTTAAGATTTCTCTTTAAAACCAAATAAGAGTAATCTTAAAAATTCAAATCTAACAATAATTTCACACAGAGTGCGAACAATCATACATGCATACATAAAATCTTGTATTATGAAATATTTCATTTTTATCATAACGACGACTCAAAGCACGACTGGGAAATTTTACAAAAGTGCCCCATATGAAACTGTCCAATTGATGCCAACACTGACATAAGCACCTTGACATAAACGTCCATGAAAATATGTATGCAAGTACGAGATTTCAATTTTGGGCGAATGACAGGTATTCACTCCTGATATTACAATAATCTCTATTGATTGAATGACAAATAGGCTAGAATCTCGTATAAAAAAAAAATAAGTCCTTCATGTAGTATAAGTACATAATACATACTCGCGGTCTTAGGAATTTGACGGAGAGCACGACGCCTATGTTCGTTAAAGTCAATTTGTAAATAAATGCTTCTCTCAGTGAGATTTGTTCGTATTAAAGCAATATAACCACTTCAACCGTCAGTGTTGTTTTTTATTTTGAGCTTTTGGAAGCCCGAAACAGTTCATCTCAAGCAGGTTGTATTTCGAATTATATTTGGCGCTTTAACAGCCACCTCGCTCAAACTTAAGGTATATTTCTTGTAGCTAATGCGATTCCATGAACTTTGTGGGAACTCAAAAAAGTTTGTTCCTAACATGTGGGATTCAACTAATACCCGGAATCTCTCAATTTCGTCAAAATTATGCTAATATATCTTGGTTTTTAATTTAATTAATAAAATGCTTGATTGATATTGTATTTACTTACTTGGGCTCTGTATCTGTTTCTCCACCATAATATCTCTAGCTTCGTTCAGTAGATCCTTTAAAAATACAGCATTTCCAGTCCTCGTACTCATACCACGAATTCTACCAAATTTAATGTGTTTCGCTTTCTTTCCAATATGTTCATTAATCTCACTTGTTACCTTAAAGAGTGCATCAAAGTGATCATTTTGTGAATTATCCACTACATAGAAAATCTTCTCGAAATGAAACCGTTCGAATCGATCTAAAATAGCCGCAATATCTCGTACTAGATATAATGTCGAGCCATCACTTTTTATGACAGGAACACGTCGCTGCCCGACATTGACAATCTTACGACCATCGTCTTCGTCATGTATCAAGTTTTGTTCTTCCAACAGTTCAACGACAGACCTTACAGCCTTCTGACTATACTGCGATTCCCAGTCGTATACATCAAATTGCACTCCTAATCTTTGATAAACACCTTCAAGCTCTGAAATGGTGTATTTTCTATACTTTTGCCATTGTTGTTGCAATTTGGGAGTAGTTTCATTTTCTAAATCAGTAAAGTACTTTCTAGCCTTGACAGCGATACTGGGGTCTAATTTAGCCTCCGTATTTGCTCGGACGTAAGCCTTGTAGAGGTTTTCAATCGGGTTAACTCGCATTTGTTCGTCGGTGAGATGTTCTAACTCGAACCCAACTTGCAGCATTCCCAGCTGGGTACCCCAATCGCCTAGATAATTGATCTTCACAACATCATGACCCAAATGCTTATGAAGGTTTCCAAGAACATTACCGATTATCGTCGACCGCAGGTGACCTACATGAAAAGGTTTCGCTATGTTGGGGGAACTGAAATCGAGTACTACGCATCCTTTGCAGTGCGTAGCTGGAGGAGAGGCAAAATGTAAACTAAGCACATCATTTACAAATGAAGATTTGTTTAGTTTAAAGGAAATTCCCGACTTGTTCGGGCCATGAGATGAAATCGGTACTACACTTTCTACAACTTCCTTTCCTATTGGAGAGCTGGCTATCTGCTCTATCAGTTCATGCGGTTGTCTTCCAATGATCGAAGTGAGATCCGAAGCTGATAAATGCAATTCTGGTTGTGCAGCAGATTTGAGGGATTTCGGAAGCTCGAGCCGGGCGGCAATCACATTTTCTAAATCGGTTCTTTTAATTATTTGAGAAATCTATTGATAAATGTTTCAAATATGAAATTTTTAACAGTTGACCTATCCATTTTAATTGAAAACTTTGACAAACTAAATACCTTTTCAGCGATAGTTTTCCTTATTCTTGCAGACATCTTTTCTATACTACAGATTTCTTATCATTCAGCTGTCATTTGATGTTTTGACGTTGGTTTGTTTTTCAATTTGGTTCAATTGTCGATTGCAGAACACTGTGCGTCAACAGAGTAGGCCAGGCGAATTAAAACTCAA
Source organism: Dasysyrphus tricinctus (assembly GCA_963921185.1). Taxonomy (NCBI): domain Eukaryota; kingdom Metazoa; phylum Arthropoda; class Insecta; order Diptera; family Syrphidae; genus Dasysyrphus; species Dasysyrphus tricinctus. Next base: position 268,262,175 of record OY992530.1, read on the forward strand.
TTGAAAATAAATTTTACTTTTAAGAAAAAACAAACAAAAAATAGAAGAAATATGAACAATTTAGACGGAACATTAGATGGCATTCAAAATACACGTTTTCTGAACATCTATCATGGATTGATTAAGCAAATGCTAAAGCAAACACAATTCTCTGAAATGGAATTGAGTTGCATTTTAATGATTTATCATAAATTCGTCTTATTAAATGGACCAAGAGCAAAATCAATGACGAAAAAGCAATTTTGTCATCTCTTCGAAGTGTTGTTTAAAATTTTCGATTTGCAAATTATTGAGAGGATTATGATATTGATTGCAAAAGACTCAAAGAATCACATAAATCCGAATGCTTGGGTGAAATTATTTTCGGTATTTATGTCGGATTCGCTGGATGAGAAAATGAAATTTGTTTTTAGTGTAAGTTTATACATACATTCATAGATGCTCTTGGTTTTTTAACTTTGATTTTAGATATACAACTTGTACGAAACAAAATTTTTGAATCGAGAAATTTTAACAAAATTCGTTGATAAATTTTTCACGGGTGATGATGAAGATGAAGTTGCAGAATTAACAGCGGTTTGGTTCTTATAATATACTTTATATTTGGTACATTAACAATTTCATTAAAATAGGATATGGTCGATTTGCTATTTAAGAAATTTGATATTGATCGTGATGGCTTAATTTCGTTTGATGATTACTGTGCAGTGGTTCAGAAGACACCAATGCTTTTGGAATTTTTGGGACCGTGCCTTCCTTCTCGTGATGGCTTGACTGTGACTGCATATTGCTCAAATATTTTATCGAAAATGGGTGACGTGGGGTTAAGTCAAAATGATATTACATAAAGTGAAGTATTTGGTGGACTTTTGGTTCAGAAATATTTGAATTTGATTACTTAGGTACAGTAATACAAACGTGGATGGTTCCAATTTTGATCCGTTATTCAAAAACTGTTCTGGCTGATTTTAGTGGTTTTTCTGAGGTTGAACGATGGTTCAAGGTTCAAGTAAGCTATATTAGCCAATTTTATGCCCGAACCTACGCCGCCTGAGTACTTAAATGCCCCATAGACCACTTTTTCGGGAAACTGAGTTAATGATGCAGTTATACTAATTCGAATTTTCTCTATCGTTTGCGGCTATCCACGTTGCTCTATCTCTATTATTAAGGAAGTTACAGAAACCCAGTTTGCTCCATAGACCACTAATTTGTGGGTCCTCTTAGTGCTTATTTGCCGCACATTCAGAATTTGTACTATGTGGGGCAGTCTTTTTAGATGTTACGGCTACCTATATGAGGAAAAGAAAAATAGAATAAGCGAGAGCTCCTGGAATACTCTTTAGCCAGCCGGGTATGTCCGGGGGTTAAACGAATGTACTGGAGTTTGAAAGTCAAACGGATACCTATGTGAAAATGAGGAACTGTCCGGGTGCACCAGGCCAACTATTGCGGCTATTGAGGGGATTCTCAACCGTCAACTGATATACCGCGATGGTGGGGTAGATCGAACGAGCCAGTAGAAGCGGGTGATGATACGCACTGAAATAAATAGCCGACAGGTAGTCAGGGTACATAGGAGAACAAGCAGCTTACCGAAGTAAATAAAATTAGATTTCCACATGTCAAAGATCGCGATGGCGAGACGAATTGAGGTTATGGACGCCTACGCCGGCAGTATGATTCTGAGGTAGGGATGATTTCGGATACATCTCAAGCAGACTGCAGCTTTTAAGTAGGAGTTACGACAGAGCACTCAACCACGGTATTGAGACTAGGGTGAGGGGTTCAGGTGGCCTCAATTGCGTTCCCTGGTCATCAGAGTATTGAAGCAGGGGCCAGCTTGCCGAAAGTATAATACCGAAGTTGAAAGGAGCACTTTTAGATTAATTTCCTCTTTTTATATTTGTGCCGGAATTAGTTTGTTTTTATAAAAAAAAAAAACACTTACGAGGAAAGCAACGCGGCGACGACGACGATTTTGTAAATAATAAGAATTTTTCAGAAAATTCTGACGGCTAAAGTTAATACAGAGGTGGCTGAGGTTAGTCAAATAAAAATATAGCTATAGAGGTTGAGGCTCCCAAACTGTTCAATACAATTTAGGTTCTGGTCTAGGATGGAATAGGTTCGCCTTAAAGTAGAATATGGTTTCTTAGTTGGGTCGTTGGGTTCAAAATAGTAATGTTTGGTAGAAACCACGAACTTAAACAGAGTAGTAGGTTCGAGCAGCAAAATCAGCAACACGATAGAGTTTGTTGATATCTTTGGTGGCGGACGACAACCACTCGACTCGATAGAGTTAATAGTCATACATTCGTGGAGGACACCGGACAGGCAAAATCACACAGCTAGTCCAGGTTATATATTGCATTTCCGTGGTATTAGAAATTTTTTTCGAGTGTTGTTTTGTTTGTTAGATAGTGGATAGCGAGAAAAAAAGAAAAGGCGGATAAGCAGTCCTAGTAGTGACGTGGGAATTAATTTTGCGATCGATCAAGTTAAATCTTATTGGTTTTGTGAAAGGGGTGAGTTTTTTTTGTTGAAAACAAAAAATGGATGTTTGATAAAGGTGTTTAACGGTGTTAATTTTTGTCAGGGTGAATTAGCGGTCACTCAGTCTCGAGTTTGATAGAGCCGTTTAAACAGTTTGAATGAGAAGCAGTTAAGAAGCGGTATTTAAACAGCTAACACCTGAACAAAAGGAAAGTTATCCCGTGACCAGTCGGGTATACCGCTGGGTAGAAGCTGAGCAACCTGAAATAATAAAAGGAGATAGAAACGAATCTCCTGGAAAGCCTGTAGATACACCAGGCTTAAACAAGTAATATCTCAAAATTGTATGAATAAGCGAGGTAGGAAATCTTTCAGCCAACCCAAAGATTCAAAAACGGTGGTAATCCTCCACGAGCGAAGAACCCCCTTTCGCATTAATCAAGAAAAATTAACCCTTTGTTCTGGAAAGCCATTCACACAAGAAGACACGCAATAGATAGGGGTATTCGCACCCGCGTATTAACATACGACCACTTGCCAGCCCTACAGAAGAGCACTCTTAGGGCGTGTACAGCAGCGCTGGACCAATTGGAGTTTTTTTTTTTATTATTAATTGGCGTGATAAAGTTTTTTTTGTTATATGGTTTTTTTTTTATTTATATATATACATATATTAATTTAGATTTTCTGAGTTCTACCTATTTTATTAGCATTAAGATTTTAGGTTTTTAAGATTACTATATTTTTTGGTCATATAACACAATTTTCCCTTCATATTGTAATATTTGGTATTTGGTGTAAGTTGCCAACTTTTGGTGTATAGTCGGGATCTGAAGCCCCCCTGTTCCCGAACCTTGGGAGAAAAGGTTCGTCCAACGCCTTCGTGGTTTTTTTGTGCAATCTTTTGCTCCTCGGTATTCCCCTTTTCAAAGAGCTCTCTGACTAGGTAGGGTCACCGAACAACAGTTTTGTTTTACAGGTGGCGGAAACTAAATGCCCCTGATATCGGTCTCCGGCGATTTGAAGGATCTAGTTGAACGTAGGGTTGGGATCGAGGGTGGTCAAGTTACCGCGGGCACTAACAGTTTCGGCGTAACCGAAGATTAAGAAGAAAGAAAAGATTGTTTTTTATTAGGTCTTTTTTTTTTTGGATGCATTAAGGAATCTTTTAATGTTAATTTCTTTTCAAAATTTGTTTGATTGTTTTTTCATTATATAGGTAGTGTAGTTTTTTTTTATTAAATATTTCTTTCAAAAAGTTCTTTAAAGTGCGATTACTGATAGTCAGCTTATGAGCCTATCCGTAGCTTTAAGGAAGGTTTGATTCTGTTGTAGTTTTAAGAGATTTTTTTTAGTATAGAGCGCAATAAATAGAGCGTGACGAGTTCAATGTATGAGACTATTTTAAAATAAATAAATTCGTTGTAAGTCACGCCAAGAGAAATGAATTTCTGGTATTTTCTTGGGCTTTTTGAAAGCTCGATGGCGTGCTAAGTTAGTTTTCAGGGGGTTGCGGTAAGGATGGCGGAAGCCCTTCGGTAGATAGAGTAAGTACGACTTAGTAGCGATCCGGTTGGTGTCGCTTTTAGGGAATTCGAATCTTTTGGGCCGTATGAATTCCAGGTAGGGTGGGAAAAGGCCTGACTGCAATTACACCCGCAGTAACCCGAAGTGTGGATGATGAAAAGTGGAGGTTAAAGTGTTGAGTTAGGCATGTTTTATGTTTTGAAACAGGTGAGGTCACGTTGCGGGGGTAAGACCCCCCCCTTATCCGGCGAGCTGAGTCAAGCAACGCTAGCATGCCTCAGGCCCCGCAGCGGACACTCTTCCCCTCGCACCCCCACCCCCATCGTTGGTTTATAGATTTTGTTTCCGAATAAAAACAAAACTTTCCGGCTCTTATCTTACTTTTTTTCAAAATCCCTCGTCATTTTTCACGGACGGAAGAAGACCCTCCAACCACATCCCTAGTTTTTTTTTCCATCCTAAATTCCTACTACTCCTCTCCTCTTGCCTCGTTTCAAATGGCGCCCATCCGTGTTTGTCTTAGTTTTTCCCAAATGTTCTGCCTGTCTTCGTGGACAGCGTCGGGGCGGATCGTAAGTCTCAATCAGAATGGCTCTTCAGCATCAGGTCTGATTGATTGCGACGAGACGTACTGACGATGTTACCGGAGACAGTCAGTACATCTGTTATGTTGTCCATAGCTGCTTTCACACTTGGCTCTAGGGCTCGGTATGTCTTCAGACGTAAGGTTTACGGACGTAACGACTGAATTGCTGCGGTAAACCTTAGAGTCGACAGTGAGGGCAGCTGGTTCCTGTCCAGTTTCAGTTGGTCCGGCTGGCGGAGTGGGAGCAATTCGTATGTCTTGATCAGGATCGCTTTTTAGAATGCCTATTCAATTGCGACGAAGAGTTACGACTCCGACAGCAGGTGCAACTGGAAATTGTTTCGTGTCTAGTATTTTTTTTTGTGTTTATACGTGACTACACTTCGGGTAACAAGTCAAGATTAGAAAGAAGAGATAGTTAAAAGGATTTCGCTATTAAGTCGTACAGTAGGAAAGATAAACTCAAAGCTGCCGAAGATAACCACCTGAAACACCCCCGAATTACAATGAAAAAAATAAAACTAAACAAAGAATAAATCAAATATTTTCTTAACTTCGTGTTGGGAATTCTAGAGATTGAGATTGGAGAGTTTATATAGAGAATCCTTATCGTAGAATTTTGTTAAAGTCAGTTTTTGTTGACAATTTGTTTCCGCATTCTGGTTTTGTATAGTAAGCAAGTTAGCATATCTTATTGAAAGAGAATTTTAAAGGTATACAAAAAAAAAATAAGATATAGGATAGTGTTACAAATAAAAACAAGTTGATACATGATAAGAAAAAAAACATACGTACATACATACATATATTGAGATTTTCAAAAGAAGAAGAAAAGCTAAAGTGAAGATTGAGCATTTTTTAGGTTTGGCTAAACCAGATAGAAGTCGGAGGATTTAGGCATTTATAATTTAGGTTGTAAGGTTTCAGTAAGCGTAAAGTCTGGTAGTGTCATTTATTGAGGAAGTAATACATTAAGTAGAATTAGAGAAGTGGAAATCGAAACGTATAGCTCACATAACCTTCTGGCCTTCAATCACTAGTTTTTTTTTGGTTTTCGAACGGGAGGGACTAAGTTGTTGTGGCTAACGTTCAGCAATTATAAATATACATATAATTGATACGAAGCAGTCTTATTCCAATTTTTTTAATGTGGCAGCAAATGTCCTTGGAAGAAGAAGCCAAAATTAATAAGATAAAAGAGATTTGCGATAATAGGTCAGTTACCCGCTCCTTACTAAAGAAAACAGGGATAAACTCTAGCGACATGCCCATCAGACATTCGCCAAAAGAAAAAGGAGGCACTCAAAGGAAAACGCAACCACCATTGCTAGACCTTCCCGCTCCGATAATGCCGGGTACTCAAGGTTCCAAATCAGGAGAGGCTTCCTGCCCGCCAAATCCTACCACAGCAGCCGGCGATAGTTCTAGTAGTGGATCTAGTGGGTCAGAAATTAGAACACCATCATTCAGTATCATAACTGAACAAGAGGCTGGGACCAATCAGGAAACAAGAAATGAAATGCCGCCAGGCGAGTCAGTAAATAATCAGGGAGGTAGACAGGTTGCGAATACGTCGGTGAATAACATAATCGGGGGGGAACTGGAAAGAGAAACAGGAACAATTTCTGATGAGTTGAGAACGGTCATAAACCTGGCAATAATTAATGCGTACGATTCCTATACGGACTCCATAAAAGGGAACATTGCCGAGTCAGTAAGAGCAGAAGTTGAACGAGGGTTTTTAGATTTTATGAAAGAAATTAACTACGTGACTCGACCAACCCCACCGATGGAAGAAAGAATCCGACCAGCAACAAGCATTCCCCGACCCGAGCAGAGGACAGTGCATCAACCATCGCCACCAGCCCCATCGGGGCTACCACAGATAGGGTACCAGCCAAGACCGAACGTACCTACTGGAGTTCACAGAGAAGAAGCACACCCAAACCAGGGCCGAGATATGGGATACGGATTAACCAACGGTGCGTGGCAAAATGGACAACTGCCGGGACCTCAATGGGGCAGTGGGAACAGGTACCAAGCACCATATTTTCAGACCCCTACAACATACCCTATAAGAGCAGGGCGGCATCCTATCAGGATCGACAAGTGGGGGGTAAATTTTGAAGGCAAACCTGATCGACTGACGGTCGAAGATTTCATTTTCAGAGTGGAGGTGCTCCAGATGCAGCATGAGTGTTCCTGGGCTGAGATCCTAAGGGATTTTCATCTGTTGCTCTCAGGCGCTGCCTACGACTGGTACTGGCAATTCCAACGGTCCAATTATCGCCCGGACTGGCCAGTTTTGAAAGATGCCCTGATGCGACAGTTTCGCAATTCTCGGTCAGACTATGAAATAATGCGAGCCATAATGGACCGATACCAGGGCGTCTGGGAGTCAATAGATGATTATTTCGCCTCGGTGGAGAAGTTGCGATCTCAGCTTAGGATACAGATTCCTGAATCGGAGCTCGTGCGTATGTTGAAGAAGAACTTAAACGATCGAGTGAGGGCACTGGTATATCCTCAACCAATATTCACAATAGACCAGCTAAGGAGGGCGTGCAAAGACGCAGAATACGCCTTTCCAGTTGGGAATCGGGACCGAGACGGGCCGAAGGCTCAACGGCCACCGGCTCGACACATGGCGAATGAACTAGAAGTTGGTCCGGAAGGGAGATTTTTCTTGGATGAGCACGTCGACGCGTTTCAGCAGATGGGAGCTCGACCCAAGAATCCTAGAAGCTATGGCGAGGTCAGGTCAACACCAGGAGCGTGCTGGAATTGTAGGACAATAGGTCACTCATTCATGGATTGTCCATCGTCCACTAGGAACATCTTCTGTTACAGATGTGGTCAAGATGGCGTGATAACACCCAAATGTCCACAATGTAATCCGGGAAACGTCAACCGGAACGCGAGGACTTTGGGGGAGACGCGTTCAACCCAGACCCCCCAAGAAACGAACAAATCAGCGTAGAAACTCAAACCTGTCAAAAAGAGGGACTAGTTAGGATATTAGCTAGAAAAAAGAACCCAGAACCATATATGGAAAGCGAAAGGATTAATAATCGAATTAAACCTTTACACATACGAATCAAAGAATACTATGAAGCAAGAGATCGAATTTTCAACGATAAAGTAGGAGAAATTTCACAGAGGATCTTAAAAGCCAGAGCTAGATATAAACTTAGAAAACAGATACAAAAGAACATATCATCGACAGTAGTAGATACAACCGCGGATCCACGACCATATGCGAAGGTTAAGATTGAAGGAAAAGACATGCTCGGCTTGCTAGACAGCGGAGCCAGCGTGAGTATATTAGGGAGAGGATGCCTACGATTGGTAGACGAGTTAGGAGTTGAAGTACACCCATATAAATCTGGAGTCAAGACCGCTGATGGTAAGAACCAGGAAATAGTCGGTAAAATTCTAACTCAGGTGGGGTACAAAGATATGAAGCACCTCGTAACACTTTATCTTGTCCCGAACTTAGATCAGGAATTATACTTGGGGGTCGATTTTTGGAAAGTGTTCCACATCGCCCCTAATGTTGTCAGTTCCGTATCGGTTCTGGAGGAGGAGGCGGATCTTCTGAACAAACATGACTTGTCTGTTGATCAGCGGTCCACATTGGAAGCGGTCAAGCAGAAATTTCTCGATTTTTATAGGAATGGACTAGGAAAGACGGCGCTTATGGAGCACGTCATCGATACCGGAGATGCGGTTCCGGTGAAGCAGAGGCACTACCCTGTTTCTCCAGCGGTACAAGCGATTCTGTACCAGGAAATAGACCGGATGTTGAAGCTCGGCGTTATCGAGGAGAGTGAGAGCCCTTGGTGCTCGCCAGTTGTCCTTATAAAGAAGCCAGGCCCAAACAATACTACCAAGTATCGTTTTTGCCTGGATTCTCGTAAGGTCAACTCCGTTACCAAAAAGGACGCTAACCCTCTTCCCCATATCGAAGGGCTGATCAGCCGGCTACCGGACACCTACTTTATTAGTAGCGTGGATTTGAAGGAAGCATTCTGGCAAATACCGCTGGAGAGGGGGAGTAGGGAAAAAACTGCATTTGCGGTACCGGGGCGACCCTTGTACCAGTTTACGGTCATGCCCTTTGGGCTGTGTAATGTAGCCCAGAGGTTATGTCGTTTAATGGACAAGGTGATCCCTGCACGACTGCGGGACCGTGTCTTCGTTTATCTGGATGACCTGCTCATAATTGCGCCGGACTTCGAGTCTCATATCGCTCTGTTAGATGAAGTTGCCGACTGCCTAAGAAAAGCAAATCTCACCATGAACGTTAAGAAATCCAAATTTTGCTTTAAGGAGCTAAAATATTTGGGTTTCATCGTTGGTGGTGGGAAATTGAAGACCGATCCGGCAAAGATTGAAGCCGTAGTGGACTTCCCTTTGCCTAAAAACGCAAGACAGGTGCGGCGGCTGCTTGGTCTGGCAGGGTGGTATAGGAGATTCATTAAGGACTTTTCAAGTTTGACCGCCCTTCTGACGGATACTCTGAGGAACAGACACTCAAAGTTTGTGATGACAAATGAAGCGGAAATCGCGTTCGAGAAACTTAAAAGAGCGCTCACCACCGCTCCAGTGTTGACTCATCCCGATTTTTCTAAACGCTTCTTTATACAGTGTGACGCCTCTGCCTCCGGAATCGGTGCGGTGCTGTTCCAAAAGCACGAGAAGGGAGAGGAGTTACCAATCTCATACTTCTCTCAAAAGCTCAACTCTTGCCAAAGGAACTATAGTGTGACCGAGAGAGAGTGTATGGCAGCGGTGATGGCGATCAAAAAGTTCAGGCCCTATGTCGAGGGTATGGACTTCACTGTCATAACTGACCATTCAAGTCTGAAATGGTTAATGACCATGAAGGATTTGAGTGGGCGGTTGGCCAGATGGAGTCTGGAATTGCAGTCTTATGCCTTCGACATAGAGCACAGGAAGGGATCGCTAAATGTCGTGCCAGACACCCTCTCTCGGGCTCATATAGACGGTTTAGTCATGGAACAAGTGGCCCCTCTGATTAACTTAGATTCCGAAGAATTTAGTTCGGATGAGTATAAAGATCTCATAAGAACGATTGAGGGTCATCGGAATGAATTACCGGATCTGAAAATCGAGGGTGACTTTGTGTATAAACGGGCGCTACCACCTCGGGGCGATGAGACTGCTTTGGAACACACTTGGCTTCTGTGGATACCTTCGGGCCTAACAGAAAACCTCATCGCAAGGGCCCATGATCCACCTCAGGCCGCACATGGGGGACTTGCAAAAACGTTGCATCGAATTCGGCAACATTTCTACTGGCCAAATATGACCGTCCAAATAAGACGATATGTTTCTAAATGTACAATTTGTAAACAGTCAAAATCATCGAATCAAACCCTACGTCCTCCTATAACAGCCAATTATATTACTGATCGTCCATTTCAGAAGCTATACGTAGATTTTATTGGTCCGTACCCTAGATCGAAAAATGGGAACGCGTACGTGTTCGTGGTTTTAGACCACCTGTCGAAATTCGTATTCCTGAAATCTTTGCGTGCTGCTAATTCCAGTAGTATAATACGTTTCCTGCGTGAAGACATTTTTAATATGTTTGGCGTACCCCAAATTATCCATTCGGACAACGGGAAGCAGTTCATAGCAAAAGATTTTCAGAATTTCCTACAAAATTATGGGATACGACATTTCCGAACTGCCAACTACGCACCTCAATCCAACGCCTCGGAAAGGGTCAACAGAACGTTGCTAGCTGCCGTTCGTTCATACTTAAAGGAGGATCAACGCGACTGGGATAGGCACTTGAGTGATATCGCAGGCGCGTTGAGAAGCTCTGTGCACTCATCTATTGGTGTGTCACCATATTTTGCTCTTTTTGGGTCGAATATGATGACGCATGCAAGTGGCTATGAGGTGGTGCAAAAGTTGAACGCGGTAGAAGACGGAGAATTGTTGATCCTACCGAGGCACGAGAGGTTACAGATGCTTCGATCTAGAATCAAAGAAAATTTATTTGAGGCGAACGAAAGAGGCGCAAAATCTTACAATACTCGGGTACGAAACGTGCGTTATGTACCAGGGCAAGAAGTATTCAAAAGGAATTTTATCCTTAGTGACACGTCTAAGTGTCTGTCTTCAAAACTCTGTCCTAAGTTCATCAAATGTCGGATCGTTAAGTCAGTGGGAAAAAACTTGTATGAGATCGAAAACCTATCAGGAAAATTGATAGGAGTTTTTCATGCGAAAGATCTTAAACAGTGAAATTCCATTCAAGACAGATTCCAATGAACTATAGATATACGTAATATAAATCATAAACCAACTGGCAGTGAAAAGAAAACAAAAAGAAAATCGCATCACTTTCATTCATTTCGAAGAAACTTTTTGGGTACGCTACTGCGGAAATGTTGCTTTCCCGAAAGCACCCCGTGAACCGTATAGAACCATTTTCGCACGGCATGGTAAATGTCCTTTAAAGGAACTCAATGATGTTTGTAACCATTAGCGTTAACGCCAATTTGAATATCATTAATAATTACTTTGACTATGATAGACATCTAGTCACATGTCCTAAGGACCGGATCGCAATCCGTTGCTGATAACACCCACTAGCATCGCAACTTGAGTACCTGAACATCTGTGATATTTTTTTTTAAGTGCGGTACCTTCCGAAAACTGTGATAATTACTCGTGATTGACGATAACCCGTTTTTTTTGCTGTCTTATTTATACTTACATACATAACCCTTTGCCATCTGTGATAATAGATTCTAATTAGCATAACTACACCTACCTCAACGCACGATACGCATTTTTGCCTTTAATAGGTTGAGAGAAACCCTTTCGATAGATGAATGATTGTCGATAGATGTCTCCATCGGTTAATCTCCGAAAAAAAAAACATCGTTTAAAGTATAATATAAAAAAAAGGGAGGAATAAGACTTTGCGTCTTATTATGGTAGGGTAGAATATTAATCCTCCAAAAGACTATCCTTGTGGGAACTAGGGACTCGGTGGCGAAAGAGGTAAACATAAATCTCACCCTCTAATCTAGTATTCTTTATTTTTCAATAATTGGAAGCATATCTCTATCGGAACAGGAAGCTTCATAAGCGAAGATTCACAAACAATCTCGGAACGAGATTGAATTATATAGGTAGTAGAGCATAAATATTATTTAGTAACTTAAAACTAAAGTAAAGAAAAGTTCTTACGTTCTTTGAAGCGGTAGGATTAAAAATCTCGATAAGTCCCATCACTGTGGTAACACTCGATGATGCTGACTACTTAAATAATGATAAGGTTTGCCCGGCTGTTGGTCGTGGGTTCTTCCCCAACGCTCCATATTAGACCCTTGGTAGCCTGAGCCACCGCCTCTGTCTTCTTTTCTTCAGTAGGAAAAAAATCCAGAATCGGTGATTTGTTACGGCTACCTATATGAGGAAAAGAAAAATAGAATAAGCGAGAGCTCCTGGAATACTCTTTAGCCAGCCGGGTATGTCCGGGGGTTAAACGAATGTACTGGAGTTTGAAAGTCAAACGGATACCTATGTGAAAATGAGGAACTGTCCGGGTGCACCAGGCCAACTATTGCGGCTATTGAGGGGATTCTCAACCGTCAACTGATATACCGCGATGGTGGGGTAGATCGAACGAGCCAGTAGAAGCGGGTGATGATACGCACTGAAATAAATAGCCGACAGGTAGTCAGGGTACATAGGAGAACAAGCAGCTTACCGAAGTAAATAAAATTAGGTTTCCACATGTCAAAGATCGCGATGGCGAGACGAATTGAGGTTATGGACGCCTACGCCGGCAGTATGATTCTGAGGTAGGGATGATTTCGGATACATCTCAAGCAGACTGCAGCTTTTAAGTAGGAGTTACGACAGAGCACTCAACCACGGTATTGAGACTAGGGTGAGGGGTTCAGGTGGCTTCAATTGCGTTCCCTGGTCATCAGAGTATTGAAGCAGGGGCCAGCTTGCCGAAAGTATAATACCGAAGTTGAAAGGAGCACTTTTAGATTAATTTCCTCTTTTTATATTTGTGCCGGAATTAGTTTGTTTTTATAAAAAAAAAAAACACTTACGAGGAAAGCAACGCGGCGACGACGACGATTTTGTAAATAATAAGAATTTTTCAGAAAATTCTGACGGCTAAAGTTAATACAGAGGTGGCTGAGGTTAGTCAAATAAAAATATAGCTATAGAGGTTGAGGCTCCCAAACTGTTCAATACAATTTAGGTTCTGGTCTAGGATGGAATAGGTTCGCCTTAAAGTAGAATATGGTTTCTTAGTTGGGTCGTTGGGTTCAAAATAGTAATGTTTGGTAGAAACCACGAACTTAAACAGAGTAGTAGGTTCGAGCAGCAAATTCAGCAACACGATAGAGTTTGTTGATATCTTTGGTGGCGGACGACAACCACTCGACTCGATAGAGTTAATAGTCATACATTCGTGGAGGACACCGGACAGGCAAAATCACACAGCTAGTCCAGGTTATATATTGCATTTCCGTGGTATTAGAAATTTTTTTCGAGTGTTGTTTTGTTTGTTAGATAGTGGATAGCGAGAAAAAAAGAAAAGGCGGATAAGCAGTCCTAGTAGTGACGTGGGAATTAATTTTGCGATCGATCAAGTTAAATCTTATTGGTTTTGTGAAAGGGGTGAGTTTTTTTTGTTGAAAACAAAAAATGGATGTTTGATAAAGGTGTTTAACGGTGTTAATTTTTGTCAGGGTGAATTAGCGGTCACTCAGTCTCGAGTTTGATAGAGCCGTTTAAACAGTTTGAATGAGAAGCAGTTAAGAAGCGGTATTTAAACAGCTAACACCTGAACAAAAGGAAAGTTATCCCGTGACCAGTCGGGTATACCGCTGGGTAGAAGCTGAGCAACCTGAAATAATAAAAGGAGATAGAAACGAATCTCCTGGAAAGCCTGTAGATACACCAGGCTTAAACAAGTAATATCTCAAAATTGTATGAATAAGCGAGGTAGGAAATCTTTCAGCCAACCCAAAGATTCAAAAACGGTGGTAATCCTCCACGAGCGAAGAACCCCCTTTCGCATTAATCAAGAAAAATTAACCCTTTGTTCTGGAAAGCCATTCACACAAGAAGACACGCAATAGATAGGGGTATTCGCACCCGCGTATTAACATACAACCACTTGCCAGCCCTACAGAAGAGCACTCTTAGGGCGTGTACAGCAGCGCTGGACCAATTGGAGTTTTTTTTTTATTATTAATTGGCGTGATAAAGTTTTTTTTGTTATATGGTTTTTTTTTTATTTATATATATACATATATTAATTTAGATTTTCTGAGTTCTACCTATTTTATTAGCATTAAGATTTTAGGTTTTTAAGATTACTATATTTTTTGGTCATATAACACAATTTTCCCTTCATATTGTAATATTTGGTATTTGGTGTAAGTTGCCAACTTTTGGTGTATAGTCGGGATCTGAAGCCCCCCTGTTCCCGAACCTTGGGAGAAAAGGTTCGTCCAACGCCTTCGTGGTTTTTTTGTGCAATCTTTTGCTCCTCGGTATTCCCCTTTTCAAAGAGCTCTCTGACTAGGTAGGGTCACCGAACAACAGTTTTGTTTTACAGGTGGCGGAAACTAAATGCCCCTGATATCGGTCTCCGGCGATTTGAAGGATCTAGTTGAACGTAGGGTTGGGATCGAGGGTGGTCAAGTTACCGCGGGCACTAACAGTTTCGGCGTAACCGAAGATTAAGAAGAAAGAAAAGATTGTTTTTTATTAGGTCTTTTTTTTTTTGGATGCATTAAGGAATCTTTTAATGTTAATTTCTTTTCAAAATTTGTTTGATTGTTTTTTCATTATATAGTGTAGTTTTTTTTTTATTAAATATTTCTTTCAAAAAGTTCTTTAAAGTGCGATTACTGATAGTCAGCTTATGAGCCTATCCGTAGCTTTAAGGAAGGTTTGATTCTGTTGTAGTTTTAAGAGATTTTTTTTAGTATAGAGCGCAATAAATAGAGCGTGACGAGTTCAATGTATGAGACTATTTTAAAATAAATAAATTCGTTGTAAATCACGCCAAGAGAAATGAATTTCTGGTATTTTCTTGGGCTTTTTGAAAGCTCGATGGCGTGCTAAGTTAGTTTTCAGGGGGTTGCGGTAAGGATGGTGGAAGCCCTTCGGTAGATAGAGTAAGTACGACTTAGTAGCGATCCGGTTGGTGTCGCTTTTGGGGAATTCGAATCTTTTGGGCCGTATGAATTCCAGGTAGGGTGGGAAAAGGCCTGACTGCAATTACACCCGCAGTAACCCGAAGTGTGGATGATGAAAAGTGGAGGTTAAAGTGTTGAGTTAGGCATGTTTTATGTTTTGAAACAGGTGAGGTCACGTTGCGGGGGTAAGACCCCCCCCTTATCCGGCGAGCTGAGTCGAGCAACGCTAGCATGCCTCAGCCCCCGCAGCGGACACTCTTCCCCTCGCACCCCCACCCCCATCGTTGGTTTATAGATTTTGTTTCCGAATAAAAACAAAACTTTCCGGCTCTTATCTTACTTTTTTTCAAAATCCCTCGTCATTTCTCACGGACGGAAGAAGACCCTCCAACCACATCCCTAGCTTTTTTTTCCATCCTAAATTCCTACCACTCCTCTCCTCTTGCCTCGTTTCATAGAAGAGTTCTTAACACATTCATTTAATGCTTAAGTGCCCCATACCAAAGGGCCATGGATATAGAGCGTTTAATTATATCTGGGTCTGGGTCCGGGTCATCTTCTAGCATGCAAGAACAACATATGGGATCCAGGTTTCTATCGGAGGTTATTTCAATAACGTAAAAGTAAGTTTTCACTTTGATGATGGTAAAGAAAAAAGACAACATAAAGGTTGAAAATACTCAGCAATGAGGTAAATTGAGATGGATACAAAGCACTGTTTTCATATTAGTCTGCAATGCGGTTATGAGTAAAAATAAAACATGGGTAATACTTATTTAGACAAGTTCATTTACGTAACTTAATGTTCCCAAACTTCAAAACTGCATTTAATGCAGCCTTGTAGGTTTTTTAACGATTTAATTTAAGCATGTTTTTTTATTTTTTACTAAACTGGATAAAATCAAAAAAGGTAAAAAAAAATAATAAATTTGAAGAAAAACTTTAAAAAACAATTAAAACTTTATACAATGTAATGTTGACGAATTTTTTAAATTATTCCCAATTAAAAAAGTCGTATTTTTCAGGAAAATTTTAAGGACCAAAGTTAGTTTTAAGTATTTTTCGTAATTAAGTATTAAAATACTTAAGCATTTTCTTACTTATTTTGTTGACTTAGAAATAATCCAATAAAAGTTTTAGTAAGGTATAGCCACTAAATTGATATTATTTTTTGTTTTATGTTCTTATCAATAAAAATGAAATTATAAAAAATAAATAATACCAGTGCTTTTAAATTTTTTTGTTCTTCTTGCTAACATTGAATTCCCTCCTTTCAGTGCACAAAAGTCCTATATCCATAGGAAATTTTCAATTTGGTTTTCATCGATTTCGCATTCGTATGGGAGAGGGTCCTATATCCATTTCTGACTTTTTTCATACTTTTATTTTTTTTTTAATAACCGTTACAGCTTTTGACGTCATGTCTTCAAATTACAACAAAGATATTTTCAAACAATGTATATAAAAATTCAAACATCATATTTCTCAAGGAGAAAGTAAGGAAATTATTTTTCAAACCTTAAAATTCGTTTTCTGGGGAATAATTTTTTTGGATATGGGGCATTTAAGTACTCAGGCGGCGCATTGTTCAACCTCCGTTAGTTCACCGAAGTTGATGAGCTAAAATTGCTGAACCATGGATTAAGTATTTGTACAACAGGCCCTCAATGATTGACTGAGAAAAAAGTGAAAGCTCCGAAATATAAACTGACCAATTTATTAGTCTCATACAAATTAAGTGGAGTTTCTCTTGTAGTATGCAGCCATAGAAGAAGAAGTAAAGGAAGTGGTGTATACCACATAAACAGTGTACGTGAGTGAAGCAGCAAGAATTGAAAAAAAAGACAAATTGAGATTCATCTGTCATTTTGCCGAACTGAAGGGAACTGTTTCTAGATTTTAATTTGTTAAACAAGGGAAAAAGTTTATTAAACTAAATAAAAAAGTGAAATAAAAGTTAGAATAGTAAAGACTGTCAATAATTTATTTAAAAAAATATAAAACAGCATGTGGTGGCTACATTAAGTCCTCTAGAAACGCCTATACTAAGGAGCATATAAATATTTTATTTTACAAAATTTGTCTGATATTTCCATATAAAGTAACGTGAAGTGATGTTTTTTAGGTAAACAAATTATCCTAGAATACTTTAAAATTAATATTTTATCGCAATTTGCTATAAAAATAGCAAATTGGCTGAAAACAAAAATATACTTTAATTCAGTGATTTCGTTGAGACTTATCTGTCAAATGAGAAATTCTCGCACAGGGTCGATCTAGTTTTTGTTGGTGACGGCAAGGCGCTCAAATCCGTTTTGTGCCCGTAGTGCAGAGTTATTTTTTAACGCTTTAAATAAAATATTTTTAAAGGCTCTTCTGCTGTTGCCCCTATTTATTTTGTTGGTTTTATATCTTCGTAGAGAAGTCGCTGGCTGAGAACTCCCAACTAACATTTTTCCCTCGGTTAGGTCCAATTTTTGAATTTCATGAAGTTATTACCTCTACAGGGCCTGTATTGAGGTTGTGCATCGAAGTTTTGATTCTTCGAGGCTGTATTTTTGTTAACAGCTTCATTGAAACCTATTGCAGGTGTACTTCGAAATTATTTATAAGCTTATATGGGTGCAGCTTTATTAATATTGCAATAAGGCTTCCTCAAACTCACTTGTAGAAGCATGCGAATTAAAAGCCTGGAAAAAGCTTTCTTTAAGAAGCTCCATCAAAGAGTTTGTTGAGGCCTGTTCACAAAAGTCTGAAAGAAGCTGTTATTTTGTTTTGAGAAGCATTTATTTCGATGAGATTGTCTGAGCGAAATGATGTCAACTAATTTTGGTTGTAGAAGTCGCCTCTGCTTACAAAAAAAATAAATATCATCTAAAAAAATGTCCTCTATGCTACATTTCCAATTAGGATGAATCAATGATTAAAATATTGTTCATCTGTAATTGTATTTAATTTTTTGAAATCATAGATAAATTTTCCTCTACAGGGCCTGTACTGAGGTTAATTATCGAAGTTTCGAATCTTCGAGAATGTATTTTTGTCAACAGCTTCATTGAAACCTATTACAGGTGTACTTCCAAACTGTTTGCAAGCTTATATGGGTGCAGCTTCATTAATATTTCAATAAGGCTTCATTTGTAGAAGCACGTGAAATATAAGCCTGAAAAAAAGCTTTCTTTAAGAAGCTCCATCAAGGAGTTTGTTGAGGCCTGTTCACAAAAGCCTGAAACAAGCTGTTATTTTGTTTCGAAAAGCATCTATTTCGATGAGATTGTCTCAGCGAAGTGATGTCAACTAATTTTGGTTGCATAAGTCCTTTGAAAACAAGCCCGATACTAACATGTTTTGATTATTTTTCAAATGTATGTGCTGGAAGCATTCTTTTCGATAAGTTGGCCTGAGAGAAGTGATGTCACTTGATTTTGTTTCTATAAATCCTGTGAACAAAAGCCTGATACAAGCATAATTGGTTTGTATTATGAAGCGCATGCGCAGGAAGCAATGATTTCGATTATTTTATCTTAGCGAAGTTATTTCAATATAAATAACCCTGAGGCCACACGAGCCAGTACTGGCTAGCCAGTTGGCTACACAGACTAACTGTCAAATTCCTATTCGTGTATATGCTGTGACGTAGGCGACATGCCAACTGGCTTCTCTACTGGCCAGCGTTCGGATCTTACTCCAAATGGAGTAAATCTACTCCGATTTTAAGGAAAGAAATTTAACTACTACGATTTACCACATTTTCAAGACTGAAGATGGAACTACTTCATTCTATCTTCTGTGTGGTGTGGAGTGGCATTTTAAATACTCTATGCTCACTTAACAAGCCTGTCATGTTGCAAACTGTTATTAGGTGTAGTACTTACTGCATTTTTATCTTCGCTTAAAAAAGTAGCATGTTAAATGCAACAACAATTTAGTATAATTCCGTATACCCCTTGTCTTTTAGTACAATTTTACTTTTGTTTACAACAAAAGAAGCATGTCAAAAACAACAATAATACGAAACTATACCGGATTGTTGTTGTATTTAATATGCTACTTCTTTTTATGTTGATATAAAAATGCACTTAAAACACACGCACTGACCCCATGCAACATCACTAGCATAAAACAACAAAAGCCAAAGTTTCTTTGTCATTATTAATGTGTCGCGTTGGTTTTTGAGAGCCTTAACTAATTTTTATCACAAAATAATAACTATCATAAAAATTTTTTTTTTTTTTTTTTTTTTGTGTGCAGCGATACAAAATACAACAGATACACAATGGTAAACAACAACAAAAAACTGCCGTCGGTGAACGTTTCGCGTCGGTTTGGGAGAGCCTTTAATCAATTCATTCGCCATTTTGTTGGCTTTCTTGTCGAACGGAAAAAGACCCTACAAAACACAACAGACGAGACAAGTGTGGTTCCGGCTTTATTCATCTCCAAACATTTTAGATCGCTTATCAAATTTGAGTTCTTATAGGGATGGGCATGGACTCCCGATTTTTATTTTATTAATATTTTGTGAACAAAATGTTAGTGAACTTAAGTTTTAGTCCTATTTTTCCAAATATGCTACGAAATAGTACTGCCGAACCCTGTTACTGGCTGCTCTACTGGCTTCCCAACTGGCTACGAAAAAGGCAAGCCAGTTGACGAGCCAGTTGCTCAGGTTTGTATGTGTTAGTAAAAAAATGGGAGTGTATTGCGACTGGCTAGCCAGTACTGGCTCGTGTGGCCTCAGGGTAATGAAAGTGAAGATGAACATCTGAGGTGACCATTATATCTTTTCTAGTTCATCACGAATACGAATATTTGTATATCTTTTCCTTATTTTTTGTTAAGATAAATTTGAAGCTACGTCCAATGGAAGATAATATTTTCAATATTCTACGATATGAATAGACAAAATAAAAAAGCTTATATGATTAATTATAATTTATATTGTTTACTCATACATACATATGTTTTTTTTTTTTTACATTAGGTTTTATTGAACGGAAATTAATATTTACAATTGGTTCTTAATTCTTTTCTTATATTATTATTACATTGACATTTTAATTTGTTTTGGCACATAAGGGGCCTAATTTTATACATTGTTTTATTTTTATAAAAATTATTTAAAAGATTGTGATTGATGATTATACTATTTAATACTATGAGGATGATTCATCTCGGGTTGTTCAAATCCGGTTGTCTTTTGGAAGGATGTGGGGTTTCGGTGGCTTCTAGCCACGGTGATAATTTGACGCTGTATCTTCGTAAAATTGAATTGCCTCGTCGTCGTTGATAGGAATGATTCCGTTGTCCAGTAGTGCTGTCACATCAATGTATCGTGGCTCGGGGTGTCTCTCTTCACTTGTGATGGTTCTCACCAGAGGGTTTGGATGATTGCCTAGGTTGTTCGTCAGTCTTTTGGCAGCACTGATCATGTATTTGTCAAGGGGTGTTATTCCGGATGCCTCGTAGAGTCGCTTGTTGCTGAAATGTTTTCGCCGCCGTTGGTCGAAGTGGAGTCCTGTGCAGATCCGAAGGATCTTCCTCTCGAACACTCCCAGTTTCTTCATGCTGGTTTTCGAAATAGTAAACCAGACAGGAAAGCAGTATGTGATGATTGGTCTGAGAAGTTGTTCATAGAGAAGCAACTTCGTCCTTTGGCTGAGTCCATTCCTTTTCCGCAATAGGGGGTGGATACGGTGGAAAGCGTAGTTTGCTTTCTTCAGAACAGCTGTTACATGCGGATTGAAGCGTAACCTCTCCTCAAAGTTTACACCCAGATATTTCACCGATGGTTTGGTTGTCAGTTGCGATCCGTCAGGCAGATTGATGATGATGCTGCGGCAGCTTTTAGCTGACGGTGTACTTCGCTGTCCCGCTGGTCTTCTGAAACAAGCCAACTCAGATTTGACTGAATTGACTTTGATGCCCCATGTTGTGTAGAACTCCCACAGCCTTCTCACGTGCTCTTCTACTCTTTGGGCTGCAATGATTGGTGAAAAAGATTTCGCGTATGTTAGTGAATCGTCCGCATAGAGCAAATTCATAGCATTGTTGGGTTGAGGTTGGTCCGATGTGAAGATGTTGTAGAGGTACGGTCCCAGCTTTGATCCTTGAGCAACTCCTGCCCTGATGTTTTTGGTTGTTGACTGGCTGTTTTCAATCTGGACGAAAAACGATCTGGAATTGAGAAAACTGAAAATTATTTTTATTAGTGTACCTGGAAAATTAAAAGTGGTTAGCTTATGAATTAGCCCCTGTATCCAGATGCTATCAAATGCTTTCTCTATATCCAAGAAGCATCCAACAACAACCTGACAGTTATTGAGGGTGCTAACAACGTCGTTATGAAATCGCAAGAGCGGATGTAAGGTAGAGTGCCTCTCCCGAAATCCAAACTGCATGTCCGGAACGACGCTGTTAGCGGTGCAGAACGCTTTCAATCTCCGAAGAATAAGTCCTTCAAGGATTTTGCTGGTGTTGTTAAGAAGAGATATGGGACGATATCCAGAAACGGTTCCTCTGTCGGCTTTCTTCGGTATCGGTACTATTTTTGCTGTCTTCCATCGCTTCGGAAAGTAACAATTGTTGACGCAGTTGTTGAATAGGATCGTGAGAAACAGCACCATAACTTGGGGAAATTTCTTTATGATGTAGCTGGAAATCATATCTGGTCCGGATGATTTCTTAGGTCGTCCACTTTTGATTAGATCAGCTACTTCTTCAGGGTTGGTGAAGCCTCCAGTCAGTTCGGGATCACTAGCAGGATTTTCATTGTTAAAAAAGGTAATTCCAGCGTCTGTCTGCTGCAGCTGCTCAATTGTTGACTCAACTTCCTCTAAGAGTGAAGGATCGCTGGATGGGTTTGGCACGAAATTTCCTTCAAAATATTCGGCAAATGCTTCCGCTTTATCCTGAGTCGTTGTGACTTCCCCTTGCCTGGTGCTGATTTTTTCTGGTATTTGCTGTCTTTTGCCGATGATCTTGTTTATTTCCTTGAATGCATCGGGTCCAGGTTTGATGGATTGTAGCCTATTTTGGAACTGGTGGTTGTTAAAATGTTGAAGAGCGTTCCTCAACATAATTTGCGTACATTGAAGTTCACTCTTCACCATTTGGTAGTTTCCGTTGGCCGTGTTCCAATCCCTTTGTTGAATCCTTTGTAGGCGCTTCCGCAATCGCTGTCGATGATCATATAGTCGAACAATTCCTTCTGGAAGATGCTGGTATCTGTCCCTTGAGGTCTTCCATCTCTTCTGCTCATCCAGGGCGTTGTTTATGGTGAGCTCCATTGCTTCAATGGCCTCCTCGATTTCATTGTTGGAAAGGTTTCTATTGGAATCCGGCATCACTATGGTTTCCTCGATTTTTCTTTGGAATCGGCCGATATCCAGTTGGTTGTAGTTTATGTATTTCTCATTTTGGGCATCTATTGTTAGAATTGGCTGGCCCAGTTTGATGTGAAGTTCCACTGGCTCGTGGTCCGCATCTCCTGTAAGGGTCCGGCATGAGTAATTCCGCAACTCGGGAATGATGTTGATGAAGTTCGAGGAAACCAGGTAGAAGTCCAACCAGGATGGTGTTCTTGGGAACGTTGGCTTTGGTTGAGAGACCACCAGGAATGAATGATGCTCAAAATTTTCATCCAACCAGTTCACCAGGAATACATACATATGTATGTGTGCCTACTTTTCTTTTCACACAGACAAAACACTCAATACAAATTATTATTACAGTAGACGCTCGATATAGTGAAGTAATAAAAACCACGCCTTTTCACTCTTTCGAGATTGTTCACTTTTTCAAACGGGAGATTTTAAAGGCTTTCTAATGGTAATTTGTTCGATGTGAATGTTTTTACATTTATTTAAGCAATTTATTTAAACAAACCTTTTTCCAGGTTAAATAAGAAAACAGAGACAGTTCCTCAGTGTTCTCAAGCAATCTTAAATGCTTGCGAGACATTTTTACATAAAATACATTTTTATATAAAATTTTGTGTGTTTACTATTGTGGATAGTCCACTATTTTGAGATTCACTTCATCGACCGTCTACTGTATTTTTGTTTTGATATCTTTTTATAAAATAATATAAAAGCTATAAAAGCACTATACGAAATAACCTTGCAATTGTCAAAATAATATTAATATGTTGTGAATGTTAACAGTTGAAAAACTGACTATGGTCATTTTTAGTGGCCCTCAAAGATGCAAAATAACAACTTACACTATGCCCTTGAAGGTACATAATAGATAGGACTCTTTGTATGGAATTTGAATTGTATTAAATTTGTTATAAGACATTTTGATTACTTGTTTCTAAAATCTAAATATTTGTTATGAACGTCATTTCATAACGCGAAAATTATACTTTGGTCTTTCACTTTCATGATTAGGAAAATTAAATTTTCTATCAATTTTCTCATGTTCTCATTAATGAGAAATCATGGAAAAGTTACATATTTTAAAACAGTTTCCAAACACACAAAAAGTAAAAACTCACTTCGAACAAAAAAAACGAATGGTCACCTTATGTTGAATCATGTGAAGTCATCATCAGGAAGTCACATCGAAGTTCTTAGGAAGCTTACTTCGGTTTCAACTGGTTCCAATTTGATGCCTACTAGATATATAGCACTGTAGCACGATGCGTAAGCTACCTGACTCTCAACCAGTATATTCATGGTTCAAATCCCAGAAAATCCATCAAGTAAATAAAATGTTTTTTCATCACATTATAATTGTAAACCAAGTTTCAGAGTAGAATTGCTTGCTTGGAAGAAAAAATAGGAGAAAATAGAGGTATACAAATATAAAAATTATTTTTTGTTTAATTTGCATAAAGGCTTCCCCAAAGCTTTTATAAGGTCCCGTGAGTGTTCCAAGATGTTGGGTGCTGTATCTACTTTCATAGTACTTCTTGATGCAAATAATAGCCTGTACTAGAAACTTCAAGATTACTTTTCTCGGAAAGTAAAAGCCTGCCGCATTTGTAATGTTTAAATATTGTTGTTTCTATAAGGTTTTATAGAAATATATTTAGGATCTCCAACCAACCTGTATGTGACTGTTTAAAAGCCTTTTAAGCTTCTCAAGTGGGCCAAATCCACTTTTCTAAGGACTTATAGAAGCAAATTAGCTAAATAGGAAAAACTTCGATAGACCCTAACAGAAGTTAAATTGTTAGTTGGGCTATACACCCCGACTCCACAGGGCATACAGATGCCCAACATCACAACCACAATCCAATCAACAATCAGCAGATTTTTTCTCGCTGGGCAATTCATGTCATGTCGTTTCATTTCCCTCTCACCACTACTTCTATTTTTGGCATTAATACACGCACTTTAGACTCCAGATAACAGTAGAAAGACCTTTTTTAATATTCAGCTACCTCTAGATACATGGAAAACCAGGAAAAAATCACACGCACGTGAAACGTCAAATCTTATGGCAAGCTTTGAACAGCGTTCATGCCTTGTTCAAAAGTTGGTTTTCTTCGACATGTCGTCGACAAGACATGGATTTTTCAGGCTCCATTGGATTTTTATTAGACATGTTCATAGTCTTGGCATCGTTCATGGCAGGTGGAGCCAGCATGATAAGGTTGTTTGTCGACCAAAATGCCGAAAATGAGTTTTATATACCAAAATTTTCGTAGCTTTAGCGGCTTTCAGATAGAACAAAAAAGAAAAATTAAAAAAAATTGCTGGCAACACTACAGCCAAAAATAACATAGAACTTTCATTGAATTTGCACTATTATTCAGTACTATAGGATTCTATGTTCAACATAGAACCTTTAACGTACTTTTTGTCATACAAAAAACAAACGCGTTTAAGTTACATAGAACTTTCTTGCTCAAAATTAATTTACATAGAACCTTTTTGAATTCAAAATACTTTTTGATTAAAGCAAAAAGGCCTATGTTTTTTTTTAACAATGAAGCATAGAACTTTCTGTCAATGATTTTATGTGCATTTTGTCAGTGATTTGTGGACTATTTTACTTGAGAAAAATATATTTTTATTGATTTGTCTTTATTGTTTTAATATATAAGGTCTTTTTTTTTAGGATAAATGCTTTTTTCTCCATAAAAAAACATCTCCCATATAATATCTTCAGTACTAAAAGGTTCTATGTTGTACATAGAACCTTTTTCGGAATTTTTAATCAACTTTTTCTCAACAAAGTTCTATGTCGTTTTTTAAAATGCTTGTAAAATCATCTAAAGTGATTAAATTAACAGTTTTTTTAATAATTTTATGACTTTTTGATGGTTCTTTATCATATTGCATCAATACTTCACTGATATCTAGCTGTTTAATGCAAAAATCAGCCCTCTAAAACTTTGAAGGCGATTATCTCGGAAAAAATTTTTTTTACATGCAACCTTATAGTTCTCGGCCAGCGAAGTATTTATTTCAGTTTAAAAGTACGCTAAGATAAAAAAAACATCACTTTATTAAGTAGAATATGATAGAAAACTTACCTGTCAAAAGAAAAATTCGTGCAGCGTACTAAAGGCTTTCTTATATGATTTAATGCAGCACCACATATGTTTCTTATATAAAAAATAAATAAATAAATTGGGTGGCGCAACAGCTCATGGAGAACCAGGGCCTAGTGACTTACAACTCACAACCATTCATGTGTGCGTGTTTGTTGGTTTCTTATATATTTCTTATTAATAAAGTTTTTCAAAGTATTCACTATATTAACTTTCATTTCGCTTTTTATTCAGTTCAATAGGCTTTTTCACTATTTTTATGATGTAAAATTTCTGTACGCTTTTCTACAGCTCGGCAAAATGACGGAAGCATCTCAATGGATTTTTTTCTTTTTTTAAATCTGGCTTCCTTTGGGCACCCCAGCCTTGAGCCGTGTAACAGCACTCTGGCCCTGGGGCAATGCAATTGTGTTTGTGAAACCCACACTATTTTGAAAAATGCTTCACTGTTTCCACGATATGCCAGTGTCTACTTTTTCTTCTTTATATACAGCGGATATAAAGGCTTAAACTTTGCATAATAGATGATTCGGGCTCAAAATGATGTATGTACATAATAACTGCTTGAAGAAAACATTTTTGTTTGAATTGGCCAGTTTATATTTCTGAGATCTCAGAGGGCTCAGAGGACTCTGAAATATAAACACGATTCCTCACAAAAATTCCTCACATTTCCCCTTAAAAACTGAGACTGAAGTTTTTTGGATTCGCTTGCTCAATTATATTTTGTCGCAGTTAATTACATAAGAAGAAAAGAAAAAGAGAGATGTATTGACTTCTATTTGAGGAATCCTGTTTATATTTTATCCTCCGGCTCTGTCAAAGATAGGAGAAAAATTACTGAGCGCTCAAGAAATATAAACTGGCTAAATGCTATTGACGACTGGAGGCCGTACTCTATCGGGAAAACCTTACAACAGAATAAACACATAAGATGTCAAAACTTGTTGCAAATCATATGTGAATCAAGTAGTGTTCTTTGAAATTTATTTATTAAAAACACAAAGCTATTCTAATAAATATAAAAAAGTATTTTTTTAACAAAATATAAAGTGAAACTTTCAATTACACATACATTTCTTCTTAAAGTGGAACCAAGAGTGTTTTGTAAAGTTAAATCAAAGTGGAAGTGATTTCGTGAGCGCTCTCACCCGTAAATTGTTCGTGTTTTTTTAACAATTAAAAGAATACATAAAAATCTGTTTTCCTTGGTGATCATGTCATTAGGTTAAGTGGATTAAAATCCTTCCGTTTGTGGTTTAAGAACCCACACTCTGCGTTTAGAATCCATAGTGTGCGGCTTTCTAAACAGCCATTAGCTACTTGGCTGTTTTTTTTTTTCATTTTGGAAGCTGCCAATGTATTGAGATTTAAGAAAAATCTGAAATTGTTTAAATAAAATGATTTTCGATTCAAAATAGCTTTTTATGGCCTTTAGTCCTACAAATTGGCGTTTCGTTCCGCTTACTCACTTGAACTCATCAGTGACATAGTGAGGGCTTTGTCAGACGCAATTTGTTCTAAGTTCAGTTCAACTTACATGAATTTTTCAACGAAAATCCACTGTAAACTATATCCAACAAGATTAGAATTCCTAATCATTAAGCTGGAAGTTTTTTTGCCCGGGGCCAGGCATAGTTTCTATATAAGAAGGTTTTATAATACAAATTCTATATACTACTGAAATAAATCAGCCAAGTAGAAGACTTAGCATTAAGGATTGGACTTGTTGAATTATTGATTCAAAATAGCTTTTTATGGCCTTTAGTCCTACAAATTGGCGTTTCGTTCCGCTTACTCACTTGAACTCATCAGTGACATAGTGAGGGCTTTGTCAGACGCAATTTGTTCTAATTTCAGTTCAACTTACATGAATTTTTCAACGAAAATCCACTGTAAACTATATCCAACAAGATTAGAATTCCTAATCATTAAGCTGGAAGTTTTTTTGCCCGGGGCCAGGCATAGTTTCTATATAAGAAGGTTTTATAATACAAATTCTATATACTACTGAAATAAATCAGCCAAGTAGAAGACTTAGCATTAAGGATTGGACTTGTTGAATTATTGATTCAAAATAGCTTTTTATGGCCTTTAGTCCTACAAATTGGCGTTTCGTTCCGCTTACTCACTTAAACTCATCAGTGACATAGTGAGGGCTTTGTCAGACGCAATTTGTTCTAAGTTCAGTTCAACTTACATGAATTTTTCAACGAAAATCCACTGTAAACTATATCCAACAAGATTAGAATTCCTAATCATTAAGCTGGAAGTTTTTTTGCCCGGGGCCAGGCATAGTTTCTATATAAGAAGGTTTTATAATACAAATTCTATATACTACTGAAATAAATCAGCCAAGTAGAAGACTTAGCATTAAGGATTGGACTTGTTGAATTATTGATTCAAAATAGCTTTGTATGGCCTTTAGTCCTACAAATTGGCGTTTCGTTCCGCTTACTCACTTGAACTCATCAGTGACATAGTGAGGGCTTTGTCAGACGCAATTTGTTCTAAGTTCAGTTCAACTTACATGAATTTTTCAACGAAAATCCACTGTAAACTATATCCAACAAGATTAGAATTCCTAATCATTAAGCTGGAAGTTTTTTTGCCCGGGGCCAGGCATAGTTTCTATATAAGAAGGTTTTATAATACAAATTCTATATACTACTGAAATAAATCAGCCAAGTAGAAGACTTAGCATTAAGGATTGGACTTGTTGAATTATTGATTCAAAATAGCTTTTTATGGCCTTTAGTCCTACAAATTGGCGTTTCGTTCCGCTTACTCACTTGAACTCATCAGTGACATAGTGAGGGCTTTGTCAGACGCAATTTGTTCTAAGTTCAGTTTAACTTACATGAATTTTTCAACGAAAATCCACTGTAAACTATATCCAACAAGATTAGAATTCCTAATCATTAAGCTGGAAGTTTTTTTGCCCGGGGCCAGGCATAGTTTCTATATAAGAAGGTTTTATAATACAAATTCTATATACTACTGAAATAAATCAGCCAAGTAGAAGACTTAGCATTAAGGATTGGACTTGTTGAATTATTGATTCAAAATAGCTTTTTATGGCCTTTAGTCCTACAAATTGGCGTTTCGTTCCGCTTACTCACTTGAACTCATCAGTGACATAGTGAGGGCTTTGTCAGACGCAATTTGTTCTAAGTTCAGTTCAACTTACATGAATTTTTCAACGAAAATCCACTGTAAACTATATCCAACAAGATTAGAATTCCTAATCATTAAGCTGGAAGTTTTTTTGCCCGGGGCCAGGCATAGTTTCTATATAAGAAGGTTTTATAATACAAATTCTATATACTACTGAAATAAATCAGCCAAGTAGAAGACTTAGCATTAAGGATTGGACTTGTTGAATTATTGATTCAAAATAGCTTTTTATGGCCTTTAGTCCTACAAATTGGCGTTTCGTTCCGCTTACTCACTTGAACTCATCAGTGACATAGTGAGGGCTTTGTCAGACGCAATTTGTTCTAAGTTCAGTTCAACTTACATGAATTTTTCAACGAAAATCCACTGTAAACTATATCCAACAAGATTAGAATTCCTAATCATTAAAATGATTTTCGTTGTCCTGTTCTTGTTTTGTTCTTGTTTGTTCACCCCGGGGTTTGTATCCTTATAGAACTGAAATTTAATAGAAAGAAATATGTTAATAAAGTCATTTAAGTATACATGTTTTGATTGAAATAAAATCAATTTTTATTTATAAAACAATTATTTTACCTGAATGTAAAAACATGCATTTGTTATGGCGGCCAGTTCATAATGTGGTTATCCAGTGCTGAGATTTAGCTAATTTGAAACCACAGGGAGTGAGTGAGATGAGTCACTTTTCGTCGAAAATCGATGCAGTTAGCAAAAGTGGGTGAGTGAGCGAGTGAAATGAAATGTCAGATTGCTCGCCAGATATTTTGGCAGTGACTTGGTGTATGTGTTGGTAAATTTCCAGTTTTTGATAGGTATGTGTGCTTTTCTCAAGAATTCCTATTCATGGATAGGAAATGAAATACACAAACAACAACGTAGAAAAAAACCAACTACCCTTTTATTGATTGTAAAATCTTATTTTATTATCATATGCACATAAGTATGTATATTAAATAAAATTATATTTCTCAAGGGTGAAAACTCACATTCAACTTTATACTACGTTCCCACCAGAGTGAAATCTCGGATTTCAGAGATTTCGGTCCAAATCTTGACATTTCCCCATACAGTTTTGAGATTTCGAAATGCGAGATTTCGCTGAAATCTCAATGAAATCTTGTATCGATGCGAACATATCTTTATGAACATGAAATTAAACGCAGTTTTAATTTGGTACAAAAAATAAATGTCTTTATTGAACTGTAGCTTTATAACGAATGAATAAATGAATAACTGCATTGAAGTGCTGATGTGCTGATATGTGCTGATGTGCTGATATGTGCTGATGTGCTGACGTCTGGCTGAAAATATATTTGCTAATATTGAGGTGCAAACACAGTTCAAAGTTCTGAGGACGTTAGTAGATGGCGTGTATCATTACGTATACTTAGGTGGTGTACGCATTTCAACACCCCCACTTGATACTCTGCTATCGATGATCTAATTAACTTGAACTCCCATGGCTGATCTGCACCATTCGTGCTTTTGACGGTTAACTGGCTTCGTCAACGAATCTGCAATCATTACTTCTGATGCCACTTTAAAGAACTCGACTCGTTTTTTCTTTGCTGCGTCTCGAAGAAAATGATGCTGCACATCAATATGCTTCGTCCGTGCATGATGAAGCGAATTTCTTGAAAGATCAAGAGCACTTTGGTTGTCACATCCTATTGGTATAATGGTGTCACTCGATGATATCTTCAATTCAATTGCCATCATCCTGAGCCACAAAGCCTCTTGCGTGGCATGGGCGAGAGCCATATACTCTGCTTCGGTTGTTGAACGTGCAACTGTTTGTTGTTTTTTGCTTGACCAACTTATAATGCCATCCGCCAACTTGAAACTGTAACCACTCACGGAAACTCTGTCATCAGGGTCATCAGCGTAGTCTGCATCTGTGTACCCAATAATTTTGTCGTTTCCAGTAGCTTTATAGGTTATCTTAGCTGCTGCCGTTCCTCGAAGATATCGCATAACTCGTTTTACTGAAGACCAATGCTCTTTTCCAGGATTAGAGTTGAATTTGCTGAGAACCCCCACTGCGAATGAAATGTCTGGACGTGTTGTTTGAGCTGCATACAAAAGACTTCCGATCGCCATTTGATAAGGAATATGATTCATGGCTTCTCTCTCCGCATCGTTAATTGGTGCCATGTTTCGGCTCAACTTCTTTCCGCATTCCAAAGGTGTAGATATAGGCTTAGCATCGCTCATATTGAATCGCCTAAGAACTGCTTCAATATAAGCTGTTTGGTCCAGTGTTGTTTGACCTCTTTTTCTATCTCTTGTGACTTGAATCCCAAGGCAGTACTGAATTTCACCTAGGTCCTTCATGTCAAACCTCTTCATGAGTTCTGCCTTAATCCAAACTCTGGATTTTTCATTGTCTGTAATGAGCAGAAAATCGTCAACATAAATAGCGATAATAATTACCTTTTCTTTGCTAAGGCAATGATAAACGCATGTATCAAATTTGGCTTGAACAAGTCCGAGATCACATAAGTCCTTGTCCAACTTCTCGTTCCACAAATAGCCAGATTGTTTGAGGCCATATAATGCTTTGCGTAACCGACAAACCTTTCTAGCATTTGCTTTATCCTCACTCTCGAATAACTTGGGTTGCATCATATAGATATCTTTATCTATCTCAGGTTGCAGAAATGCCGCCACCGCATCCATCTGGTCGATGTTCCAGTTTTTAAGTGTAGCCACCGCAATCAAGAAACGAAGTGTTGTACCGCGAACCACCGGTGCAAAAGTTTCATCAAAATCCATACCACTGACCTGCATGCATCCTCGAACAACAAGACGTGCCTTGTAGCGTACTGTTTCACCGACCCCGTTCTTCTTTTTACGAAGAATCCATTTGCATGAAATTGCTTTCCGATTCTTAGGCAAATCAACCAACTCCCACGTATTTTTCTTGATGAGTGCATCATACTCTTCACGCATGGCCTGCTTCCACATTTCAGCATCGCTGCGAGAAAGCGCATCTCTTTCATCTTTCGGATTTCCATCAGACACAATATCCAGTGCAGAAGACAAAACATAGTCATTAAATCGTGTTGGCAATCCACATCTACGTCTAGCACGTTCACAAGTTGATTCTGCTTCAGCTGTATCCAAAACGTTTTTTTCTTGATAGTGGCTTGGATCAAAAAATTCGTCTTCACTAGCTTCTTCATCAACATCTGCTGGAACCAAAATGTCATCTGCAGCTGCTTCTACTGTATCGCTCTCGGTTGGAATCGAAATGTTTTCTCCAGCTGCTTCCTCGTCACCATTTTCTTGGAGTTGCGTTTCAACATCCACCAGTGTATTGTTCGTTTCGTTATTCAGGAATTCGTTGTTTGTCTCTGGCTCATCTTCTTGGGCTCCTTTAGATGTCATTATTTTGTTTTCATCGAAGATAACGTCACGCGATTTTATGATTTCATTTGTTTCGACGTCAATTACTCTATAGCCTTTCGAGTCTGTGCAGTAGCCAACAAAAAGATGTTCTTGGGATTTTGTATCCCACTTCTTACGTTTTTCTCGAGGAATATGTACGTAAGCACGTGATCCGAAAACTCTCAGATGATCTATATTTGGTTTCTTACCAGTCCAGGCTTCTTCTGGTGTCTTTTCGTTAACCGCAACTGTTGGACTCAGATTCTTCAAGTAACAAGCAGTATTGACTGCTTCTGCCCAATATTTCTTTGGTAAATTTGCACCAAATAACATCGATCTCGCTTTCTCGATTAGGGTTCTATTGACGCGCTCGGCAACGCCATTTTGCTCTGGGTTGTATTGGATTGTGGTTTGATGCTGTATCCCATGCGCCTTCAAGAAGTTTTCAAATTGATTGTTGACAAATTCCTTGCCATTGTCACTACGAATAGCTCGAATTTTGGATGCGGTCTCCTTCTCAACACGTACTTTGAAGTCCTTAAATTTCGCAAATGCCTCATCCTTGTTTGCTAAAAAGTAAACAAACGTTTTACGTGTGAAGTCATCTGTAAAAGTAAGTACGTATCGTTTGCCACCAATCGATGGCTCCTGCATGGGTCCACATAAGTCGGTATGCACCAACCCTAACTTGCTTGTAGCACGATTTGCTTTTCCTTTCGGGAACGGATTTCTGTGTTGTTTCCCTTTCACACAACCAACACAAACACCATCGCATTCCTGGTCCTTGAAAACGATGCCTTCTGCCATACCATCTCGTAGCCTTTTCATGCCACCCACACTCAAGTGGCCAAGTCGACGATGCCATGTTGCAAAATCAGTGCACACAGATGATGAACAGGCCTTCACCATTGGTTCTTCAAAACGTTTGAGCTTGTACAAATCATCACCCGATGAATCTGCAAAAGCAATGACTGCTCCCGTACTTCGAACAGAAATTTGGCATTCTTTGTCGTCAACAATTGTAGTTGTAATGCCCTTCTTACCGAGCTGTTTACAAGAAATTAGGTTAAACTTTAAACCTTTGGCATATCTTACATCACGTATTGGAGTTTCAACAGATTTCCCTTTTATGTTAAGCAACACGACAGTATCGCCAATCGCTGAGATTTGAAAATGGTCACCAGACGCAGTAACAACCTTTCCACCAGCATTGAGTTCCTTGACATTTGTTAACCAGTCCATGCGCCCGGTTAAGTGAACGGTCGCTCCGGAATTCACATACCAATCGTCAGTGTTGAATTTTCCAACCCCGAGTGCAGTGGTAGTGCTAACCTGTGTCATCAAACCTGTTTCAGATTTCTCTCTAAGAGATTTTTTAGCAGCACGACAGTCTACAGAACGGTGGCCAACTTTGTCACAGTTAAAGCATTTGCCACGGAACTTGCTACCCTTTTTCGGCGGACGTGTTCTGGTAGACAAAGCTGTCTCCTTACCAACATTCTCATAGCGTGCAGATTCGGCCAAGAGACGTTCCTTAACCAGATCTGTTGTGAGATCAGCCCCACAATTTTCTAACGCCATAATGAGTGGCTTATAACATTCAGGAAGGCTGACAAAAATTAAAGCAGCAAGGACACCGTCCTTGATCTCGTTGTCGATCGCTTTGAGCTGCTGTGCAAACAAAACTTTTTTATTTAAATACTCTGCCATGCTTTTGCAATCACAAAAGCGAACATTGACCAGCTGCTCAATAAGTGCGGCCACTCTGGAAAAACCTTTTGGCTCATAAACGTTTTGGAGCCGTAACCAGACCTCCTTTCCAGTTTTCAGCTCACGAATGTCTGTAAAAATTTGTGTTTTCACCCCAGACACAATTGCCGCCAAAGCACGCGACTCCTGTTTTGCATCAACCTTTGTGCCATCGACAAATTCCCATAATTCACAATTTATCAAATGAATTTTCATGGCGTACTTCAAATCGATGAAATTCGATCTACCATCTAGCTTCTCGAATGTTGCTGGAACAGATGTGTTCGCCATCATGAATTTTTCTACAAAGACGCCGGTGCCGTTTTCGTCTTGCTTATCAATTACGTCTGTTTTAGTTTTCTCAGATTCGTCCTCGGTACTATTGTTGCTCATCGGATTGATTAAATTTTCTAATCAATTAGTCTGACCATCTGGGCCCATAACCTGAAATTAAACGCAGTTTTAATTTGGTACAAAAAATAAATGTCTTTATTGAACTGTAGCTTTATAACGAATGAATAAATGAATAACTGCATTGAAGTGCTGATGTGCTGATATGTGCTGATGTGCTGATATGTGCTGATGTGCTGACGTCTGGCTGAAAATATATTTGCTAATATTGAGGTGCAAACACAGTTCAAAGTTCTGAGGACGTTAGTAGATGGCGTGTATCATTACGTATACTTAGGTGGTGTACGCATTTCAACAGAACAGACCCATTTTCAGCTTTCACCACACAATGGTGAAAAGCTTTTTGGTACAAATTGTGATCTTTTACTCCAACGCCAAGCAGGCAAAAAGAGAGAGTATGATATTGTATTTGACATTTAGTTTGTGTTTATATGAGACGAAATCTTGGTTTTGGCAGTGTGAACACTAATTTGAAATCTCAAAAGTTTTCAGCTGAAAACCCAGATTTTGCTTTGGTGGGAACATAGTATTACTTACAAAAAACAAAATCGATACAAAAGATACTCCATTATTAATATTTCAATGTTTACATTGTTGTATTATTTCATTTCGCGTCCATTAGTGGTGATGTGACAGAATATCAAACGTACGAGTGTGACAAGGAGGTTGAATTTGGCTCTGTTATATTTATTCTTTGTCTCATGTTCGAAACTAAATTCGAACAAACTCATTTCACTTAAATAGCTGAATCACTTTTGCAAGTGAAGTGAGATGAGTCGGTGAGTAAGGCGAGTCATCTCATCTCACTCGCTGAAATAGCTGAATCTCGGCACAGTTGTTTTTATTTGCCACCATTTATCGCATTTAACTATAAACGAGTCTCGAATGAAGAAGCGCCATCTTTTAAAAATACACGAAATAGACCAAAACTATGGAGAGCATAGGTGAGCTTCAGAACTTTGGTACTAGATGTAAAAGTCAAAGCTGGACAAAGGGAAAATTATGGCAAATAACCTTCAAGCTATTTCGGTGCCGAGATTCAGCTTTTTCAGCGAATGAGATGAGATGACTCGCCGAATCATCTCCCTTCACTCGCAAAAGTGATTCAGCTATTTAAGTGAAATGAGTTTGTTCGAGTTTAGTTTCGAACATGAGACAAAGAATAAATATAAAAGAGCTAAATTCTACCTCCTTGTCACACTCGTTACGCAAAACGAAATGAAACAACAAATACAACAATAGGCGTGTTTTTTTGGGATTTTATTATACATAGTACAGTGAGAAATTTCCATAAAAACGCATCCGCAGTGACCTATATTTTTTTATTTGCAATATTGTACGCCTGAACAGCTGTCACGACACAAAAGTGAATTTTGTGAAGTTAAATGTAGAAATAAACCAAAACTATTAACAAAAACTAACATATTAGCAAGTTAAATGGGAAATATAACTATATATTTATATAATTTATGGTTTTAATCAAATTTTTGTGTCCCTTTTTTCTTTATTTGCCGTTTTCAGATACGAACATCGATTTTGCAGCTATAAAAAAAGAAAAGGGGTAGGGGTATGTTGGTAGACTATGGTCAAAGTAAAAAAGTCATGATTTAGTCTGCTATTACACGAAGACTTTTTAGTTGAGATTTTTCGAAATTTAATATTGTGAAAGTGAAATCAAATTTTGTTTTCTTATTTGCACTCATTTAAATTTTGAAAAAATTCATGACTCAAAAGTCGTCGTATAATAACAGACTCAATACACATGGAGTAGATGACTTTATTAGCGATAATTTTATAAAATACAATAAGGACTTGATTGTATGGCTAATTTTAATGCATTTACCTAGTTTTCCACTGGAAAGTTTTTAACTCACCATTTTTACCGGATTAACTGAGTACATTAGTAGCCAAATAAGCCTGAACCCTCCTTGAACTTCAATTAGTTTCAGCTGTACTAGCTGGTTCAAAATTTGATCCATGGTTCAGCATTTGTGACTCATCGATTTTATCGGATCTACTGAAGTGCAACGATGATTCCAAGGTTCAAGTGTATTGTAATAACAATTTCAAGCTTGACCATTGTTGAAACTCAGTTAAACTCCCGAAATCAGTGAGCCAAAACAATTGAACCACGCATCAGAGCTTGAACCACGTTTGTACAAGTAGCCTTTCCACCAAAAGCAGTGACTTAAAATACAAAATACTACAAACTGGTCCCTATAGACCAAAAAGAGCTTTTCATATGAGCTGCGAATAGTGAATTTTGAAATGGGAATGATCGTGAATGTTGACCTTCCATTCCCTTGAGTAATTTGTTTGGTTGCCTATAGAAGAAAATGTGAAGAAAAATGCTTTGTGGAATGCGTCTTGATGTTGTGGTTTGCGAATTATCGTTTGACAGTCGGCAGAATATATCTTGTTTGTCACTAATAAATAAAAATGCTAAATTTTGCACTTTTAACTAATTTAAGGTAGCGTTTTTTTTAGCATAGCATATGATAGGATGATTTTTTCATTTTGTCAAAAAGGTAAAACAAAACAACCATGCACTTACAAACGACCCTGTTTAGGCTGTAATTGCTCACTAGCCACCATGACGTAAATTTATGGGTGAAATTTTCTCTTCACCGATTTCTTCTACAAAAACATGGTCTTGACGAAGTGAAAGGTAACAGTCTAAACAGGGCCATTCATTCAACATAATTCTACTCTACGAACATAGCCATGGAGAATTCGAGACACATAAAAGAACCAGTCGTACCAATGACGACACTCAAAAATCCTATTCAAATGAGTTCTATACTCGAATAAACGTCAAAGGTTTATCGGCAGCAAGATTCTACTTTAACTTTTATCAGCAGCGATTTTGCTGCCGATGCTGTTTTTATAATTCATATAAAATTTCACTGTGCTGCGGATAGCTTTTCCAATAAAACATACCTAATGTAAACATTGGAATCTTTAATAATGGAGTTTGGAGTACCTATCTTTTGTTTCAACAATTTTTTTGTCATAATTAAAGTTTAATGTGAGTTTCACCCTTGAGAAATAAAAAGTTTAAAAAAGTCGAAAGTGAATAGAATATACATTTATTTAATAAATGTATGTGCATATGTTAATAAAATAAAATTAAAGAATCAATAAAAGGGTGGTTGTTTTTATCTACGTTGTTGGTTTTTATTTCGTTTCCTATCCATGAATAGGAATTCTTGAGAAAAGCACACATACCTATCAAAAACTGGAAATTACCAACACATACACCAAGTCACTGCGGAAATATCTGGCGAGTAATCTGACATTTCATTTCGCTCACTCACTCCCTTTTGCTAACTGAATCGATTTTCGACGAAAAGTGACTCATCTCACTCACTCCCTGCGACTTCGAATTAGCTGAATCTCGGCACGGGAGTGATATAAAGGGAAGATTGAACCGAGCACAAGAAATAAAAGCCCGACTTGTTTCGATGAAATTTAAAAGCAGAGAGAAAGTTCATTATTATGCTATGTTCCCACCAAAACGAAATCCGAGATTTCAGCTAAAAAATTTCGAGATTTCAAATGGGTGGAGCAGAATTTCTTGGAGATTTCGTTGAAATCCAGAGTTTTTATTGAGATTTCGTTTAAATTTCTATGAATTGTTTTCCCAGCAGTTCAAAATATGAAAAATTTTCAACCGAAATCTCGGATTTCGTTTTGGTGGGAACATAGCATTAGATAGATTATAAAAGTACTAGACTTACAAATATGTAAGGAGTTGCCAGTAATTTAGTTTTAGTTTACTCTATTACAATAGGGAGCCTGTAAAATAAGAATAAAAGCGCATATCTGGCTGACAGACACTTTTTTGCTTCGTGAATGAATAAAATTGATTGTTATAACAGTGAAGTGAAAAATAAAGTTGGTAAATTAATTTCAGTGATAAAAATAAATTGTTTTGTAGTGAGAAAACTAGTGTTTTATTTTTTGAAATAAGTAAGTGGTGATTTTAAATAAAGCAAATAAGTTTAATTAATTAGTCGATTTATATTTCTTGAGCGCTCAGTAATTTTCAGCCGTTCTTTGACTGAGCAGGATAATAAAATAAAACAGGGATTTCTTGAATAGAAGCCAAAACAACTCTCTTTTTCTTTTCCTCTTATGCAAAGTGCTACAAAAATTACTGAGCAAGTGAATCTAAAAAAAGGAAACTTTTAGTTGCTCACCTGAGCAACTTTTTGTTGCTCAGAATTCAAGTTCATTGGGCTATATAGGAGAGTGCCCACTAGGTAACTTACTTTTTGCCGGCAATTTTAAGTTGCTTGCACTCACCCACTAAGCAAATTTGTTTCCGGCAAATTGATCTTAAATTATGCTCCCACCAAAATGAAACCCGAGATTTCGGTTGAAAACTTTTGATATTTCAAGTTCATGGACATTTCAAAGAAAACTCTAGATTTTAAGGAAATCTTAATGAAATCCCGCACAAACAATTCGTGATCTCCAAATTTTCAGCTGAAATCTCAGATTTCGGTTTGGTGGGCGAACATAGCAGTATTACTCTTAAGATTTTCAGATTTTCAGATTTCTGAATTTTCTAATCTTCTTATTGGCCAGCTAGAATACACAAAGTATGTATAGCAACAGTAAAATCGCCAAAATCAAACTTAATCCTC
The DNA here is from genome assembly GCA_963921185.1 of Dasysyrphus tricinctus. Classification (NCBI taxonomy): domain Eukaryota; kingdom Metazoa; phylum Arthropoda; class Insecta; order Diptera; family Syrphidae; genus Dasysyrphus; species Dasysyrphus tricinctus. The sequence continues at coordinate 268,300,893 of OY992530.1, forward strand.
TGAACTGAGTTAATAATTTAAAGGTTCTCCCAAACCAACGTGAATTCGAGTGAATCATTCACAATAGTAAAAATATGAAATACATAACGCTAAACAACAACAAAAAACTGGCGAATGTTTCGAGTTGGTTTCGGAAAGCCTTTAAATCCAAAATTAACTAAATTAAAATTTTTGTTTCCATTTTCATTTTTTTATTCCCAACGAAACGAATTAAAACAAAGCAACTCTATTTGCTCGGAGTTGCTGGCAGTTCCGGGAAACTAAAAGTTGTCAGCAACTAAGTTGCCCAGTGGGCGCCAGGCCTTAGTAAATTTGATTGAAGGGAAATTGATTCACCCTGTATGTTTTCCATCTTATTCAATATTGAATGACACGACCAAACGTCAGTGTAATTTACATCTCGTTCGATACTCGATTTATGTTCCCCAAATCATCTACTTCACTTCGACTTCATTTTCATTCTGCAATTTTTTGTGGCCTGTATATTTGGGACAAGTTGGCATTTGTGTGATTCTCCCTGCCAGGCGCAAACGTAGTAAAAAAAAGTTAAGGAAGTAACAGAACATACCACACATCATAAAAAAATACCTACTGTGCAAAAACTAATTACATATATTAAAAAACAAAAAGAAACTCAAGAAAAACTTCCCTAACTCGTGAAAAAATTCCAAGTTTGAAGCTTCTAATAAAAATTCCACAAAGAAGTTGCATGCAAGAGTCACGAAAGTCGAACAAGAAAATTCAGAGGAGCCACATAAAAGTAGATTGTGGAGCACCATCATTGTCATCGATTGAGAAAAAAGGGGGCGGCGGTACGTAAAATATCACGCACTACAATTTTACAAAGTCAAACAATTTCCTCAACTAAGATGAACATCAAATAGTTCCAGTGTGATAAAAAATAGTGAAGAAATTGTTTAAAAGAAAAAGATAATAAAACCAATAACACGCCCTTTTTGTTGCAAATAAGAAATCTCTGGATTTATTAAAATTAATACTCTTGTGATCCAATAAGACTAACTACTCACTCACCATTCAAAACCATCCCTTCCTTTCGTTATTTTCGATTTGGATTAAACGGAGACTAGCAGGAGATCTCCAATATATTGAAATCTCAGAAAACGTATAAACTTGATTTAAACATAAAAAAAAAAATTGTCGGCAACAAGGCCGAGAGAATCTGAAAGTGCGAGTCCATTGATATATTTTGATTGATTTCCAATTGAAAAACAAGAATCTTTATTGAAGGAGCACTGTGAGGAGCAGAAGTGCGAGAAAGAGAAAGGGGAAGAGTTTATTAGTTCAACAGCAGGAACCTAAACAGCCTAATCATTGCTATGGCAGGGCAAACGATGCAAGACAGATTTTTGGCCGCTAGACACAGTTTAGCTGGTCAAGGTCTGGCAAAATCAGTATGTAAGGCGACAACGGAGGAACTGATTGGCCCGAAGAAGAAGCATTTGGACTGTAAGTACCTATCTAATTTTTGTACTTCCTTCTATTCTTGTAACTCGCTACTATTATATCACATTATTCTGAGTGGTGATTTACTATTTTTTTCAACAAAATTTCAATCACATAAAAGTTGGGACCATTTTAAAAGAGATAACAAATGTTATTTCGGTTGTTTGCGTTAAAAATACAGAAAACACCCCTATTTCGCTAACAACAACAATGATATTTAATCTTAATTTGTCATTGTTTTCTGCATATTCAATGTCCATTTACAAAATGTCTATATTGTGAGTATTGTAATAATATTCCCGATGATGGAATTGAGAGAACTTTAAAGAGGCGGAGGTGGATTTTCCATGTAAAAAGCGATAAGAAGTTCTGCTTTTTGCCTTCGGTCTTAAATCAGAAAGAGAAACATTTCTTTTCGCTCATAATAATCGACAAGTGCCATATAAATATGTATATCGATTGATTTAATTTCTTTTTGTTTCGTTGTTGTTTAAATATTTTGGTGAACAAGTTTATTTGCTGGCAATAATAATAAAGCTACTCTTGTCAGCTGTAAATGAAATCCCAGGTCAGCAGAATGCGATAAAAATTGGCTCATTGAAATATTTACTTAATTTAAATCTACGATTATGCATCCATCCACAGGTTTTGCTTAAATATTGAACAAGAATAATTAACTAGTTTATTTATAATTTTTGTCTCCAAGAACCGGTTGAAATAGCTATAAATCTAGGGTAAATACTTAATATTGAACTTGAACAAAATTTGAAAAGAAAATTCTTCTGTTTATGTGAAGTGACTGAATATAATTCAATTAATAGTTCAAATGTGCTCAATTCCTCAATAATCGGTCGATTAAAATAAAAATAAAAACAATCGTGGTAAGTCCGAAAAACATCTTGTGTTTACAATGTCTCAGAACCACGATAATAGTCTTAAATCTAAAATTCCAAAATAGGTTTTTCAAATACTATAGTGATTTTTATGTAAGTCGGTTATTACCGCTGAGTCTTAAAAGAGTACGAAACTCATCTAATGATGAGCCTAACCATCGTATCTGGCGAAACTCTCTTAGGGGTATCTTTTAGAGATCATTCCGTCCCAAGAAAATCTTAAGACAGAAATCAACGCAAGGGGGATCAGCATTTGGAAATGGGAAGTTCTTTGAACATAATGAATGGTATAAACGCAGGTGATGAGAAAGGTAAAGGTAAACTTACTTTCATCAGAAATCCAGGCCAATCTGTTATCGGCTATCTCTTCATGTCCACTGATATTGTCTGTATTTTATTTAATTTTGAAGTGGATAGTCAGATTTTTTCCGACCATTTGCCATTGATAACTGCTTTTATCTCTACAGAATCAGATAACCAATTACAGCTCGAAAATTAAAATTCACTTCTTCCAAAACTTAAAGGAAAAAAAAAAAAAAAACTAGTGAAAACGTATCAAACTAATTATTTAAATCGGAGTATAACAGCACAAGGATTTCATGAGCATGCACCAGCGATTGAAGTTTTGCAGAGCGTAATCAACAGCAAACTCGCACTTTTCAACCTGGAACCTGCAAAATTAAATAGCCTTAGAGTGATTAGGATTGTGAGTCTGCACAGAAGATATCCTTTGCAATTTTGCACCTATACCGAAATTTAAATGCCAATTCTTTGAAAAAAGATTGAAAAAGAGTTAATTTTGCCAAAAAACAAGCAGATAGTTTAACATTGTAAAAGCTCCTCGAAATTTTGGAAAGGAATAGAAAATATAAAAGGAAAAACTTTCGCAACAAAAACACTTTTACCTGCAGCAACACTACGACACGATTTCGAAGGACACTCACAAAAGTGTATAATGACATTTTCACAACAGGCGAAACAACGGAGGCTTTCCGAAAATCTACCCTTTTCCCCATACTAATAAAGAAGACAGATTGGTTCCTTGGGTTTTAGGATTGAAACAAGGATAGGTTAGGTTAGGTTAGAAGGGGTGATGATACGGCAAGCCGCAACATCTCACTCGGATCTCCGTGGATCCATTGCGTTCCCCAGGATTAAGGTAGGTAGGTATGAGGAAGGTGGGTGATCGGGGATAGTTTAGGTGTGGGATGCCTCCCTGAACCATCCTGAATTCTGAATGAATTTCAGGATATTCTTTAGTGGCAAGGAAGAGATGTCGCCCATTTCGTCGAAAAAATATTCTCCGAGGGCTTCTTTTCTAGTTCTAGCTAAGCTGGGGCATTCGCAAAGGAAATGGGATGAGCCCTCTTCCGCCTCTTCATCTTGACACCCTCTACATAAGTCCGATGGGCTAATGCCCATTCTCCTCATGTGGGTTCCCATTGAGTTGTGTCCCGTTAGGATTCCAACTAGGAGCGATAGTTGAGGTCTGCTTATCTTTAGTAAATATTCAGTTTTTTTCTTCGAAATATTCGGCCATAAATTTCTTGAAACCCGACAAGTGTCAATTGATGACCATCTGACGTCTGCAGCTTCGAGGAAATTCTGGTGAATTTCACTTTTTACCTGCTCCAGTGGCACAAGTATAGAAGATTCGACCTGGCTCGGATCGAGAGATGATCCGTTTTTGGCCAGTTCATCTGCCATTTCATTCCCCATAATATCACGATGTCCTGGGACCCATTTTAGGGTAACAGTGTTCGTTGTGCCTAGAGATCTAAGCTCAATCCGACAACGATCCACCAGTTTGGACTTTACAGTGATTGAAGAAATGGCCCTAATGGCCGCCTGGCTATCTATGAAGATGTCGATATTACTATTGACTACTTCATAAGAGATTAGATATTTCGCGGCTTCGCAAACTGCAAGCACCTCCGCTTGGAATACACTGCAAAAGTTTGGAAGCTTCATTGATCTGTTGATAGGTGGGTTTACCGAGTAGATACCTGACCCTACCCCCTCTTTTGTTTTAGAACCGTCAGTAAACACCGAAACATGATTTGCATTAATGACCCTGTTTTCATTCCAGAATTCCCTTGTTGGGATATCTGTCATGGCCACTGGGTTAAAATCTATGTGTGGTGTGATGTAGTCTGTTTGAGTGTCTATGTCCGTAAAGTTCGTTATTATTTTATGACCGTAGTGGCCTCTTTTCCAGTTATTAGACTGTTTAAGTCTTAAAGCACTTTTGGCCGCCATCTCTTTTGTAAATAGATCGAGTGGGGCTAGTGAAAGGAATGTTTCTAGGGCTGCCGTTGGTGTAGTTCTCATAGCACTGGCTGTGCCGATACACGCTATTCTTTGGATTTTTGTCATGGTCTTAAGATTGGTTTCCTTATCTAAGGCTGGCCACCAGACCATGCATGCGTACGTAAGAATTGGCCTTATAATGGCTGTGTACATCCAATGAATGGTTCTGGGGCTGGGACCCCATCTTTTACCAAAAATTCTACTGCAAGTGTAGAAAGCTATTGAGGCTTTTTTCTCTCTTTCTTTTATATTTTCTTTCCAGTTTAGTTTACGATCAAGAACAACGCCAAGATATTTGGCAGTACCCGAAACCTGTAACGGAATTCCGTCAATGGTTGGCGGGACTATGTTCGGAATATTACGTTTCCTCGTAAACAGCACCAGTTCTGTCTTTTGTGGGTTAACGCTAAGTCCGCAGCTACTGGCCCAATCACTGAGCTTGTTAAGGGCCGTTTGTAGGAGCTCGCACAGGGTAGGGGCAAATTTTCCTGAGGCCATTAACACAATGTCATCGGCATATGCCACGACCTTGATACCACTCAGATTTAATTTTAATAAAATCTGGTTGACAACAAGAAGCCAAAGCAGAGGAGATAAGACTCCACCCTGTGGAGTACCCCTACACGTCCTTACTTTTAACTTGCTATCGCCCATTTCCACATTAATAAGTCTCGTTTGGAGCATGGAGTCAATCCACTTTATCAGTATCGGATCAATACCCATAGAGTTTAGGGCTTGTCGAATTGCACTGTTGTCGACATTATTAAAGGCCCCTTCTATGTCGAGGAATGCTACTAGAGCAAATTCCTTGAAATGAATTGATTTTTCGATTGTGCCGACCACTTCATGAAGCGCCGTCTCAACAGATTTGCCCTTCATGTATGCATGCTGGGCCTGCGAGAGCACGCCATCATTCAGTTTAAGGCGAATATTAGTTTCAATTAGCCTTTCCAAGGTCTTGAGAAGAAAAGAGGAGAGGCTTATAGGCCTGAAGTCTTTCGGTTTGGTGTGGGTGGGCTTGCCAGCTTTCGGTATGAAGATGACGTTGACTTCTCTCCAACTAGAGGGAATATAGGTGATGTTAAGACAACCCCTAAATATGTCCACTAGAATTGGAACAATTATGTCTTTAGAGCTTTGGAGCATAATTGGGATTATTCCATCAGGCCCTGGAGACTTGTATGCTGAGAAGGAGTCAATGGCCCAAGCCACCTTTCTACTATCTACTATTTGGGTACCTATGTTAGAGATTTCACTTATGTTGGGGCCTCTGTCCACAGAAGGTGTATCGATAGTACATCCTGGGAAGTGAGTGCTTAAAAGTGACTCTAAAGTTTCGGAGCAGGAGTCCGTCCAGGTTTCATCAGGTCTTTTTAAAAAGCCTGGAGGGATGTGAACCTTAGACATTACTTTCCTGAGCCTGGCAGTTTCATTTGTTGACTCAATGTCTGTGCAAAATGATTGCCAGGCTGCTCTTTTTGCATAGGTTGTTCGATTTTTGTACATGTTTTTACTGATCTTGAAGAGATCCCAGTCAGCTGGTTCATTACTACGCTTTGCTCTGTTGAAAAGCCTCCTTGAGTTTTTTCTGAGGACTGACAGCTCTTTTGACCACCATACGGGGTTGAGTTTGCCTTTTCCTTTGGTTATGGGGCAAGAGCTTTCAAAAGCATTAATAATGGCTGACGTTAGTTCACTAACATGCTTTTCAATCAGCGAGTAATTTGTCAGTGGTTGATTTTCATAACGACCCAAAGATGAGGCCAATCTTGTATTGAAGGCTTCCCAGTTTGTTTTTCTGGGATTTCTATAGGGTTTTGGAGTTTCAATTTTATGCTCTATTTGGAATATTATCATTCTATGGTCTGAGAATGTAACATTACTTGCGACCTTCCAGTTATTAACTGCGATCGAGTCGGAGTTAGTAGAAAGTGTCACATCGAGCACCTCTCTTCTGTTTCTAGTAACGAAGGTTGGTTCGTTACCTTTATTTAAAATCAACAAATTTTCTTTAATGATAAATTCAAAAAGTGACTCACCTCTTTTATTTGTGTCCGTACTCCCCCATTGTAGATGATGAGCATTTGCGTCACAGCCAACTAGGAAGTCCCAACCTTTCTTACCTGTTGTTGTAACGAGGTCATCAAAAGCGGTTGACGGCGGTGGCCCCGGTGAATCACCTGGCATGTAGACGGAGGCTAAGATCAGGGGCGGGGCCCCCTTTCTTTCGCACTTCACCGTCGTCATGTCTGCACTACTATGGGAAGATAAGAGGAAAAGATTTAAACATTTTTTCGCCACTATACATGTCCGATAGTTACCTTCTGTAGGCCCTTTATAAAAGTAGAGGATATAATCCTTGGACCTGAGTCCGCAGATCCTGCCGCTGTTGATCCAGGGCTCCTGAATAAGGGCGATATCAATATCATCTTTTGACAAAATAAGGATGCAATATCTGCCTTTCAGTTTTTTGCTTTTACTTTGAAGAATTAATAAAAGACTTACCGTGTGGTTTCTCATCAAAATACTGATATACGCAGACGATCTAGTTTTTTAGCCGAATCGCCAGAGTCTCTTCAGCTAATGATACACAAATTACAAGATTACTGTTTGAAGTGGAACCTAACTGTTAACCTCAACAAATCAAAAACAATGGTCTTTCGGAGAGGTACACGACGACTTCCTTCTAACGAAAAATAGTATTATGAAGTAGAGTCTATCGAAACTGTAAAGAAATACCAACCCTTGGGTTACACTGTGACAAGCAACTTGAACCTGGAAAAGCACTTAGCCAAAAACATTCTTCGTCCAAAAATGCGATTTGGACGGTGTGGGAAAATATTTATGGAAATAAAGACCTATCATTTAGCGCAAAATATAAATCGGAATCTTGAGGTAACTTCTAAAGGGACAATTTTGACTACCATACACAACACCTATCTACATGCTACTCATTGAAAACAGACTGTATCTTACATCTCTATAATTTCACTTTAATTACATTATCAAACTCAAGTACAGTCACGAAGTTAAAGTTGCAAGAAAGATTGCAGTCTCTATAATTAGGTAGCAAACGGAAGGAATGGAAGAATTTAGCAGACTTCTGTGAACTCTTTTTCAATCTAAATTTGGAATATTTCGCAGAATGGAGGCTATTTCTTAACAACCTACTTGAAAATCTCCATTCCAATCCAAAACTAACCCCCAGTTTCACAGTCTCGTTTAAACCTTGAACTGAGTTCAATTGTTCTGCTGAACTAAAGTTTAAACCAAAAGTGGAGTTTAAACTCGCACTGTGAAACTGGGGGTAAGAGATTTTTATCCTGAACTCTAGCACGATCAATGAGAATCCATTTCTTCAACAACAACCTTTACATTGAAACATCATTTATATTCTGAGCAAGACTTACGACGACTTACCTTCCACTTAACTGAAATAGCTATAACTCCAGCCTATAAACTTGGTGTTTTTTTTTCGCAGCATGCACTTCATTTGTACCTACGGATTTCTATTAACGAACAAAAACTCCACTTTAATTAAACAAGAACTGTCTACATATGTAGTAGGGACAGAGTGGTCAATCGCTAAGCTCGCTTCGCCATTACAAGTTCATAACTAATTCAACCAAAATTAACTAATCCAAGCTCTACCGCCTCCAATAGATACTGCATGTTTTCATTTCCTCAGAACTTACCACAATGTTATGGCGGGGATGTAAACTTAAAAAAATCTCTAGAAAGGGCTGAAGGAGAGGGTGCCCCGAAGGTTGCAACCCATTAAAACTGCGCAAGATGATGCTGCCCCCAAATTGATGAAAACGGTTTCATTTAAATGTGTGACTGGCAGCATTGTGTTGTTTCCAGCAAAGTTGCCCTAACATGCACCCGCTTATGCAAGTTTTGTTGTAAGCCTGGGCGGTGTTGCGTAAAATGCACTTTTAAATGAGGACGACTATGATATAGAATCAGGGAAGATACTGAAAATTTCTTAGAGCTCCATAGTGTCGTTTGTGTTTGTTGTACAAATACAATTTGATAATTTTTTATTTTGATAATTTCTAGGAAATTTTGTTTTCTACAAGCTACAAAAGTACTTTTTTCCTTAAAAATATACCAGAAAGAAATTATAGGCAAAAACCTGAAAAGAGCCAATTTTCTTTGTTTTTTTATTATTTTGAAGGGGACAGAGGAGGCGTGGTTGTAGATTTTTTAAATTTTGTTCTAACAACCATTTCTAATAACATTAACAGCCATATTATTCACTCAATTAATCCAGTTTTAAATTTACACCTTGGTTAAAAGTGAGTTAAGTCTCAAAAGTTCAACCCAAGCGCATAATATTCACTCTTTAAACCCGGTAATAAACCCTATTTATTAAACTTTATCGCGTTACGCCCGATTAAATTTTAACTGCCCTCCAGGGAGCTGTTAAAGTAGTTTAACCCAAGTGTAAACTAGATTTTCAGTATATTCACTCATTTTAGCCAAGCAAAGTCACGTTTGAAGTTTTTACCCACATATTATATTATTAAAGATAAAATAAAATAAAAACAAAAAAATAAAATGGACTTTATACTTACTTACTTACTTAAGGTGGCGCTACAGTCCGGGGTGGACCAGGGCCTCAACCAACAAGCTTCTTCCAGCCGGCTCGGTTTCTAGCTAGCTGTCTCCAGTTTCGCACGCCAAGTTGGTTGAGGTCCTCTTCCACTTGCGTGCGCCACCTTTTACGCTGTCCACCTCTACTGCGTTGTCCCACGGGGTTGGATTCAAAGACTTTCCGGGCCGGAGCATTGGTGTCCATTCGCTCTAGATGACCCAGCCATCTCAGTCGTTGGCTTTTCACTTTTGTGGCTAGGTCGGTGTCGCTGTACAGCCCATACAGTTCGTTGTTGTATCTTCTTCTCCATTCCCCATCTATGCAGACGGGACCAAAAATCACCCGGAGAATTTTCCTCTCAAAACAGCCTAACGCGTTCTCATCCACTGTTAGCAGTGTCCATGCCTCTGCACCATACATCAGGACCGGGATGATAAGCGTCTTATACAGGGACAGTTTAGTTGCTCGAGAGAGGGCTTTGCTTCTCAATTGCCTTCTTAGCCCAAAGAAACAGCGATTGGCAAGAGTAATTCTGCGTTTGATCTCAGCGCTGGTGTCGTTCGCTGAGTTTATAGCGGATCCTAGGTAGACAAAGTCTCTGACTACCTCAAAATTATAGCTGTCTATAGTGACGTTCTGTCCGAGACGTCGGTGTTGGGTGTCCTTTCTTGTGGACAGCATATATTTTGTTTTGCTTTCATTCACCGTTAAACCCATCTTCTTGGCTTCCTTCTCAATGCTCACAAAAGCACCACTGACATCACGCTTTGTTCGTCCGATTATGTCAATGTCGTCAGCGTAAGCGAGTAATTGGACGGACTTTTGAAAGATTGTGCCTCTGGTGTTGACGTGAGAGTTTTGCACTATTCTTTCAAGAACGATGTTGAAGAAGTCGCATGACAGCGCGTCGCCTTGCCTAAAACCTTTTTTGACATCAAAGGTGTCGGTGAGGTCTTTGCCGACCTTGATGGAGCAGCGTGCATTCTCCATCGTCATCCTGCACAAACGGACGAGTTTGGCAGGGATGCCAAAACTAGACATTGCTCTATATAGCTCGTCTCTATAGATGCTGTCATACGCGGCCTTGAAATCGATAAAAAGGTGGTGGGTATCGATTTGGAACTCCTGGGTTTTCTCCAAGATCTGCCGTAGTGCGAATATTTGGTCGATGGTGGACTTCCCTGGCCTAAAGCCACACTGATATGGACCTATCAGGTTGTTGACGAATGGCTTCAGGCGTTCACAAAGTACGGCAGAGAAGATCTTGTAGGCGATATTAAGAAGACTGATGCCTCTGTAGTTGGTGCAGTCCAGAGGATCGCCTTTCTTGAGGATCGGGCAAACAATACTGAGGTTCCAATCATCGGGCATGCTTTCTTCCGACCATATTTTACAGATGAGCTGGTGCATACTCCTAACCAATTCATCGCCAGCCGCTTTGAATAGCTCAGCCGCAAGGCCATCAGCTCCAGCAGCTTTATTGGACTTAAGTTTTAATATGGCTATCCTCACTTCGTCAAGATCGGGTGGACGGAATTGTTGGCCTACGTCGTCCAGGTTGAATGGTGCAATTTGCATGGTAGCGGAATTCGGTTCGTCATCGCCGTTATACAATTTGCAGAAATGATTTTTCCATATCCTCAGCACCGACTGCGTTTCCACCACGATGTTCCCCTGATCGTCCTTGCAGGCTTCGGTTCGGGGTTTGTAACCTTGGGAGGTTCTTTTTACTTTTTGGTAAAACTTCCGAACTTCATTCCTGCAGTGGCATCCCTCTAATTCCTCGATCGCGCGCTTCTCATGCTCTTTCTTTTTCTTTCTGAGAAGCTTGTGTTCCTCTTTCCTCTTCTGCTCGTAGAGCTCGCGAGCAGCTCTGGTCCTTCTATGCAGCGCCGCTTTGTATGCCTGTTGTTTGGCTGCATGTACTTGCCGGCATTCCTCGTCGAACCAGGGGTTTCGCTGTGGTGGTCGTGCGAAGCCCAGCACGTCAGAGGCGGCATCTCTGATGGCTTCCTGGCAGTTTTTCCACTGGTTCTCGATGTTTGCAGTTGGCGGCAAAGGACTAGTTAAAAGGGCGCGAGAGACTCGATCGGAAAAGGACCTGGCGATTTCTTGCGACTGTAGCCGTCCGACGTTGAACTTCCTGACAGTATTTCCCTGTTTTGGCTTTGGTCTGGATATCCGTAGCATTACCTTTGCTACAACGAGGTAGTGGTCCGAGTCAACGTTGGCTCCTCGGAACGTTCGGACATCCTTGATACTGGAGGAGTGCCTTGCGTCGATCGCAATGTGGTCAATTTGGTTGGCGGTTGATTGACCAGGAATTCGCCATGTCCCCTTATGAATATCGAGATGCGGGAACTGCGTACTAGCTACCACAACGTTTCGCCCCGCAGCAAAGTCGATTAGCCTGAGTCCGTTATCGGAGGTGGTGTCGTGCAGGCTGTATCTTCCGATTGTGCCACCAAAGACGTCTTCTCTTCCTAGTTTGGCATTAAAATCACCCAAGACAATTTTAATGTCATAGCTAGGGCATTGCTCATATGTCTTGTCCAGGAGCTCGTAGAACTCGTCCTTGGTGTCGTCATCTTTCTCCTCTGTGGGGGCATGCGCGCATATGAGGCTGATGTTGGCGAATTTAGCCTTGATGCGAATTGTCGTGAGGCGCTCGTTCACATAATTGAAACTCAAGACCTCTTGCCTCAGTCTGCCTCTAACAACAAATCCACATCCAAAAATACGCTGCCCTAGTGGTCGGTAACAGTCACCGTAGTATACATCGCAGTCTTTCAGTTTTCTTTTGCCCGGCCCATCCCATCGCACTTCTTGGATGGCGGTGATGTCTGCTTTGTAGCAGTCTAGGGCCTCCGCTAAATGTTCGGCTGCACGTGGTCTATAGAGAGACAGAACATTCCACGTGCAGATCCGAAGTTCGTTGTCCTTATTTCGTTTGCTTGGTTCGTCAACAGTAAATCCGTCCGTATCCGAGGCTTGTTGATGCTTCGCAACTAAAATAGCTTTACGTGGCCGGGAAGTCACCCCGACGGCACGACCCCCAACCTGGAGGACCAGACCCTATATATATAACTCCAAGGGCGGGGAGCCGGATTAACCGCTCCTTATAGGCCTGAGCTCCGAATATGTCGTAGTAGCCCGTATAAGGTGTTCACTAAGTAGTTCATCCTAACTGGAACTGTAGACGCCACCGTTGATTCCATCTTGAGAATTCTTCCGCTGCCGCCTGGATGAAGGAGAAGTGCCTTAGTGGGAACACTCCTCCCCCCCTCTCTCGTTTGCTGCCCCCTAAAACCGTCCACAGGGATTGGAACCCCATCTTCAGTTAAAGGTACTAGGCACCCGATGTTCACCGCGGGGAGGTGAGAGTAGGAGTTGATAGACAGAGGTTCGCTTTGAAACAAAGCTTGTGGACGCTTGTGTCCTCTTGAATGCACATGTCTACCCTTTGAACATCCAAAATGGACTTTATAAATGAAATATATATGAAATGGGGATGTCTTCGTCGTCAGAAGATGAATTTCTGGACCAGATGGAGAATCAACGTCGTTCTTGTCGAGTGTACCACATGTACAAGCGGGCTTGCGTCGATGATTATGATGATGTGGATTTCCGGAAATATTTTCGGTTTTGTAAAAACGTTTTCCTCTTTTTTTATCATCTTCCCGCTCGGTGTTATTGCTTCCATAACCACCACCTTTTTTGTATCAATTTATTATAAATTGAGATAAACTAATAGACAATAATTTCAGTTTTGATTTGTTTTTTTTTTTTTCAAACGCCAATTCGATTTTTAAAATTTTGAACGAAAAAAATTGAAATACAACAAACAAGAAATGAAGAAACAGGAAACACATGCTGGCAAATGTCAAATTATTGTCATTCCGTATGTTTAAAGTCGGTTTATAGTCAAGTTAAAACAATTTTACATCCGGTTGTAATGAATTTTAAAACCAGCGAGTTTAATGCGCGTTTTGAGTAAATATTATGAAGAAAAGTTTAAATTGAAAAGATTAAAAAATGCGAGTTAATAGGACAGGTTTAAAATTCACTTGAACCTTACTTACACCTGAAGTGAATAATATAGCTGTTATTAATAATTTAGAACCAAAGCGGAAAATTTTCCGAAAACCACTCAGGTAAACACATAATGCTTAGAAATTTCGCTGCTCTCTATCTTCTTAGAGACTAACTACAGAGATTTTGACCTATGACAACAATTGTTCAAAATTGCGAGGTCAATATTTCTTCGATGCACACTTTTTCCTTACGACCAATAGGCATTGAAATAAATCGATGTGAAAAAAATGTACGTCAAATTGTACACCTATTCGACACGTGTTGTTATTGTTATTGGTTTCACACCTCAAAGGCTATTATTGATATGACTTACAATGCTACGCAAATGACTTGACTTTTTATATCGTTGGTTCTCGGTCTATACATAAAATATTTTGTTGTTGAAGAAACTGGTTCCTCTTCGGCTCTTTTGGTCACTTATGGTGCAATTAAACTAAGCTATTTCATTTACTTCCCGACGTTTCAACAGGGATTGCTGTCTTCTTGAGGGAATTTTTATTGAAACAATAAATCACAAACACAGTTGAACAAATTTGTACAAATACATTTGAAAATTAAAATTGATTTGATTTTGAATAAGAAAACTTACGTATGAAGTTAAAAAAATTATTTTAAGTTAATTTTTATATACAAAAAATATAGGGTCTGTTTCACATTGTCTGAGTAAAGTTTTGACTAGTTATTCCACGCATAAATTCTGAGGCAGGGTCATACGTTCACAAATAAGAAATAAAAAATAGTTTGTGAATTTATAACCCACCAGGTGGGTCATAAAACATAAGACAATAATTATGAATTTATCTTTGGTGGACTTATTACCCTGTGCTAATATTTATGTGTCGGATATCTAATCAGAACTTTACTTAGACATTGTGAAACTCTTTATAAATAAAAAATTTATGGCCAGCCATTCTCTGTCTCAGGAACTGTTTAGTTGTACCCACATAGCAAAGGTTGCAGTTCTCATCATCTTTTCCCTTACAGTTGATTTTGTAGACGACATATTTTTTTTTTTTTTTATTTATAAAGAGTTTTAATGTTTTTTTAAATAAAAATTAACTTTACAATGTCAGTATTTGGATTTCAGTACCGTGGCAATTAAATCCTTATTGAACTTTGATAAAATAATATTTACTTTCTGATAATTTGCCTAATAAGAATAATTGTAGCACTACTTCGGACAAACTAAACAAAATTATGTTCTTCTGTTAATTTTACGGCTTTGACGGTTAGGGTGTGAATACACTCTTTAATAATTGAATTTATTAACAAAAATGTTTACCTTACTAATATGGAAGGACAAATAGTGGTCATTCTGTACCTATTAAAAGTTAGTGGCCAATGATCTGTTCATAGTTTAAAATATATACAATTCACAGAACTGATATTTTAAACAAAATATGGTTTGCCTATTTGAAATTCAAAAACTATAAACACATGCGATCTTGTCTGCCGTATTTTGTGAAAGCCTGCAGCCATTCGTCAACAACCTGATAGGTCCGTATCAGTGTGGTCTTAGGCCAGGAAAGTCCATAGAGACGAGCTATATAGAGCATTGTCTAGTTTTAGCATCCCTCCCAAACTCGTCCGTTTGTGCAGGATGACGATGGAGAATGGAGAATGCACGCTGCTGCATCAAGGTCGGCAAAGACCCCGGACTGTAGCGCCACCTTAAGTAAGTAAGTAAGTAAACACATGCCGGAAATTTTTGAAAAATTCGTGGAAAGCGTTCTTCTCACAGAATTTGACAAGGTACATGCAAATTTTTAGGATGGTTCTAAAACCACCACACATTCTTTTACATTTGATAGTATTTTAGTAAGTGTGAAACTTTATTTGGAAATAAGTTGCCAAACGGAATTCTCATCCTATGTTACTACAAAAACATAATACCGCAATGGACTGTATCCACGTTTAAAAGCATGTATTAACATATGTGCTTTATTGAATTTGGCAAGGGATGTTGTATGTATAATTTGAAAAGCGTTCAAATTCAGCGGATGCGACATCATAAATGCAGAAATTTTACCAAATTCTGCTCAAAATGGGCGGATACCTCGATATGACTGATACAAATATGTCACTGAAAACATACTTAAATTTATAATCTTTCTACATAAACTCAGAAAAGTGTAATAGATGATAAGTTTGCCTATCAAATATACAAAAACAAGTCAAGAAGCACTGCTTAAGTACTGCAAGTTGCTTGTTTGTATTTTTTTTTTTTATAAAAAGATAACTGATAAAAAAAAAATTAATAAACAATTGCCACATATATTTTAATCGCTAAGCCGAATGAACTCTATGCATTTGTCATGTAAACGACTTTTATTAAAATTAAATGAAAGCATTTAAATACAAATACATGACAATAAAAATGCGAAGCTTTTAGTTTAAATCATAAACACATTACTGTTGAACTTTACGAGCTTGGAAAACTTTTCTATCTACCTTCAAAAGTGAAATTGATTAATTTTTATTTCAATAATTTTTTTCCAGACTTGGTTCATTGCACCAACGAACCTAATGTATCAATTCCACATCTGGCAAATTTACTTATTGAGAGATCACAAAATGCCAGCTGGGTTGTGGTATACAAAGCTTTGATAACGGCCCATCATCTCTTAGCCTATGGAAATGAGGTAAGTTCAATTTGCTTTACTGACTTTTATGAATTTTCAATAATTGATTTATATTCTTTTTTATATTTTTGGTGTTATAGAGATTCATGCAGTATTTGGCTTCGAGTAATTCAACTTTTAACTTGAATAGCTTTACGGATAAAGGTGGTGTTCAAGGTAAAAACAAAATATATAAATTTGTTTTTGTTTTGTATTATTTGCGATTTGTATTCATTTGTACTTTTTGGTTTTGTTGTTTTATATTTTTCCAAGAGCTTAAATTAAAAGTGAAATTACATGTAGTTTGTGTTGGTATTTATTTACGTATGACTTTACCTTAGAATTGTTCTTAAATTTTGATATCTTCCAAAATAAATGAATCCATATTTTTTGTATGGATATGTATATAACCAAATAAAATACTCCATGTATACAATTCCTCAAGGAGAAAAAACTCCCTAAATTTCGTGGGTGTCAGGTAATAATTCACACCCTTTCACCACAGATATTTTTAGGGGCTCTTTTTTTTTGTTCTATTGACTAATGAAAAATTGACTCAAGTTTCTTTGACATTCTATTATATTAATTCGGTAATATTTTACCTGTTATACTTAACAGAATCATCATTACATAAAGAGGACTCTAACTTTTTTTGGGTAGTCGTATCAAAAATAATATTGACTGGCAATTTGTATAAAATTTTATGTTCTGCAATTTTTATAATAGGTGTTTCATTCGAAATAATCACGAAAACCGATTTTTTTGACATTTGACCTTGAATAACTTACGTAACAGACACGAGATTTTATGAGACTCTGTTAAGTTTTAGAACACCAATATGAAGATGTAAACGATTTTCCAGCTTATCTCTCATTCCCAGGTTGACCCTTTTTTCGAATTTTGATAAACAATTATTTGAACTTTTAGAAAATTTCAGCATACAATAATACATATTTTTTTTTTTGAAAATGCAAAATATAATTTTTTGAAAATTTTGGTACACAATAATACTTTTTTCAAGCGAAGATAAAACTGCACTAAAAAACAAAAATATTATCATAAAGCAGCTCTCCTTTTCGTTAGATTTTTGGTGAATTTATGTTGTTTTAAACTCCAAAACTGAACAGACAAATTTTCATGGATACTAGTTTAAATTTAATTTACTAATCGGAATCCTTAGATCGTCATTATGGGCGATTTAAATTACATTACACCCGAACACCCGAAGATTGATACTCGGATATCTTTTTCGAATTCAACCATCTGACTCAGCTTGTAGATGAGCCAACAAGAATATCAGATGTTGCAGTCTTAATTCGTGACAAACTTACTTGCTTCTCATTCTGAAAAAAGATACGATGAGAGTATTAGAGGCCCTTGGGCCCTTCGAACCACTAGTTTGACAGTAAGAAAAATCAAGGTGGTTGTCTCCGTGACGTAAGCTTTTCCGTCTATCCTATTCTTGTGGGATGGAAAACAGCATTTGTTCAATCAGTGCCTAAACACAATAAATTCCTCTTTCTCTCTAATCACCGGTTGACTGAAATGTCGTGTCTTCTTTCTAAGGTAATGTAAGCGCTTATCAGCCGCTCAAGAAGTATTTTTAATGCCCGGCAATACGACTTTCGTAGCAATAGATCCACTTGTGATTTGATGACATATCTTTATTTGATGAAAAGAATATTTACTTGATTTTGGAAAAGGTTAGATTATTGCGCTCGATATTTCTAAAGCATTTGATGGTATCGTATGGATGAATTTGTTCTTCTTTGACAACACAATCAGCTTTTCGTATTAATTTACAGATTTACCTCTCTTTTCTTCAAACGTCGAATGGCAGCGTAAATGGCCATAAAAGGTCAACTAATTTCAGAAATTCATCAGCAATATATTTTGTTTTGTGAATTTCTGCATGTTTGAATTCAGACTGTTCCACCAAAAATTTTGGTTTCAAGTGAAGATCTTTGCGAGGAAATGATAAATTTACCAATAGTATTTCTTGTCATGACTAAGTTACTCTCAACGTAGCCGTTCGGTTTCTTCTGGAAACTATAGATAATTTCTCCATTCCTGGCGACTCAACGGTTGGGAGTGTAAGTCATTAGGCTTTGGTGCCATTAATACATTTTATTTTTTATGACATATGTAAAACAATCATAAGTTTAAAAAGTTATCTTATTCCTTATAAACTTGGTGCTTTTATTTTATTCTCATAATTGCCATTGGAACAAGCTTTTACTTTTATTTTCTTTGTATCGACTAACAGTTTTCGGTGTATTAACAAAAAAAAAAAAAGAATAAACTGTACCAGTGAGAATTATTAATATTATTAACACTATTTATTGCTTTTCTTTCTTTTCTTTTGGCTTTTGTTTTAACTCAATACAAAAAAAAAAAAAATACCATTTACAATTCCAATCATAAAAGAGGGCATGGGAGCAGTTGGGGCCAGAATGGGTGAGTACAAAACGCCATTTCAACTGTAACTACAACTACTACCTATGCGCCATAACTACTTCAGTGCAAACATTTTACTCACAGACCGGTGGGAAATGTGTTAATTTAAACTTAAATGCTTTTATATCCTTTTTCCAATTAGGCTACGACATGTCACCGTTTATTCGTAGATATGCTAAATACCTAAACGAAAAAGCTCTATCGTATCGAACTGTTGCATTTGATTTTTGCAAAGTTAAGCGAGGGTAAGTGTTGGATTTTTAAGCTATGAAATAACGAATTTAACTTTTTCACTTTAACTACAGCAAGGAGGAAGGATCTTTGCGGACAATGAATGCTGATAAGCTGCTCAAAACTCTACCAGTATTGCAAGCTCAATTGGATGGACTTCTCGAGTTCGATTGCCAAGCAAACGATCTTACGAATGGTTAGTCGAATAAAAAAAAAAAAATAGTTTCACTTAAAAAAGCTGATTTTTATTTTGGAAAGGTGTCATCAACATGAGCTTTATGCTTTTGTTTCGTGATCTCATACGCTTGTTTGCGTGCTACAATGATGGCATTATCAATTTGCTCGAAAAGTATTTTGATATGAACAAAAAACAAGCCCGTGATGCTTTAGACTTGTATAAAAAGTTCTTAGTTCGGATGGATCGTGTTGGGGAGTTTTTGAAAGTTGCAGAGGTATTTTTGTTTTGTTTGAATATATCACCAAAAATAGTTGATTATTGTTAATGCGAAACTATTTCTGTTTTAGAACGTTGGCATTGATAAGGGTGATATCCCGGATTTGACTAAAGCGCCTAGTTCATTGCTAGATGCCTTGGAACAACATCTTGCTACATTGGAGGGTAGAAAAGGCTCCGCTGCAAATACTCCAACTCAGTCGGCCAGGTAAGTGGTGTTTGTAGTGAATTATTGAGATTAATTTTAACTAAGAGCCGTGGTTTACAACATTTATTAATATTTTTTATTATTTTTCTTATTGAATTTTATAATTTTATTTTAATACTATTTACAAAAACACAAATTATTTAGCTGAGTATTTACATTTAAAATAAATTTCCTGCAAAAATACAAATGAAGTGCTACTGAAATCAATCAATCAATTTCAATTACATAATAAAAATCGCAAAGTTACAATTTATTTTAAGGAAATTCAATATGTATTAAGATGATAACTTTCTCAATTGGTAAAAGAATTCAATAGCTCTACAATGCTTTGAAATAAGCATTTTCGAAAGAGATAGAGATTATGTTAACTTGAAAAGAGAAGTATTTTTAATAGTACATACATAAGGGCCCTCTTACCATAGCGAACCAAAAAGCTGGGAAATGATCAATGTGGTATTAAAATAAGAAAACATTGGCCAAGCTTACTCACCTCAAACGTCAACATTAAGCGAAATTATTTGTGGCCAGTGAACGAAAAATAAAACACCTTTTTTAAGGATAAAATATTAAAACCCATTAAATACTTTAATTTAAAATTAAGACGTTTTGGTGCCAAATTGAATAAATTGAAAAAGCTGGCCTACCAGCTTCTCCAAATGTTAATCACTTTAAACGACAGTATGTTAAATCCGTAATATGATTTTCACAGGTTCTGGTTTAATGACACTATTAAGCCCAACTCGGCTGGTTAGCAATTTCGGTGATTAACAATTCAAACTATGCCTTCATTAATGAAAACTTTAATTTACGAACACATTCGATGATTTAATAGTTGCAATAATTATTGATAAAAAAAAATCGTTGTGAACATACCGGCTTTTACTTAAAATGGTGCTTACAATGCGGAGTGAACAAAGGATTTAACCAAGAAGCTTCTTCCAGCCAGCTCTGTCAATAGCTTGTAGTATCTATTTTCCCACGCCAAGTTGTGCTATTGTGATTCTGTCTTGCGCCAACGTTGGTTTTCATTCGCTCCAAGCAACCCAGCCACCTAAGTCTTTGGCTTTTAACTTTTTTTTGACTGGGCCGGTGCCCGTGTAGTTCGTTGTTGTATACTCTCCTCCACTCCCCTTTTGATATGATGCTTACATTTTTTAAATTGAGAGTTCTACTGCAACAGCATCCCCTCACCTTCATGCAACAGGATAGGAATAAGCAAAAATGAAAATTTTGTGACACCGTGTTTAAATGTTATCTTCATTCGTTTAATGAGCATACTGATTTTTTAAAATATTGTATTTTCTTGGATTCGTACGTTAAACCTACTGGCATGGCATGGAATCCCGAAATATTTATCAATCTTTTTAATTATGTCCGAATAAAAATTAATTTGCACATTCATGCTTCTGATATAAGGGAGATGATTTGTTTTAATGTTTTAAAAACATTTATTTTGTTTTGTTGAAATTCCAGTTTTTGTTTCATATTAAACTTATTTCAACGAAATGTTCGCTCTTCGGGATGGTCAATGACAGAGTTATTTATTACTTGCCTGTTTACTACCGGCAGCTTCGCTGGGCCTCCAGTTTTGCTAACATCTATAACCTATTCTAAAGTATAATCGCCTTCTATGCGAAATTTCATTAGAATCCACATTACATCGAGCATGATTGAAGATTAAAGATTGATAAAAAAATCGCAGTTGGCAGAGAGTCACCCACATATGAATCTGGAAAATGAATAATAGTGAATTTATTTATGGTTGACACATTTTCAATGTTCATTAAAACGACCAAAATTTTATTATTTTTTAACTTTAATTTTAGTTAATTTAAATTTAAGCAACACAAACCAAAGCGCTGTAATATTTTTGTTTTTACTTAATTCCTTTTTTGTAAGTTCTAGAGAACAAAATATAGCATAGTAAAGCATATGTTTTGTATTATTTGTAGCTGCTAGCGAAGATCGTTCACAAAAGTCTATATTTTATGTTATGCGTAGATATTATTTTGGTTATATATTATATGTTTTAGTTCAATTTTTATTGTAAGTTAAAATTATATAGACATAGTTAATGTGTGTATACTATGTAAATATAAATCTTTAAAAGATTTTTTTTCAATATTTGTTTGTAGAATAATTTAGTAATCTATAAAATTTTCTTTCGTCTTTTTTTTCTTCCCACATAATCATCACTACTTTCTTACTAATTTACCCAATTTGCACTAAATTGAAATCCCCTATTTAAATTTAAATTTTAAATTTGAAACCATTTTTCCTCTCAATCCATTATCCCGTTATGTGATTTTGGTTGCATTATGCTTTTATTTTAAATAAAAAACAATTTATTTTTGTTCCTGTTGAAATTATGATTTGATTTTGTTGTGTACAAAAAATCATGCAAATCATTCGCACAATATCGATACCACGGACTTTTGCAATAATTAATAAAAATTATTTAAAAAAAATTGACAAACAAAAGTAGCAACCAAAAGAACGTAAAGAGTGGTGTGTCTGCCCTATCTTCTACTAGCTCTTCATTTGGCACTGCAGCTGCATCAAGTAAATTCGACAACACCAATGGTATCGATGACAATATTAAAGCTCAAGCTTTGGCCGAAGAAGAAGCTGCCATGAACCAGTACAAAGTAAATACAAAAAGCTTTTCTTATTATTACATGCGGTATACTTAACTGGTTTATTTGTGTTTGCAGTCAAAAGTTTCATCACCTAGTGGGAGCGGAGGTGCTGCGGCTAGTGCTCTTACAAATCCATTTTTATCATCCCCTCCAGCTTCACAAGGCAACGCTCCAATTGTGGATCTATTTGGTGTGTCAGCCGCACCGGCGGCGAGTACTACAAAAGCTTCTGATGATCTTTTGCAGTTGGGTAATCCATTCGCCGATATGTTTGATTCGTCAGCAGCTCCAGCTCCGGCCGGAGGTCCAGGTGCTAATAATATTTGGCTGAATAATGGTAGTTATTTTGTTTTTGATTTTATTTTGTGTTATCCGTTGTGATGATCTATTGTTTTTAATAATCTCGTTTCGCTTTCTCAAAAATTGACAATAACATTACGGTTGATAAAAGCCAACGTTATTACTGGACCGACAAAAAAAAATTAAATTTGAGTTTGATAATTTTGAAGGTTTTCGAGATGCACCCTTATTACGATAGTCGTTTTACTAAAATGCCAGTAAAACGACACGGCTCTAAAAGCGACATTTAGCGTTTAGGTAAAGAACTACCTCAAAAGTGATGAGAATAGTGAAGAGCGGAGAGAAAGCTTAACTTTTAGTTTCATTCAAACATCAATTTTCGTTTCTGGAGCCTTGTCGTTTTTCTGGCGTTTCAGTAAAACGACTATCGTTATAAGGGTGAACACTTTTTTCAACGCTGTAAAGTCTTGGAGCAAAATTATATATATATCTCAGGTTCAAAGTTTTCATTAAATGAAAGTTTGTCAAAATTTGGGCTCTAAATACTAACTATTGTCGCTCAGTGGTCAAGGAAAGAACACCTAATTCTTTATAATCTGTCTCAAGGGCGTGTTATATGTTTCAAAATAGTCTAAATATCCCAAAAACCAATCAAAATCAAGTAGATTTTTTTTTTCTAGATTGTCAGAGAGCACCCAAAATATTATCACCAGTTTCTGTGTATGTTTGTAATTTGCTTCTATTAAATTTGGTAAAATAAATTGGATCTCATGGAAGTATTGCAAAATATTGTTGATTGGTGCATGAAATATATAATACACTAGTCAACGAAATTAAAGGAACACATTTTTTTAAAATTTTGTTTAGTGGTCGTATTGAGTTGAAACAAAAAGCATTTTACAGCTTTATATTTTTTGTTTCGAGAATTACATATTTGCAAAAAAATTTGTTTGAAGTACCGTTATTTCGTTATTGCCAAAAACGAGACGAGACAAAAAAAATATTTTTTAAAATTTTTTTTGAAGGTCCTCATTTCTATAGATATATTTTTTTTTTAGTCAATCAAATGTAATGATTAGATACCTTGTTCATTCAGCTTCAATTCAGTTTTTTTTTGTTTTGTCGTGCAATTTTTTTTTGCATGGTTATTTGACTTTGAATGAAAAAAGATACTTTTAGCCTTGATTACCAATATCTCAGCAAATAATGACGTTATAAAAAATTCAAAGACAGTTTTGGAAATTTAAGAAAGCGTTTTACAAGATTTTTTTAAGATTTTGTAAAAATCATTGTTTTTTACCGTTCACCGTTAGTTTAAAAAAAGTACTAAAAACTGACGTTATGTGGTCTTTTCGTAAATCTTTGTTTTCTTTGCAAATATTGATTGCATGGCTTGCGTTGGTATGCAAATTTGTAGACTTTTAAAGCATCAATATTCTTGTAAATTTTCAAATTGATTCATCGAACCGTTTTTCCTCACCAAAACTTCAAAGTCTCACAAACCAGGTAAAAGAACAAATTATGTTGTTCCTAACTGCGTAGTCGTCATCAAAATGACAAGGAAACCGCAATTCCAGTAGATTTTTTTCACATTTTTGCATTAGTTAGATACTTTTTTTGAGTACATTTTTCAAAAAAAAAAAAAAATTAAAAAAAATTTTAGTTTTTTTGTTTGAAAAATTTTTGAAATCAATATTTTTTTTTTGTTAAATGTACTTTTTATTTAATTTCAAGTCAAAAAAGTATCTAACAAATGCAAAACTGTGAAAAAAATTTACTGGAATTGCGGTTTTCTTGTCATTTTGATGATCATTTCATTTGATTGACTCAAAAAAATGTATCCATAGAAATGAGGACCTTCAAAAAAAATTAAAAAAAATTATTTTTTTGTCTCGATTTTTTTCACATTTTTGCATTAGTTAGATACTTTTTTTGACTTGAAATTAAATAAAAAGTACATTTTTCAAAAAAAAAAAAAATTAAAAAAAATTTTAGTTTTTTTGTTTGAAAAATTTTTGAAATCAATATTTTTTTTTTGTTAAATGTACTTTTTATTTAATTTCAAGTCAAAAAAGTATCTAACAAATGCAAAACTGTGAAAAAAATTTACTGGAATTGCGGTTTTCTTGTCATTTTGATGATCATTTCATTTGATTGACTCAAAAAAATGTATCCATAGAAATGAGGACCTTCAAAAAAAATTTAAAAAAATTATTTTTTTGTCTCGTCTCATTGTTTGCAATAACGCAATAACCGAACTTCAAAAAATTTTTTTTGCTAATAATTCTCGAAACAAAAAACATAAAGCTGTAAAATGCTTTTTGTTTCAACTCAATACGACCACTCGTCACAAAGATACAGCTCTTCAAAAAACAGTAACAAAAATTGAAAAAAAATTTGTTTCTTTAATTTTGTTGACTAGTGTACATATTTTAAAATTAATTATTATGAACAAAATATGTTTGTATTAGGTATAAGTGGTTATTAGTTATTAATACTGACACAATCAGACCAAAGTTGGTCCATTGTGATAAATGTTTGTATTAGGAAGTCTAAATACACATTGAGTTCTTCAGCTTCTTCGTACTACTCAAACGTATCCTTTCCTCGTATATTTGTACATACATAAAAAGAAAGAAACTTTAATTCTGGTCAATGCATTTACGTAACGAGCTTTGAAGTTTCTGTGCGCATGTGAAGGGAATTCAAATGCGCTCGTCGCGTCTGTATAGTGAACAAGTGATAAGGCGTTTTTCTTTTTTTTTTGCTCACTAAGAGTAAAGAACTGATAGACCAAGAGCCGACAGCAGATTTTGGGAGTGGATGTATAACCAATATCGCAGTATGAGGGATTACAGATGCATGTATCGTGATATCGAATACAAAAGTCTGGCAGGTTATTTTCTCTGCCTTTGGTGGGGGTGAAGGGTTTAAACCCGCTTGGTTTCCTGTTTATATGGTAGGGTCATTGACACTTCAATTCACTTTTAAAAAATAGGAAATGATGCTCTGTTATTCTCTAGGTCTCAAGACTTTTATCTTGGTCATCCGATAAATAGGACTCATGATTTAAGCTTTTTAAGCAAACCTTATCGGCGTTTTTGTGGAGACTTTATTTGTTGATTTTTTTTTAAGCACTTTTTAGTCATTCACCCCTCCCAAAGTCTGAAAACAAAACCTGCCAAACTTTGGTATTCGATATCACGATACAAGTACCTATAATCCCTCATACTCCGATTTTGGTTATACATCCGCTCTCAAAATTTGCTATCGGCTCTAAGACTATGAGTTCAAACACATCAGAGCGATCATCTTGTGTTTCTGTTTTAAATGGGTCATCACACACAGGGTCAACTTTGAAACAGAGTAACTTTTTGCTTCAATCGAACACGGAGTAAACAAAGATGGCAGAAAATAATGTATACACGAACTGACTTATTGTAGTAGTATTTTTAAATAAAATAACAATTGAGGTGGACATGGTAAAACATTTTTTTTGTATCCCTTCGAAACTGACAACGTGTTTGTGCATGTGCATTATTATATTATTAATTTTGTTATTCCACTTGAAACAGGGAGAATTTGGCCTTCTCATTCCGATCATTTTGGTTTTCTCGCCAACAAACAGTTTTCTCCCTTTGAATTGCCCCATAGTGCGATGGCCCATTCAGCACTACCTCGGAGCGAGCTCAATGAGCTCAGATCTCTGAATAAAATGACCTTGCAGATGGATTGAAAAGGGCGTCCATTTTTCATTGACAGATTGATAGTCATATGGCAGTATTACTCAAGTGTTTCATAATTAAACCAGAGGCTCTTATAAGAAAATTGTAGCGTTAGTATTTAACGGATTTGGAAATAAATAAATAAATACTTGGTTAGGCCCTCCTCAGTACACTGCTCAGAATTTAAAAAAGACGACTTTTATAGATATTTCTTTACTTTTATAGATTTGTCTTTACATTACATTACAGCGATTCAGGTTACTTTTTTTTCAAATTAGAACTAAATCGACCGCAAGCCATACACAGATCGCGATGAATTAAAGATCATTTTTGACAGAGATTCTTTTATTCTTAAACTTTATGTAAATTTTAATTAGTGAAAATAAAAAAAAGGGATTTATCACAGCCATAATCCATATTTCTTGCTTAAATTCACTTGAAATATTGAAAATAAATTCATAAGAATTAATTGATTAATTGCCATATTCTCCACAAAAATCTTATGTCAAAATTTAGCTAGGATATTAACTAATGCGCCAAAGCTTTCTGACAGCAGTTAGTTCGGTTTATAACTAGTAGAGTGCTATCCAACTGATTTAAAAATCAAATCACGTGGTAGTACAACCAACAGGAAAAAATTAAATCTCACAAATTTTGCTCCCTACAGCTGAACTGAGAATCCTATATGTATGTATATCAGTCTGAGATTGCTGAGGTGGAGGCTTCCGAGATTTAATTTGTCTAAAGTTATCCTCCCGTCGTTCTCTATATAAAAATTAAATACATGAATAGCTTTCAAGAGCCCAATTGCTAGTCCCAATTTGTCATTATTTGTGTGAATTTTTGTTCACGAACTTTGGTGCAGTTTTAAAATTTTTGAGAGAATTTCATCTTCACTCTTCAGTTTGTGAGTCTGCAAAAAGTAAAGGATCACACTTATTTTTGTATCCACTAGTTTAGTTTTTGTTTTCGTTAAAGCAATGGATAAACGATATTAATATTTCTAAAAAGAATAGCCCAAGTAGGCCTAAGGACCTTTAAAAAAAAAAGAAATATTGACCTGTGTACAAAAAAAGGCTGTGTATATTTTTGTTTTTAGAAAAATAGCGTAGATTTTAAACTTTTGTATTTTTGAAGTCTTTACAAGCAACAGCTGCTGCCTGGAAATAGTTGGGTAACACGGATTGAAGTTGTTTTTATTTCTCTTTCTGTTTTGTGGTCATTTTTCATATTCCCTCCAACATATCTGCTTATTTTGTATTTTATTTATATTAATTTATTTTTATTATTGAAAATTATTATTTCATTTTTTTTGTTTGTTTTATTATTTTACCATCCCAAAATTAAAGGTTACTTAACGTCATCTCTCTTTGCGACTCAATCAGGTTTCAATGGCTCGGCAACAAGTCAAGGTCCGGCTGCAAATGCCTTTGTTTCAGATAGTAACTTCTCGTCAGTTTTCGGAAACACAGAACCAACAGGTGAGTTGCTTAATATTTTTCTCGTGTTAACAAATTTAAAATTCCTCTATAGCTGAATGGTTTATATTTAAATGTTAAATAAATGCTAAGCAAATATTATTTTAATACCAATTATACTGTTATACTAATATTAAAATGGGATGCACATTTTTAACCAAAAGAACTTGGACTATATCTATACTCAAAACGCATGATTTTCTTTAACTGCCTTAAGTCCTGTGTCATAAATACTACTTAACCAACAAATAACCAACATTATTATTATTTTATTTAAATTTAGTTTCTGTATTTATTTATATTTATTATACAATAATAATACCCAATGTTAAATATAATTTGCTACCGATAACGAACCTTAGTCATAAACTTGGCACAAACATTCCAATTAGTATCCACAAGAACAAGTATACCCAAAATAATGAAAGACACACCTCGCAACATCCACAATTTTCACATTTCTGGAATTAAAATGATTTTTTCGTATTTATTATTATTATATGTGCAAATATTTCCAAGCTGCTCCTGCCGTCGCGGCCGTCGCCATTATGGACCTCTCTTCAAATCAAGCATTGCCAAATCCATTCTTTGATGCAGCGGATAGTATGAGTTCAGAATTTACAAGTTTTCAACCTCAGGCACCGCAACAGCAGCAACAGCAGCAGCAGCAGCAATATCAGCAGCAACAACAGCCAAATTATTTTGCTACACCACCAGGTGAAGAAGCACAGCTTTCAATAAATATAAAGCGCTGCAATACTGCGGAAGAGGTGATGAATTTTTCATCTCAAAAACCACACATTCCTTTAGGTTCCTCGACTTCATCTTCAATGTTAGTTGACGTATCTAACCCTGGAATCATAAATAAGAGTGGATCACCTCTTCCACAGTTGCAATCATCAACTACACCCTTAATAGCTATCGAGGATGTGTCTGTGGTCGACGTCACTGATGTTGGTGTTGTTTCTAATGCAAGCTATGCTGGTTGTGCACCAATGTCGCATAATTTTGTTGGCACGGAACATGGAGGTCATAATTCCAGTGTTTGCCAAGCTTGATTTTTTGTTGCTGTTTTTTTTTTTTTTTGGTTTTATTTCTATGACATTAAGTTTTTGTGTTTTTTTTTTGCTTTTTATTTATGTACATATTTGTTTAAATTTAAGGAAAAAGCTTTGGTTTTTTGTTGTGCATTGATAAGATGGTATTTTGTATAGGCTCTTAGGTTGGTAATAATTGAAATAATTTTTCAATTTATAATTTTTTGAAGACATTTCGTTTAAACAAATTGATTTTTTTTCGAGCATAATAACTTATAGGGAAATTAAAGGACTTTCCACAAATGACGAGTAAATGTAAAAATTGAATAAAACAGGTTGAGTATGAGACATCATTTAAAATGCCTATCAATGTGTGAATTATGAAATCCATAAAATGGCATAAACTCCACGTGTCCCAGCCATCTCAGCAGCTTTTTGAAAAATTTGACATTGAAGTCTTTATTTTGAGTTTGAATATGTTGGGTCTTTGAAATGTTAATGAATCGTAATACTATTTATATTTGAATGTATTGGTTTTTATTGAACGTAAACAATATATGTACAGTAGGTGGCCACACAATTATGACCGATGAAAATTTCCACTTATTATTTATTTTAACCCCTTAAAATATAACACAGATCAATGTTTTTTTTTATAAATACAATTTCATGGTTTTCTTTAAAAAGATCTTCATTTTTAGTATATTTACCATTGCATCATAATTTTTTATTTCGTGTGTCCTCCTCTGGCTTTTATAACTGCTACTATTCTTCAACGTATACTGATAACAGAATTCTTAATAGTTTTTTTATTTTTGTGTCATTATATCACATATCCTCAATGTTTTTCTAAAAACCATTAACTGTATTATTTTGGTGGTCATGTGCACTACTTTTTTATATGCTCCTACATTTTCCAATTGGTTTAAGGTCGGAATAATTTCCATCCCAAGGCAGCACGTTACGTTTTAATGAGTTAAAGTAATGAATTCTTCCTCGAGGCCTATCACAAGGTACACTATCCTGCATGAAAGTGTATTTGGCCTTTGGAAGCCTTAGACTACCCAAGTAAGGTGTTAAAACAAACCTTAATGCATTTATTTATTTCTTGGATCGCATTTTTCCTTCTACAAAATAATTAGGACAAGGACCTTCTTCCGTAAGGAGCTCCAAATCATAACACTCGGTGAATGTTATACCTTCGGAGCCACGCAACAATCTCAATATCGTTCATCCTTTCTACGGCGGACAATTTTTTTGCTGACAGTTACTACCTTAAGCCGACAATCGTCGCTAAATATAACTTTCAAATAAAAATAATTTATAACAAAGAGTCCGCTTGAGATAAATAAATAAAAAAAATAGTCACGACTCAATTTAACGGACGCAACTGGCCCAAATATTTGCCAGACATGACCGTTGCAATATAGGCCACTGTATAGGTTTGACAAGCATGGCTTTTGAAAGCTTTGGCTTTTCAGCAATGTGCCTACAAAAAAGTTAATTTTCATCTAAACGTGGTTTCACTGTTCTGGCTGATACATTAATACCAGAAGTGTGAATGTCTTGGTAATAATTTTTGTTGGTGCACTTCGATGCCTTAAAGAAAGATTGACTTTTTTTCTATCTTTTCGTGCTGTAATTTTGTTTTTATGGAATTTTTTGTGAGCTTACTCACACTTAAATCATCGAAATTACTAAGTTTTTTTTTAATTTTAAGCAATATTCACCACTTAAGACTTGGCTATTCCCACTTTTTGGGCTTTTGTTAATAGAAGCAATCGCACTCTTTAAGCAAAGTGGCACCCTGAATCCTTTGGGTGTGGCAGGTCATATTTTTGTTGCCAATTGTGATGTCAAAAATGTTAAGTTACTCAAATTTAAAAGCCACTAAGAAAAAAAAGAAAAAAAACTTCCAATGTTATCCAAGAAGAACTAAAATTGCAAAATTGACCAATTTTAACCACATAAACTATCATCGTTTATAAAATGGAACTAAATTTGCCGGCTAACGCATATTAAATTTGTACAGTTCCTTACTGTTTCAGGAATAAATATTTTTCCTACAGCTGCAACGTCGAAAACAAGACGACGAAATACACTTAACAATACAGGATTTTGTGGCGAATACGTCAAAATTAATATTATATATAAAAAGTATTATAACGTTATATTAAGAGAGGGCAAAGTCAAGAATTAATGAAAATATTTATCGGTCATAATTGAGTGGCCACCTACTGTACATATATGTATGTATGTATACATAGGTTAGGTTAGGTTAGGAGGGGCGTGCACAGCGCAAGGGCTGTTGCGTACACGGGGGCCTATTGGTCCATTGTGATCCCCTTACGAAAAGAAAGCAGAGATGCTCTTAAACTAATTATTCAAGTAGACTGGCTCATTTGCAAACCAGCCTGTGCTCTCTATGAATTTCCTCATATTTGCCATTAAGACCTGCGCTAGATCGTCCAGTTCTCCAACAAACCTGTTTCCGAAGTAACGGAGGCGATTTGTTTGGAGGTTTGGACAATCGCAGAGCAGGTGTTTAATGGTTTCTATTTCTATGTATACATATAACGAGTGCAACTTTTTGTGTCATTAATAACTGTTATTTTAGCTTAATTTAAGCAACGTATATTTTGTGAAACGAATTATTAGGTTTCACCCCTTTTTCACTCAAAAAATAATTATAATTGGGATTGATGTTGTTTTGCGAACTTTTCTTGCTTTCTGGGCAGCAAAAATACTTAAAGACTTATCAGGTGACTAGTTAGTACTCTTGCCATGAGCAAGATATTTTTTATACTCCCATGAAAAGTTATCCAAAGGCGTCAAATCACACGATCTTGTTGGCCAATTCACAGTACCAAAACACAAAACAACTCGCCCACGAAATTGTTCTTGCTAATAAGCCAAAATTGGTTGGGTTGTGTTAGATGAGGGACCATTTTGTTGAAACCACATCTATATCTTGAATTTCTGGCAAAATTACCATTTTGCTATAGCGGTGAGAATTGACGATGCCGGTTACACCATCCTCATTGTCCAAGAAGTAAAGACCAATGACTCAACTCAACCACAGCAAATTGCAGCATCTTTTTGTGGATGCAATGGCCTTCTGATAGTTACATGTCGATTTTCACACGCATATAGCGTGAACTTAGTTTGGTAACGTTGTAAATACCTAATTTAAAATGAGCTTTATCACTGAAACAAATGTTTGCTCTTGGGTGAAACGTACCTACCAAAGTATCACTATTTTTGTAGTAAGTTTTCACAATTTTAAAACTGTAAAACTGGCAATGACAAACTATCAACTAAACACACAGTCTTGTATGACAGTGCAGTTAAACGTTTATGTAAATGTGTTTCCGATAAATTTATTATTTATTATTAATCTTGCAAGTCTTTAGTTACGTCTGATCTTCGTTTTTGGATGAAACTTGTTGCAGTATCTTGAATATAATTTTGTATGCATTTTGGAAAATTTCAAAATCTTCAATGCATTGAACCGACAGCGAACGGCGCGAAAAGTGTATAAACAATTTCGAGGTTTTAATAGAAATTGGATAAAGAATTCCAAAAAAGTGGTTTTCGTCCACTAGTCTACTTTCCTGTGCGATGGATGAATAAATAAATTTTTTTTTAACTCTAATGCAACGGTTTAAGTTTTTTTTCAACTATCGCAAAAATTCCTAAAGATTTTAACTTGGTACCAGTAATATCCAAAGTGATTGTAATAAATCGGCTTTTCATAGTTATGTGAAAAATTTACACAAACGAAATAGGGTTTTATAAAATAGTATTTTTTTATAAACGAACAAATCAAAGGAGACATTTGTTGAGTTCTTTTGACTTTATTTTCCATTTTTCCATTAACATTGCTATTGTTTTAATAAACTAACAAATTTATGTATAAATTCAATGCTTAATCAGGTTATAGTCTTAGAATTATGTGTTCCAGTCGTCTAAGTCAAGTTTTTCTTGTGTAGACGCTTCAGGTTACGAAATATGTATATTTCTTAGGTTAGATCAGAGAAAGAGATGCCAGTAAAAAGGCTGAAACGCTAAGACCATCATAATACCAAATGAATCGGGGAGACAAAATAAAAATATCGCAGTTAGTTTTCGTAAAATTTCTAAAATGTTTTCGAGATTTTATAGTGTTAAGAATTAAGAATTCACCTATGGTCAGAAAAAGATTCTTCCTCAAGTACCACTGTTCTATTGAGACGCCATTCGAGTTGCTCACAAGGGTGATATCGAGTACTTCCTCGCTGTTCTTGTCAGTTCATTACCTCTATTCGCTACTTGTATGTTATTTTCAATGATAAATTCAAAAAGAGACTCACCTCGATGGTTGATGTCAGTTCTTCCCCATTGAATATGATTTGCAATAGAATCACATTCTATCATAAGGTCCCATTTCTCCACAGCTGTGCGTTGAACAAGTAGTTCCATCGTAAGGCATAGCCCATCGCGCTTCAACTTTATCGAAGTTTGGTCAAGGTTACTGTATGTGGATGAGCACTTGGTGCTCCGCGAAGAATAACCATATGCTCCTTGGAAAGATCGAAAAATACATCAAAGTACCATTTCACTAGGTATCTTTTTAATTTTGCTAGCTCAACAATTTGAGATATTAAGCATGTTCAGAAAAAGTAGATCTCAGAAACCTCAGCAAATTTCGCTTTTTCAAAAAGTGAGCAATAAAAGTGATCCAATATTTTTGTTCCTTCGTAATTCGACAGCAAAACTGAGAAATTTTGCTGAGGAATTCTGTACAGAGATTGCTGAGGTCTGAACGTGAATATGCCTATTAATTTAAAATATATCAATTCATACAAACAAGAGTGGCAAACATTAATCCACGAACTTAGCATACAAGGCTTTTTAAAGTACTGTACGCTGAAATAGGCATAGTTAGTCTGCATACGTTTTTACTTCTTCATGCTGAAATTGCTGATTTTTAAAAACAAAATGATTTGAGTGTGTCACTTCAGGGAAAGGCAATAACTGTTTTCGATGCCAGTGATAAAGTAGAAGCATTTAAAAAGAAAATTGAGTTTTGGGCTTAATCGATACATACCTTCAGCCAGGCGCGGATCCAGGATTTCGTTCAGGGGGGGGCAATTTTCGTCAGTTTCCAAAATCTTGATGAGATACAGGAAATTTGAGTACACTTCATACCGCTCTACACGCTTGGTCACACAAAGCAATGTGAGTTGATGAGTTTGAAATTCACAGAAAGCAATTAACTCTTTCATAACTGCCACAGTGTCTCGAACAGCGGGTACTTTGAACTTTGTGAAATTAAGTTTTGCAATTAGTAGCTATAGCATGGTGTCTTTTCAGCGCTTTTGAATTCTCTCTGGATCTGCGTTACTCCACAATTATGCTCGGAAAACATAATGGTACAATGGTATGTTCCTTTTCAGACAAATGACGTTCGAGTGAAATTTCCATCCTCTTCTTTTAGCTGGGACAAGCTTGCCAGTAAAAGGTCTTTTTCGAGAAGGTCATCAGCATCAAAAATTTAGTTTGCAGAATATTCTCAAACGCAAACTGAAAATACAAGTTATACTGTATAAGCATTGTGTTCGATAATGCAGTTTGTCACATGTTCGAAAATATCATGTGTGGGTGCAATTCTGCAGTTAAAAAAATCGATTTGGCAACAAAAATATTGAGAAGCCCGAGAACGTGTTCATAAACGTCAAAAAATGCGTTTGCATAAAAATTGAAAGACGTTGATAAAAAAGATTTTGTGCAAATAAAACCATTGCATTAACTTGACAATAGCTGTATTAAGCTGAACTAAAATTATAGATTAAAACCGAGATGAACCGTACCATTTGCTCATCATTCGTTCATCGGTACAAAACCAAACTTTTCGACATTGAAATAAAACAATGATTATAGTGGAAAATAAAAAGAAAAAGCACTTTTTATTAAACCTTTTCGTCCTACTTTCTCGGTTCAGCCATCAATTGTAACTTACTTTGGTTATATATTTCATTTACAATGTGTAAATGTTTCATACAAGCTCAGACCATCGATTGCAAAGTTGCCAGACTGATGCAGTTCCATACGATAGCAATATTTGCGCCAAAAAATGAAGACAATTTGACAATCGAATTGACGTTAACTTAACGTTTTCAAAAACGACCAAAAAGAACTATCCTTAGTTGTAAAAGTTCTATTCAACTTCTCTTTGGCAGTGACTGCTGCAGTCATTTCCTGATTTCTCTCCAATATTCTTCGTTGAATTCGTACTTTTCGCCAGTTTAATAATATGGAACACGAAAATGCCTGAAACGCTTCCACGAAAGTGACTAAATCTTCACGAATACTTATGTATATACATCAAAAACGTATCTTATGGCTAATAGATGTGCAGCACATCTGCACACATACGCACATGTGCATACTCTTAAGGTGTGTATAAATTTCAGAGTAAAAAGAAGGCCAGCAGCTTTGAAGAAGTTGTCGAGGGTAAAACTCGAATGTGAACAGACACAGTCATGAAATAAGCTTACAAGAGAGAAAGACAAATATCAATGGAATTGCACATTTAAGAACTCTATAATCTTTTTAGTATGAATTTTTTTGGTATTTCTCAATAGCTTTTATACACAAATGAAGTTTATTATTTTAACTTTGATTCTCTTTATCCTGTAGATCGGAGCATTTTAAGCAAAGTTAGAAGTTTTTGAAGCTAATTAAATCGACGTATTTTAAAGATTTAATTTGTTCTTAAATTAAAATCAAGTTTAAGGTTATATTTAGATAAATGCCCCTGCCGCCTCCCCGTTTAGCTATTAAAACCCTATACAAAAATTGTAGAGTAGGGTTGGAGATGGAGCAATAACTTTTTAAAACACTATTTTTCAAATTGTGAAATTTTTCATTCACAACATTTTGAAAACTGAATATCAAATCGATTTGAGATTCACCCTGCTCCCTAGTACGAAATAAATTGACTTTTCTCATAAAATGCTATACAGTAATGAAGCCGGACATTTATCTTTTAATTAAAGACCTTAACTTTGAAGATCGGCCATCTAAAACCGAAGTTATAAGCTATCCACTCGGTCGATTTAAAGGCTATTTGTGCATAGCGGAACTTTTCTTAAGTGAACTTGGTCAGCAATCAGCCAACGCACAACCACTCATTGCTGCCACGCTGCGCTGCCAAGAAAAAATTTTATAAACGTATAACGAAATAACCTTTTTTTGATTACATTCTATTAAATTCACATTATATGCTTCGTTCGTTCCTGCCCAGGGGGGGGCAATTGCACCCATTGCCCCCCCCCCCTGTATCCGCGCCTGCCTTCAGCTTCCCAATGGTCCACAAATTTAAAAAGGGAATGGATCTGGAAATTTCCATGATGAGTTTTATTTTCACCTGCTACGTTTGCTCGACACTTTCCATTGCTGTTTTCCGAAAGTATACCACTCAAATATATTAAGGAAAACTAGGTTTCAAACCTATACTCAACTCCATTGGAATAGTCAGCTCGTCTTACATCGCTGCAGTTTGAGTGTTCTATTAATTTGACATCAGATTCAATGATAAAAAAAAATTTTGGCACGAAGAAATCTTTTTTCAGAATTTTGGTATTCGAATTCTAATGCCATTTGCAACAACATACACTGCATTTGCGAATCAGAAATCCCTGCCTACGTTGGAACCAAAACAAAAGAGTATAAAGATCCCATCACGACGCAGAGCCAGATATTCGGTTGCAGTTGTCACACACTTAACCAGATAACTTCCTGAACAGAATACAAGACGCAGCTGGAATAGATGTCAAAAATGCTGCAGTAGATATCAAAATTGTTCACAAACAACGAACAATGAGCAAAATTAATCATAAACTCAAAACGGCTTTGAGTTTTTTGGTTTACCGTGTTTGGTATTACAATTTACAGTCACCTTCGTTGTTCAGCGTACGAGCAACAACGAACAACGTACACGGACGATACAACCGAAGGTCTAAACGCAGCTTTACGCAGAACAAAATTGGCACATTATCACTAGAAAAAACTTTGCTGTTGCATTTTCTACATATAACTTTGAAATTGCAAACACGCAAGGGGAATTTTTCGCCTGAAAAGTGCTCCGCGACTAAAAAAGATTGGGAACCGCTGTTCTATGGTAACTGTCAGTACCTGCGTTAGAGGATTTAAACAGTGTAGGTTCTTTTGAGTGGAGCCCCTTAATTTTGCCGCCTAATATCCAGGGTTCTTGAATTTGGGCAATGTCTATTTGTCTACTCTCCATGATATAGATCAGGTTAGCGCTGGCAGTTTAACTATAAAGAAGATTTATCTGTAAAAATGTCATGATAAGTTATTATTTATTCTTATTAGCTATTATCCTAAGCTAACATATCGGTTTATACCAACGAAAACTTTGTAGCCAATTTTCCGCAGAAGTGACATCGATTTGTGGCTTAGACGCACAATCACTTCGGTCTCGGTGCCATCTTTGGTGGGTTCGCCAACCTTACTAACCTCCCAATTCTGGCTGAGTTACTCGGTGTACCGCTCTATCCTGTCCTTTGGGATCACGGGTCCTCTGAGTGTCAGCATTGCTTTTGGTCTGCTGAGCTCGCTGATTTCTTTCTTACTAATCAGCCGAAGGTCAGCGTTTGATTAACGAGCTTCGGTCTTCTAGATGAACTCTCGAACCTGTGAGTGCTGAGGCTACCGAAGAGCGGCTGATGGAGGGCTTTTTATTTTTAATAAAAAAAACTGGATGCTGGCTGAGGGCTATGCTAGGCACCAGCCAATTTTGTTTGACCTAAATTGTGCCCCAGTTTGAAGTAGAAAAGAAATAGACAGTACCATTGAATTCAGCATCCCCATATCATTGAGTGTACCAAATTTCATTAATTTGTATCAAGGATTGGCGTGAGAAATAATTTTTGTCGCCAAAATTCAACAAACGAACCACTATGTGCCGTAGTAAAATGGCACAATTTATACAGGGTCATATGTAGTTAACTGCATTCATTGGACACACATTTTACGAAGCAAACTGGTTAAGGTTTCAAGTAAACTTTCAACTACTTGAAACATTTACCTTTAGTTGATATTGCAGAACGTATAGTAAATATCTGAGAAAAACCTCATAAATGGCACATATCCACTATGCGTTCTAATCCATTTTTTTTATTTGAAATAACAATTCAAGACTATTTTAATTTGGTTTCAACAATTAAATATGGACAATTTTAATGTCTTTTTTTCCACTTAGGTCCCTTGTATCGCCTGAATGTAGCCAATTTGAAGAAAAAAAAAACATTTCCAAAAGCCGCACAAATGAGCTTCAACTCATGTCGTTTTTCATTGGAATCTAAAAGATTTGATTTTAAAATCTAGAATTGCTGTCTTGAATGAAACATCTGGGAATTTTTTTGAGTAGATTCAATTTACACACATAGAATACAGACACGCATACACATACAAATGTCGTATGGCGTCGGCAAAAATAATACAAAACAAAAAAAATGCCTTATTTCGATTCGTCGTTTGACATGACAATGTTGCATGTATGAGTGAATGTAGATCAAATCTCTCAAACTAGAAAGATTCAGATCTCATCCTTTTAACAATGAAACATGAAAAAATGGAAAAAGTGCAAATCTTTTCCCAAAAAGATCAAATCCCACCTGGAAAAATGGCAAGTTTTTGTCAAGTTTAATGAAGGCCCTGAAAAGGCTTTGGTAGGGGAAATCTAGACAAAGAAAATTTGTGAAATAATGGTGAGGCCCTCTCTAGTAAAAACTTGTGAGATAAGTCTATGGAAAGGCTTTGGTAGGGGAAATCTAGACAGGAAAAACTTGTCAAATACACGTAAGGTCCTCGAAAGATAGCATCTTTTGTCTTCAGATCTCATCTTTTTCGCAATAAAACATGAAAAAATGGAAAAAGTGCAAATCTTTTATCAAAAAGATCAAATCCCACCTGGGAAAATGGCAAGTTTTTGTCAAGTTTATTCAAGGCCCTGGAAGGGCTTTGGTAGGGGAAATCTAGATAAGGAAAACTTGTGAAATACTTGTGAGACCCTCTCTAGTAAATACTTGGGAGATATGTCTATGCTAGAGCCTTGTAAGGGTCAATGTAAAACTTTCTTACTTACTTACTTAAGGTGGCGCTACAGTCCGGCGTGGACCAGGGCCTCAACCAACAAGCTTCTTCCAGCCGGCTCGGTTTCTAGCTATAGCTGTCTCCAGTTTCGCACGCCAAGTTGGTTAAGGTCCTCTTCCACTTGCGTGCGCCCTCTTTTACGCTGGCCACCTCTACTGCGTTGTCCCACGGGGTTTGATTCAAAGACTTTCCGGGCCGGAGCATTGGTGTCCATTCGCTCTAAGTGACCCAGCCATCTTAGTCGTTGGCTTTTCACTTTTGTGGCTAGGTCGGTGTCGCTGTACAGCCCATACAGCTCGTTGTTGTATCTTCTTCTCCATTCCCCATCTATGCAGACGGGACCAAAAATCACCCGGAGAATTTTCCTCTCAAAACAGCCTAACGCGTTCTCATCCACCGTTAGCAGTGTTCATGCCTCTGCACCATACATCAGGACCGGGATGATAAGCGTCTTATACAGGGACAGTTTAGTTGCTCGAGAGAGGGCTTAACTTCCCAAAGAAACATCGATTGGCAAGAGTAATTCTTCGTTTGATACATTTCGTTTTGCTTTCATTCACTGTTAAACCCATCTTCTTGGCTTCCTTCTCAATACTCACAAAAGCACCACTGACATCACGCTTTGTTCGTCCGATTATGTCAATGTCGTCAGCGTAAGCGAGTAATTGGACGGACTTTTGAAAGATTGTGCCTCTAGTGTTGACGTGAGAGTTTTGCACTATTCTTTCAAGGACGATGTTGAAGAAATCGCATGACAGCGCTTCGGCTTGCCTAAAACCTTTTTTGAAATCAAAGGTGTCGGTGAGGTCTTTGCCGACCTTGATGGAGCAGCGTGCATTCTCCATCGTCATCCTGCACAAACGGACGAGTTTGGCAGGGATGCCAAAACTAGACATTGCTCTATATAGCTCGTCTCTATAGATGCTGTCATACGCGGCCTTAAAATTGATGGAAAGGTGGTGGGTATCGATTTGAAACTCCTGGGTTTTCTCCAATATCTGCTGTAGTGTAAATATTTGGTCGATGGTGGATTTCCCAGGCCTAAAGCCACACTGATATGGACCTATCCGGTTGTTGACGAATGGCTTCAGGCGTTCATAAAGTACATACGGCAGAGAAGATCTTACAGGCGATATTAAGAAGACTGATGCCTCTGTAGTTGGTGCAGTCCAGAGGGTCGCCTTTCTTGAGGATCGGGCAAACAGTGCTGAGGTTCCATTCATCGGGCATGCTTTCCTCCGACCATATTTTACAGATGAGCTGGTGCATACTCCTTACCAATTCATCCCCAGCCGTTTTGAATAGCTCAGCCGCAAGGCCATCAGCTCCAGCGGCTTTACTGGACTTAAGCTTAGATATAGCTATCTTTACTACGTGGAGATCGGGTGGACGGAATTGTTGGCCTTCGTCGTCCAGGTTGAATGGTGCAATCTGCATGGTAGCGGAATTCGGTTCGTCATCACCGTTATACAATTTGCAGAAATGATTTTTCCATAATCCTCAGCACCGACTGCGATTCTACTACGATGTTCCCCTGATCATCCTTGCAGGCTTCGGTCCGGGCCTTGTAACCCTGGGAGGTTCTCTTTACCTTTTGGTTAAACTTCCGAACTTCATTCCTGCAATGAAGTTTATCCTCTTCTGCTCGTAGAGCTCGCGAGCAGCTCTAGTCCTTCTATGCAGCGCCGCTTTGTATGCCTGTTGTTTGGCTGCATGTACTTGTCGGCATTCGAACCAGGGGTTTCGCTGTGGTGATCGTGCAAGGCCCAGAACCTCAGAGGCGGCATCTCTGATGGCTTCCTGGCAGTTCTCGATACTTGCAGTTGGTGGCATAGGACTTTTTAAAAGTTGCGGGAGACTCGATCGGAAAAGGACCTGGCGATTTCTTGCGACTGTAGCCGTCCGACGTCAAACTTCCTAACAGTATTTCCCTGCTTTGGCTTTGGTCTGGATACCTGTAGCATTACCTTCGCTACAACAAGGTAGTGGTCCGAGTCAACGTTGGCTCCTCGGAACGTTCGGACATCCTTGATACTGGAGGAGTGCCTTGCGTCGATCGCAATGTGGTCAATCTGGTTAGCAGTTGATTGACCAGGAATTCGCCATGTCCCCTTGTGTATATCGAGATGCGGGAACTGCGTACTAGCTACCACAACGTTTGGCCCTGCAGCAAAGTCGATTAGTCTGAGTCCGTTATCGGAAGTGGTGTCGTGCAGGCTATATCTTCCGATTGTGCCACCAAAGATGTCTTCTTTTCCTAGCTTGGCATTAAAATCACCCAAGACAATTTTAATGTCATAGCTAGGGCATTGCTCAATGCTCATATGTCTTGTCCAGGAGCTCGTAGAACTCATCCTTGGTGTCGTCATCTTTCTCCTCTGTGGGGGCATGCGCGCATATCAGAATAATGTTGGCGAATTTAGTCTTGATGCGAATTGTCGTGAGACGCTCCACATAGTTGAAATTCAAGACTTCTTGCCTAAGTCTGCCTCTAACGACGAATCCACATCCAAAGAGACGCTGCCCTTGTGGTCGGTAACAGTCACCGTAGTAGATATCGCAGTCTTTCAGTTTTCTTTTGCCCGGCCCATCCCATCGCACTTCTCGGATGGCGGTGATGTCTGCTTTGTAGCAGTCTAGGGCTTCCGCTAAATGTTCGGCTGCACGTGGTCTATTGAGAGACAGTACATGCCACGTGCAGATCCGAAGTTCATTGTCCTTATTTCGTTTGCTTGGTTCGTCAACAGTAAATCCGTCCGTATCCGAGGCTTGTTGTTGCTTCGCAACTAAATAGCTTTACGTGGCCGGGAAGTCACCCCGACGGCACGACCCCCAACCTGGAGGACCAGACCCTTACAATATAACTCCAAGGGCGGGGAGCCGGATTAACCGCTCCTTATAGGCCTGAGCTCCGAATATGTCGTAGTAGCCCGTATAAGGTGTTCACTAAGTAGTTCAACCTAACTGGAACTGTAGACGCCACCGTTGATTCTATCTGGAGAATTCTTCCGCTGCCGCCTGGATAAAGGAGAAGTGCCTTAGTAGGAACACTCCTCCCCCCTCTCTCGTTTGCTGCCCCCTAAAACCGTCCACCAGGGATTGGAACCCCATCTTCAGTTAAAGCTACTAGGCACCCGATGTTCACCGCGAGAAGGTGAGAGTAGGAGTTGATAGATAGAGGTTCGCCTTGAAAAAAAGCTTGTGGACATCAGGAGGTAGTATTTTGGCTGAAATCATTTCTCAACTCAATGTCATCAATTTTAAACCTTCAAAAAAAATTTTGTGTGAAAAAAGAAAGCAATTCACATTATGTCATTATCATAACTTTTGTCCACCTGTTTCAAACATAACTTTAAAAAGAGGAAATTTTCTGTGACAAATTCGGGTAGTGTAAAGGTAAGGATAACTTCGACAAGGCTGACTGTTTAAAGATACCAACCTTTCGTTTTGAAAATATGTGTTTCTGAATTCGCTGAATGCTAATTTTATAGTTTTATATTAAAAAGACATCTATACAAAATACCAATTGCTTTCAGAGTAATTAAAAAAGTATGCAAATATGATAACAATGTAACTTAGAACAAGTAGTTGAATGTGTACTCGTTAAATATAAAATCATGGTTGTAGGTACCTTTGTATGTATTTTTCTCATATCTTTTTATACCAACAAAAAAAAATGTCGATATAATTTTGATAGTATTTTGTATTCATAATACGTATTCAAGTATGTATATATTTATTTGTTTGCATTTGGCAGTTGGGTTACAAAAAAAGACTGCACTCAATTGACTTTATCCAAGCTTTAATAAACAATGCTAAAATGCCATATTAACCA
Organism: Dasysyrphus tricinctus; assembly: GCA_963921185.1. Classification (NCBI taxonomy): domain Eukaryota; kingdom Metazoa; phylum Arthropoda; class Insecta; order Diptera; family Syrphidae; genus Dasysyrphus; species Dasysyrphus tricinctus. Next base: position 268,343,401 of record OY992530.1, read on the forward strand.
TATTTTGCCCTATAAAACTGTATGTTAGTGCTTGCTCTAACCATGATTTAGGTCCACACTAAAAAAACGAATAACATTATTCTATATGACCTTCCGCACACATGGTAACTAATATGGAATTTTGTTTATCTTTTCCATTCCTCTCTGAATCCATTGAAACATTGTACAAAACGTGCCTTTTTGTGGTGGTTAAATACACATACATACATGGATCTTCGGATATTGAAAAAAAAAACATCTCATCATTTCAAAAATCCAACCAAAAACACTCTTCTAACTAACTCGGGCTGAACTTCATGTAAATATGCTTATATCAAATTGGTAAATACAAAATTTCAAAAATTAAAAAAAAAAATATGTATAAAAAATCACGCACACACAAAAAAAAAATATAATACGTAATGTAAGGCTTCGATGCATTGGGTGATGTATTGAAGCCCGGCAATACTGCGGGCAGTAGCACACTAGCCATGTCAGGTGTTCCAAATCCAACTGATGTTGTTGCTTCAGGTGCAGGTGGTTTCCAACAACAGCAGCAGCAACAACCTGGACAAGGTACATCCCAGCCAGCGGGCACTGGAAAAATTCTCACTGGTGATCTGGATAGTTCGCTTATGTCGCTGGTAGATAATTTAAATATAAATAAATCGGGAAGCACAAAGTGAGTAGCAAAACGATTTTAATTGCAAAATGTAAAATGCTTACTATTGTGCTATTGCAGACCCGTGCAGTGGAATTCGCCGAAAAACACAGCAAAGCCAGGTGCTAATTGGACACCACAACCAATGGCGGCAACAACTGGTGCAGGTTATCGCCCAATGGTGAGTTGTGTAGTGAGAAGAATTAAACAAAAATCTCTAAAAATCAATTTGATTGCTCATTGTCGAAAATAATGCTTAAATATGTACGATAGGTGTCAGTATGATGCAAATGATATTTTTTTTATTTCGAAAAAAAGCAACTTTTGGCAATTTTTCTATGGCTCCGCAAATGATTAGTTGCTTTTTAAATCTACATACATTTGCTTCACTAGAAAAGTAAACAAAAAAGCTCTTTTATCACTTTTTTTGTTTTGTTTTAAAGAAAAGTAACCATCTCACGAAAAACTAGGCTTATATACAATAATAAAATACGGTTTTAGTTTTTCCTTTTACCGTAATGATTTTTTAGAAAAATCATATTGAAAAGTATGTATGAATAGTGCGTTGCCTTCTGGGCAACTGACAGCGTAGATTTTTTGTCTTTTTCTATGAATATTATTCGTCCTACAACAACTTAAAAAAGTAATGCTTATCCTTAGAGAGAACAGACAAGTTTCACAGCTCTATAATTCGATTTTGGGGGATTTATTTGATTTATTTTGTCCATTTTGTATGTATGTACGAACAAAGTACACTGCGCGTCATTCGTTTGAGGCGACTTTTATCCTAATCTTTTTTTTCGCGATAAATACCTAAATCTTGGAAATTTTAGATACTTGTGAGCAGGTATACATATTTTGCAATAAAAACAATATATTTTAAGAGTCAATTTGCAAAATCCGTCGGAATTTTCCAAATTATATTAATGAACTGCAAAAAATCGTATAGAAATTGAGTTACTTGATTGAGGCTACTTAAAAAATATTTTGAAAAATTAATAAAAGTACCGAAATGTTAATTGAATTGATTCAATTCCAAACCGTTTTAAAGCCATAATTACATTAATGATTTACATTTCGGTACTTTTATTAATTTTTAAAAATATTTTGTAAGTAGCCTCAATCAAGTAACTCAATTTCTATACGATTTTTTGCAGTTCATTAATATAATTTAGAAAATTCCGACGGATTTTCCAAATTGACTCTTAAAATATATTGTTTTTATTGGAAAATATATATAATCAAGCGAAATCTTGTTCCAGGCATCTCAGACTACTTTGATTGGTGTCTTTATCTTCAAACTATCTACCAGCCTCATAAACTTTTCGATATAGGTAGGCCAAAACGCTTTCGATGATATTTAAGTCTAATGAATAGGATGGCCATGGCAATAGTTCGACGTTTTTTTTACTTTTTCTGTCACTTTTGGATATGCTCATTCCAACGGATATATGTATGTATGTAATTATTTCAGTTAGCTGTTGTAGCTATAAACTACAATTAAATTGTAATAGGTGATAGGTCTCCATCCCATAGCCCCTGACGTACGACTGTGAATACTTGTCAAAATAAGTTCCCCTTTTCTTAAATCATGAAAATAAAAGTTCTAAAAAAAAAGGTTCAATCTTGACGCATCCGAGTCAAGATTGAACATTTTTTCGTCCAAAGAAACAACTCGTTTCCATTCGTTGCTCCAAGCAAAAGGCGAAATTCATGTTAAATCCTTGTGTCGTTGTCGTAAAACTGGGTTCTTTTTCATTTTCTTACGCTGAGTTCTATCACTGGTTTAAATTAACCTTTTGCCCATATTCTATGCTATACTAGTGCTGAACTCGAGGTTTTCTGCATTTTGCAATGGACCACTTTTCGTTTTGTGTTCTTTTTATTTTGTCCATATTTGTTAGTATCTGCTAGATAATTGTTAACAGCAGTATCACTTCTTTTCATTCTCCTAGCTATTTCAAGGCCTGAAAAATCCAGTTCCTTGAAATCATCTACTGTTGCTATTTCTGATACCGTCAAAGTGTTTCCTAAGTCTATTTGTACTTTAAATTTTCAATAAAATAAAGGGCCTTATTGCGAGAGTCTATTCGAAAAAAGTCTATGCGACTTTTTTCTATTCTATTAAACTCTAAACTGGTATTGCCCTACACAGTAGAATATTGAAATAGAATCGACTTTCAAAAATAGAATAAAGCTCTCGTCCGGAATTTCAATTGAAATGTCGAATCTGCGTTAATATCCTTCGAATTTTTGAAAATAAGTTTGGTTCAACGAATGTTTGGCAATTTTAATTGCGATAAGTAGGTTGCACTAATAGTTTGGGAGGCGACCAGAAGATTACATATTATCTCATCGCAGCCACACAAAAAGAGGATGCCAATCGATATCTGTTGTACATTAATAATGAAAATATATCGATTCCGATTGAAATAAAACACTTCGTTTAAAAAGGCGTCTGCCGTTCACAAAAGTTTATTCAGAAGTAAAAGTCAGTTAATTCAAATATAGATTGGAAGAAGAGAAAATATAAAAGAAGGACAGATATATAGAAGATAGAAAGATACAAAAATAGAATGTATCTGTTGAGCGAATAACCCGTGTTGCCAATGACAGTTTTAATTGGTAGTAACAACACCCCCTCTCAACGCGGGTTGCTGTTCTCCTATTCCAAGTCCTTGAATGCATTTTCGGTGGGATGGTCCAAATAAGCCTTTGGTGAGGACGTCAGCTATCATCTCCGCTGTTGGTAAGTATTGTACTTCTATTTCGCCTTTCTCAAAAACTTCTCTTATGTAGTGATGTCGAATGTCGACGTGTTTAGTCCTTGAGTGAAATGTAGGATTTTTCATTAATTTTTGCGCTCCTTGATTGTCGCAATAAACAATAGTTGGCTTCGCGTCTTGATCCAAGAAACCAAGTTCTTTTAATAGGTTTCGCAAGTAAATAGTTTCCTTAGCAGCTTCCGTTAGAGCCATGTACTCTGCTTCGGTGCTTGAGAGAGCTACAGACTTCTGCTTTCTTGACTCCCATGTAACGGCAGCGTTGGCTAAAACAAACGCAAATCCAGTATATGATTTTCGATCATCAATATTTCCGCCCCAGTCTGAGTCGACGTACCCAAACAGTTGTGGTTTATTGGATTTCCTGTATACAAGTCCAAGATTTTGAGTCCCTTGTAAATATCTAAGCACCCGCTTAGCAGCTTTCCAGTGTTCTTGTCCTGGATCGGAATTGTACTGGCTTAGCACACTGACAGTATGCGCGATGTCTGGACGTGTTGAAACAGCAAGGTACATTAGTGAAACGATTAATGAAGAATACGGTGTATTTTCCATTTCAGATTTTTTTTTCAGTTTTCGGTCCCATCTGTTTGCTAAGCTTAACGTTTCCATCTAACGGGGTTGCCATAACTTTAGATTCATTCATGCCATAGTCAAGTAATATATTTTGTATGTATTTGGACTGGTTCATAGTTACAGTATTTTTAGAAATATTTTGGTTAAATTCAATACCAAGGCAATAATGCAACTTACCGAGGTCCTTCATTTTGAATTCTTGCGACATTTGATTTTTCAGTTCTTCATATGCATTCAAATTATTTGTCGCGATGATAAGGTCATCCACGTAGATAACAACAACCATGTAAGTGTCTTCGGTCTCCATCAAATATATACATTTTTCTGTATTTAGCGGTTTCAGCCCCAGTTCCAAAAGTTTCTGCTCCAGCTTGATGTACCATCTTCTTCCAGATTGCTTCAATCCGTACAGTGCCCTTTTAAGAGAGCAAACAAGATGTTCTTCACCAGGTTTAACAAAACCTTCAGCCTGTTCCATAAATAATTCTTCTTCAAGATCTCCGTTTATGTAGGCCATCTCAACGTCTAATTGAAAAAGTAATAGGTCAAACTCTGCTGCTAACGCCATGAGAATTCGAATCGAGCTTTGTCTAGCTACAGGTGCAAATGTCTCCTGGAAGTCGATACCCGGTTGTTGGGAGCAGCCTTTTGCTACTAATCGAGCCTTGTGTCTCTCGACACTTCCATAATTCATTGAATTTGGTTCTTAATACCCACCTGCAGCCTATGACTTTCTTGTTTTTCGGACGTTCGGTGAGTTCCCAAGCTTTTATGTCACGAAGGGCATTAAACTCTAACTCCATCGCTGCTCTCCACTCGCAAGAATTGGGTCCTTCCATTGCTTCCTTCAATGTTGGGTTGATAAGAACGTTGACCTGGTTTGCTTCTTCTGCTTGTCCAGCTTCTGGTTTTAGTTTCGCCTCAAGCATACAAAATAATTTGCGGGGTCTACCCCTTCGGCCAGTTCTTTCAAGTTTTGGTCTTCCAGGCCCCCTCTTAAGTGGAGTTTCTCGTACATCGCAATCCGTTTCGCTCTTTTGATCATAGTCGACACTTTCATCATTAAAAACTTTTAGTTCACTGTTTTGTATGTCATGTTTATTTGTATTTTCAGTATTGTCTATGTATTTATAATTTTCAGTTTTTGTTTCTAAAGGTTTCTCAAAATTAAAAATAGTTTCAAATTCTTTTAGTTCTATATTATTTTTTACTACTTCATTACATAGAGAACTCTCAATAAATTTAACATCTCTACTGACAATTACCTTTTTTCTTTCTGGATCCCATAGGCGGTAAGCTTTTGATGTAGTTGAATACCCTATGAATGTGCATTCTGTGGATCTTGATTCAAATTTGCCCTTGTTCGGTTTTTTGTTAAGAGCAAATGCTTTACAACCAAAAGCTTTAAAGTGCGACACGTCCGGCTTATGTCCATATCTGACTTCAAAAGGTGTCATATTGTTGAGTTTCTTGGTTGGACATCGATTTCGTATATACGCAGCTGTGGCAATAGCTTCACCCCAGAAGCTCGGTGCAAGATTTGATTGCAGCAACATACACCTTGCCATTTCGACCAGGGTCCTATTCATCCTTTCTGCAGTCCCATTTTGCTGAGGTGTATGCGCTACAGTGTGTTCCCTTTTTATTCCAGCTTGTAATATGAACTTTGTAAAATCTGGTCCACAATACTCAAGTCCATTGTCTGTCCGTAATGTTTTAATTTTTTGTTCCGTCAGGTTTTCAGCTAAATTCTTGTAGTTTATGAATGCTTCCTTGACATCGCTTTTTGCTTTCAGAAAACTAACATCAACAAATCTTGAAAAATCATCCACGAATGTTGCGAAATATGAAGCACCGCCGAGTGTTGTTGTTCGCATTGGACCACACACGTCGGAGTGAACCAACTCCAACAATTTTTTGGTACTTGTCTGCGATTGTTTTGGAAAGGGCTCAGCACTTTGTTTCCCTCGAATACAAATCTCACATACCGATAATTGACCAGCAGGTAAATGTGGGATACCTTTGACCATGTTTTTGGCGATAATCTTCTTCAGGTCTTTTTCATTAAGGTGACCATACCGCTGATGCCATTCGTCCAGCTGGCTAAGTTTGTCACTGGCAGCTGATGTTGACTCGGAACTAGGTTCGATAAAATAAAGGTCCCCCTTACGTGCCGCTTTTAAAATTATCTTGTTTTCAATATTTTTGAAGACTGCATCATTTTGGTCAAAATGAATCTTGTACCCTTGTGAGACTGTTTTTGCGATAGATAGAAGATTTGTCTTTAGCTCAGGGACATATAAAACGTTATCCAAACGAATGGTTCTTGTATTATTTTCGCATTTTACATTTAAACGAATAGTACCCTTTCCAAGAATATCTGTGGTTTTATCAACCGCAAGTCGCACGGTTTGATTTTGTATTTTAGTAAAATCCACAAATTGTTGTCTATCATGACACATATGAGAAGTCGCCCCACTGTCGATGCACCAGTTAGTGCCCATCGAAATTAAACCAGCCTGAAGTGCGATACCAAGAGATACTTTTTCGGGGTTATTTTCGTTTTCAACGACTGTAAAAGCGTCTTCCTCGGCGTTTGATACGCTCTGCTTATTTGACCTGCCTTTGCTCCAACAATCCGCTGCCTTGTGCCCAGCCTTTTTGCAAAAATTACATTTGTATGATTTTCTGTTGCTTGCACTTCCGGATGGCTTGTTTGCAAATGTTTGTGGGTCGGTCTTTCGCTGAAAATGTCGATTTTGTTTGCCATACTTTACAAAGAATGCATCTGCGTCCTGTTGCTGCTGTTTAACTTGACTTGATTTTTCTTTTCTGGCACCAAATTCCTCCAAGAGTTTTATTTTCAGTGCTTCAGGAGTTGGCAATTCATCTCGCGCCTCTATAGCACAACGAAAATTTTCATAACTCTCTGGGATGCTGTACAATAGAAGAATGGTAAGCAGGTCTTCAGCTATACCAATATCCATCTCAGCCAACTTGTCGATCGTGCCAAAAAAATTGTTGAGGTGCTCCATCATGCTTTCCCCATCTCTCATTTTTGTAAATAGTAATTGCTTCAGTAAAGTGGCTTTACGTGCCGGTCCTTTTGAGTGATAAACTTCATCGAGTTTCACCCAAACATTATTTGAGGTACAGCAATGTTTTATGTGGCAAAGTTCGGATGGCGACATCGCCAGTATAATGTCTGCTCGTGCCTTTTGATCGGCAACTACCCAGGAATTAATTTCAGTTGCATTACTTACTGTGCCATCTTCAGCCTGTATAGGCTCTGGTTTTTGGTTCGTCCCGTTGACGTAATCCCAGTGGTCATTTTTTACCAGGATAGCACATATTTGTAGCTTCCAAGTATCGAAATTATCTTTACGGAGTTTTTCTATGTGAACAGCGTGGCCCGACATGGTTTAAATCTAGAACAATCTACGACGAATTTCTATGTCTGATTTTCTTGCGAAATAAACTAAACTGATTTATTTAAAAAACGATTAACTATATAATACTGTGCAGTTTGGGTCTGGGCCCATAACCTGTTGTACATTAATAATGAAAATATATCGATTCCGATTGAAATAAAACACTTCGTTTAAAAAGGCGTCTGCCGTTCACAAAAGTTTATTCAGAAGTAAAAGTCAGTTAATTCAAATATAGATTGGAAGAAGAGAAAATATAAAAGAAGGACAGATATATAGAAGATAGAAAGATACAAAAATAGAATGTATCTGTTGAGCGAATAACCCGTGTTGCCAATGACAGTTTTAATTGGTAGTAACAACAATATCTTTAGTCTTAACGTTTACAAGACTACTGGTCGGAAGCTTTATTCTGGTGGTAATGGTTAGAAAATGCACTTTTCGGGTTGCATTTTCGGCTAAGTGTACCTCTAAAAGCAACTTCTATAAATGTGGTATTATATGAAAGCTAAGACTGTTCATTCAAAATAGCTTTTTATGGCCTTTAGTCCTACAAATTGGCGTTTCGTTCGGCTTACTCACTTGAACTCATCAGTGACATAGTGAGGGCTTTGTCAGACGCAATTTGTATTAAGTTCAGTTCAACTTACATGAATTTTTCAACGAAAATCCACTGTAAACTATATCCAACAAGATTAGAATTCCTAATCATTAAGCTGGCCCGGGGCCAGGCATAGTTTCTATATAAGAAGGTTTTATAATACAAATTCTATATACTACTGAAATAAATCAGCCAAGTAGAAGACTTAGCATTAAGGATTGGACTTGTTGAATTATTGATTCAAAATAGCTTTTTATTTTTGATATCTTTTATATTTTCCGAAATACGGACTTTCAAAGCGGATGACAACGTCACATTTCACTTCCGAAATTATGTAACGTTATCAGATATAGACCGAGAGCCCACAGCAGATTTTGGGTGTGAACGATAGCAAAAAAAGAAGTATAGGCGTCGCAAGCTTCATTAAAGACTATTACAAAAATCCAAGTCTTGCAGTCCACAACTGGGGCTTTTGCGAGAAACAGTGCATCGAAAAAAAAATATGAATGCAACTTCGAGGAAAATCGTGTTAGCCGAAATTGGTTTTCACCCCTCCCTAGATAAGCTCCGCGGATCCCATATCACGGAATTTGTGATCATTTGAGTGTTTAATTCGCCCTGCCAGACTGTTTAAAAAAACCGTTTTTCACTAAGAATTTTGAATTTTTTAAACGGTCCGGTAGAGCGAACTATACACTCAAATGGTCTCAGATTCCATGATATGTGATCCGAGGAGCTTCTCAAGGAAGGAGTGAAAACAATTTCGGCTTACACGATTATCCTCGAAGTTGCATTCATATTTTTTTTTCGATGCACTGTTTCTCGCAAAGGTCCCAGTTGTGGACTGCAAGACTTTGATTTTTTTAATAGTTTTTAATGAAGCTTTCGACGCCTATACTTCTTTTTTTGCTATCGTTCACACCCAAAATCTGCTGTGGGCTCTTAGTCTAATACTTTGAAAGTCCGTATTTCAAAAACTATAAAAGATATAAAGAAAAAAAAATCTCTCTTCTCTCTGTTCTTCTGCTTGGCGCAGAAGGCATATTTATGTTCTATGAACCACTTTGAACTTGTGAGCAACTCATAAATTTCATAACTGTTGTGAATCATCTGATTTATTGAATGTTTTGAGTATAAGTCCCCCTAACATTCAGAGATTCATTGAATTCTATTGTGATACTTGCACTGAGCTTAGGTAAGAAATGAAAACTATTCACATCCGTTCCTTCTCTGTGAATATGAGACTGTAAGGGCTCATATTTTTGTGAATGATTCACAACTTTAAATGAATGAATTCATGCAGCACTCTGATGTACACCTACTCACATGTATCACGCACTTCTAGGAAAAATATATATCACAGGTATTTATGGAGAAAAAAACAATTGCGAATATTAGCTATGTTTATCATTTTTTCTTTGAAACTTATTACAAAACTTATTTCCACTTAATTTTCCTTTATAATTTAACAGTTTTTATTTCGTCTTACTCTTTAATCAAATTCGTAATAAAATTTTCTTTTAAAAACATTTAAGCTCATCATCGTTACTATATTGTCCAACAGTTTTGCGAACTTTCATAGTTTTATTTTTTTTTAAATAAATTATGAGAATAATCTTTTGACATCCCATCTTTCCAAGAAAAGTTATTTAATTGTAAGAGTTACATTAAGAATGAGTACAGAGCAGTCGGAGTACCCACTAAAATACTAAGATAATTTTATATAGTTTTTCTTTTGTAAAATTTAAATAATTTATTCGTGTGGTTATAAGCGTTTATACTTTTTGCTAAAAACATACGATACCTACAGCATTTTTTAAAGGTAAAATGGAACTGTTCGAAATAATAGGAGTATTTTATATAGGCTCAATACTCAATAGTAAACTAGTAAATTATAATCTGTTCAATTTTTGGCTGAAACCCCGCGGTTTAAATTAATATATATATTGCATTGTGTCCCAACAAAGTCGCGTATTTGATAGTCTACGCTTCAACACTCTTATTCTCAACATTTATTGAGGAGGTTCAAAAGTTCAATTTATCAATGGTTATTTCTTTGCCTCATAGACAAACAAGAAATAAGAAAAAGTACCTTTTGTTTTTATTTCTCAAAAACTAAGAAATATTTTTACATTTGGTTTTTAATATTTGACTTAGAATTAATGAGAGCATTGAATACTAAATAGAAAAATGGTGCTAAACGAGGCAAAATTTTGAAGAAAATCAACTTAAAACAAAAAAATTTTAAAATATTGACTTTTAAATTTAATTGCTCAAAAAGTTCTCACTTAAACAACTTGATTTAAAAAATAAATAAAAGAACGGACTATTTGCTTTCGAAAAAATTTACGATCACATTCGTCCGATGCACGGTTCACGACATATTTGATAAAACGTGTTTTCCAAGATGGCGACTGACGCTTGCGCCACCCCGTTGGATTTACTTGGATTCACATGTGGAGGACACCCCTGAACATATTGCAACAAGAAAATCAGTTTAGTAGAAAATTGAAGATACAAAATACTCGGCTCCTGGCCTATATTTCCGGGTTTCTATACAAAAATCAGTTTTTTGAACGAGAAAGCCACGTACTAAAAATTATTTATCTTCTAAACGAATTGAGATCCCACTCTGAAACTTGGCATGTAGTTTCTATATTGTATTAACTAAATTTTGAGGCCTTAACAAAAAGAAATTAAAATGGTCGAAGTTTCTTAAAATCTGATTTGAAATGTTAACTTCCGGTTTTATACCTAAAAATAAAATCGATTTCCGGTTTAGATTTCATTGATGAAAAGAACATCTAATTTACCCTCCAGTATTAAAATAATTTTTCTATCCCTTCATTTAATTTATAAAGATTTTTCTTTCAAACTTTATCCCATGGCTTGCCGAAACCTTACAAGCCCATAACTCCACCACCAGGCCTCGACATTCAAAATCCTTCTGCATTTATGTTAAGTATCAAAAAGAAGTACAAGTGACCCAAAATTGAACGAATTTCAAGACCCGACTTTTGTTCGTTGTCCGCTTCACGTGAAATTCCCCAATTTCATTTTGTGTCAACATAAACTCGCTGGTCCATTGTTCCTATTATTTTGTGAATAGGGCCAACTCGATTATAGAAAAAACTGCTCCGTACCATTTCTTTAGAACATCCATAATTAGCTGCCTGAGCATGGTATATTTTCAAACTGTTGGCACACAAAATAATCACTGAATTTTCTTAATTTATTTGATTTTCGTTTATTTCAAATTATTTTCAAGACTGCAAAGCGGAAAAAGGTACATGACTGTCACAATTGTGTACTATACTTTTTCTTAGTACAAGGAAAACCGAACCGAGATTTAAAAAAAGCTAGAATGCAAATTAGGTACTCACAGTTCCGTTCCACAATGCGTAAAAAAATTTAACATGTTGGCCTTTTCTCAATTTAAACCTGAACCAGATTTCTCAAACAAGCAATCAATTTTGTCACATGTTATGTTTAAAAAATTGATAATGTTACAAGTACATATACACTCGTACAACCTGAATTCATAGGTAGGTCTAGGTATAGTTATTAAATTTGTATTTCATACCCATAACAATGCCGAATTTTACAGTCAAAGTAATTGAATTTCTGCATTTTATATTACAAGTACATATATTTATTTAAGAATTCGATTTTTTATGATTTTAACTATTTGTTTTTAGTCTTGCTTTATTTTATGTTTTTATGTTGAAATATTTTTTTATTTTTTTTTATTTCTATACACAAAATACATAGGCTCATGGCATGACAGTTAGTCCTGCGCCAGTCACAATTAATCATCCGTTTATTCACCCTACTTATCCTGTGTTACCTAACTACATGCAGGTAAGCTAGTTTGCTAGTTCGTTAAAAAATATTTTTTTTTATTATTTTATTAAACATTTGAAAAAAAAAAGTAAAAAATACTTCTCACACTCCTTAGCGCTAGTAATTGAGTATTGATAGCTTTTATTTTATAAATAAATATTCGCTAACGAGTAAATAACAATATTGACATTTTCTAATTGCAGCAGGGGATGCCAGTGATGGGGGCGCCAATGATGGCAACGAACAACATGCAACCTATGACTGGGGCGCAACCAGTGATGCCGCCAATAATGGCAATGCAGCCAACAGTGGCAGCGCAGCCACACAGCAGTCCCGCCCAACAGAATGGCAATAAGAACGTTCAACTAGATCCATTTGGAGCGTTATAAGTGATATAAAAATAAAAAAATTAAAAAAAAATCTCTTCAATCCGCGCATCCACTAAAACAATACTATTAAACGTTAAATAAATTAAAAAATATAGTTATGTACTATCACTTATTATTGCAAAAATTGCTATACCTATATTGAAAACTATTGATTGTGCTAAACATAATTGACACACTACATAAATACCATCAACAAAAATAAGAATTAAAATTTTAAATTTCCCTTCTGTATATAAATATATACATTTATATATATATGCATATATAGAAAGATGTATACACAATCCATTCACTATATGGAAAGCAAAATAAATATATAAATATACATACATACATAGATACACTTATGTATAAACAACAAAATTATTAAAAATTCTAGTAAAGCTAAACTCCTATCTCAGCCATTATATCATCAGAGACCCTACCTGCACTTATATAATAGCCAAGAATTTTTTTTTGTTTGATGTTGTTCAAAACAAATTTATATTTTCTACCAATTTCTGTTTAACTGTTAAAAATATACGACGCGTCCATTTATGAAACAAATTTCATAGTTATATAATTTTTGTTAAATACTTTAATTATTTTTTTTGTTGGTTTTTCATTTATAATACAACAATCGAAAATCTTGTAGTTACATAATTTAGGAAAAAAAAAATTGAATTTTGTATTATCATTCCAACTTATTGATTTAAGTTTTTTCTTATAAATATATTTTATTAATATTATTATTATGATTTTTTTTTGTAAATAAAATATTATTATTATTATTATTTTATGGTAGGCAATTAGCTTGAATGTATTAAATAAAAAAAAAGTTACAAATAATTTAAACTAAACGAAAATAATTATGAGCTGAAGACAGATATAAATATAAAATTATAAATTAAATATATATGTATATATATTTAAATATAAAACTCAAAGAGAATACAAATGTTGATTATAAATGCGCTGTTATAGAAAAAATGAAGTATTTTTGTATATACATAAATAAATATATACATTATATGCTTACACTGTACTTGAATAGAAACAAAGATCATGTTCATGATAAGAGCGTTTAGCAATTTAATAAATTTAAATACCCTTTTTTTTTTAATCTTAAGAGAGGATGAAAGAAAAAGTTCCGTGAGATTATTTTGTATGTTTTTTCCCTATTCCTTTGTAAGAGAGACTGTTTTTTCTTGCGCAACCTGGGTTCCAGCCTAAAACTTAAATAAAATAAAAATGAAGAACTCACAAAAGGTATTGTTTTTTTCTACCTTCTTGAATAAATGTGTGACCAAGTTTAAACAATATGTGATACCATTCATAGTAAATGCAAAAGTTGTTTTAAACTATTAACTAACTTAATACCCCTCCATAACTCGTCGAAACATCCAACCCACTTTGAATAAATGTAGAAAAGTGATTCGCAGAGTTTATTTAAATTTGTCTAGGGGTTAACAGAAAGAAATAAATTGCATATTGGCTCTTCTGTTTGAAATTTTACTTTATTTTTTCAAATACCTATTGTTATATTAGGTGGTGTGGTTCTCATAGCGTCCTGAACTTGCCTAATATATTTTATTGGCATATCTTCAACAAAAAGAGTAGTTATAAAACTTCATTAGTATGAACTTATAAAGTTTCATAGAAATACAAACCAATTTTTAAGTCTAAAACAGTATTAGATTGCATTTTTGGTAAAAAAAAATCTATCATTTTATTGAATAATTTTGAATGAACAACAAGAACTTGCGTGTGTTACCACCAAGTATTCAGCCTAAATACTTGGTGGTAACACACGCAAATTGTTGTTGTTCATTCAAAATTATTCAATATAAATTAATGTATAACTTGCAGCATGCACTGCACTTGTGTGGATTTCCATTTACACACAAACCCAACTTAAATCTATAATTTTATTTTAAAGATAAACATTAAAATTAGCTCGTTAATTTTTTTTCAAAAAATAACCTGCCTATCAGTTAACAGTTTAGAAACACAGGAACGTAGAAGTACACTGCGGTTGTTCACGTGTACAATATATTGAACATAAAATATACTCTTTTGGAAAGTGCCAAAAAAAATCCGGCAAAGTTATCCGCTTCACGGTATATATCCTTAAATGATCCATGCTTTGTGAATTAGTGCATTGTAATCTTTGGAAATATACAAAATAATGAACTGTTAGCTTACCAAATACCTAAACTCTATGATCATGAGTATCATACTTGTTTCTATTCAAGTGATCCGCAGTGCATACATACATACATATATACACAATTATTATGTATATCAAAAAAAAAACTTTATATATATATATTTAGATACTACTTTGAAAAGTACCTACACAAAACAAAAATCATAAAGTTAGTCCGCTCACTCGGATAAGATTTTCAGTTGCTTTATATTCATCAAAAAGATTTAATTTTTTAGATCCTATTAAATTCGGTTTAAGTTTTCGTTGACATGGAGTATAATTTGTGGCTTAAAAATTGTGCAATGTTATATATTGATGTTTCTAAAAAAAAAACTATGTACTTTACATTATTTATTCAAGTTTTTCTGAATGTCTGTGTTATATATTTTCAAAATAAAAAATAAATTATTAATTGTGTTAATTAACAAAATACATTGCTCTTGCTTGGCGTGTTACTCACTAAGCCTTTTAACAATTGAGTGATTCAAGATTTGTACATATATTTTACCAAAATCCTTGATGGAAATTGTCCCCGTAAGTTTCTTTTTTAAAGATCTTGTTATTTTTTTTAGTACAATTTCATTGTACCCTAATTATAAAACTCGGTTTGATTGGAAGATAATAAAAGCCCTGTTTTTTAGTGCATTTTTATCTTCGCTTAGAAAAAACTAGCATGTTAATTACAACAACAAACTGGTATAATTCCGTATTGTTGTTGTATTTAACAAGCTACTTTTTTCCAAGCGAAGATAAAAATGCACCAAAAACAGGGCTAATATTAATCAATTCAAAGCAAATACCTACATACATACTTCCAACATTTCAAGCTAAGTGGCATCGATATGGAAGCACATATGTACATAAAAACATATACTTTTGTAGGTACTTCCAATGGCTTCCGATTCGCAACGAATACTAAAATAAACTGTACTACTAAATAAAAAGCACCAAATCCGAATCATTTCACAACTCTATTTCACACTTCCATAAATAGCAGCTGTTCATTTCATGTGAAAACATTGGGAAGTCTTCAATAAATTGAGAAATCGTGTTACTCAACTATTGTTGGTGTAAAATAAAAGCAAAATACATAATGTTGGATTCTTGTTTGAACTGGTTGCACACAATAGATGGAACGTAGCCCGCATTGACGCATTGAAAATCCGCACACGTATTTTCAAAGCTGAAATGTACACAATCTAGCTAAAGTGAATACAATGCAAATGCAGACCAAGCTCCGACTCTACAATGTGAAGCTGTAGATGAAGTAAGAACTGTATATAGTTTAACAGAGGCTTAACAAGCTTCAACCTTTGCCGCATGCTACAGCTATGGACATTCCAAAGGGTTAGATATTCATATTTATTAGTTCAACCAGTAACATCAATAACTGGCTTTAATTTCACTGTGGAAATAAAATCGGTGAATTTGTCTATTTGTTGACTGGCTCCTTAAATTTCAAATAATCTGTTATGTAATACCAAATCCAAGTTTACCAAACAAATTAATTTTGATTATATTTTACGACCCAATAGTAGCCAGGAAGTATATGCATCATTTGGTGTGCGAATTCGAATTGTATGGAACGAATTTGTTAAGTGGATAGTAGAATACCACATAATATAATCAATATTTCCAACAGGTGAAACAGATTTATTCCGAATGACAGGAAAAATAGTTTGATTAGTGATTATTCAAAGTAAATCTATGGCTAACAGAATATGCCTTCATTGAGGTCCGAGTGCGATGATTTGGTTTACTGTATCATCATTCTTATCAACATTCGGTGTAAAAGTCTTTTATAGCCAGTGAAGTTAATGTGCAACTGTGAGCTATGACCATAATAACCCCGTCTTCAAATTGTTACAATGCTGGCTGTACAAGTCAACCCAAATTCCACTTTGTGGTTATAAAATCAGAGATCACTTTTCGCTATTATAACTTGTGTACATGCCTTAAGTTAGTGGTGATGGTTTATTATCTGAATTTTATTTCAAGTGAAGTACTGGGTTAAAGAATCACCTACGGTAATATTCACTCGATTAATCCAGATAAATACTTTCATCCAGATTTAAAGTAATTTTTATTCGATCCAATTCCATATTATTGGCTCGTTATACTACTATCTACATTTTAGATCCATTGGTTTAAAGTGTTTTTGAAATGAATAATATGTCTGGCACTACTAAATCCGAATTTAATGGTTGGATTTAAAATTCACTTAATACCAACTTAAATCCAGAGTACATAATAAGGCTGCTACAGTTTAATTTCTATAGAAGTTGAGGTGCAATATATTTTGTTATCAGATCGAATAAGGCTGAAGTTTCCACCAAAATAATAGTTCTCCTTAAAAATGAAGAACAAGAAATATGCTCAAAAGATTCACACAGATTTTATTGTCGTGAATAATCATTGGATTTTTTCTGGATAGCAGAACATTTTTATTGGGGATGAAATTTTTCGGAGTAAACAAAATTATGCGATAGGAACCTTTATTTTCTGTAACATTCAAAGGATAACTAATTTTAAAATAATTTAGGTTTTGTTTAAATCTTAACTTTTTTTTTTATTTAACAAGTTAAAAATTTAAAATGTATCGAAAGTTTGTAGGGAAATTTGTTTATAAAAGCAGTGTTTTGCGGGCTAACTGGGCATATTTTTGTTTGCTACAAACTGTTCTTAATTGCAATGTCTATAGACCCTGTCCTGTTGAGACTAAGCCATGACGATGAGCTAATGGGTGTGATCCGTGAGAACCTCTTTTCTCTTCACCAGTTTCAACCACAAATCTATCGTCAAGAGTCGCATTCTAAACAATTTCTTATAGTCAAGTCGAGGCGATTATATTGCATGTTATGTACCTATCTTGTCTCGTCCAAAAAAAATAAATATAAGAATGAAATCAATTCCGTGATGAATGAGACTAGAGACATGTCATTTTAAAACAGTTATCAACGTGTCTACACATCAACGCGCATCGCGTGGCCATAGAAATACTCGAAGCCCGAAGTATACATATTCACCCTTATTACGATAGTCGTTTTACTAAAACGCCAGTAAAACGACACAGCTCTAGAAGCGACATTTGGCGTTTCAGTAAAACGACTACAGTTAAAATGTTGAGAAAAGTGAAGAGCGGAGAGAACACTTAACTTTTAGTTTCATTCAAACGCCAACTGTCGTTTCTGGAGCCCTGTCGTTTTTCTGGCGTTTTAGTAAAACGACTATCGTAATAAGGGTAATTATGTCTACCGGCGGGGAGCCTTATGGGCCTGTGGGGTCGCATAAACAGTAGATTGTAAACAAAACTGTTATTAACTAGCATGTCTCGAGTCATTTCCTTTAACTATACTCAAGATTTCTGCGGAATACACAAATTTAGATATTCAAAAACTTATGATACTTGCTGAGATATTTTTGATTATGATTTAATTCTGACTGCCCATCACACAATGTCAACTCCAAATTATGTAGAAACCAATTATTATTTTAAACTTTTCACAAAAATTGTTTCCTTGTAAAGCTGTTGTTATTCTATTGTATGTACATTAATGTTAATTATTCTAGATCTTTTAACGGATAATCATGTTTGTCAGACAAATAAAAAATAATATTTGTAAAAATGAAAAATTCTATTGCAGATACGCTATGCAAGTTATTTCTGACTAGGTATATAAACAAATTTAATTTTTAACCAGATTATTATATACTATTATTTTATTCACGAATTATTGTAAAACAAATAAAAAGTATATTAAGTAACACAAAGCATCAATTAAGTTAAAATACAAAAAAATCTATTTTAAAAAATAATGACAATATTTATTGATGATACACTAATCCACCACGTATCTCGGCATATGAATACAAAGAAAAATATATACATTTATGTATATTGTAAAATAGTATATTAAACAATTTACATGAACAAAAAAATGAATTAAAACGGAATTTTAGTTGTGATGAACTTTAGGAAAAGCTATAGATTTTCGAAAGCAAAATGCACCGTTCATAGTATTCCATACAAAAACAAAAAATGAAACTTTTAGCTTAAATTATTATTGATATTTGCAACTATTTAACCTGTTTACAATAAAATAAAAAGAAAAAAAAAACGACGGACAGTAAGGAATTTTAAGATGAAAACAAAAACAATATGCTAGTTATTATATAATGTATGTATACACCCTAAATGATAACATGTAATAGATGAGAATATTTAAATAAATGTCTAGAAATATGTATTAAATAAGAAAAGAAAAACAAGTAGCGTTGTGTTAATTGTTTACTAGCATTGCATCAATAGATCTTGCTGAGTCAAAAACTCTTCATTTATTTACAATGAAAATAAGGGAGTTAAGAAAAGTTTGTTTTTAATGTCTCATTTACACAATTGGAAAATACAATAGTATGACCAAAACAGCAACAAAAGAATGGACAAATTCGTTCTGTCTGTCATTATACTGGACGGTACTTTTTAATACTTCTTTTTTTAAATAATTTTTTTTTAGAAAACTGCCCCTTCCGTCTAAAGGGGGGGGGGGGGGAAATAGACCCTCTCTCTAAAATAATTTTTTTTATTGTATGGGTCTAACGTCTAACTTAACACGCAATTGCTTTTTGTTACACCTCTTGCAAAGCACTCTGTATTAAAGCTGATGTTTTCAACACGGAATCCAAAAAACTTCAGAATTAACCATGAATTCCACTTTGACCTTTAACAACTTTGGAGGGTGTACATTAATTAGATAAGAAGTAGAGATCTTTTTTAAAGAGCATCAAATCTTCTTTAAGATTCTTCCTTATGTATGATAACCGCTTCTATAGTTATAAAATAAAGAAGGACTTCTAAATATTAAAAAGAACGATTTGCAACTCGCTTGTCAACGGGCTTACCTCTGAGCGCTCAGAGATTTTTTTAGACAAAAAATCTCACCTCTCACCTGAGCAGAGATTTTTTCGGAGGTTACTGAACGAAAATTTTTAGGATTCATTTCTCAGTGTTCTTTCTCTTCTAAAACAGCTGTTCGTTTGACATCCAAATTGCAATTTTTCGGTAAGGCGCCAGTTATAGCGATCAGAAAAAACCATCCGAAAAAAAGAATCATTGAAGTTTTTAATAGTTTTCAATTAGATTTAATAGCCAAATGATACATCAATGGACGTGTAATTCAGCGTAGATTTTTTTTTCGCGAAACAAAATTGCCAAACAAATAACTTTTCATGTTTTAAATGGATTTATTTGTTTTTCGGATGAAATTTATGGGGTTTTCTTTTGGTAACAAAAATTGATTTTTTTCCCCTTCAGATCTGTCAAAACACAGATTTTGTCAATTAAAACCTTCCAATGGGCAAAAAAATCAATTTTTTTTTTGATCGAAAATCAATTTTGTAGATCTGGATTTTTCGGCAGATTTACCCCTCTTTTACTAACACCATTACACACCAGAACAATTGAAAGCCATCAGTTTGACATGCTTGGACGGCTATAGCTTCATAGACACAAATTATCAACCAATACAATGAAAAAGAAAAATCAATCTGAAATCGTATACCATTCGCGACGAAAAAAATCAATTTTTAGATCAAAATCTGAATTTACCAAAAGAAAACCCCATTAATTTTTCGTATCAGCTGATTGCTTTTTGACAGAAAAAGGAACAAATCATTCCACTGATTTGTGTTCCAATTTTTTTCTGTTCCACTGAAAGAACTCCATCCGAAAAAGTTTTTCTGATATTTCAATCAGAAAAAATCTGGGCGGCTGTTTGTTTGTTTTGCAAAGAATATAGTTTTTCTGACACATTTTTTCTGATTGCTATAAACAACCATCAGAAAAAAAAAATCAATTTCATACTGTTTCAAGTTTTTCGGATGGGTTTTTCTGATCGCTATAACTGGTGCCTAAGGGGCCGGTTATAGCGATCAGTAAAACACATCAGTAAAAAGTTGAAATGCAAGGAATTCGGAATTTTTCCTGATGGGTGTTTATAGCGAACAGTAAAATTGTGTCAGTAAAACTAGTGTCTTCTTCTTCTTTCTATTTTTACTGGATGTAAATGCATCAGTAATTTTTTTTCGTATGTACTGAAACAGTAAAAAATTGGAACACAAACAGTCGGAACGAATTGTTTCATTTTGAGTGACATGGCAATCAGCTGATACGTAAAATGAGTTTTCGTCAGTAAAATCAAATAAATGGTTTTTCTCAAAAAATACAATTCCGAATCAGGTTTTTCTTTAAAAAAAAATATTTTATTACATTTGTCATCGATTTGCATATAGTTTTTGTTTCAAAAAGCATTTAAACATATTAAATATTGCAAAAGAAAATTTTTACTGATGCATTTTACTGATCGCTATAACTGGCCCCTAATGTAGGTACAAATACAAAATCGATACAAAAATATACACAATAAAAGTGGAATGTTGATAAAATGAAAATAAATTGAACTTAGTATAATTTTTCATTAATTTCATAAAGTTTTGTGCCTTAACATTCAAATATTTTAAGTAAAGTTGAAACTTTGTTTCCATAATTTCAGTACGAGATTTATAACAGATGTTCCTTATACAATTGATATTGAACGGAGAATCTTGTCTCACCATAACATTCCACCTCCGTCAACTTTACATTGAGCGCTCAGTGAGATTATATTGATATTTTATATTCATTTTAATTTTTAAGATCTTAAACTTCTCTATTAATTAATAATGAGGCGTATGTGGAGTACCTTTTTGTTCTAATAGCGATCAGAAAAAACCATCCGAAAAAAAAAAAATTATTGAAGTTTTTATTACTTTTCACTTCAATTTGATAGCCAAATGATGTATCAATCGACGCGTAATTCAGCGTAGAATTTTTTTCGCGAAAAAAAATTGCCAAAACAATAGTTTTTTATGTTTTGAATGGATTTATTTGTTTTTCGGATGAAATTTCATTTTTCGTATCAGCTGATTACATTTTGACAGAAAAAGGAACAAATCATTCCACTGATTTGTGTTCCAATTTTTTTCTGTTCCACTGAAAGAACTCCATCCGAAAAAGTTTTTCTGTACCTACGTTCTGTAACTCTCGCATCGATAAAATCAGTCGAGAAACGTTGAAAAATGGAACAAAACTCATGCATTTTGTTTCAATTTTCATCGTTTCTCGACCAGTTTTTTCGATGCGAGAGTTACAGAACGTAGGCACTGATATTTCAATCAGAAAAAATCTTGGCGGCTGTTTGTTTGTTTTGCGAAGAATCTAGTTTTTCTGACACATTTTTTCTGATTGCTATAAATAGGCCAGGAAAAATGGGTTCCGAGGTTGAAAAAATTAATTCAGGAAATATTAAAATTGGAATCGACGCAGAATTGCAACCTCTAACACATATCCAAAGTCCCCCAAAATCCCCGCATTGGCTTTTTGTGTAGATGCATTTGAAGAGGGGCAGACGGGGAGAATTTGGAGGACTATCAAACTAAAATATTTGTTTGGGTAAAACCTGATCATATGATACATGCTTTAAGGGTAGTTTTTAACGCTGAATCTAATGAAACTAAATTCAAAATGATACAACCACCCAAAAAGAAGTTATAGTCCTTTTTATGTAATGATGACTTTTTTTCAGGTACAACAGGTAAAATATTACCGAAAACCCTTTGAAAATAACGGTATGTTAATGAAACTTGGAATGAATGTTTCATTTGTCATAGGAACTAAGAATCAAGAGAGTCCCTAAAAATATCCATGGTGAAAGGGTGTTTTTTTAAGGGGGAGGGGCAAGTGTAGAATGTTAACCATAACACCCACGAAAAAACTCTTATACTCATGAAATTCGCCAAAAATATATAATTTGTCATGGCAACCAAGAATCAAAATAGTCCTCATAAATATATTTGTTCTGGGGTTTTTTTTTTAAAGAGAGGGAAAATCTGGGAAGAATTTGGAAGATTTGAGCCAAAATTCCGATTTGGTGTAATTGAGGTATATACACGAAGTATGGTATATGATTTAAGGGTATTTTTTAACGCTGAATCTAATAAAAGCAAAACTAAAATGATACAAGTACCCTTAACAAAGTTATGGGCCTTTTCAAGCAAAAATTAATTTTTGAAATCGTATTTTCCGTAGAACAAGTCAAAAGTTAACAGTCACCAAAAACACTATTAGAACAAAGATATTTGTATGGACTATTTTGATTCTTGGTTGCTATGAAGAGTTTTATATTTTTGGCGAGTTTCATGAGTGTAATGGCCAGTTGCACCGACCACTTTTAAATTTTTATTGCTTCGTTTAATTTTAAAATGACATTAATCGGTTGCACCAACCACTTCTAAATTTAACAGGCCAATAAACGAACCAATAAATTAAAGTTCCATTTTCCTCCAGATAAATTTTAAAAGCAAGTTTAAACGAACATATCTAACTACCTACAAACAAAAATAATTCAATTTTATTTGACGGAATATGATTCCAAATTAAAATAACAAAAACAACAGGTAAATGTACTACGTTTCCTATTTATAATTCATTACTTCAATAAATAAATTATTCCAGAATAGACTGGTCATCATCATGTATTCATCTGATAACGAACTATCGGTTCATAATTTCCAAGCAGTGTGTCGAAAAAATATTAGTATTACTTGGTATCTATTGCAATAGTTTCATTATTTCTCTAAAAAAAAAAGAAATAAATAATAACAAAAAAACACCAAGATGGCGCATTGGCTGTATCTAATGAGAATACCTAGTTTCTGTTTATTGTGTATTCACATTTTCCTTATTCCTTTCTCACTTGCACTTGTTAAATTTGTTCGTTCAGTTTAATAAACAGAATATAAAATCCAGGGGTGGTTCACGAACAGCATTTTAGTTAAAAAATACGCGAAAGAGATTGGTGCAACCCAAATAAATTTATCAGTCCGATAAATTTTAATCCCATTTTAGCAAAAACCGCTTTTAGTGAATTTTGGTGCAACTGGGCATAAGAGTTTTTACGTGAGTGTTATGGTTAACATTCTTTGTTGCCCCTCCACCTTAAAAAAAACACCCTTTCACCATGGATATTCTTAGGGACTCTCTTGATTCTTAGTTCCTATGACAAATGAAACATTCATTCCAAGTTTCATTAGCATACCGTTATTTTCAAAGGGTTTTCGGTAATATTTTACCTGTTGTACCTGAAAAAAAGTCATCATTACATAAAAAGGACTATAACTTCTTTTCGAGTGGTTGTATCATTTTGAATTTGGTTTCATTAGATTCAGCGTTAAAAACTACCTTTAAAGCATGTATCATATGATCAGGTTTTACCCAAACAAATATTTTAGTTTGATAGACCTCCAAATTCTCACCGTCTGCACCTCTTCAAATGCATCTACACAAAAAGCCAATGCGGGGATTTTGGGGGACTTTGGATATGTTATAGAGGTTGCAATTCTGCGTCGATTTCAATTTTAATATTTCATGAATTAATTTTTTCAAGGTTCTCCATACGATTTGTGCTATTTTTCCTGGTCTAAAACAACCACCAGAAAAAAAAATCAATTTCA
Organism: Dasysyrphus tricinctus; assembly: GCA_963921185.1. Classification (NCBI taxonomy): domain Eukaryota; kingdom Metazoa; phylum Arthropoda; class Insecta; order Diptera; family Syrphidae; genus Dasysyrphus; species Dasysyrphus tricinctus. The sequence continues at coordinate 268,367,395 of OY992530.1, forward strand.
TACTGTTTCAAGTTTTTCGGATGGGTTTTTCTGATCGCTATAACTGGCGCCTTAGGGGCCAACAACAACAACTTGTGTGTGTCACCACCAAGTTAAATCAGACTAAGCACCACTAAGGCGCCAGTTATAGCGATCAGAAAAACCCATCCGAAAAACTTGAAACAGTATGAAATTAATTTTTTTTTCTGATGGTTGTTTATAGCAATCAGAAAAAATGTGTCAGAAAAACTATATTCTTTGCAAAACAAATAAACAGCCGCCCAGATTTTTTCTGATTGAAATATCAGAAAAACTTTTTCGGATGGAGTTCTTTCAGTGGAACAGAAAAAAATTGGAACACAAATCAGTGGAATGATTTGTTCCTTTTTCTGTCAAAAAGCAATCAGCTGATACGAAAAATTAAATTTCATCCGAAAAACAAATAAATCCATTTAAAACATGAAAAGTTATTTGTTTGGCAATTTTGTTGCGCGAAAAAAAATCTACGCTGAATTACACGTCCATTGATGTATCATTTGGCTATTAAATCTAATTGAAAAGTATTAAAAACTTCAATGATTCTATTTTTCGGATGGTTTTTTCTGATCGCTATAACTGGCGCCTAAAGGAGTCTGATGATCGAGGTGGCTCTCGTGAAATAGCTATAACTCCAGCCTATAAACTTGGTGGTAACACACACAAGTTGTTGTTGTTCATTCAAAATTATTCAATATAAATTGATGTATAATGCGCAGCATGCACTGCACTTGTGTGTGAATTTCCATTTACACACAAGACCCAACTTAAAAAAAAAAAAAAAACGATATAAAACCAATTAAAATCGATATAAAACCAAATTGGTCTTATTTCGAATTCATAAATGAAATAAAAGCTAATTTCAAATTTGGTCTTATTTCGTTTTTGAAAACGTAACTAGACCAAATTTTTGAATGGTGGCTTTATTTCGTTTGGCGTTATCTCACGCCACCGTTGGCGATGTTCCTGAAAAGTTGTATTATAGCATTCACTACAATAAATGGGCAGTTATCCGACTCTTTCGAAGTGTGGCAGGGCAGGGTGTGAGACAGGGGGATGTTCTATCGCCAATTTTCTTTCTACTGACAATAGACGATGTTTTGACTGCCAGCGTGGGAACTGCGGAGAGACAAGGCAATCTATGGAGACCGTTTGAAAGGCTTAGTCACTTAGAAGACTATGCTGATGATATACATATGTCTCTTGGCAAATAACATCAGCGGGCTGAACGGAATGTGTCAAACACAGAAGGTGAAAGGAGAGTCGAGTGGTCTTAAAATAAATAGCAAAAAGGCAAACATAACGTTCACAGGCCACTCCACACATCAGCGTATTTTCATACAAGAGTAGTCAGTCAGTTGAAGAGGTTGAACAATTTAACTACCTTGGAAGTATTGATTCAGCAAATGGTGGAACTGATCTCCCAGAGAAAGACGTGGCCACAGTTAAAATAAATAGCTGTTGACCTTGAAGGATGGAAATGATTTGTTGGCGCCCTATGCCCCGATCGGGGTTACAGGACTTGATGATGATGACTACAATAAATATAAAAATGAAACCTATTACCAACATTAATTTAAAAGTTTGTATGGAGCCATATTTTTGTTTCCTAGGCTATGTGAATATATGAATCACATGAGCTTGTTTCTCTTTTCCTACATTATTTTAAGAAGGATAACATACAGCCTATTGAGTATACGTTTTAAAAGGAACAATTACGTGTGTTATCAGATTATTTTAAATTTACCTTTATTTAATAATAAAATCCAAATAATGACCATTCAGTGTGAATATATATTATTTTACATTAATTTATGACAAACTTGATTTAGAATTATTATAGATTACTTTAAAACTAAAGAAATTATATAAAGTAAATATGAGTAAAAAGTAATATACAACAACTCGGCCATCTCTGACAATCGATTGACATTAAATAATTTCGTGTCACTCTCACTCTTCAGAATTGGATTCTCTCAAAACAGAATCTCGCCAATCAACCCACCACAAGCGCATTCGAGAAGCCTCAATTATTCCATCATATGGTAACTGCGTTTGCTGACAATTCTCTATGTCCCTAACTACATATCGATCATTCGGAAGAATTTTATGAATGCGATAGGGTCCACGACACTTTGGTACAAACTTATTGTTTGATCCTATGAGCCTGTTTAGATTGGGAAAATTGAGTCCGGACTCGTGAGTCTCATCGTGTCTACATTAGAAAATTTGAGGCGCCTCAAAACACATAGAAACAACAACAACTTCAATGTTTGCGTATTGAAACAACAACAAAATGAGACTCATGAGTCGGATGTTTATGTTTTCTTCATGCCTCACGACATCCCTGACCCCCCACTTCTCTTGTCCAGAAACCACCGTGAGACCGGTCTCAGCCTTCCCAATCTAAACAGCGTCTATCGTAGTATCAATATTTCGAATCAAAACAAAATCACCTTCGGAAAACTTCATTGGTGCCTTATGATATTTAAGATGATATTCAGAACTACGCTTCTATGAAATTTCTATAAACTCCGCAGCAGATTTCCTTAAATCTCTTAAATTACGTTCACAAAATTTTGAATCATCCAGATATTCAGAAAGCTTATCAACTTCCAATCCTCTTTGATTAACTCCAAAAAGTAATTGACATGGCGTTTGCTTAGTGCTAGCATGAACAGAATTATTCAAAGCATACTCAACTCAAACTAATAATCTAGAATGAAAATCAGAAAATCAGAATGCTGAATTGGTTCAGAAATTTTTGCAAGTATTGATTTCAGTGTTAGATTCACTCTTTCAATTTGACCATTAGCTTGAGCGGAAGCTGTGGCTGTCTTAACATGTTCAACGTTATTATTTAAGAAACAACAGAATTCGTTAGAAGTAAAGCATGTACCACGATCACTTATTATTCTTCGTGGTCGACTGTAGTGCTCAAAATATTTCGTAAGACAAGCACACACCTCTTTCGTGCTGGTAGAGTTAACAGCATATAACATATTTAGTAAACGCATCTGCAATAGCGAATATATGCTTTCGTTAAGTTTAAACAATTAAAAACACCTTAAATAACTTCACTTGAGTCGGCACAAAATTTGTTTTCTTTTGATTAAAAACCACTTTACATTTAACAAAGTAACAAAAAAAAAACAAACAGAAAACAAACGCGTAACTAACCTGAATGCATTTCGAAGCTTGTGCGCTTCATCATCAGCAATCACGACTAAACGTTGGACATCAAGAATTAATGAACTGTTTCTCCTGTTGGACTGTATAACACACAGCAATGGTCAAAGGTCACTTTTGCGATATTTGTCTCTATACGTTGTTTTGGCAAATTATATTAAGTAGGCAAGATTCGATATTGCCGTTGTCTAAGTTGAGTGCGTTAGGGTCTTTTTGTATGAAGAAAGATTCGTATGCATCTAATCTCCTCTGGTCATTCACTTGTTTGAGGAGATTTAACTTGTCGATGGTTATGTTTTCATGGCCATAATTTAACACATGAGATGCAATTGCAGATTTTTGTGGTTGATTGAGGCGAATATATGTCATATGCTCTTTAAATCTTGTCTCGATACTACGTTTTGTTTGTCCATAATATTTTTGTCTACAGTCACCACATTCAATCTCGTATATACCCGATTTGCTCAATGATGGTGTTTTGTCTTTGGTGGAGCCTAATAAATTTACTAATTTTTTATCGTTTTTGTACACAATATCTATTTGATGGTCACTGAACACTTTTTTCATTTTATTAGTTATTTGTGGTACAAAAGACAATGCCACTCTTTTATTTTGATTTGTGCCATTTTGTGTGAAAAAGGTTGTCATGCTAAAATTGTTCACTTTTCGCGTATGTTTATAGACTAGTTTATCAACCATTTTTTCACTAAAACCGTTTACACAAGCTGTTGTTTTTATGTACTCATACTCTTTTTTGAAATTCAATATCGATAAGGGTAGACGACACAATCTATGAACCATCGAGTGGTACGCGGCCAAACGATTGGGCAAAACGAATCACTTGTGATGGTTCTCATGGTACTTGTGGGCTTATGAAATACTCCGAATTCAATGTTACCGTTCACATATTGAATTTCCAAATCTAAGAAAGATAATTTTCTTTCATTTTCAATTTCATATGTGAACTTTATTGTATTGAATTGGCTATTCAAAATGTTTAAAGTTTTTTGAACATCATTTTTATGCACCACTGAAAAAACATCATCCACATATCGATGCCAAACTCGCGGTAGAAGGTTTTGTTTTTTTAAATTCATTTCAAAAGCTGCCATAAATATTTCCGAGATCAATGGGCTAAGTGGGTTACCCATGTTAGTACCGAACTCTACACTATATATTTTCTCACGAAACTGAAAGAAATTTTGGTCCATGCAAAGTTTTGTTGCTTCAAAATAAATTTTCTTTTTTTCATTTTCCACATCAAGGCTGCTTAGGTATTTTTTAAACTCATTTAGGGCTACGCTTACCGGAATGTTCGGGAATAAAGAAGTTACATCAAAGCTAATCATTATTTCATCGTCTTGAAGAACTAAATCTTTAATTTTCTCGACGAACTCAAACGAATTTTTGACCGAACAACTTTCTATTTTTGGTAACTTTTTTACTTCACTCACTATCCACTTAGCCAATTCATAAGTTGGAGCATTAATGTTCGATACGATTGGACGCATTTTCTTCCCTGTTTTATGCGTTTTCGGAAGTGCATACATTTTGGGCAAACTTGGATTTGAAACAATTAACGATCTGCTTACACGAATATTAAAAACCTTGCTTATTTTTTGTCTTATGGCATCGACTTCTCTAACCATTTTTTTAATGGGACTTTTTTCCAATAATTTATACCCACACTCAGATATAAGTTGACACACGCGTTGTTCATAATCAGATTTATTCATAACGATAGCAGATAAAAGTAACCAAGTGGTCGTTATGAATAAATCTGATTATGAACAACGCGTGTGTCAACTTATATCTGAGTGTGGGTATAAATTATTGGAAAAAAGTCCCATTAAAAAAATGGTTAGAGAAGTCGATGCCATAAGACAAAAAATAAGCAAGGTTTTTAATATTCGTGTAAGCAGATCGTTAATTGTTTCAAATCCAAGTTTGCCCAAAATGTATGCACTTCCGAAAACGCATAAAACAGGGAAGAAAATGCGTCCAATCGTATCGAACATTAATGCTCCAACTTATGAATTGGCTAAGTGGATAGTGAGTGAAGTAAAAAAGTTACCAAAAATAGAAAGTTGTTCGGTCAAAAATTCGTTTGAGTTCGTCGAGAAAATTAAAGATTTAGTTCTTCAAGACGATGAAATAATGATTAGCTTTGATGTAACTTCTTTATTCCCGAACATTCCGGTAAGCGTAGCCCTAAATGAGTTTAAAAAATACCTAAGCAGCCTTGATGTGGAAAATGAAAAAAAGAAAATTTATTTTGAAGCAACAAAACTTTGCATGGACCAAAATTTCTTTCAGTTTCGTGAGAAAATATATAGTGTAGAGTTCGGTACTAACATGGGTAACCCACTTAGCCCATTGATCTCGGAAATATTTATGGCAGCTTTTGAAATGAATTTAAAAAAACAAAACCTTCTACCGCGAGTTTGGCATCGATATGTGGATGATGTTTTTTCAGTGGTGCATAAAAATGATGTTCAAAAAACTTTAAACATTTTGAATAGCCAATTCAATACAATAAAGTTCACATATGAAATTGAAAATGAAAGAAAATTATCTTTCTTAGATTTGGAAATTCAATATGTGAACGGTAACATTGAATTCGGAGTATTTCATAAGCCCACAAGTACCATGAGAACCATCACAAGTGATTCGTTTTGCCCAATCCAGCACAAAATGGCCGCGTACCACTCGATGGTTCATAGATTGTGTCGTCTACCCTTATCGATATTGAATTTCAAAAAAGAGTATGAGTACATAAAAACAACAGCTTGTGTAAACGGTTTTAGTGAAAAAATGGTTGATAAACTAGTCTATAAACATACGCGAAAAGTGAACAATTTTAGCATGACAACCTTTTTCACACAAAATGGCACAAATCAAAATAAAAGAGTGGCATTGTCTTTTGTACCACAAATAACTAATAAAATGAAAAAAGTGTTCAGTGACCATCAAATAGATATTGTGTACAAAAACGATAAAAAATTAGTAAATTTATTAGGTTCCACCAAAGACAAAACACCATCATTGAGCAAATCGGGTATATACGAGATTGAATGTGGTGACTGTAGACAAAAATATTATGGACAAACAAAACGTAGTATCGAGACAAGATTTAAAGAGCATATAACATTTTGACATATATTCGCCTCAATCAACCACAAAAATCTGCAATTGCATCTCATGTGTTAAATTATGGCCATGAAAACATAACCATCGACAAGTTAAATCTCCTCAAACAAGTGAATGACCAGAGGAGATTAGATGCATACGAATCTTTCTTCATACAAAAAGACCCTAACGCACTCAACTTAGACAACGGCAATATCGAATCTTGCCTACTTAATATAATTTGCCAAAACAACGTATAGAGACAAATATCGCAAAAGTGACCTTTGACCATTGCTGTGTGTTATACAGTCCAACAGGAGAAACAGTTCATTAATTCTTGATGTCCAACGTTTAGTCGTGATTGCTGATGATGAAGCGCACAAGCTTCGAAATGCATTCAGGTTAGTTACGCGTTTGTTTTCTGTTTGTTTTTTTTGTTACTTTGTTAAATGTAAAGTGGTTTTTAATCAAAAGAAAACAAATTTTGTGCCGACTCAAGTGAAGTTATTTAAGGTGTTTTTAATTGTTTAAACTTAATTTATCGAACTTCACGCCGTTCAACATTCATTTGTTATATGCTTTCGTTTTGAAAGAATAGAAGGAAGAGGACCAAAATGGTCAACGTGTATTGTATCGAACGGAATTGAGTTTTTTGGAATATTATGAAGTGTTCGACTTCTACAATAAGTTGGAACGGAATGTATGATACACTTAAGGCAATTTTGAATAAAACTATCTAATTTTTCTTTCATGTTTGGAAACCAGTAGTTTTTCTTTATTTGATCAATGCACTTATCAGTACCCATGTGGCAAATCTTCTCATGTGCGGAACGAATGATACTGTTTTCCAATTCTTTTGGAACATAAAGAAGTAATTTTTCATCATCTAATTTTCGATGAACTAAGCCATTTTCGAAAACATACTTTGTAGCCTATTGAATAGACCATTTAAAAAGGAACAATAACGTGCAAGGGTTTTTATTATTGAATATGTTTGTTTGGCCCATAGATATGCTTAAAACCGGAAATGCTACTAAATTCACCCATGCGTTTCTGAGAGAATGGTCACACTGGCCCACTTTCAGTATTTTTGGTATAACTCGAAAACTAAGCCGAATTTGACCATTTTACATATAATACTTTTTGGTCAAAATTTAATTTTCTATCGAAATGGATAGTTTGGAAAATTTCTTAAAAAATTTAAGCAGGAAAAGTAAACAAAAACCAACATAAACAAAATAGAAAAATCAAAGATTTTTAAATTTTTTTCTAAATTGCGCATAACTTTTTTCGGAGCAAAGATACGCGCAAGAAATGCATTAACAAAGTAAACTGGAGTCTTACGGCCTTAATATGACATGTTAAAAAAGCCATATTATTTAAAAATTGACAGAGATATAGCCATTCAAACTTTACCATTTCTTATAATTTTCCGCAGTTTTTGGCCGAAAGCCTATTTTTTGGTACTTTATGACAAATTTAACGTTTCAGGCACCTAATACCAAATCTTATGTTAATCGGGCCAGCAGTTCGGTCTGTAGATCTGAACGCATTTAAAAACAGCCGAAAAACGAAATTGTGAACTTACATCCTTTTTATAAATTCTCTATAGTTCTAATGTCATATTATATCAAAATTTTAATTTCAAACATTTTTACGAAAGTGAAATTTGCCATATTGTACCGAAAAAGGGACTTTCGGGCCAAAACTGAAAAAAATATAAGAAAGGATAAGGTTTGAATGGGAATTTCTCTGTCAATTTTGAACAAATATTAATTTTTGAACATGCCATATTAAGGCCTTTAGTCTCTACTTTGTTTTGTCTGTGCATGTCTTGACCCTATATTTGCTTCAAAAAAAGTTATGCGCAATTTATAAAAAAATTTAAATATCCTTGATTTTTTGATTTTTTTTAAGTTGGTTTTTGTTAACTTTTCCTGCTTAAATTTTTTCGTAAAATTTTTTGAACTATCCATTCCAATAGAAAATTTAATTTTGAACAAAAAGTATTATAAGTAAAATTGTCAAATTCGGCTTAGTTTTCGAGTTATACCAAAAATACTGAAAAGTGGTCAGTGTGACCATTCTCTCAGAAACGCATGGGTGAATTTAGTAGCATTTTTGGTTTTAAGCATGCTTATGGGCCAAACAAACATATTCAATAATAAAAACCCTTGCACGTAATTGTTCCTTTACACCTCTCATTTTCCGGTCTATTCAATAGGCTATTGCGACTGGCTTTGATTCTAACTCATCGCGTAATTTAATTATATTTTCATCTCGATTTTGTAAAGCCTGCAATTGTAGGCCAATGTCATCGGAATCAATGGTGCAGGGAATTAACTTCACGGGAACTATCTTCACATAGGAATTTACTTCACCAGTAACGGGAATTAATTTCATCTTTTTTTTGTGAAGTAATTTCCCCCTAAAGGTGGGAAATAATTTCATCCGAAAATTGTGTGAAGTTATTTCCCACCTATGATATGATAGAAATTACAAAAATGTAAAATATTGTGTTTCCTTAAATCCCGATTCTTTAAATGCAAAAGAAATTTGCATACACCCAGCTCCGCACCTACCCCAAATCCTATAATGGGCCCAAGCATGGGGGTTGCAGGGGGGCAGCATGCCCCCCCCAAACATACCTCACTGTTTATTCGCCGTAATGCTTGCTGCTAGCCTAAATACAGTGCTAGCAGCAAGCATAAATACAGTGCTAGCAGCAAGCATTACGGCGAATAAACAGTGAGATATGTATGGGGGGACATGCTGCCCCCCTGCAACTCCCCTGCTTGGGCCCATTATAGGATTTGGGGTGGGTGCGAGGCTGGGTGTATGCAAAAATTCTTTTGAATTTAATAATGAATCTGGACTTAAAGAAACGCACATTAAAGTGAAATTAATTCCCACAAAAAAGTGAAATTATTACTCACTTTCAGTGGGAAGTAATTTCACTTCAAAAAAGTGAAATTAATTCCCATTAGTGGTGAAGTTAATTCCCATGTGAAGGTAGTTCCCGTGAAGTTAATTCCCTGCACCGAGTCAATTAAAGCAATGGAATAATCGGAATCAAAAACTTTGTCATCGGAAATTGGGTGATAACGACTTAAAGCATCAACATGAGTCATCAAAGAGCTACTACGGTGCTTAATAGTGTAATTATATTTTTCTAACTTAAGTGCCCAACGAGCAATTCGTACATTCGTTCCCTGCTTTTCCAAAGTTTGTGCCAGAGAATTATAATCTGTAATAATGCAAAATGGAATACCATCGAGTTGAGTGTGGAATTTTTCTAATGCATAAATAATAGCTAATGTTTCTAACTCATAGCTATGGAATTTTGACTCGGACGTAGTAGTTCGTTTAGAAAAATAACCAACAGGATGAAATTTACCATCATCTTGCCGTTGTACCAATATTCCACCGTATCCTTCAGAACTGGCATCACAATGCAACTCAGTTTCTCTGTTGGGCTATAAATCGATAAAACAGGACTTGAAACTAGTTGCTTACATAAAAAAGTAAACGTTTTTTTACAACATTCATCAAATCGGAACGGAATATTTGTTTTCGTAAGTTCTCTTAACGGTTGAGATATAGTTGAAAACGACTTAATAAAACGACGGAAGTAAGAAAAAAGTCCTAGACACTTTCGTACTTCTTCTACTTTAGTCGGAAACGGAAGGTGTTGAATCGCTTCTAAATGTTTATTGTTTGGCCGGATGCCCTTAGCGTTTATGAAAAATCTTAACAGCTCAATTTCAGAAAAACAGAATTGGGCATTTGCTGGTTTTAATTCCAATCGGTACTCAGCAAGGCGTCGGAACACTCTCTTAAGAAGTTCTAAATGCTCTACGATTGTTTTTGTAGCTAAAGTAATGTCATCAAGATAAACAACAACGCAACCTTCACGAATAAATTCTCGTAATATAAAGTTTATAAACCTCTGAAAAACGGATGGGCCATTTTTAAGACCAAATGGCATTCTTAAATATTCATATTGTCCATCAGGAGTGACAAAAGCGGTATAATGCATCGAATTTTCATGCATTTTAATATGATGGAAACTGTTTTTAAGATCTAATGTTGTAAAGTATTGTTTTCCTTCAAGACGTTCAATACAGTCATCAATTAGTGGTAACGGAAAGCTATCACGTACAGTGAATTTATTGAGAGGTCGATAATCAACACATAATCTTTCCTCACCATTTTTCTTCGGAAAAATTACCAAAGGAAAAGAATATGGAGAGTTGCTTGGGCGTATTATTCCTTTATCAAGCATTTCATCAATATATTTGTTCACAATTTGTTTATCAGCAAATGAAAGTCTTCTCGGAGAGTAACTAATCGGAATATCGGACGTGTATCTTAATTTCATGGAGTAATCATGTTTGACCTCAGGAATCTTATGCTATGTTTCCACCAAAGGTTTATCTTAGTTTAGATTAATTAAATCTATTTGGTGTTTCCACCGCCCAAAAAGATTTAAAAAAGATTAAATCTGACAACACCTTCAAAAATGCAAATGGCGCTTCAATTTTTCTTATGAAGTGCGAAAGAGACAGAATGTTTGATTCGTGTCAAACAATGAAGAACTGAATCGAGTCTCGAATGAATCGTTCAGCACCATGTTAAAATAGGTTAGTTCGATTTGTAAAACTATTTGTCCTAGGAAGATTTAACAAGATTAATTTCTAATCTCCAAGATTTATGAAATATATTTGTATGGTAAATCTTCAAGATTTAAAGAAGATTTGAGTTAAATCTTATTAAATCTCAGATTAGCGTTAGGTGGAAATGTAGCATTACTGAGATCAGAATAGTTTTCTTGAATAATTTGTTTAATGGCTTTAATACTTAAGGCATCAAGCTTAAGGTTAATGTTATGTTGTTCAGAAGGCGATTCGTTTATCATTATGTTCATTATTTGAAAAGGAAAATTATCTGCAATTTCACTCAATTCAGAATATTCGATATAATCAAGAGATGGATAAGGAACAGCTTTTACATTTGTAGTTAAATTAGCACTTGGAGGAATCTGGCAGAGACTGCATGAACTGAAAATATCCTTATCTTTACCGTTCAAAGAACTATAAACGTAATGCAACATTTCGTCAGAAATTTTTATTTTATTTAAATAAGAATGTAGTTCAATTTTTGGTTTAACAATAATTGCATTTGATTTGATACATAATTGAACATTAAATAGTCGCAAGGCACTACGTCCTAATAATAATGGAAAACTCATACAATGGTCAGGAACTACATAAACATAAATAGTTTTTGTTTGACCTAGGAAATTAATTTTAATTGGAATTAAACCATAAGTACATAGTTTAAATTGGCCCAATCCTCTATATTCTGTGCTATGAACTAGATTACCGATCAATTGTTTTGGAACGGAGGAAATTCTCATAAGATTAACCGGACTTCCAGTATCAAAAAGAGAAATCAAAATGTTGCTTACGCCCAATCAACAAGAAAAGTGACACATACTTTATTAATTTCGGATATCACAGAAAAATCTTCATTAACATAATTTGTTGTGCCATCTTTCGATACTAAACTATTTGCATCACGGAATTCATCAATAAGAGCTTTTTGATTTGAGTTTCTTGGCAGAGGTTTTGGACAATTTCGCAAAACATGTTGTGATGATCCACATCGGAAACAGGATCCTCTATTTCGCTTTGGCGCAGTGCAAGACGCTGAGATGTGACCAATTCCGGAGCAATTATAACAGCAAACAGCTGGGTTGGAAGCAGAAATGCTCATTGAATGTCCACCAGATTCTGAAGACACTTTCAAAGTACTTGGTTTTGACTTGATAGTATAATTTAAGCCCCTGTTCAAACCATGGACTACCCTTAGTTGGGCGTACCTATGAGCCAACTGTTTAAGATGTGCAAGATTTTGAGCTGGGTAAAGAATTGCAATATTGGTAGAAGTATCTCGAAAACCGTCAATAATAAATTCCACCATTTGCATTTCACTTATATTTGCACGGGCTGCCAGTTCCTGCATCTTAAGGATGTAACCCATTACACTTGTTTTTTGCGGAAATAAACGTAGTTTTCTTCATCCGATCAATGATTTCGGAAACAGAGAAGTTGTGTCCAAAATTTGCCAAAAAATTTGAACGGAACTCTTGATATGTTTGAGAGTTATCAATACGTAAAAACATTTCACCTTCAGATTCAGGCTTCATTAATCGACGAATGCTTTTCAAACGGAATATTTAGTATTCTTTATCTTTAAGCGTTTTTTCGATTGTGCTGACGACGCTATGCAGTGCTGTTTCAACACTTTTGCCTTTTGAATAAGCATGCTGGGCTGGAGACAAGACTTCCAGGCTCAGTGTGCTGCGAATATGTATGTCTATTAGTTTTTCAAATGTTTTTAAGAGAAAAGACGTGAGACTAATGGGTCTGAAGTTTTTAGCTTCTGTGTGGCTGGGTTTTCCAGCTTTCAAAATAAAAACTACCTTGACTTCCCGCCACACCATAGGAACATATCCCCATTTCAGGCTACTTAGGAATATGTTTTTTAAGTGTGGGATTACAAGGTCTTCACATTTTTGTAGCACCATGGGGAAGACGCCATCTAAACCAGGTGATTTATACGGTGAAAAGGAGTCAATAGCCCACTTTATCTTTTCTTCCGTAATCAACTCGGCTGGTGTTGTGTTTTCTATGCAGAGCTCTATTCGCGGGTTGTTATTCACGTTAGAGGTGCAACTGGGAAAGTGAGCGTTTACCAGAAGTTCCAGTGTTTCGCTACACGATTCTGTCCAATGTCCATTGGGTTCCCTAAGAGATCCCAGAGTAATAGGTCCCTTAGCCAGTATTTTCCTGAGTCTTGCTGATTCATTGGTATTCTCAACTTGACTGCAGAAGTTCCTCCATGAGCTCCGTTTGGCTCTTTGTGTTTCCATCTTGAAATTCTTTTGATTAGTCTTATACATTTCCCAGTCACTATCTGTTCTAGTCCGCTTGGCAACATTAAAAAGTCTCCTTGTATCTTTTCTGATATTACCAAGTTGAGTTGTCCACCAGGGTGGTTTCTTTTTACCCGCTCCCCCTGGTTTAAGTGGACATCCTTTTTCAAAAGCTTTACCGAGAATCCCAGTTAAGCTATCAGTAGCATTGTCTATTAACTCTGGTATTTGCAACGCATGAGTACTAAGGTTTTGTATTTCTGTTCCTACTACCCTATTAAAAATATCCCAGTTGGTATTTCTGAGATTTCTAAATGGTTTACGGGGACCTATGGTGTCGGGTATTGAGAATTCTATGAGCTTGTGGTCAGAGAATGATTCATCTTTCAATACCTTCCACTGTTTTACGGAGATAGTATCCGAGTTGCTTATAAGAGTGACATCGAGTACCTCTTTACGATTTTTGGTAATAAAAGTGGGTTCCCTGCCCCTATTCGCTACCAAAATATTATTTTCTATAATAAATTCAAAAAGTGACTCACCTCTATCGTTGATATCAGTGCTTCCCCACTGCGAATGGTGTGCGTTGGCATCGCAGCCCACAACAGTATGAGTATCCCATCTCTCCAGTGCAGCACGTTGGATGAGTTCTTTAGTTATCTCAGCCGGTGGTCCTTCTGTCCCGTCCCCCGGCATATAGCATGATGCTATTACCAGTGGTGGGAGCCCGGCACGTTCAAGTTTAACCGTCGTTTGGTCTAAACAGCTGTATGTGGATAGAAGAAAGAGGTTAATCTGTTTTCTAGCTACAATACAAGTTCTAAATCTACTGTTAATGCCTACATTTGTGGGACTATACAGCGTCAGTTCTTTGGAGTGTAGGCCTCTAATTCTGCCACCTGCAATCCAGGGTTCCTGAACTAGGGCAACGTCTATGTGTCTACTCTCCATGAGGTAGACTAAGTTGGCACTGGCGGCTTTACTGTGGTGGAGATTAATTTGAATTAACTTCATTTTGATTGTAAAACCCTCCCCTCCTTAATTACCTCTTTCTTGGTAGCTATCAGCCACAGCCTGCATCGGTTTGTACCGATGCGCCACTTGAAGCCAATTTTCCTAAGAAGTGGTAATGATTTGTGATTTAGGATCACAACCACTTCTGTGCCATCTTTTGTCTTCTCGCCCATCTCAGCCACCTCCCAGTCTTGACTGAGCTGGTCGGTGTTAAGTGACCTGAGGTATCTCTCAATTCGATCCTTCGGAATGAGCGGTCCTTTGATGATAAGCTTTGCTCTAGGCCGTGAAAAATTGCCGATTTCCTTCCTCCTCATGAGGCGAAGGTCAGCGTTTGGCCATGGAGCTTCAGCTTTACCAACAAACTCTTGGAGCCATGTAAGAGTATGGTCATCTTCACATGTCAACATTTTGAATCCTTGGAAGGTGCTGAGATTACCGAAGAGTGGCGGTGGCCGGCTCTTAACGATAGCCTCGTTAACCTCCTCAAGGATCCGAAGTTCCATCAGTTTCCACTGGTCATCCGTCAGTTTCCGTGTAGGATTACCATAGTCTACTATGGCAACTTGCTGGCCTACTACAGACACCTTGGAGACTCTGGATTTTTTCTTTTTATTGGTCGGTGATACGGTAGATGGTGAGCTCGTATCGTTCCTTGCTCGCTTGAACGTACCTGCATTGGCTGGTGGGTCAGTGGATGGCAGGGTGCCATCCTTAGACACTCCCAATGCGGTATTCCTGGAGCTCGGTTTAGTCGTCTTGTTGTCGTGTCTGTTAGTTATTTGTGGTGTCGTCTGGAGTCTTTGTTTGGATCTGTCCAAAGCCAGCCGTTCCTTAACCTTAAAGGTTTCAGGATTTTTGGTTGATAGGAACCGGACAGTCCCCGCATCGTTCCATCTTTGTCGGCGTTGGATTTCCTTGTCGCTGAGGAGTCTCTTCCCCTTGCGTCACACTGCAGGTCTTGCATTGCATCGCACGGCTGGATTCTCCACAGCTGTCAAGTCAGTCATGTCACTGTTTAGCGTTGAGTTACCAATGCAGTCACTATGGGCTATGGCCCAGGATGTTTCCTTTGTGCCTCTCACTTCTCTCAACCTCACCCTGAGCTACCTTCCCACCCACCAGGCCCGTAGGAGCAAGTGGCTCCATGCAACGTCTGGTTGGTGTGTTGAGCAGCTCATAGGTGTGTTTTCTTTTTGGGTAAGTCTTGCCACGTTGCCCTGGTTGTGAAGAGGTAGACGCACCTAAGTTACATGTAGGGCTATGGCCCTGGATGTTACTCATGTGTGCTACCTCTACACTAACCCCTTCCGCGGGTATCTTTTCACCCTTCGGACCCGTAGGAGTGGAATGCTCCATGCAACGTCCGGCAGGCGAGTTCGATATTCCGGTAGTTGGTTCATGTTGTGAGTCAGTCTTTGTCATTGCTGGAGTAATTGATGAGGCTGTCCTCTCCCTGGTGTGGGTTTTACCAACACGAGCAGGCGGCCCTATCAATCCACTCACGCTGGTGCCCACAGGAGCAGCCTCCGCCGATGTATGGGCAGGTGGCCCATTCATCATTGAAAGCTCCCTCTGCAGAAACGCACGTGCGTTGTGCATTGCGCAGCCTTTTGCGTTCAGCGTCTGTTAGTTCCTCCCACCCCATTGTGCCAAGTCGTTTTACTGTGTTCCTGTAGTTGGAGATTTTACTCCGCCTGGAGGAAGTTGACAGTCCGGAGAGATAAGAGCTGGCAACGGAACAGCAGTCAATGATGTCGTCACTGTCAACTGTCCCGACGCTGCGCTGGCCCCATCCCTCACCCCGAGATTGGCAAACGGGTTGAGGAGTAAGTCCTCTTCTTCGTTCGTCATTGTCACTGTTTTGTCGGTCTTTTTGGATGTGTCGCAAGCGTTTGACAAGGTGTGGCACGAAGGCCTCAAATTCAAATTAAGACAAGTTCTGCCTGAAGGACTTTATAAAATGCTAAACGAATATCTAGAAAACAGACTTTTTCGTGTAAGACACGGAAATGAATATTCTAATTTCAAAGAAATAGTGGCTGGGGTACTACAAGGTAGTGTTTTAGGTCCAATTCTGTACCTTCTCTTTACACGTGATATACCTCAAACAGAAGACACTATCGTAGCAACGTTTGCTGATGATACTGCAATACTAGCAGTAGGCAAAACGATTAACGAAGCTACGATTAAATTACAAAATGCTCTTAATAATGTTAATGAGTGGACAAAAACATGGCGAATAGCGCTCAATGAACAAAAGTCAGTCCACGTGGACTTTACGTATAAAAAAATAAATAGATTGCCCGTCTTTCTTAATACCGGTCGTGTACCATTTGCGAATGAGGCAAAATATCTGGGAATGACTCTAGACGCGAAATTAAAATGGAAGCCGCACGTAAAAAAGAAATGCGAAGAATTAAAAAGTAAATTAAGAGATATGAACTGGCTACTCGGTAAATATTCCAAGCTTAGTATTGATAATAAGTTGATTTTATACAGGCAGGTACTTAAACCTGTCTGGACTTATGGTATACAACTCTGGGGTTGTACCTGCGATACAAATTTAAATATCTTACAAACGTTTGAAAATAAATTGCTTAGGTCATTTGTAAATGCGCCATGGTATATAAGAAACGAAGATCTTCACAGGGATCTCGGGATTCCTACGGTTCGAGACGAAATTGAGAGTTTCGCGCGAAAACATAGAAATCGGCTATTAGATCACGCTAATCCAACGATTATTGACATTCTTGACGAGTCGAATTTAGTACGCCGTCTGCAAAGAACAAAACCTTCCGACTTGGTGCGGTGAACACAAAACCGCTTTAAAATCGCGGAATAAGCAGAAACTTTCACCGGAAAGTTACCTGCAACACGTTACTTAACTTCGTTAAAAATAAATTGCTAGATAAGTTTCAACTTAGTTGCAATCGGGAAGTGGAGGTGGTTTTAGTGTAGTAAGAATCTCACACTTCTATGAGCACGCGTTTTCCGGTCCTCATAGAGCCTGATGCAGGTTTTGCACCTACCCACGGAAAAAAAAAAAAAAAAAAAAAAAAAAAAAAAAAACTGTTTTGTCCTTGTGTGTTGTTTGTATTTGTCCTTGTTGTTTTCGTTTAGTGTGTTTTCTGTCACTGGCGACTTAGCTTCTTGCAAAGCCGAGCCCTCGCCGGCAGTCGTGACTCCTGCCGATACTGTAGCGTATATCCCCGCTAGATTTGTATTCGTTTTTGTTGTATCTGTCATGGTTTGTCATAGGTGGGGGGTTTCTTAGTTTGTTTAAAATCTACAGCTGGCCAGCTGAGGATCCATACGTAAGCCTCCTCACCGCGACAAGGTGAACCCCAAGAGGAGGTGAGTAAAAAGTAATATACAACACGTGCAAGGGCTTTTATTATTGATTATGTTTATTTGGCATATAAGCATGCTTAAAACCGAAAATGCTACTAACTTCACCCATGCGTTTCTGAGAGAATTGTCACGCTCGCCACTTTTCAATATTTTTGGTATAACTCGAAAACTAAGGCCGAATTTGACGAATTTACATATTCAAATTCAAAATAAAATTTTCTATCGAATTGGATAGTTTGTAAAATTTCTTAAAAAAAAAATTTTGCAGGAAAAGTAGACAAAAACCAACATAAACAAAATCGAAAAATCAAAGATTTTTAAATTTATAATATCACTTGGACTCATCAGTGACATAGTAAGGGCCTTTTTCATTAGAAATTTGTATTAAGTTCAGTTTAACCTACATGGATTTTGTGACCAAAAAACACTGTTAACTATATCCAACAAGATTAGAATTCCTGAAAGCTTTTTGCTCTGGGCCAGTCACTGCGACTTATTGAATTCTTGATTAAAAAAAATCTTTTTTTGGCTTTTAGTCCTACAAATTGGTCCGGCAATCTTGCTTGGACTCATCAGTAACATAGTGAGGGTTTTTGTCATACGCAATGAGGCAGTCAGTCAATTTGTGCTCAAGAGGGCAAATTGTGGGATTTGTGTAAGACGAAAACCAACGATATCTCGAAGACGAATGGAGGTATTTGAAAGATTCAAAATGAATTTTGAAGTAAAATACTTTAGAATGACCACAAACATTTTCTCGCAAAAAATTGCCTCGAGAAAAAATATAACCCTAAATTTGTATAAGAAATGCATTTTTTTTAAATCTTTTGATTCGAATATCTCAAAAACGTGACGTGATAGAGCAATTTCAAGGCCAAATTCAAATTCAGCTTATCAAAGACCATCAGAAAAGTATATCTTGGTTCATGTTACAGACAAAAATTCAAATTTTGTCACACAAAGTAATTTCTTAGAGCTTTTGAGTGAATCTTCGAAAACATTACAAATACGTCAATTTTCGACTAGTGCTGAGTCCAAATGGGTTGTCACAGAAAAAAATCTTAGATAGGGATTCATTAGAAATTGTGTATACTTTCAATGGTTCTTTGATGTAATTTTCGAATAGTTGGTAGTTTTCGAGCCAATTAGTGAAAAACTCCCAAAAAATGCATTTTTGCATGATTTTTTGCGTTTTTTCCATGTTGCATCAGGAAATTTTGTTGGCAAACCTCAGATTCGGATTCAGCACCCCCGAAAACATAAAGGAGCGAACAAATCAAAACTACCCCACAATTTGCATGGTAAAAATACAATATGACTAGACTATTTCTACTCCCGATTGTTTTGAAAATTTGTTCTCGAAATATTCATTTTTGTTTTCACCGTACCAACTGTTAACGTTTTGTCAATTTCAAGGAGTTTATCAAATTTTTCATATGCCTTCAGTTTTAGTTCCTTTTGTTAATTTATAAAACTAGATTTTACCTAACATTAATTTTCGCAACTATTTCATCTTAACATTTCATATTCATTTTTTCTAAACTTTTGCTAATAACAGGCCAAGAGCCAGAGCAAAAATATTACTGAACTGATTTTCTTGATGGAATATGTTCAGGGATGCCCCCAAAATGTAAATTTATCTTGGCGGGATTATTTTGTAATTTTATCAAAATATATAAATTTAACAATTGATTATGCTTAAATAACTTTTTAATCCTAACCCCAGAAACGTCATCTATCCAGGATAACTTAAGTGCCTTTCATATGAGCTGCGAATAGTGAACTGTGAATTGTGAATGGTTGCGAGTTTTGACCATTTCTTTCACATGAGTGGTTGCCGGCCGACAGACGCGAATTGTCACTCATTAAAATGGGTTCTACAAGAAATTTTAGATTAAATTCGAGCGAATTTTTCATCCGCAGATTTCTGGAATGCGTCCTGATGTTGTGGATTGCGAATAAGTGTTTGACAGTTCACAGAAAATATCTCGTTGGTCGCGTAAAAAAATATAAAAATGCTAAATTTAACAATTTAAACTAATTTTGGTTTGTGTTGTCTTTTTTAAATTGTAGATAAGATCGTTTTGTCGAAAACCTTAAACATGAATTTGTTGATATTTGCGCTTGGAATTGCCTAAACAAACAAGGCACTTAACTGAGAGCATAAAACCGGGGTTGGACATATTTTGTTTTGAGTAATTTACATAATATATGGGTTGTTTTGTTTTAATGTCTCTGTTCACACGTGAAGAAATTGAGGGGGATGCAGATTTTTAAAATATTTGAATATGTTTAGTGAAGAAAATTGACGTTCTTTTTTGTGCTCCTTCCTTCCCATCCAATCCAACCAATCAAATCGTTCCTTTGTAGGCGCTGGCGCTGGTAAGAAAGGGTTGCCACTTCTCAGAAATTTTTTCGCAGTAGATTTGCAAAAAAAGTGCAGTAGATTCAATATTTTCGCAGTAGATATCTTTATTTATTTATTTTTTCAAAAATCTAAGTATGTATGTATGTCATTCGAAAAAAAACTGATAAATACAAAAAATATAACATTTATTTTTCTTCAAAACATAAAAAGAACAAACAAAATAGCTATAAATTAAACATATCATATTATATTAAGGCGTGAAGGGTAATTTTGTTCGGAAAATCCAGTGCAGTAGATTTTATTTTGCGGCAGCAGATTGATTTTGAGAAAAAAATGCAGTAGATCTACTGCAATTGCAGTGAAGTGGCAACCCTGGTAAGAATACGATTAGATTTAGATTTTCGCCATTTTGAAATTACGAAAAACAAAAAAGGAAAAACCCAACATCTGCCAAATAATTTCTTCACGTCTGAATGTTTTTGGTGTTAGCAAGTACAATAACAATCAAACAACATATGTATCAAAAATTCAGCTTAACTTTTTCATTCTTAATAGGTAGATACCTGTTTGTATGTTTGTTTCATACCAATTATACGATAATTGAAAGTTTGTTGAAGCTGTGCCAACTATTTGCTGATAAATATTTTTTCCAAAAATTATTTATTCAGACTAAAAGTGTTATGTTTAACCCTGAGGCTACACGAGCGAGAAATTCACTAGAGAATTACTAATACATAGAAACTTTTCTAACTCGCTCGCCAACTACTGGCTTGCCTTTTTTGAAACCTGTTGAAAGCGAGTGATTTAACAATATTATAAATGTTTGAATCCAACTCGCTAGCGAGTATACTCGCTCGTGTCCTCGGGGTAAATAAATAATATTGTTAGAGCTTGTTGATGTTTATCAAGAGTTTGAAAAATAAATTGCGTCGCACTGACGATGACGTCCATAACACATATTATTTCTACCTAAAGAAATTTCACAAACCAATTAAAAATTGTTTCAATTTTAATTATTATTTTTGTTAATAAATACACGTTTTCTTTAATAATAATTGTATCCTATTTTCCCATGATTTTTGAAATTTTAATCGACCAATTGAAACTCAAGTTATACGCTTATAACTGGAGCCATACTATAGGCTATTGATTAGGCCGGTAAATGAGGGGTATAAAAGTACAATTACGTGCAAGGGCTTTTATTATTGAATATGTTTGTTTGGCCCATAAGCATGCTTAAAACCGAAAATGCTACTCAATTCACTAATGCGTTTCGGGAAGAATGGTCACACTGGCCACTTTTCAATCACTCTTATTAGGTGCCGTGACATAAGGCCAAGTGACATAAGGCCAAATTTAAAAGTTTGGCCTTAAGTCACTTTCCAAAAGCGACTTAATGCCAAGTTTTAAGAGTTGGCCATATGTCGCTTTTACAAAGTGACATAAGGCCAAATATGTTTGTGACTTAAGGCCAAACGTAAAATGTTTAAAAAAAAAAAAACAGTAATTTTTGGAAAAGAAACTTTGCATACACCCAACCTCGCACCCACCCCAAATCCTATAGTGAACCCGAGCAGTGGGGTTGCAGGGGGGCAGCATTCCCCCCATACATACCTCACTGTTTATTGCGAATTTTAAAATTTCACAAACCTAATAAAACCTCTCCTTTATTTGGTTTGCGAAATATAAAAATTTTCAAATAAACAGTGAGATATGGATGCAACCACCCTGCTTGGGCTGACGATAGGATTTGAAGTGGGTGCAAATTTGGGTATATGCAAAGTTTCTTATGCATTTCAAGAAACTGGATTTAATGAAATTTTTCAATGAAAAATGAAAAAAAATAACAGGTACGCTAGTATTAATAGTGACACAAGATCAAATTGGTCTTATGTCACTTTGTAAAAGCGACACTAGGCCAACTCCTAAAATTGGGCTTTATGTCACTTTTGTTAAGTGGCATAAGGCCAAATATTCAAATTTGGCCTTATGTCACTTGGCCTTATGTCACGGCACCCTCTTATTACGATAGAGCCTGATTACACGATTCGTTTTTTCGGACGTTTCGTTTTTCGTTTTTTTGACAGGTACGTACCTTCGTGATTACACACAACGAAAAAAATCCATTCGTTATTTTGACGTTCAGAAAATTTGAGGTTCATTTATTGAAAAAAAGGCAGTAATAATAATTAAAAATGCTTTTACATCACTTCTTGTTCAAATTTATAGCTATTTAATTTAGAAAAACAATTTTAAATCTCACTATTTACATTTTTTAAGCATCCCCCGCCTCTACTCGTTTGTCAAATCATAAACGTCAAAGTTCAACCAGAAAAAGTCTTGAAATTTTCATACGTGCTTTCGTCTTTCCATTCCCCCTACGTTTCTACACCCCTCACCCAATGTGTCAAAAAGACGAAACACGTAACGTCCGAAAAAACGAATCGTGTAATCAGGCTCATAGTCGTTTTACTGAAACGCCAGCCAGAAAAACAACAAGGCAGAAACAACAGTTTTTGAATGAAACTAAAAGCTAATTGTAGGGGCGTTGGTGCACGATATGAGGTCAACGCTTTCATTTTGACCTGACGGATTGATCTTTAGTACACTAATAGTTCTTTTTAGGAAGTGTTGACAAGATGGCAACACTGTTAGAAGGACAACAGAAGGGTTGCCACTTACCAGTTTAAATCCCGAAATTTTGCATATTTTGTAGAAATATGCTTCGTTCGATTACTAAATTTATTATTTTCGCTTAACTTGATGCATGATTGATTGTCCTCAAACATTGCCACAGGTTTAAGTTGTTCTTTTCCAAAATCCCTGTATAATTTTAATAACCATACACACTCTTGACTAGCTTCGGATAGGGCAATAAACTCTGCTTCGGTTGACGATAGAGCTGTACAAGTTTGTTTTCGGCATGCCCAACTCACTGGTCCACCATTAAATTTGAATAAATAACCTGTATTTGATTTTCTTTTGGTTTTATCTTGAGCCCAGTCAGCATCTGCATATCCTTTAAGAATATTTTTTGGTTCCGTAATATTTCCCATTTTCAGCACAAAGTTTTCAGTTTTCTTTAAGTATCTCAGGGTCCTTTTTATTTCATTCCAATCGATATCTGTAGGATTTTCAACCTTTTGACTTAAAATTGACACACTTGCTGATATATCTGGTCGTGTATTTGTAGATAAATACAAAAGTCCACCAATAACTTCACGATATAGTGTATTATCCTTCAATGGGTTTCCTTTTTCATTTATCTTGAAATAACCAACATCTAGTAGAATATTTGATTGTGTTGCATTTTGAAGTGAGTACTTATCTAATAACTGATTAATGTAATACTTTTGATTTATGTAGAAAATTCCATCATCTTCTTGTCGAACTTGTATTCCCAAATAGTTTTTGATTGGTCCCAGATCCGTTAATTCGAAATATTTTTGCAAAAGTTGTCCACATTCTTTAATTTTGGTTTCTTCTGTTGATGCAATTAATAGATCGTCCACATACACAAGCACATAAATAGCTTGATGCGAATTTTGTTTAATATATAAACATGGATCAGCAGTACTTTGAACGAAATTATTACATTTTAGTGCATCATCCAGTGTTTTGTTCCATCCTTTTGCAGCTTGTTTAAGTCCATAAATACTTCGGGTCAGCTTACAAACCTTGTGTCCCTCCTGAGTTCTGTATCCAATTGGTTGCTTCATATATATTGTCTCGTCCAGTAAACCATTTAAAAATGCTGTTTTTACATCAAAATGATGTATTTTTAGTTTGTCTCTTCCAGCAATTGCAAGTAAACTTCTAAATGTTCGTTGCCTCACGACCGGTGCAAAAACCTATTGGTTTCTTTTGGAACTGAGTTTTCATTTCTTCAATAAATTCCTTGATAAATTTTGTTGTCTCACATTTTTGGGTCATTAGGTAAATTCTTGTATATCTACTGAAATCATCCGTAACTGTTAAAATGTATCTTTTCTTGCTAGGAGTCAAAGTTTTCATAGGACCACAAACATCTGTGTGGATCAAATCCAACGTTGATTTAGTTTGACTTTGTGATTGTTTTGGAAATGGTGTCCGAGACATTTTTCCTTGAACACAAGTTTCACAAACTTCATCAATCCCACATTTCATGATTTTTATACCGTATGCAAGCTGAGCTGATACAAGTTTTTCAATTGACTTAGGATCCCTGTGACCAAAACGTTTGTGCCATGTATGTATTGTATACCTACAATTATTATTATGACCCGTTGCATCGGAACTCGCTAATGCTCGATGATTGGTTGATAAAGTGTATAGTCCGGATTGGCAATATCCAACAGCAATAGTAACTCCTTTTAATGTAATGTAACATTTATTTTCCTCAAAACATACCTTGAATCCTTTACTATCAAGTCTCTTGACAGATAAGAGGTTACAATCAAGTGATGGTACATAAAGGACATCATTGACTGATATTTTTGCATCTTCTTCTTTGTTGTTCATACATAGGAGTATTCCATCAGATCCGCTTCCTTCAACCTTAACAAGTTTTCCATCTGCAAGTCGAACATTAGTTTTATTGGAAGTGTCAATTTGTTTGAAGAAAGATCGATCATTTGACATATGAGATGTTGCTCCTGAGTCTATGATCCAGACATTAGATTCAGTTTTTCTTTTTACATTGAAGCAAAATTCTGACTCATCAAATGCAACTTTACTCATTTGGTTGCCAGTATTGTTCTCTTGATTCTTCTTTTCTTTCCATTTCAAAAATTTTCGGCATTCATGTTTTTCATGGTTTGACTTTTTACAGAAGATACAGAACTTTTTCTTTGAATATTTATGTTGTGCAGATTTCATAGCAGTTTCGTTTGAATAGTCTGCAGGTGCCATATTTTTGCGACGCGACGTTTAAATTCGTCAATTATTTTTCCTGTAACTAGACTTAGTGTCAAATCTTCTTCTGGTCTGCTTTCTAATGCAGTTATAAGGCTGTTGTAGGAATCTGGAAGACTGCAAAGAAGCATTGCAACAACTAGATGGCCCATTAGTACTTCACCAAGTGCTGTTAGCTTCGCTACTAAATCAAGCATTTGACCTATGTGTTCTTGCATATCACCATCATCAGTCAATTTCATTGAACAAATTTTCTTCAATATGAATACTTTACTTGTTAAAGTTGACTTTTCATGATAGTTTTTAAGTGCAGTCCAAGCTTCTTTTGCCGATATTGCATTTCGTATGTGTAGGATTTGATTATCTTCAATCAGCATTCCGATGGTTGCACGAGCTTGATCATCATGCTTCTTCCATATAGGAGCCGTTGGAGGATTTGGAAGATCCTCTTTGATTGTGTACCATAATCCATCCCGAGTAAGCAACATCTCCATTTTATATTTCCAGAGTTGATAATTTTCATTATTGAGCTGCTTGATAGCACCTAAACGTGTGTCTGCCATTTCTTATTCAATTTTTAAAAATTTTTAATTATTTACTTGACCTTTGTTATTTTGTCTAATCCTGGGCACATAACCTATTGGTTTATGTGAATCAATAATTAAAGATTCTATGGAAGGCCAAGTGACATAAGGCCAAATTTGAATATTTGGCCTTATGTCAAAAAAGTGACATAAAGCCAAATTTTAAGAGTTGGCCTAGTGTCGCTTTTACAAAGTGACATAAGGCCAATTTGGCCTTGTGTCACTTTTAATACTAGGGTACCTGTTATTTTTTTCAGTTTTCATTGAAAAATTTCATTACATCCAGTTTCTTTAAATGCATAAGAAACTTAGCATACACCCAAATTTGCACCCACCCCAAATCCTATCGTGAGCCCAAGCAGGGGGGTTGCAGGGGGGCAGCATGCCCCCCATCCATACCTCACTGTTTATTTGAAATTGTTTGTATTTCACAAACCAAATAAAGGAGAGGTTTTAATAGGTTTGTGAAATTTAAAAATTCGCAATAAACAGTGAGGTATGTATGCAACCCCCCTGCTTGGGCTCACTATAGGATTTGGGGTGGGTGCGAGGTTGGGTGTATGCAAAGTTTCTTTTCCAAAAATTACAGTTTTTTTTTTTTAACATTTTACGTTTGGCCTTAAGTCACAAACAAATTTGGCCTTATGTCACTTTGTAAAAGCGACATAAGGCCAACTCTTAAAACTTGGCATTAAGTCGCTTTTGGAAAGTGACTTAAGGCCAAACTTTTAAATTTGGCCTTATGTCACTTGGCTTTATGTCACGGCACCATGTATGTTATTAATCGTATCTCGGAAAACACCATGTGGAAGGATATATGCTAATACATGAAATATGACAACAAATGGAAATGAGTCCCCAAGAGGTAACCATTTTATGGAGAATCCTTCGGCAGCTTCGGCTGCTGTAAACCGCACATCGGATTTGGGGGTGCGGCATCTTTCGTGTACCAGCGTCAATCAAGACGCCATAACAATAAATGAATCGTCAACAAATAGAAGAAGTCTTTTAAGAAGAGCAAATGATACTTTTGGCTACCGCATACGTACGAAAATCGGAGCATGGAACGTTCGATCCTTGTACGGCGAAGGAAGATACGAGCAGGTTGAGCGTCAAATGCTTCACCTTAAGATCAGTATCCTGGGCATCAGCGAAACTAGGTGGAGAGGAAGAGCCGAATACAGAGCTGACTCTGGGCAAACGAGAATGCTGTATTCCGGGGAAGATGAAAGAGAGGGTGGCCAAAGGCTGCATGGTGTCGGAATTATGTTGAACGAAGAAGCGAGGCGTAGTCTTATATCCTGGGCGCCCATTTCTGCAAGAAAAATGACAGCAAGGTTCCGTTCAAAAATTCGAAACGTCACAATAATTCAGTGCTACGCCCCCACAAATGAAGCGACCGAGGAAGACAAAACCGCTTTCTACACTTATCTTAACTCAGTTTACAGTGGTGTTCCAAGGGCCGACATCATAATTGTCATGGGAGATCTCAATGCCCAAGTCGGATCAGACAACTACGGTCTGGAACGCGTCATGGGGAAAAATGGCTTGGGGTCACGAAATGAAAATGGCGATTTGCTGGTCGATTTTTGTAACGCTAATCGTCTTGTACTGGGTGGGACTGTGTTTAAACATAAGACTTGCAACAAAATCAGCTGTGTACATCCGGATGGTCAAACTGAAAACCAAATTGACCACATCATGATTCAGCAGCGATGGAGGAAGTCAATGTGCGATGTTCGAAGCATTAGAAATGCCGACATGGGAAGTGACCACCATTTGGTTCTCATGAGTCTCAAGCTACGAACTGCAGCTGTACAACGTCAATCACAGGGTGCAGCAAGGAATTCGAAGTTCAATACAAATGCTTTAAGTGATCCCAACATATGTCGTAACTATGTCATCAACCTTAACGACAGAGCTTCGTCATTAAACGGAATACAACATTCAACAATTGATGAGATGTGGGGTGATATAAAAAGTGTTTTTATGGATGCTGGATCCGAAACTTAGAGACTCTTGGATATCCCAAGACACCTGGGATAAAATCGAGCTTCGCAAGTCGTTAAAGATGCAAATAAATGCCGAAGCGGATGCTCAACGAAAGGCTGAATTGCGAAGAGAGTATCGCTTAGCACATAAGATGGTCTATCGCTGTGTGAGACGTGACAAGAGGATGAGGTTAGACGGTCTCGCAGAAAATGCGGAAAACGCTGCAAGAAGAGGAGATATGAGGGAATTGTACCAAATATCCAAGGAAGTTGTCGGGAAGAAAAGCAACACCAATCATCCTGTAATGGATGTGGATGGTACACTTTTGGTATCAATCGAGGATCAGCTGCGATTTAAATTAATGCGAACCCACTGAGCGTTTTAAAAAAATTTTATTTAATACAAACAAACAATTAATTTACAATTATTATAAACCCGACGTCTGCTTCTCGCAGTTATCTAGAACAAACTTAAAATATAATTCTACTCTATGACCATCATGGTCTTTGTATCTTATACCAAAAATGCTGGTCAGCATAATAACCTACAATTTATTTAAAAGTATTCATGTTACACTGTCTGCTCCGTGAAGGAATGTGCAGAGTGCAATATAATCTATGAGAACATAGGAATATTAAAGAATACTCCTATGTAAAGAATTAAAGGTATCCGCTAACCGGATATCTAGAAGTGATGGGGAAGAATGTGTCATATACATAACTTGCGCAGGTGGAAGGATCACTTTTGTGCCTTGCTTAATGAGGATTCTGTCGAGCAGAGTGCTGAAGTGCCCCAGCTTAACGAGATGCGTAGATCATATAGGGGTATTGACATCGAACTCCCTACAGTACTGGAAATTCAATCTTCGATAAATCTTCTCAAAAATAACAAAGCAGCTGGACTTGACGGTATACCAGCCGAGTTCCTGAAAGCTGACCCTGTCAGAACGGCTAGTATTCTACACCCGTTGATACAAGCTGTGTGGGAAAATGAAATCTATCCCAGCGACTGGAAGGATGGTGTAATTGTTAAGTTGCCAAGGAAAGGTGATCTTAAGAATTGCAACAATTGGCGAAGTATTACAGTTTTGTCCGTTTTTCCAAAATGAATGGCAACCATCATTCTGGAGCGGATAAAGGTTAGAATCGAGTCTACACTCAAGAGGCATCAAGCTGGTTTCCGCAGTGGGCGGTCTTGTGTCGACCATATCAACACTCTGCGTATCGTTCTTGAGCAGTCTGCGGAGTTTCAATCACCGCTTTACCTCATGTTCGTGGATTTTGAGAAGGCCTTTGACCGAGTCAACCGCGAATGTATATGGAGATCACTTCTTGGTAGAGGAATTCCCCCAAAAATTGTTGCCATTATAAGAGAGTCCTATAACAACGCAAGATGCTTTGTTTTACACAATGGGCAGCTATCCTACTCTTTCGAAGTGCGGCAGGGTGTGAGACAGGGAGATGTTCTATCGCCAATTCTCTTTCTACTGGCGATTGACGATGTTTTGACGGCTAGCGTTGGAACAGCAGAGAGGCAGGGCATTCAATGGAGACCGTTTGAAAGGCTTAGCCACTTAGACTATGCCGATGACTCTTGGCAAATAACATCAGTGGGCTGAACGGGATGTGTCAAGCTCTGAAGGTAAAAGGAGAGGCGAGTGGTCTTAAAATAAATAGCAAAAAGACAAAAATAATGCTCACAGGCCACTCCACACATCAGCGTATTTTAATACAGGAGATGCCAGTTGAAGAGGTTGAACAATTTAACTACCTTGGAAGTATTGTTTCAGCAAATGGTGGTACTGATCTGGACGTTCAAAGTAGAATAAATAAAGCTCGCGCAGCCTTCGGTTCTCTCTCCCAAATTTGGAAATCATGTAAAATCTCCTTGCGCACAAAGTTGAGATTCTTCGAATCCAATGTCAAATCCGTGCTGTTATATGCTTGCGAAACCTGGAAAGTCACGACTACCATCTCAAAGAAATTGCAGGCTTTTGTGAACCGTTGTCTACGCAAATTCTAAAAATTCACTGGCCACAAATTATATCAAACGAGGAATTGTGACGCAGGACAAGTCAAGAGCGGCTGGACGTTGACATAAGAAAGCGTAAATGGCAATGGATTGGTCACACGCTGAGGAAACCAAACGATGAAATTGCAAAGCAGTCATTTGAATGGAATCCTCAGGGTGCACGGCGGGTTGGAATACCAAGAACAACATGGAAATCAACAGTTCTAGCAGAAGCAGACTCCCAGAGAAAGACGTGGCCACAGTTAAAATATCTATCTGCAGACCGTGAAGGATGGAAACGATTTGTTGGCGCCCTATGCCCCAACCGGGGTTACAGGACTTTATGATGAATCTTACTAAATCAGAATGAACTCGATACAACCACCTTTACAAAAGTTATAGTCCTTTTCATAAATGATGACTGAGTTTTTAGTGAAAGAAGTAAAATATTACCAAATTCCAACAGCATTGTCATGAAACTTGGTCCACATATTTCATTTGTCATAAGCAACAAGAATCAAAAGAGTCTACAAAAATATTTATAGTGTAAGGGTGTTTTTTTTTTTCAGTGAAAGGAAAACATTTTGAACTGCTACCATGAATCCCCTCCCAAAACTGGAACGTTGATGAAAATTGGTGAAAATGTTTGAATTTTCATCAATACCAAGAAAAAAAAGAGACCAAACAAAAAATATAAGCGGTCTGAGGGCGGTTTTCAATGGGGAATTAGAATCAGAGTTTTGAACCCAACATTTTTATGTTTTTGAAACCGAGATACATAAATGTAATATGGTGCATGATTGGTATTTTTAATGCTGAGTCCAATAATATTAAAATAAAATAGTTACAAGCTCCCATAAAAAAGTTATCTTACTTTTAAAGAGTTAATGTTTGTAAATGATTGTATTTTTTGACAAGAATAGGTACGACATTACCTCTAAAAAAAGACCCTCAGACCATGGATATTTGAATGGTCTTTTTTGATTCTTGGTTTCGATGAATAATCAAACATTTTCACCAATTTTCATCAACGTGCCAGTTTTGGGAGGGGATTCATGGTAATTGTTCAAAATTTTTACCTTTCATTGAGAAAAACACCCTTTCAATTCAATTCTATTCAATTTTTATTCAACTTTCACTTAAATGCTAATACATTAGGTATACATTTTAATTAACAAAAATAAAAGAATATAAGTGCAAGTGAATACATCTAGACCATTCAGTAACTTTCAAGTTAGTGTTGAATGACCGGTAAATAAGTTTTTAAAGCTAGAAGAATAACTGACGTGGGGTACTTTCAGTTGTTCTAATGCGTATTTTTAAGAGTTTTAGGAGATACATCTTACGAGTTATCAGATTCATATATGATTTAATAGATTGTGCATGAACTTTCCAGTTGAGCTTACAATCAAAGAGAACTCCTAAGTACTTGAATGGATCAACACGCTCAATTTGAAAACAGTTAGGAGAGCACTGAGCACTCAGCTGACAGCTTAAAACATATAATTTTGGTTTTTTCACTAATAATTAGTTTATGATACGAAAACCAGGCTCTTAGCAAATTTAAATCCTTATTAATGTTAGTAATGCATTGAAAAAAAAAGAAGGTTCTGTATAAGTGAAAGCTATATCATCTGCAAAAGCTCTTCGATTTCCAGAAAAATTCTGGTGAAGCAGTGAGTTTATGTAAATTATAAAAAGTATTGGACCTAGGACAGAACCCTGAGGAACACCATTTTTAAGTTTAAGCACACTACTAAAAATCCCATTTACTAACACTCGTTGCTCTCTTCCAATCAAACACGATTTAAGCCATTCATAAATTATTCCTCTAAAGCCTGCATTATATAACTTACAAGGAAGAATTTCATGATCAACCATGTCAAACGCCTTTGTCATATCAATAAATAGTGCCATCGTTGATTGACTTTCATTAATACCCTTATATAAATTGCAACTCACTTTTAGGATTGCATCTTCCGTTGATTTACCTGATTGATCATCGGACAAAAATTTAGTCTTTTCAAGAAAATTAAGCATGCGTGTTTTAATTAGTTTTTCAAACAGTTTGGAAGCAACGAGATAGGCCTGTAGCTAGTTTTAATTTTACGGTTGCATTTTTTAAAAAGTGTAATCACTTCAGCCAATTTCAAATAACTTGGAAACTTTCCGAGATTGACACTTAAGTTAAAAATATAACACAATACATCGACAATTTCCCAAGAAATGTTTTTAAGGATAACAGAAGAAATACCATCACTGGTACAAGAATGTTTACTTTGCAAGTTTTGAATTAATTTATGGATTTCTCCAGATGTGAACTCTTCGAAACAAAAACTGTTTCTTTGCGTTTGATCCATTATCAAAATATCTGCAATAACGCAGCTACAGTTATCGTGATGTGGCATAGAGGGTTTTAATGTCTCGGTAATGCCAACAAAAAAGTCATTAAAACTACCTGCTATTAAAAGTGGATCAGATGTAACAACATCATTAATTAAAATATTTGTAATTTCATTAGACTTAAGTTGCTTACCTAATATAGTTACAATAAACAACTCCCCATTCATTTTTACTTGCGATTATAGGTACTATGTATAAGGCAAGTTTTGGATTCGTCCAAAAAAAAATTTTTGAGATAACAATCAAACATGATATTACGATGATAGAGAACACCAAAAAAGTGGGTGGCAAAATTCTGTCTGTCTGTCTGTCTGTTCGTCTACAGCCTAAGCGGCTCGATCGATTTTCTTCAAACTTGGTACTTAGTGGTTTTAACATTGAAAATGTTTATAGGGTCGTTTTGAGTAAATTATGGTGGTCCAGGGGCGGACTGGGGGTCAAAGGGCCTACCGGGACTTTAAGAAAAAGGGGCACAGAATACAATAACTCTCAAAATGGTTAAAAATAAAAGTTGATATTTCAGACATTTCTCGAAAGTAATTTTTTTATATTTTTTAATTGACATATTTATTGAAATATATTGGATTTAAGTATAAGGTATAGTTTTGAATTCTAAGGTTAGAATTTAATTTCGTTGAAACACCTTTTTTTAGTTTATGGCTGCGTAACCTGGCAGTAATTAATTTGAGTTTTTATTCAAGCAGGCATACAAAATTGCAAAGATGTTCTTGTGGGTCTCATGCAGTAATATTACATTAATTTTACGACCTTAAGTGGGTGTGAATTTCAGTTTAGTCAAAACAAAATTACACTTGTCAAAAAAATTATGGGAATTAAGGGAGATATGAAACAAAAAGTATTCTAAAAGTTCATATTTCTAATTTTCAATAATTTGTTAGAAATTATTTTTCTAAGCTACTGTTATTGTGCAATCACAAGAAATGAAACGCATTAAATATTTTCAAAAAATATGTAAATCGGGGTTGGTACGAAATCCCGAATGCCAAAATCCCAAAATGGCAAAAAATTCCGAATGCTAAAATCCTGAAAGAGAAAATCCCGAATGGACAAAATCCCAAATGGACAGAATCCCGAATGGCTAAAATCCCGAATGCCAAAATCCCGACTGCCATAATCCCGAATGCCAAAATCCCAGTTGGCTCAGCACTTTTTTTGGTATTAAAAGTCGCGTGCGATTCTAGACTTCAAAATATAGATTTTGTAATATTTTGTAAGAATATTAAGGGTATTCATGAAACAGCGTAAAGTCGTCGTAAACGTTGTAAAGTTTTAAACTTCGTAAATCTGTCAAATTTTCCATACAAATCGTGACAGAATTACGAAGTTTAAAACTTTACAACGTTTACGACGACTTTACGCTGTTGCATGAATACCCCTATTATTTATTTTCAATGAGTAGTTGGTCAGTTTTTTAACAATTTACTTTTGAAAGATGTTTATCTACTATCAAATTGATAATTGGCAATCATAATAAGAGTGTGTAGCAACCCAAGCAGATGCTGAGAACAATTTATGTCACAATCGCAAAATCAACTTGTCCAAGTAGGCGCGTTTTAGAACAAATAGATATTACGCGGAAACGGAACAACAACATTGTCTTCTCATTATTTGTAAAGAGTAGACATAGATTCGTTTGAATAAAACTTAAACTAAATAAAAGTTACTATTTAACACTATTTTTTTTTTTTATCATTAAAGAAGAATTCAATTAATGTATTATATCTCAAGATTTATACATAAGTGATTATTTATTTTAAAATTTCTTTTATAGACAATGTCATGATGCCAAGGCGAGCAGAAATCAAAAGCCATAAAAAACAGTTTGATTTTTTGATATTACTGAATAGTACTAAAAAAGTATTGAAATTCGGGATTCAGTCCCAAATGTTTTCGGGATTTTTTGTCATTCGGGATTTTGTCCAGTCGGGATTTTTGCTTTCGTAATTTTGTCCATTCGGAATTTTGGGTATTCGGGATTATGGCATTCGGGATTTTCATTTTTTCCTTTTCGGGATTTCACTAACTGTCCGTGTTCTTTTACACAGAAAATTTTACTTTCTAAAGCTCACTCACCATAAACAAACATTAACTTTGTTTATGGTGAGTGACTGATTACTTCTAACAATTGATTTGACAGATATACTGGAAAATGGGAAGATGATTATTTCAAAAACCATGATCAAACTGAAATTTGAGTGAATAAACGTTCAATGTTGATCACAGATTCATAACTATGGATTAAACAGAATCCGTGATAATCTAGTTGCAGATCTAACCCACTGTGAACAAACTGGACCTATGCTAGACCAAGAACCAGAGCAGAAACAGTAGGTTCATAATGCAATCAACTAGGTACTTAATGGATTTTTGTTCGAAAATGTTCCGGGGTGCCCCCCGAATGTTAATCCAAGTTGGCGAGTATCAGCTGCCATTTTGGAAATCGCGTTTTATAAAATATCTCGTGAATCGTGAACCGACAAAAGTAGTATTATTTTTTCTTAGTTTTTGAGAAAAAAAAACGAAAGGTGCCTTCTCCAAAAAAAAGATTTAATAATATATCGTACTTCTCTGCCTTGCCTATTATAAACTTAACAAAACAAACACGAAATTGGAAAAAGTACATTTTTTTATCTTTTTTGTTTTCTCAAAAACTAAAAATAAGAATATAAAAATGAAAAGTGGTGCTTGAAAAAAAATCACAATTTTTTCAAAAATATTGACTTTCAAACTTAATTTCTCAAAAACTTTTCCACTAAAAAAACTTGATTCAAAAAACAAATAAAAGAATAGAATATAAGTTTTCAAAAAAAAAAAGAAGAAAATTTGCAGAAAAAAAGGCTCTTGGCCTGTTAATTCATCATTTTATAAAACATCTACTTAATTAACAATCATTGACCAGAAACTTTAATATTTGAAATATTTTTATAAATAACTTCTCTTTTCTGACAGTAAACTCCACGGATATTAGCATTGCGGTTTCAAGGTGATCTTGCGTCATGATATTTCTCCATCGATTTTTGATGTATTTAAAATTTGAAAATGATCTTTTGCAAGCAACTTGTGTACAGGAAAATGTCAGCATCAAATTATATGCTAAGAAAAGCTTTTTGTACCTTTTTGCGTCAAAATAATATCGTCGCAAGACATTGAGGCAGCATTTTGCGCAATCTCCACAGTGTTCTTGTTTTTTCTTGATTCTTTCTGTTTCTTGACGTTCGTCCTCTGCCTCATCATTAGCCACATTTTATTATTCACATGATCTGATCCGGATCAATTTTTAACAAGTAATTGCAAAAGCAACATGGTATCCTGCTTTTTATCTGAATCTATTTCAGTGATCCAAAAATTGTTATGTGAATTATCTAAGTAGCGCAAAGAAAAGAGGCAACAGATGCATGAAACATAAACATAACACTCCTATCACTATGATCCTGTTTGTTTTATTTATCACGATCTGATCCGGATCAGATAAAATACGGCAATTTATTCTCATCTACTGTATTCAAGTTATGCACTTAACTTTCAAACATTTTAAAGTACTCATCACTGAGACACATTTTTATTTATTTTTATTTTGCATATTTAGTTTTTTGGAACTGTAAAATTTTTCTATCAACTTTTGAATAACTTAGGATCCGTAGAGGCCACCAACTGAGTTTTGGAGGAATCCAAAGATTCATAGAGTTCACCAACCAAGTTCTTGAGGCCTCCAGAGATCCGAAGAGACAACCAACCGAGTTATTGGGGCCTCCTGAGATCCGTAGCGGCCACCAACCGAGCTCTGGGGGTTTCAAAAGATCAGTAGAGGCCACCAACCGAGGTCTGGAGGCCTCCGAAATCCGTAGAGGCCACCAAACGAGATCTGGGGGCTTCCAAAGATCCGTAGAGGCCACTAACCGAGTTCTGGTGGCCTCCAGAGATCCGAAGAGACAACCAACCGAGTTCTTGGGGCCTCCAGAGATCAGTAGAGGCCACCAACCGAGTTCTAGAGGTTTCCAAAAGATTTATAGAGGCCACCAACCGATTTCTGGGGGCCGCCAAAAATCTGCAGAGGCCACCAACCGAGGTCTGGGCGGGCCTCCAGAGACCTGTAATGGCCACCAACCGATGTCTGGAGGTCTCCAGAGATCCGTAGAGGCCACCAACCGATGTCTGGAGGCCTCCAGAGATCCGTAGAGGCCACCAACCGAGGTCTGGGGCCTCCAGAAATCTGTAGAGGCCTTCAACCGAGGTCTGGAGGCCTCCAGATATCCGTAGAGGTCACCAACCGAGGTCTGGAGGCCTCCAGAGATCCGTAGAGGCCACTAACCGAGGTCTGGAGGCCTCCAAAGATCAGTAGAGGCCACCAACTGAGTTCTGGGGGCCTCCAAAGATCCTTAGAGGCCACCATCCATGTTTTTGAGGCCTTCAAAGATCCGTAGAGGCCACCAAGCGAGTTTTTGGGGGCCTCAAAATACCCATTTTGATCCACATAAAGTCTATATTTAGTGTGAGTCCAATTTTGTTATGAGAATTTCTTCTTAAAAAAAAAACTTTTTGCTTGCCCGGGGGCCCACCGGGCAAAATCCCGGTTGCCCGGTGGCCCAGTCCGCCCCTGTGGTGGTCCTAAAATGAATAAAGTGAACAAATGTGTATATGAGATGAACGCTGGCGTATAAGGGGGATAAGATCGAATTTTTGGTGGTGTTACTAAAATGAATAAATTGAACAAAGGTAATATGAGAGGAACGCTAGCGTATATGGGGGATACGACAGAAAATTTGGTGGTGTTACCATTCATTTTGGAATGAACAAATATGTATAGAAGATGATTGCAAGCGGATAGGGAGGGTACGGTGGAATTTTTGGTTGGTGTTACTAAAATGAACAATATAAGTTTTAACTATACATATTACTATGATTATAAAATGCAAGAGCTAGTGCAGTCAGCACTCAGCAGTGCATTGTGCTTCTAAATCTAAGCGTTGGAAATTTTGTGAAAAATGTTTATGATAGGAAAATAATGTAGAGGTGCAATATGACGGGCTTTTTTTTTTTTAATTCGAGCTGTAAGGAATTTAAAATATGGTTCTTATGTGAAATGGTCGAACAAAAAAAAAACCAAATGAGAAGTGCCAGAGTATTTTTTTTTTGTTTATCGATGGTTAAGTTTAATATAACAATTTTGTACATATATTTTGAAATTCCAAAAAATCTACAAAGTGAGATATTAATGGTTGTAAGTTCAAATTTCAAAAATAGATGGTTCACAAATGCTTCACATCAGGGTTAAGGCTGATTGTACTAAATTGTATAGTTTAAGAAAGATAATAAATAACAAATTGTTTTTGTTTCGGGAAATTTTGATACCTAGTATTTTTTTTTTATATTTTATCATTGTATATAAATTCTATAGTATTCTCATGAAGAAAAAAAGCTCGCGGCCATCTATGCGTCCAAATGTAATACTAATTTTTGTTAAGGGATCTCGGTAAGGCGATCACAGCGAACCTATCGACCAAATGTCTACCTACGAAATCGTGTTTCATGAGAATACTATAGATTGGATATACAATGATTTTATATAATTTTTGTTGATCGATTTTTCGCAGTTATTATTTTATATCTTTTTAAAGGTTGCATTTAAAAATCTCAAATTTATACCGGAGATAGATTATAGATTCACATATAATATGTAAAATTTGATTTTTTTAATCATACCTAAGCCGAGATACTAACATATTTTTGTTCTTTTACATATCACCTAATAACTCTTTAATCTGTGCACCTATACAATTCGTTTTTGTTTTATTAGCAGCTTCGATAATTGACAATTATTTTGATATATCAAACGTAGCTCTACGTTCTATATAAGCTTCACAAATCGAAAATACAATTCAATTTAAAAGTGGTACTAAATCTTTAATCAATATTTCTACAATTCATCGTCGTCGATTTGCAAGTTTTTGTGCTGCACAATCAGCCCAAATAAACAGAATACAATACAAATATAGTGCCATAGTTCATTCAAGATTTCTTTTTATCTCTGCCAGGGTTGCAAAAGTCGATAAAATTGTACTTTTTTCGATACACTTGACTTTGCTAAAGTACACAAATACACTTCAAAGAAATTCGATACACTTTTGCATTCAACGAAAAAGATAAAGTAAATTAAAAAGAAAATCATCTGACCTCACAAAATGTATACTGTGAACCGAGGCTGACAACGATAGGTATAACAGAAGAAATAAAAATGATTAGGACAGTTTGTTCGAGAAGATTTAAGAAAATGGCATCTACAAAATCCCGGTTTCAACAATCTCGCAATTAAAACATTAAATTTATCAAGTTTAAATCTCGCAAAATTTAAGGGTATTGTAACAAATTCCTACAGTTTTGTAATAAAAGTTTCGCATATGTAAGTATGTACCTAATATGTTAAGTAACATAATAAACAGTTAACAAGTTGTTTAATTAATTGGACATAGAAACATAACATACGTTCATACAACAGCAAATGTGGACAAAATATTATTTTTATGAAGCAAATC
The DNA here is from genome assembly GCA_963921185.1 of Dasysyrphus tricinctus. Lineage (NCBI taxonomy): Eukaryota > Metazoa > Arthropoda > Insecta > Diptera > Syrphidae > Dasysyrphus > Dasysyrphus tricinctus. The sequence continues at coordinate 268,405,837 of OY992530.1, forward strand.
AAAAAGTACAATTCGATACACTTTATTTTTATCTTTTGATACATTGCTTAAACACGATTCTTCATCCCTGATCTCTGTTTATTAGTTTATTATGAAAGACTATTAATTTCAGTGTTCAGTTTCAGTCTTCACTTCTATCTTCAGTACTTCAGTAGTTGCAAAGATGCGTTGAGGTGTGGAGGTTTGTATGTTGCTTGCCGGTAAATATTTTTTTTTTTGTACTTAAAGCTAAGCACGGTTGCCGCTGTGCGACCTTAGTCGCATTTTGACCCCTTTAATTGCCTCATGCGACCATGAGACGACTTTTTAAAAAACTAGCTCTTTTTACCCTTTTTTAGAAATCTTGCGACTTTTCTGACCCCAACTCTAAAAAATAGCATGGAAAAGGTTAAGTTCTCTGTTTTTTTCTAGAATTTTTGTTCCAATTTTCCATTTATGTATGTATATGAAGAAAACATAATTTCAGTACGATAATAGAGAACCCCAAAAAAGTGTAAGTCACAATTCTGTCTGTCTATTTCTACCTCGACCTGAGCCCAAACCATTGAAACAATTTCTTCAAATTTTGAAGTTAAGATTTTTTGGTAATTCCTTAGAGGTTTTGGTTCACAATAACTGTACTTGTCATACAATACTGTAAAGGAAAAACTTGTATGTATATCTCAAAAAGAGCGATTGTCCAAATTTTGTATCTCAAAAACGATTTCGTCCCCCAAAACTGAAAATGTGGAAGGGGGACACAAATGTCTTTGACTTTCTCATTAACGGCTCCTTCGATTTTAATGAAAAAGTTTTTTTTAAAGAACCTTTAAGATGTAAATAATATCACGGAAAGAATTGAAAAATCACCATTTGAAAAATTTGCAGTTGCAATTTACGAATCATGTTTTATTCGTAAATCAAGGCATTTTGGTCCCAAATTAATACAAAAACTGGTACTTTATTATTCAAATCGTAGTAATTTACAAAATTTGTTCCTTCGTGATTTGCGATTGAAATCTATTATTCAAGCTTGTACTTTTCATATCAAAATACAACTTTTTTGGCGTAATTTACTCTCCAAAAGCATAATTTCACAAACAGCATTTAAAAATATTGATTTGCGATAAATATTTAAGTAATTAACATGGCAGAGTCACTGATTTACGATTTTTTTGTCGTAATTTGGAGCTCCATGAGAATAGTTGCAAATCACCAACAATAAATTCCTAAATCACGACTTTCTTGTCGCAATTTACTGCTCGAAGAAATAAAGTACCACAACATGGCAGGTACCTAATCATCAATGTGTGACACCAACGATCTGTAATGCAAATTGGCTGAGTGGTTGCATGCTCGCTCCGCAACTGGAGGGTTGCAAGTTCAAATCCAAGTAGAGTCAAGCGTAAAGTATTTATTTCAAATAAATTAAATTAAATGTGTATACCTGCAAAATGAAGGGTAGAGCAGGATTGATCTTTCCAAGTGGCAATATCACGAAATAAAAGTGGTGATCGCAAACCTTTTTTTGCAAATTTACAAATTGTGCCATTGAGGAATATTTGGATCAAATTGCGATTTGTTGTTCGCAATTTTTGTTTTCTCTCGATAGAATAATTGATACTTAAAGAGTGTTGATTTGCGGTTTTTGAGTATCAATATCTTCATTTTGCTCAGTTTTGCAAATTGCAACAAATGGTCGTAAATTACGATATCCCAAGCCAAGGTATAAATCGGGATTCATTTTTCGTAATTTGCAGCTCATTTTCCATGATCTGATCCAAGAATTCTTTCCGTGATTGCACATCAAAATTTTGAAGAAAAGAAATTTTGGATTTGTTAAAAATTATTATTTTTTTGGAATTTTCAATATTTCTTCTGTGGTGTTTGGTACAAGAATGATAAGGATAACTCACGTCCGATGTAAAATACATCAAGCTAGAGCCTAAGCGAGTTACATGTTCTTAAGAAAAATGTTTATACATTTTGAAGAAAATTGGTTAACGGTTTTCGGCTCTAACTCGATGTAAAGTGAACCGTGGATGTGAAGAAGCAAATTAATTTTTGGACTTAATATTTATACGAAAACTTCAGATTTAAATGTGTTTGTGAAGTTGAATATACTGATTTTTTGTTATGGTCAATTTTCAAAGAAAGAAAACTACCAAAAAAATTGTTAAAGTACTTTCTTTGCGATTTATTTATAGGTACGTATTTTGATTGTTTTTGTTATTTATCAAAAAATTTCTTAGTGCGACTTTTTTTTTCCTTGTGACCCTTTTTTATGCGACCTTTTCAAATTCCTCAGCGGCAACACTGAAGCTAAGTATACAGTTCCTTGACGAAAAAAAAACTACATGTATTTCTTATGGGAGCGGTTTTTGCGAGAAAATTTTTTTTTGACGTTTAAATTTTTTTTATCGAACTGTGAACTACCCAAAGAAAACAAATTTTATATTCACCACGATTTTTTTTCGTGCAAAACAATGTCACTGACATTCTTTTTCCGAAAAAAAAAATGCGTTTGGCATTTGTGTTTGTTTTTCCATGGATCAGTCTCATTGAGATTTTTTTTTCGAAAGTGTAAACTGACGGCGAATAAAAAAAAAAATTACACCACAGACATTTTTTCTTTGTGGAAAATATTTTTTTTTCTCACCTTGAAGAATTTTTTTACTCAAAAGAACTGTATACTTAGCTTAAAGCATACATAGACTGCGATGTGCGTGTAAGGTTAGTAGGATAGGATGCTTGTGGGATGTTTAGTTTCAGGTAGGTTCGTTTAGATATTTGTTGGGGCTTGGGGGTTTTTGTTTTGTTTATTATTTTTTGTTTTGTTTATTATTTTACTTTTGTGTTTTGTTTAGCTATGATAAGACGGATTAACGAAGAAAATGAAATAAGAATACAAGTGGGAATATAAATATAGGTCAAAAAAGTTGTTTGGCTTGAATATCTTGACAGCAAACAATGATATTGGCTTCGAGGTAGTTTAATTTTATACGCTAGTTTATAGATACAAATTGATAGTTTTTAAAATATTAAATTAATAATTTTTTTTAGAGCTAAAAACAGCAAGCAGTTCTGCACACTAATTGTTAGAAAATTGTTTTTGCCTCAAATATCTTGAAAATAGACAATGATATTGGCATCGGGTTAATTTAAATCTACACACCAGGTAGTTTAGAATTGATAATTGATAGGATTTGTAAAAAATTCAACTAGTTTTTTTTTAAGTGAAAAAAAACTACAAGATAGGTACTTCACTAAAAATTGTGGAGAATTTTTTTTTGTCTCAAATATTTTGAGAACAAACAATGATATTGGCTGTGGGGCAGTTTTATTCTTTAAATAAGTTAATAATAAATAATTGATAAATTTTTTAAAAATATTCAATTCAACAAATAGTTTTTTTTAATCGAAAAACCACAATAAACTTAACAAAATTGTGAAAAATTTTTGTTCGTCCTTAATATCTTGAGAACAAACAATGATATTGGCCTTGGGGTAATTTTTTTCTATGAACAAGAACTTGTAAAAATATTCAATAACCAGTTTTTTAAGCGAAAAAAAGCAACAAAAAACCTTACCAAAAAATGTTGAATTTTTTTAGTCTCGAATATGTTCAACAAACGGTCTTTTTTTTAAACCAAAAAAAAAAAAATACAAAACCTACAAAAAACTGTTGAATAAAAAAAAATAACATTGGGCCTCCCTCTAGCTTCCGTGGCACCATCAAGCCTCATTTTGAAAATGAAGTAAAGGACCTTATTGCGAGAGTCTCTTAAAAATAGACTGGTTAGATTAAGTCTAATTATTGTTATTGCTAATTTTTACTAGTAAATATTTTCCTATTTGATAGAAATTTCAAGTTCATCAAGAATCTTTGATCGACTTTGGTCTTCTTGATTTTTTTTTTCGAATTATTTCGAAAAGACTTAATAAGCCCCAAAATTAAAAAAAAAACTACAAAGGGAATAACAAAAATAGAATTTTTCGGACACGCAACAAACACCAGCATTGAAAATTAATTTTTAGGCATAGGGAAAATCAAATATTAGTTAGCGTTGCCTACCACAAAAGTTATACGAGTTAAGATAAATATATACAAATATAGACCGAAATAAGCAAGTATAGGGGTAGAAAACATTGAATTTTTGTTTGGTGTTACCACAAAGCTAAATCAAAAAGAAAAAAAAAAGTGAGGTCCCGCACGAAGTATATGAAAAATATTATATTAGAAGACAAGCAGGAAAAAATTATAAGTGGGTCAGTAAAATGTCAGTAAAATTCTGTATTTTTGAAAATGAAGCAAAATAAAAAACTACAGTGGGAATAAGAGAAGTTAAATTTTTTGGAGAGGTAACAACTACCTCCAACATAGAGTATTTGTTTTTTGGAAAATCTAATTTAAGTTAGTGTTACAAAAAACGTGATTTTGGAAAAGGGAAAACGAATACAGGACGAAATAGCAAAAAAAAAATAGTGATACATAATGCTAACATCATTTTGAACTTAGGGAAAAATCAAAATTTGGTTGAAGATAAAACGAAGGAAAAATGAAATGTAAGTATGTTTTAAGCCATAAAGAGTTCCGATGAAGAAATCGTTGTTGGACTAAAGTCTTAAAAACTATCCTTCCTAAATTATTTCTGAAGCTGAAGAAAAAAATCAATTTGGTGTAACTAAGTGCAAGTAAAGATGGAAGTGCGTGTGCAAGTGCTAATAAAGTTTGTTTAACAAATTTTTAATTGTGTTAGTTCAATATAATGCTTGGATTGGTCTTCATTAAACAGATGAATTATCTAAATTGTTATATATATGTATAAATTGGTAAAGATAAAATTCAAAATATAAGAAAGATTTTAATTATAAATAATAAAGATTAAGGATTTATCTAGCATAAGCAAGTCATTTTCAATGTCCCCATCGTTACTCAAGGAGTGAAATCTGTAAATTTTTTTAATTGTATTTGGATTTGAAGATATTTCCCAAAATCTGTTAACGTGTCAAATCATTTCGACTTCACCCTACTAGCTAGAAAAGAATAGGAGGATAGGAAAGATTTGGCACAGTGGATTGTAATCAAGGTGTTTATTATCTCATTTAATCCCACGGGTGGCGTCCAGTTAAGCTGGAAGAATATAGAATAGAATATATATGCTTAGAGTGGGGCTCGAACCCACACTTCCAAGTTAGCAGTCAAGCACTACATCCACTCCACAACTGCCACCCGCATTAATTAGAGACAAACAGAAACAAATCCATTTGACAAATTCATTCAGCCAAATTCACAGCCTCTAATAGTAGAAGATCCCGCCATAGGACGACCTTCCCTCATAAAGGTACCAGATGAGTGGTATACAGTTTTGTTGGCAGTGTCTTAGAAAACATTTTGCGCATAGGTTGCCTGTCGAAAAGTGGTCAAGGCATAGGGTTGCCAATTTTTGGGGTTTTTCAATTATCTGCCCCAGCTTAGATGGTAAGCCTTAAGGATATAAAATATACCATATAAAGAAAATTTTATTTAAAATAATAAACTACGTGATTTTTTGAAATTCGAAATTTCAGTAGGGTAAATGAGGGTGAATAAAGAGAAAAGCCTAGAATCTATTTTCCAAACCAATAATGATAGGCAGTTTTCTTCTTTTGCTATCGGTAGATTATTGAAATACAAGAAAATCATTATATATGTAAAAATTTAAAAAATTTGCGAATCTAATATGAGCATTTGAAAGTCGAGAATTTCAAAATAGAGGTTTCAGAAATAATTCATCAAAAATCAGAATAATGCTCTATGAAAAGTATTTTTTAGAAAGATAGTTTTAAAAAATATTACCCGTATTTTTCAAACTTTGTGCACCCAGTCTATGTTTACGTAGCCCATTCGAAGTTGTACATTGTTTGGAAGAAAGCAAGATTTTCGACACCTTGTAATCTTGTAAACCAAATAGCTTGCGTTTTTAAGGGGTTAACTTTGATCTTCAATTTAAAAAAGTATTTTTCTATTGGAGAGAGAGTCATTTGCAACGTATGGAAGACGTCCAAAAAATAAGTGCCCGATGTAAAGATAGCTGTGTCATCAGCAAACCAATATCATTTCCAGGCTTTGGTAAATCGGAGACAAATATATAAAAGAGGATTGGACCAAGTACTGTACCTTGAGGAATTCTATATGGAATATTATTATGTACAGAAGATGTATCGTTACCAAAAAACTGTATCCCACTTAAAAAGCTTTGAATAATATTTACTGTTGCCATTGGAAAGTTAAATTGGACAAGCTTGTGTATCAATGCGTCAAGCCAGACCATATCGAAGGCCTTTTCAATATCCAAAAGTACTAAGACTCTTTTGTATTAAATTTATCTTTTTTTTAATCCTCAGAATTTGGTGGTTGGTGTTATAAATAGGTCTGAATCCAAATTGATAATCAGGCTGAATGTTGTTCGCAGTTAGGTGATTGTGAAGACTTTCCTTGATTATTTTTTCTAGTAGCTTGCTCATTGCTCATAGAGCTCAGTAAGCTAATAGGCCTATAGCTGCTAGCATCGTCCTTTGGTTTACCAGGCTCTGCTATTGGTATTACCATGGCAGTTTCCAGCAATCTGGAAAGAAGCTTAATTTTAAACCACTATTGAAAATTGAAGTACCTCGTGGCATGATGGTTAGTGCGTAGGACTGTCATGCCGAAGGTGTGGGTTCGATTCCCAGCCGTGCCACCTAAAAACAGAAATGTTTTATCCGAGGTACTGCCTCTTGCGAGGAACTGACAAATCCTCCAAGAGTATTACTTGTCATGAAAAAGTGCTTCTCATTAAGCCGTTCGGACTCGGCAAAAAACTGTAGGTCCCCTCCATTCTGTCAACAACACGCAAACAGGAATGGTTGTGAGTTGTAAGTCACTAGGCCCTGGTTCTCCACGAGCTGTTGCGCCACTCAATTATTATTATTATTATTGAATATTGAAGTAAGATATCGTAAGCCTGAGAGGGAGACATATTTCAAAATTGTAGATATTGCTTATACCGTCCATGACAGAAAATTTTTTAGTTCTTAAGCTTTGAATCAATTTTCTTACTTTACTGGGATAAACTAAATGATGTGCGTGGAACAGTAAAGTGACGTTTACCGTACGAGGCCTGTTAAGTATCTTCAAATTTGTACCAAGTTTCGGAAGCTTGGGTTTTTTCCGTATTGGTTTTGATATCTTAAAATTTCAAATTACCAAACACACCCAAGAATTTTCTTGTTTAAGCCTAATACGCTGCTGATGCGAAACGAAAAATCCCATACAAAAATGACACAACGGAATGATAAACTAAAAATTTAGTTCTACTTTTCGTTCTGCCGTATGCTGTTCGATTAGCGAAATTGATAATTGTAGCAGATTATTTGGAGAAGTCTATACTCATTTACTGTGTGCGAAAAAAATGACATTTGTGTTATTTTTTGTGTCACTTTCATTACAGCATGGATGCTTGTGATTTTTTTGCATTTGCATTTGTTTTAATTTTTTGAATTTGTGCAACTGTCAATGAATATTTGTCCGCGGACACCGAGCGGACGATGAGCGCAGGCCGAGTGGACGCTAAGTGGACGCCGAGCGGAGGCCGTGCGGATGCCGAAAATGTAGCCCAAATAGTAGCTCAATATAGTAGCTCAATTTCAAATTTATTTGCTTGCTGCTTTTTACAGCTTTTTTTGTCTTTCTTATAAAAATGGGTATTAAACAATAACATGTGCTGAAGATTGTTGCAGTTGTTTGAAATGTCAAAGCTATTGAGTTTATTCAGTGAATAAAAAGAGGTGCCAAATTGTGGAATGCGTTAAGTACATGTAGGTATAAGGTTAGAAAAGTGTTTTTATGTAATTTATGCATATATACGAAACAAATATCGCCCAAGATTATATTTGGGCTATTTATAGCCCAATTATGATTGGGCTGTCAAAATGAAGTTGCTGTCGGCAATTTTGAAAAAAAAAATATAGCCCAATTTACGATAAATAGCCCAATGTGGCAAGCCTGGTCCTGAGCGTGTTCTGAGTTTGTTCGGAATGCGCTCTATGAGCTCAGTATAAAATGACTGAGCAGACAGAGTTAATGCTGAACACATATCTGATGTGTACTTGATTTTATTCTGAACTCACTATCTACTAAAATATGAACACGACTCATCAACTACAATTTGACAGCCGTTGTAACTAAAATCATCTTAAGCTGCCCTTCTTCTTTGAGCTGCCAACGTGTCCACATCTCCGCCTTAATTATCATAAGTTATTTTATATTAAACTCATTTCACATAATCATTAATAATTACCTGAATTATATTTAGTTTCATTAAGTAATAAAGTTTTGAATTATACTTTTAAGAAATAACTAAATCTTTATACTTTGCTTAAACTTAACATTTGGCAACGAGGTAAAAAAAAAAATCGAACGTAAGCTAATTACTTGATTTACAAGTGCTTCTGCGTATCAATTGCCATATGGACACAATATTTTAAGTCTATAAAATGGCCGAAGTAGAAGATCTTCTTAAAGAATTGCTTAAATCGCAAAAGGAATACCTGCACGTGTTACAACAAGTCTCTTCAACAAATAGTTCAACCAAGGTAGCTGTGCCGCAGTTCCAGCAATTTTCGCCTGAAAAAAAACACGTGGAACGTGTATATGCAGCAACTAGAACAACATTTTTTGGCATATAAGGTGGTTAGTGACAATAAAAAAAAAAGCTTATTTTTTATCATGGCTTGGACCAGACATATATAATTTACTGCAAAATCTAATGGGAGGCGAAAAGGTAGCTGATAAGTCATATGAAGAGTTGACAGCAAAGCTCTCAGATCATTTTAAAGAAAAAATTCACATTTCAATGGCTCGTTACGAGTTTTGGAAGTGTCGAATGCCTACTGGCCAAATATATGGGGAATGGGTAGCGGAGTTAAGAGGGTTAGCTCGCACATGTGCTTTCAGTTGTCAGAAGCAAAACTGTGGTCACGAATTTGTAGACGAAATGATTAGAGATGTGATCATTTTACACACTCCGCATGATGTAGTACGTTCAGCTTCACTCCCAAAAACTAACCCTACTTTGTCAGAAGTTTTTTCCATTGCGGAAGCCTATGAAGCAACCCCGAAATCGCTTAGGGTTATAAAGTCCGATAGTGTTGATCTGTTGGAAGTGAATCAGGTAAAGGCAGAAGGTTGGAAGAGCTCTAGAGGTAGAAGCAGAGGTAGGTGGCAGGATAAGGAACAATATCGTGGTGGTAGTAGGCATAAAACAAAATCATTTCCAGGATGTTGGACTAAGCATTCATGCAGGTTTGAGGTGGTCAGAGACTTTGTCTACCTAGGATCCGCTATAAACTCAGCGAACGATACCAGTGCTGAGATCAAACGAAGAATTACTCTTGCCAATCGCTGTTTCTTCGGGCTAAGAAGGCAATTGAGAAGCAAAGCCCTCTCTCGAGCAACTAAACGGTCCCTGTATAAGACGCTTATCATCCCGGTCCTGATGTATGGTGCAGAGGCATGGACACTGCTAACGGTGGATGAGAACACGTTAGGCTGTTTCGAGAGGAAAATTCTCCGGGTGATTTTTGGTCCCGTCTGCATAGATGGGGAATGGAGGAGAAGATACAACCACGAACTGTATGGGCTGTACAGCGACACCGACCTAGCCACAAAAGTGAAAAGCCAACGACTAAGATGGCTGGGTCACCTAGAGCGAATGATGATATGTCGCGCTGATTCAAAGTGGGAGATTTTTGTGAATTTGAACAATCACATGGTAAAATTTTTGCTCGACACGGGAGCAAGCTGTTCTCTTATTGACCTGTCTGGCTATGAAGAAATAAGCACACCTCCGCTCAACAAAACCAGTCGCTCACTTCGCTCATACGGCAATACAATTGTACCTGTATTAGGTGAACTAGATTTAGATGTTGAATTTGGTGGTCAGCGTAAGCAATTACCTTTATTAGTTGCCGATGTAGAGTCCGGACATAATATATTCGGATTGGATTGGTTCAGTGCATTTGGTTTGGAGATAAGGTCCCCAAGTACGAGCACTATTTTGAATTTAAACTCAAATATAGACCAAGAACTATAAATCCTCTTTTCAAAACATGTTGAGGTAGCGTCTAAGACCTTAGGATTGTGTAATTCTGTGAAAGCACATCTTTATCTTAAGCCACACACAAAGCCCAAGTTTCATAAGTCTAGACCTATTCCATTCGCTTTATTGGATGCATTCAAAGAAGAAGCTAAGTGCCTAGAGAACGCTGGAATCTGAAAACCGATCAGATTCAGCGAATGGGCCGCACCTATTGCCGTTGTTTCTAAACGTAATAAGGGCCTTCGCATATGCGGTGACTTCAAGGTTACCATTAACCCTCATTTAGAAGTAGATCAATATCCAATTCCAAGACCAGAGGAATTGTTTCATAAGCTTGCGGGTGAACAGCGATTTTCGAAAATAGATCTTGCAGATGCTTACCTGCAAATAGAATTAGATGAGGATTCAAAGTTGTTAGCCGTAGTAAATACACCACTTGGACTTTACATGTACCAGAGACTTCCTTTTGGAGTTGCGAGTGCTCCAGCTATTTATCAAAAGACGCTAGAACAGGTTTTGTCAGGACTAAATTGTGCTATATATCTGGATGACATATTAGTATCTGGAAAAGACGACGAATTGCACTTACATAATCTTGAGGCTGTATTTAAGAGACTTAAAGAAAACGGATTACGAATAAACCGTGAAAAATTTATATTTTTCCAATCAGATGTTGAGTACTTAGGCCATTTAATTAACGCAAAGGGAATTCGTGCATCCCAATCAGGAGCACTAGCGATTAAGAATATGCGTCATCCAAAAGACCTGAAAGAACTATACAAACGTTTCTAGGAAAAGCAAACTATTATGGAAAGTTTATCCGTAATTTTTCTGAAGTGGCAGCACCACTTAACCGTTTACGTAAGAAAAATGTACCTTTTATATGGGGTTCTCCACAAAAGAATGCATTCGAAAATCTTAAACAGCAACTGGCTGATGCTACTTGTCTCGTCCATTACCGACCAGATTTGCCGATAGTATTAGCAACTGACGCGTCTTCCTATGGAATAGGAGCAGTGATAGCCCACATAGATGAAAGTGGAAATGAATTGCCAATTGCTTTCGCGTCAAAAACGCTCCACGTACATCAGCAAAAATATAGCCAAATCGAAAAAGAGGCACTTTCCATTATATATGGAGTAAAGAAATTTCATCAATACCTATACGGACGAACGTTTACCTTAATAACGGATCATAAACCGTTAGTGACTCTCTTTAACCCTGAAAAGAAACTGCCCATAATGACTGCCAACCGCTTACAACGATGGGCGATAACGCTTATGGCATATACTTATCGTATTTGCTACAGACCTACTGAGAAGCATGCCAATGCTGATGCCTTGTCCCGGTTTCCAATCGGACCAGATTTGCAGTTTGATCATTAGCAAGAAGAGATGTGCATGGAAATTTCAGAGGGATATTCAGAAAAAGTCGAATCATTCCCAATTGCAAAGGCAGATATCGTAGCCGCTATTGATAAAGACATTACCCTGAAAAAAGATCGAAGTTTTTTACTTTCAAAGTAGCCAGAAAAACTGTCAGAGAAGGATCAAGATGTCACACCATTTTTCAATAGAAGGATGTCATTATCAGAGTACCAAGGATTAATCTTGCTCCAAACCGAACATCTACAACTCGTGATTCCAAAAGCTTTTCAGAGGAGGGTAACGGATATGCTACACGAAGGACACTGGGGCATAGTCCGAATGAAACAATTAGCCAGAAGTTACTGTTGGTGGCTGAAAGTGGACCAGGCTATAGAAGAACGAGCCTCTAACTGCCAAGTGTGTCAGTTATCTACAGCACACCCTCCAAAAGAATACAGCTCCTGGCCAACATCCGAACGTCCATGGCAAAGAGTCCATATTGATTACGCTGGGCCATTCGTAGATCAAATGTGGCTTATTTGTATTGATGCATTTTCAAAGTTCCCTTTCGTCGTGCCCATGAAAAATTCTGCCACCACCACTGCAACAATTCAAGCTTTAACAAAAATATTCACCCTCGAAGGACTACCAGAAACATTGGTGTCGGATAACGGTCCACAATTCGCTTCATCAGCCTTTACACACTTTTGTAAACAGAACGGAATACAGAATCTGCGCACCGCACCATTTCACCCTGCCTCAAACGGTGAAGCCGAACGATTTGTCCGCACTTTCAAGACCCACTTCAAGAAAATCTTCGATGAAAACCCCAACACAGATTCAGCCTTATCACAATGCCTATCTACCTACCGAACCACCCCAAATCCGAAAACCGGAAAATCACCCACGAATTGCTGCACGGAAGACAACATCGTAGTATTATATCCCAGCTAGTACCAGATCGTCAATCGACTACTAAACCATCTCATCTCCTACCTAAGAAATTTAAAAACAACCAACCTGTATATGCCAGAAACTTCGCTAGAGGTAATCGTTGGATAGAAGCTACTATTATTAAATCATTAGGAACCAAGATGTACCTAGTCAAAACCAATCGTGGCTTATGGAAGCGCCATCAAAACCAGCTGAGAGTCAAAAGTGAACCGACTTACTCTTATGACTTTCTTGAAGCAAAAACAACCGTGAATAATATGCACAAACCATCTAATCAGGCAAGTAGCTCTGTACATAAGACTAATCCTCTCAATATTTCCAGTTCAGAACTACAATCGATGCCCATTCTCAAAACTAGATCTCCAGATGTAATCAGCCCCCGTCGGTCAAACCGAATTCGACGTCCTGTGCCGAGATTCAGCTAATTCGAAGCCGCAGGGAGTGAGTGAGATGAGTCACTTTTCGTCGAAAATCGATTCAGTTAGCAAAAGGGAGTGAGTGAGCGAGTGAAATGAAATGTCAGATTACTCGCCAGATATTTCCGCAGTGACTTGGTGTATGTGTTGGTAAATTTCCAGTTTTGGATAGGTATGTGTGCTTTTCACAAGAATTCCTATTCATGGATAGGAAACGAAATAAAAAACAACAACGTAGATAAAAACAACTACCCTTTTATTGATTCTTTAATTTTATTCTATTATCATATGCACATATATATATTAAATAAATTTATATTCTATTCACTTTCAACACTTTTAAACTTTTTATTTCTCAAGGGTGAAACTCACATTAAACTTTAATTATGACAAGAAAAAAATAATTGAAACAAAAGATACTCCAAACTCCATTATTAAAGATTCCAGTGTTTACATTGTTGTATTTTTTGTTTCATTTCGTTTTGCGTAACGAGTGTGACAAGGAGGTAGAATCAAGCTCTTTTATATTTATTCTTTGTCTCATGTTCGAAACAAAATTCGAACTTACTCATTTCACTTAAATAGCTGAATCGCTTTTGCGAGTGAAGTGAGATGAGTCGGCGAGTAAGGCGAGTCATCTCATCATACTCGCTGAAATAGCTGAATCTCGGCACTGTTGTACGTTTCCAGCCGTAACGATGGGAGGAAGTTTAATTGGTGTGGAGGAATGATGTGTACTTGATTTTATTCTGAACTCACTGTCTACTAAAATATGAACACGACTCATCATCTACAATTTGACAGCCGTTATAACTAAAATCATCTTAAGCTGCCCTTCTTCTTTGAGCTGCCAACGTGTCCACATCTCCGCCTTAATTATCATAAGTTATTTTATATTAAACTCATTTCACATAATCATTAATAATTACCTGAATTATATTTAGTTTCATTAAGTAATAAAGTTTCGAATTATACTTTTAAGAAATAACTAAATCTTTATACTTTGCTTAAACTTAACAATATCATTTGACAGCTAGTGTTCAGGTGTGTTTCAAAAATAGTTCAGAGTGCTCAGAGCAAACTTGTTCAGATGATATTCAGAACATGCTCGACATGCTCGGACTATGTTCAGAGCTCTTTTCTGAATTAAAAAAGAAAAACGGCTAATTTAAAAGTCTAAAGTAGAAGGGCTTTTAGATTGAGATGAAGGAACACACGTACATATAATTGGGAGGGTATAATAAAACCAAATGTAAAAGAATGATGTAGGTGTATCGCTACTTAAATAAATAAATGAATTACTAAATGAAAAGTAATTAAGTAATGAGGAAGTAAATAATTTAGAGATGACTTACAATAATAATTATTTTATATCTTTTCTTTTTAATTTGCGTGGAAAATTGTATAACTAGGCAAATAAAAAAGAACACTTCTCGCTATGTGAAAAAAAATAATTATTCCATAAGTTATAAGTCTTATAATTTGTTTTGGTTTGTTAGGTTCCCAGCTTAATTTTTTTTTTTGTTACAAAAAAGTAAATGAAGTTTCACTTGAACAAATATTAACTTACAGCCCTATTATTGACACGATTCAAAACTAGTTTTAACGTAAAACTAGTTCTATATAGTCTGGGAGCCCACCGTAAGATTAAATATCTCATCGCGGCCACGCAAAAATTGGATGCCAATCGATAGCTTTAGTCCAAACATTTACAAAACTGCTGATCGGACAAGCTTTATGTGGTCGCAATGGTTAGAAAATGCACTTTTCATTTGCATTTTCCGCTAAATGTACCTATAATATAAGCAACTTATATAAATGGGGTATCAAATGAAAGCTAGGACTGTCCTCTACACAATAGCGATGGTCGGACAGAGTTTTTTGGCTGTTGCCACGAGTCCGACCACTTTTCTTAAATTAGAGATTTTGTGCATCCTTGGATGAAAATGAAAAAAAGTGGTTAAAGCCACTTTCCTAACCATTTGAAATGATTTTACTCAGTTTTCGCTAATGTAAGACGCAGTGTTAAAAAAAGACCATTTTTTTTTTTTTTTAATGGTCGGACTCGTCGTAACAGCCAAAAAAAAGTCAGTCCGACCAATGGCATCGTGTAGAGGACAGTCATAGATTTTATTTGATATCCCATTTATATAAGTTGCTTATATTATAGTTACATTTGGCGGAAAGTGCAAATGAAAAGTGCATTTTATAACCATTGCGACCAGATAAAGCTTGTCCGACCAGCAGTTTTGTAAATGTTGGGACTAAAGCTATCGGTTGGCATCCAATTTTTGCGTGGCCGCGAAGAGATAGGTAATCTTACGGTGGGCTCCCGGACTATATAGAACTAGTATTACGTTAAAACTAGCTTTGAATCGTGTCAATAATAGGGCTGTTAATGTTTCTATCTTTTAATATTGAAAGTTGATTTAATTTCTTCAGGTTGTGCAATTGTGTAAATACAAACGGTATGTAATGGAAACTCCAACATTAAAAAAAAGCTATTGACATAATATTTGATGTTTTTTGTAGTTTAAATATCAGTTAATTTTTTCTTTTATGAAAGTATAACCAATCCATCAATTTCATCAAAATATTCAAAAAAAAAGTTTAGTCCTAGTTTGCGGTGTTGTAAAATTCTTGAGCCAAGGAAAAATTAATTCATGAAATTTAAATGTTGGTATCGACTCAGAATTTCACACTCTACTCTACATTATATCCAAAGTCCCCAAAATCCTCGTATTAGCTATAGGCGCCTTTTCAGAGGGAGAACGGGGAAGTTTGAAGTTCTTTATGAACTTTATAAACTTAAACTTCAGGAAGGCAAATTCTTAGATGAGTGGAAACTCTCGTACCTCATTCCCATTCATAAGTCTGGTGCTAAGAATTTTATTGAAAATTATAAAGGAATCTGTAGGTAAGCTTTCTGCAATTCCCAAGCTGTTTGAAAGCATAGTGAAATAAAAAGACTAGACTAGAACAACACGGATTTGTTTCTGGTAGGGCTACAGTAACAAATCTTACTTATTTTACATCATATGTGAAAAATGCCATGGAAGATAAACTCCATGTCGATGCTGTGTATACCGACTTTAGTAAGGTCTTTGACTCTGTGAACCATCAAACACTTGAGTCTCGACGTAAAATTCATTGTGTAATTCTAATAAGAGATTTACTGTGCAAACATCACTTCTTGCACTCGTCCCAATTTTTGTTCCTGCTAGAACATTAAGATCTAGATTTTTTTATTTCAGAGAACACACAATACTAGGTATGGAAGCAATGAGCCGTTATCCAGATCCATTGTATATTTCAATGAAGTGTCTTTAAAAATTGACTGTTTAGGTATGTATTAGTGGTGAAAAATTTAAAACTAAAATTATGCTCATATTGTTTATATTTTAATTTGTACTTATTTAAATTTTTAATTTATTATTGGAGTGCCGTATATCTGTTAGCTGTAAAACTGCTTGTAGATAAATACATGAGTAAATAAATAAATAAATAAATAAATAAATAAATAAATATTTGTTTTGGTAAAATGAAATTGTATGACACATATTATGACTTTAAGGTACTTTTCAAAGTTGCATCTAATACTGTTCTACTCCTTTATGATTCCAATAGAATATGAAAACATCATGTTGTCAAATTTACACGCACACTACTAAATGACGCCATATTATAAAATGGCTTCTTCAAGCATTCATCACCTTTGACAAGTAGTGCGACGAAAAACTGTATGTGTATGCGTGTGTTCCAAATCTTTTTTCAAATCGGGAACAGGCTTGCCAGGTTGGGCTATTTATCGGAAATTGGGCTATCTTTTTCCAAAATTGCCGACAACAATTTCAGTATGACAGCCCAATCTTAATTGGGCTATAAATAGCCCAAATCTAATCTTGGGCGATATTTTTTTTCGTATAGATAAATTACATTAAAAAGCACTTTTCTAACCCTTAACATATCCTTTACGCATTCCACAATTTGGCACCACTTTTTATTTTTGTATTCACTGAATATACTCAATGGTTTCGACACTTCAAAAAACTCTAACAATCTTCAGCTCACGTTTTTGTGTTCTTCCCAGAATACCCATTTTTATAAGGAAAACAATTTTCTCAATATTGTTTTAAAAAAAATTAATAAAATTTAATCGAAC
This sequence comes from Dasysyrphus tricinctus, assembly GCA_963921185.1. Lineage (NCBI taxonomy): Eukaryota > Metazoa > Arthropoda > Insecta > Diptera > Syrphidae > Dasysyrphus > Dasysyrphus tricinctus. Next base: position 268,422,836 of record OY992530.1, read on the forward strand.
TTGGGCTACTATTTGGGCTACTTTTTCGGCTCCGATTTTGGGCTACACAATTTTTTAAATTGGGCTATCGAACTAGTTCAAGACATGGCAACCCTGATCGGGAACAGAAAAATACTCCGAAAACAGTACTCCGAACAGCCAATCGAAGCCTTTTGGAGTAGATGGAGTGAAAATGGAGTAGAAAAGGCGTACTCCGAACGTCCAGTCGAAAACGACATTAGTATGTATTTTTTTTTGTGGTGGGTAGGTGTAAGAACCTTTAGAAGACCAAGGCTCTGTGAGGATCAAAAATCACTTGCTCATAGGAGTGTGACATTTTCATTATGTCATCAATGAAACTTAAAACTAATGTTTCATTTGTCAGTTAAACCAAAGGTCTTAGCGCTTTGTTAAGTTAACGAAACATTTGTTTCGTTAGATTTTTTCCGAAAAAGCATCAATATCAAGAACAATGCATGCAATAAAAGATAAAGCAGTTCACTTTTTCTAAACTTGACAATAGGTTTGTTCCTAGCGACTTTCAAACAGTTTGAAACCGCCAGATTTAGTGCGTGGTCGTTCCACACTTGAAAATTTGTACTGTTTCGGACCAAAAGAGAGCTGTTATGAGAGAGTAAAAAATTTCCCCTCCTTACCAGATTTGGTCCGAGAAATTTCTGGTGGCTGTTTTGTACTAGGTTTGTTTGGTATCTTTTTGCAAAAAAAATGTGTAAAACCTTTCAAATTTTGAAAAAAGGGGACAATTTTATCAGAGTTGGAGAAATTCGAAAAAAGTTAACAAACGCATTGAACCATGAATTGCACCACTTTTTGTTACAAGAGTCATTTTTGTGTATAAACAGCGTTGTCACTCTGCCATGATTTCAATAGATTTAATATACTTTTTTCGTAAAACAAATCTACTGCTTTTAAATCGAGCCTACTGCACTTAAATTTTTCTGAAAAATAAATTATCATTCATCAAAATTCAGTCCCCTTATTTTCAATTTTATTCTTACGGTTACCGGCTGTTGGCTTGCTTTGATAACAATCGTGACGGCATATTAAATTATACTATAGGTGCGTTTTATTGGTATTCATAGCTAGCGCAGCAATGCAAGCACCAATAAAACGCTATACTCACTTTTATATTCACTTTGTATTTTTTCTGAAGGTTGGCAGACATGCCACTTAATGTCAAAACTATTCGCCATTAAAAATTCGAACAAATCTTTCCATAAAAGCAAAGGCTACCAACCTTCAAGTAATGAATAATGTACGATAGCTCGATGGAATGTAGCTAGAATTTGCTTCAAGAGAAGCAGTTCCAACGAAAAAGAAAAGAATTCAAGAATGATTAAAATTAATCAATATAAAAAAAGGATTTATTAAATAATATATAAAAGATATTTAAAATATTATACAAAATTACAACTTGCCTGGCTGACGGTAGAATCACAAGTGAAGTTTTTAAAGAAATTAGAAATAAAGAGGAATGGAAGAAAGGATGACAGGTTGGTGGATCGTATTTGGGATGTAGAACATGATCTACAACTTGGAATTAAAGAATTGTACAAGATGTATAGTGATGCCAAATTTCAATTAAATTGATTGATTAAAATTAGTTAATTACAAGATTAATGTATATCAATATTAAACATACCGCCGGCCAAGAACGACTGTTATTAATTAAGATTAAAGCATAACAATTGTTTTAAATTTAAATTGTTTAAATAAAATAAAATAGGTTGAATGTATATAGGCATTTCCTCCTATATAGATATTGCGTAGGGGACCAGGTTTTGTCAGCGCCTGGCGCTCGCTGCAGGAAAAAAAAGAGAAGTAGCTTTTAAGCTGATAGTGATGAATCCATTGGTTCGTTTGTAGGAAGTAGGCAGAGTTTTGTTATGGGACGCTTATACTGTTTCCCATTTGATAGAATAGTTACCACTCTACAAATGTCGTCTTGTCCTGGGTGGACTTGAATAATTCGTGCTAATGGCCATTTTGCAGGAGGAAAACGTTCATCAGTTATGAGCACAATATCGTTAACCTGGAAATTCCGTTGAATTTTTGATAACTTATTGGGTCTGTTTTGAAGTCTGCATAGATATTCCGTTCTCCATCGCTCCCAGAAATGTTGAAACATTTGTTGGATTTGCTGCCACCGTTGAAGACGGTTCGTTTTCACATCAAGTAAAGCAGGTTCAGGTACTATGAAAGCTGGCTCTCCGATGAGGAAATGTGAGGGTGTAAGAACACTTGTATCGGACGGATCGTCAGTCATAGGGCAAAGAGGTCTGGAATTGACAACACATTCAATTTGAATTAGAAGTGTATTAAGTTCTTCAAAAGTTAAAATTCGATTTAATAAAATTCTTTTTAAGTGGTACTTAACTGACTTTACCCCTGCCTCCCATAATCCTCCAAAGTGGGGTGAGGCAGGGGGAATGAAGTGCCATAAAGTTCCCTCAGATGCAATGGCTTCTCTTACATGGTCTGGAAGTATTTTGTTGAATTCTGTATTCATCTGACGAAGAGCTTTGTTAGCACCGACAAAGTTCGTCCCATTGTCGCTGTATAAGTTACTGCAGCTCCCTCTTCGTCCAGTAAATCGTCTAAAGGCGGCTAAGAATCCTTCCGAAGACATGTCTGACACAAGTTCGATGTGAATCGCCTTCGTCACCAAACAGATAAACACACAAATGAAACCTTTATAAGTATTGGGCGATCTGCCCTTAGAAATACGAATATCAAACGGACCAGCATAATCAACTCCAGAGTGTCGAAAGGGTCTGGTTTCGTTCACCCGTACTTTGGGAAGTGATCCCATAAGTTGTGTTGAACGCTTATGATTGAAACGAAGACATAATGTGCAGGCGTGAAACTTCGACTTCGTAAGATTTCTTAGATTAAGAATCCAAAACTTATGCCTTACGTAGGACATCATTAATTGAGGTCCACCATGAATAGTTTTAATATGAGAATCCGAGACAATAAGTTTTGCTAGATTGCAATGATTCGATAAAATAATTGGATGCCTCTCATATTGGTCGATATCAGCAAAACGTAATCTTCCACCGACGCGCAATATACCCTCCTCATCGATGAATGGATGAAGATTTTTAATTTTACTTTTATTAGAGACTTGCTCATTTGCTTTTAAATCTTTTATCTCAGACGAAAAGTGTTGTGACTGGGATAAACGAATGAGACATGATAAAGAATTTTGAATTTCTTTGGGACTTAGAATTTTCTCAAACATATCTCTTTTTTTGAAACTAAAGAGACATTTTATATAACTTGTTACATGAAGAAGTTTGTTTAAAGAAGAATATTTCAAAAGAAGATCAAAGGAAGAAGTTATATTGGTAGCCAAACAATTTGTATTAGCTTTTGTCTCTAGTTCAGTTTGATGGTTTGAAAGTTCTTGATTTGGCCACTCAGATGGAGGAAGACTAAGCCACTTAGGACCTGACCACCACAAGGGGTGACTTTGTAAATCATTAGGTTGAACTCCACGTGACGCACAGTCGGCAGGATTATCTTCAGAACGTACATGAAACCAGTCTGAAATGTTAGTCATTTCTTGTATTTCAGTAACCCTGTTGGCGACAAATATTTTCCAACGTACTGGTAATGCGTGTATCCATGCAAGGACAACTTTTGAATCAGTCCAAAAATATGGTTTGATTTTAAGTGATTGACTGTCAATTGCAGCCATATATTTTTTGAATAATTTTGCTAGCAGCACCGCACCACATAATTCAAGTCGTGGCAACGATACCTGCTTTATAGGAGCAACTTTAGTTTTTGCAGTTATTAGATTGATAGAAATTTTACCATCATTTATGCAGCGATAGTAAAGTACTGCTGAATAAGCAGAGCTCGAAGCATCAGAGAAACCGTGTACTTCTCCAAAAGATGTAGTAAAAGTTCCCAACCATCTTGGAATTTTAATAGATTCTACGGCATATAGAGATTTACGATAGTTTTCCCACTCATTATTTAGCGGAGAAGGGAGTGGGTCATCCCATCCTATGCCAGCGCACCACAGTCTTTGAAAATATATTTTTGCTAGAATGATCGTTGGGGCCAACCACCCAAGAGGATCAAACAGCTTAGAAGCATCAGACAATAATGTTCGTTTTGTATGCAAACTGCGTATTGGAAGTGTTATTTTAAAAGAAAAGTGATCACGGTATGGATTCCAGAAAAGGCCAAGTGCTTTGATTGATGAATCGGAATTTATGTCAAAATCAAACGATAGTTCACAATCTTCTTGTGGAAGATCAGATAGTAATTCTGGAGAGTTTGAAGACCATTTTCGTAATTTAAATCCACCAGACAGAAGAATCTGCTGAAGCTCCATTTGAATCTTTTTAGCTGTGTCTATGTCATCAGCTCCAGAAATAATATCATCAACATATATATCTCGCTTTAGAATTTTAGATCCTATTGGATACTTTCTAGCCTCATCATCAGCTAGTTGCTGAAGCACACGTATTGATAAAAATGGTGCACAAGTTGTACCATAGGTAACAGTTAGGAGTTTGTACAGCTGCAAGAGCTTTGCGGGGTCATTTCTCCAAATAATTTGTTGAAACTTAGTTTCTTCGGGATGGATAAGTATTTGTCGAAACATTTTTTCGATATCCGAAGTAAAAACAATGAAGAAAATACGCCATCGTAATATGACAGACGATAAGTCGTTTTGTAGAATAGGACCTGGCAGTAGGTCTTCATTAAGTGATTTAGATAACGGAGGCTTTGATGAGCCATCAAATACCACGCGTAATTTGGTAGTCGAACTACTCTCTTTCCAAACACCATGATGTGGAAGAATAAAAACGTTATCTGACTCAGAAAGGTCAGCAAGATTACATGAGAATTCCATGTGATTAAGTTCGATGTATTCTTTTATAAACTTAAAATACTCTGTTTTAAGTTTCATATTTTTTGGAAAGGTTCCCTGTTCTAAATGTTCAAATCTTTTGCGAGCATAATGACTTGAGTTTTGAAATAATGGATAGTCTTCACCTAAGACTTTTGACTTAAACGGAAGTCTGACAATATATCTTCCTGAAGAATTACGATAGTGTGTTTCTTGGAAGTACTTTTCACAAGCTCGTTCTTCAGTGGTTTTTACGCGTTCTGTGGATACTTCCTCAAGTTCCCAGAACTTTCGCAGAGAATTGTCTATGTTCACCTGAGTATGAAAAGATGAAATACCTTGAACATAATTGTTCTGAACATTTGAGTTTTTGATTGGTCCGGACAGGATCCAACCTAATTGAGTTTTTTGAGCCAATGGACCATTATTAGTTTTGATAATACCATCGAGGATTATTTCATGGAACACATCGGCACCAAGAAGTATATCAATGCGTCCAGGCTCTGCAAACAACGGGTCTGCTAAAGTTAAGTTGCAAATATCAAAAGGCAATGAAGCATTGAGCTCTTTAGCAGGGAAGTAATTACTTATTGAAGTCATAACCAAAGCTTTGACAAGTACAGTAAATTTGGAATTGGTACAGGAATTAAGCTTAAATTCAACAAAACCTTTACAAGCATTTGATGTCGTTGAACCAATACCCTTTATAACACAATTTATAGGATTTTTCTTGAGTCTTAATAATTGAATACAATGTTCGGTAATGAACGATGATTGAGACCCTTGATCTATGAGAGCTCTGACTATGAAGTCTCCAGCAGCACTGGATATCTTTACTTTTGCTGTTGCAAGAAGTATTTGCGAAGCATAATTTGAACCAAAATTAGTTGAAACGTGCGAAGAACTAGCATTAGGATTAGCAGAAGTGTCACTAGAAGATTGATTTGAATGCTCAATATGCATAACTGTGTTGTGCCTTTTATTACATTTTCGGCATGTCAACTTGCTTCTACATCTTGCAGAAGAATGTCCTGGTAACAGACAGTTAAGGCAAATGTTTTTAGATTTTAAAAATTCAATTTTATTCTCATGAGAAAGTGTTTTAAAATTAGCACACTGGTAAAGAAGATGGGGTTCACTGCAACTTGGGCAGGAACCAGCATTATTGGAAACAAGAAACGTCTTAACATGATTTGGTCTTTTATTGTTTGGGTATCTTTCCCTTGATTCACTAAACATCAAAGCTGGTTTAGAGTCAATTGCCTCTAAAGACCGAAATGAATCTTCCAAAAACTCGTAAAATTCAGAAAGTTTTGGCAGATCGTATTGTTGAACAGAGTCTGTGTCTGATTGATTCAGTTTTGAAGACTTATTTTGTGAGCATTTAGCCGTTAAAAAACGCTCCCAATTCTTGCGAGTTATATTATCAAGCTTTTGAGAAAGAATAAAAATAACTAAAACATCCCATGATTCGGTTTTAACCTTTAGGTTCTGGATTGAAGTTAAACAATCCTTGGTAGTATAAAGAAGTTTTTTAATGTTATCACAAAACTCTTTTCGCATTAGAGGTTGTTCACATAAAGTTTTTAAATATGATTCAACAATGAAACGTTTTTTATCAAATCGATCGCAGAGCATTTGCCATGCAGAATCGTAATTTGCCGCTGTACAGGGAATGGAATGAATCATTTTCTCAGCTTCACCTGATACACACTTCTTAAGATAAAAGAGCTTTCTAGCATTATCAAGACCAGGCTTATTATGAATCATTCCCGTAAATAAGTCCTGAAAATGCATCCAGTTCTTATAATCGCCATCAAATTCGGGAAGATTAATGATTGGAAGGTGGACACCACGTTCCTCATTAAAACTGCGATCACCAAACGTAGTATTATGATTGAAAGAAGTATCTTTGTTAGAACAAATGGTAGAAGAAATGGCATTAATCTTGTCCACAATGTCGGACTTCAAATCTAAGAATATGTCTTGAAATGATCCATAATGATCTTCAGAAAAATATTTAGAATCGGATTTTCCTTTCTTTTTCTCCTTGGCTAGAAGAGAAAGTTTAATATGGTTTGCACGAAAAGTTTCCATCATAGTTTCAATTATTTCCAACCGGCCATTTAAATGACTGACCTTAGCCAAACGTTCCTTAGGACTTTTTTCAAAATTAGCTTTAAAATTAATTAAGTCTTCCTTCAAGTTTTCTTGTTTCAGCAAAAGAGAATCTAGATTTTCTTCCATTTTGAAATATATAAACTAAATTCCAAAGGAATTAAAATAAATAAAATAAAATATGTGTTAAAGTTTTCCAAATAAAATTCCAAAATGAAAATTATGCACTCGGCAACCCTAAAATTCAGACACGGAAGTGTAATAAAAAAATGAAAATCGTGTAAATGAAATAAAATAATTAACTAACTAGTTAACTGTTCAATTTTCGAAGATGAAAACTGTTAAAAAGGAACGGATTCTATTTAAGAATAGCGTTATATAAAAAAAATTGAAATGACATGATTGTGATTAACTCGTATGTATTTTTAGGTTAACCGTAAGTCCAAAATGCCAAGGACAAGTTATGAGTTTGAGACTCTTCTGTACAATGCACTCTTTCACACTTTTTATGTTAGTACAGTAAAAGGTTCTGCAACCAAATTGTAAAAAAAAAAAGAAAAGAAAATGCACTGCACATAAAAGGTATATAATTATAATATAAGTATATACAAAACCGTAATGGACTTTACAGTAAGTAATCAACCAAAAAACTTCTGTATATTATATTGAATCAAATATATAATGCAACTGAACCACACAGACACTTTAATTTGTAGATCAAGATCGCACTGCACGTGCAAATAAGCATTCAATTGCTCACAATTATTAATTCAAATTCAATTATCCGCGAATGTTAATTATCCGGCTCGAAGGACCAATGTACGATAGCTCGATGGAATGTAGCTAGAATTTGCTTCAAGAGAAGCAGTTCCAACGAAAAAGAAAAGAATTCAAGAATGATTAAAATTAATCAATATAAAAAAAGGATTTATTAAATAATATATAAAAGATATTTAAAATATTATACAAAATTACAACTTGCCTGGCTGACGGTAGAATCACAAGTGAAGTTTTTAAAGAAATTAGAAATAAAGAGGAATGGAAGAAAGGATGACAGGTTGGTGGATCGTATTTGGGATGTAGAACATGATCTACAACTTGGAATTAAAGAATTGTACAAGATGTATAGTGATGCCAAATTTCAATTAAATTGATTGATTAAAATTAGTTAATTACAAGATTAATGTATATCAATATTAAACAAATAACAACAAAAACATAAATGTAAAAAAAGGAGCCAAGTTCTTATGTGTACAAGAAACCTGGTGCGTAAAAAATCAGCCAAAAAAAGTAATGAGATCTAAAATATATGCCAAGTTTTAAGTTCATGAAGTTTAATATCAAATATCTTAAATAAAGTAATATCGAAACAATTCCAAATCATGACAGAAATTTGGTAATTAATGATTACTGATCAAAATTTGGTGGGTTCACTGGTCAAGTTTTCCTACATTTTAAATTTGTGATTAGGTAAATATTTAACAGAAAACTTGCCAAGTAAATCCACCAAATTTTAATCAGTAATCATTAATTACCAAATTTCTGTCATGATTTGGAATTGTTTCGATATTACTTTATTTAAGATATTTGATATTAAACTTCATGAACTTAAAACTTGGCATATATTTTAGATCTCATTACTTTTTTTGGCTGATTTTTTACGCACCAGGTTTCTTGTACACATAAGAACTTGGCTCCTTTTTTTATATTTATGTTTTTGTTGTGATTTCACTTCTTTTTGCAAAGATTTGTTTTGCCAGGTGAAGGTCAAGCCCTACCGCTCTACAAAGTTTCATAATTCTACGACAACCGAAAGTGCTCCATACAAATAATTGCAATTCTGATAAAGTGGGTGGATGCCCCCCCCCCTGAATGGACAATTCCAATTTTTCGATTTTTTTCCTTTCTAAGTACTTCAAGTCCTACCGACCTACCAATTTTCATCCTTCTACAACAATCGGAAGTGCTCCATATAATTTATAAGATTTTTTAAGAATGTGGGTGGATGCCTCGCCCCCTGTATGGAAAATTCCAATTTTTCAATTTTTTTCTTTCTAAGTACCTCAAACCCTACCAACTTACCACTTTTCATTGTTCTACAACAATCGGAAAGGCTCCATATAATTTATAGATTATTTAAGAAAGTGGGTGGATGCCACGCCCCCTGAATAGAAAATTGCAGATTTTCGATTTTTTCCTTTGTATGTACCACAAGGCCTACCGTTGTGCGAAATTTCAAGTTTCTACGATGTCGGGAAGTGCTCCATAATTTTGATGATCTGTCAGTGAGTCAGTCAGTCAGTGAGTCAGTGAGTCAGTGAGTCAGTCAGTTACGGTTTTTGCGATTTTTGAAGTCCTATATCTTGGGAACTACTAATGCTAAAGAGTTGAAATTTGGTGAGCCACCTGGGTTTGATCAGTTCAGCAAATACTCCGAATTTGAAGTTTCTGAATTCATTGGTACTGAAGTTAGAGGGGGGTAAAAAATCGCCTGAGTTTGTTCCTGTAAAAAGGGTGTAGTGCCGCGAACTTGGCTGGGGACTACCGTGCCCTTTGATTTGTTTATAGCTTAGTTCAGCGCCGCCTTGGTTTCAACTTTACGAAACTTTATCTCAACTTTTATATTCATTTTTATACTGCCTTATTTATCGACACTTGTGGGGTTGTTATTGTTTACCGAGGGAAATTTTACTGTGCTAGCTATAGTTTTTTTCCAATAAAACACGCCTTATGTTATTTTTAATTTCTTTTGTTTTTCATTTTTTAAATGAAAATAAAAATTTAAATATGCAGATCTTCTGTAAGAAAACTGAATAGGTATACTGCATTTTTTTTTTTTTGAAAACCAACTTCGGAAAATTTTCCGATTAGTGGCAACGCTGTGACAAAAAACTGACCACCACGATTTTTGACAGTAGTTGTAACACATTAGGTGTGTTCCATGCCGACTTTCAAACAGTTTGAAACCGCCAGATTTAGTCCGAAGTCGTTCCACACTTGAAAGTTTGTACTGTTTCGGACCAAAAAGAGCTGTCATAAAATTTCCCCTCCTTACCAGATTTGGTCCGAGAAATTTCTGGTGGCTGTTTTGTACTAGCTGTCAAATATGCCAAGTTGACGTAATTTAGACGTTTGTTGCATTCAAATTAAAAAAAAACCAAACCATTATTAAGGGTTACCCAAGTGCAACTTTTATTTCTATTTTTATTTTCATTTTAATAAGTGTGTAGGTATATTCTTTAATTTTGTTTTTCTTTAAAATAATCAAATGATATTTATAAAATTATTGCACTCAGCAAAACTGTTTGAAAGAACACATTTGTAGTACATTTTGGCAATTTAGTATTTCTTGTATATTTCAGTATTATTTCTTAAAAAGAGAAGAGATTTAAGCATTATGATTTACCACCGTGTAGGTAAGTATTTAGCACACTACTTTTTTAAGCGAAGATAAAAATGCACTAAAAAATAGGGATAAAGTAAGTATGCTCATTTTATACACTCAACATCTTGGGGTTTTGTGAAGTCACAATCTTTTTTAACCAACTTTTATTATTAATCAAACGATTAGTTTAAAAGGAGCAATCAAATTACTTTATTTTTTTGCTATTTTCCGAAAAAAATCAGAGATGATTATGACGTCACACATCGTGACAAAAGCAAAAAACCATTGAATGTTTGCTTAAAAGAGATAAAGCGAAGCAACTGGATGCAGCATAATTATGAAAGATGAAAAGGTAGGCATAAATGAATTGTAAAAGATATGAAACAAAACTCCATTTTGGTTTGTGGTGCTCTTATGTTTTAAATGCAGAAATTTGTTCGTTTCATTAATATCCACGCCAGGGGTTTTGATGAATCATATTACAACTCCATTTTAAAATCACAAATTTTTCCTTCAAACAAAGGCAATTTATCAATATTTTTTGTTCTTTATTTTAATAAACTTGAAATTTTTATTAACTTTTATTTTTTGAGTTGTTATTCTTGAAAATGTTTTTTGAGATTTATGATTAATGTACGGCAACTCTAGCCGAGTATGTCGTTTGACGTTTAGTCCGAATTAGTGCAAACTAGTGCCCAAGCCGTTCCACACATTTTGACAGTTTTTCTCCTCTCTGAGAGAAGAATGTCAAAATTTGACATTTAGTCCGAAACAGTGCGAAGAATCCAAGGAACAAACCTATTGTGTTCACAGAAATTTGTGTAGCAGAAATTCGCAAGTTTTCCAACGGAGGGGAAATTATTTGCTCTCTCATTGCGCTCTCTCGATGCAACTTTTTCGAGTTAACAAACAGAAATACGTGACAGTTTGTGCGAATTTGTGAAAATTTGCAAGAAATTTCAAGATAACAAACAGACCTACTAGCTGTCAAATAATCCAAATTGACGTAAGTGTTTGTCTAAATTGTCTTCTTACTGAAAAGTGGATCCAGTGATATAGGTAGATTTTATGTGCGAAAGAAAGAGAAAGAGGATTTCACCCAAAATCCACCGATGCGCCACTTTTGAAAATAATTCTTGGCTTCAAGAAGACGGATTTTTTTGTGCGAGTGAGAGATGTATGGATCTTAATTGCGTGAAATAAGGAAGGGTATATTGAACTGAAAGGATTTGTTTGCATAATGTAGACACGCTGTTCATCAAAACGACTTTCAGTAAGAAGACAATGTAGACAGGCACTAATTTAGACGATTGTTGCTTTCAAATTAAAAAAAACCAAACCTTTGTTAAGGGTTGCCCAAGTGCAACTTTTATTTCTATTTTAATTTTTATTTTAATAAGTGTGTATATTTTCTAATTTTGTTTTTCTTTAAAATAATCAAATGATATTCATAAAATTATTGCACTTAGCAAAACTGTTTGAAAGAAAACATTTGTAGTACTTATTGGCAATTTAGTATTTCTTGTATATTTCAGTGTTATTTCTTAAAAAGGGAAGAGATTTAAGCATTATGATTTACCGCCGTGTATGTATTTAATTTTCTTAAAATGCCCCGCAGGGCACATTTGGTTAGGTTTTTGGACACTTTAAACCGAAATAAAAAGCCCTGTATTTTTAGTGCATTTTTATCTTCGTTACAAAAAAGAAACATGTTAAATTCAACAATAATTTGGAGCTATACCAAATTGTTTTTGTATTTAACACGCTACTTTTTAAGCGAATATAAAAATGCACTAAAAAAATAGAGTATGTTCATTTTATACACCAAATTCACCATCTTGGGGTTTTGTGACGTCACAATCTTTTTTTACCAACTTTAATTATTAATCAAATGATTGGTTTTAAGGGAGCAATCAAATTACTTTATTTTTTTGCCATTCTCCGAACAAAATCAAAGATGATTATGACGTCACACATCGTGACAAAAGCAAAAGCAAAAGCAAAAGCAAAAGCAAAAATCCATTGAATTTTTGCTTAAAAGAGAGAAAAAGAAGCAACTGGATGATGCACAATTATGAAAGATGAAAAGGTAGGCATAGTTGAATTATTGTAAAAGATATGAAACAAGACTCCATTTGGGTTTGTGGTGCTCTTATTTTTGAAAGCAGAAATTCGTTTGTTTCATTAATATCCACGCCACGGGTTTTGATGAATCATAAGCTATGTTTTTTTGCATGTCCATATAAAGTTTGGTGAAAAAAACGACATCGGGACATTTCAACAATTGTTTACCTTTTGCATTGGTCTGCCATTTTGTTTTGAATTATATTACCAACAAACATTTGACATTTCTATATAAATTATCGATAACACAACGACAATCGTAGTTTGGCATTACCGTTTTTATCGGGACAAAAGTTAACTCCAGTTAATTATCTGGACTTAGCTAACTCTATATGAACATAGTTGTTGTTGTATTTAACATGTAAATTACTTTGCTTTGTTGTCGTTTTTTCACACAATTTTATTTGGACATGCAAAAAAACACAACTATATTACAACTCCATTCAGAAATCACAAATTTTTCCGTCAAACTAAGGTAATTTAAGAATATTTTTTGTTTTTTATTTCAATGAACTTGATATTTTTATTAACTTTTATTTTCTTAAGTTGTTATTCTTGGAAATGTTGATAGGGATTTATGATTAATGTACGGCAACTCTAGCCGAGTATGTCGTTTGACGTTTAGTCCAAATTAGTGCAAATTGGTGCACAAGCCGTTCCACACATTTTGACAGTTTTTCTTCCCTCTGAGACATTTAGTCCGAAACTGTCCGAAGAATCTAAGGAACAAACCTAATGTTTTTTGATATTTGGATGTCTTGGAGTTTCAAATAAGGTATATGCAATAATCAGTAGCATAACTAAACTTACCGCCAACTCAGAAATATAAACTGTTACCTATCTTCCACCAATTAATTTTGGCTTAAAGAGGTAGTCCGAACCCTAAAACGATGGAATTTTTTGGATCTATTCATCGCTTGTGATCCGCTCAATGTATGTACGTATGCACATATGCATCACATGCAACCAACATAAGTGTTTTCGTTTTCGTTTGTGCTAGTACCCGTTTATTGCTTAAAAACAAAATATTCACTTGTACAAATATGCACATATTTGCTAAATATTTCCTTGTTATTAAAAACAAATTAAATTTATTCAGGTTTAGCAATAGTGCAAATAATAGAACTGCAAACTTTTAAAAAAAGCTAGAAGTTTTTAGTGGTTTAAATGTTTCAATTTTTGTATAAAAACCCAAAGTTTTTGTTCGAAAATATCAGTTACTTTTATCTTCAATTAAAGTATCAGTAACCGAAGAATCTCATAAAAATGTTCAAAACAAGTTTGTTCCTAATTTTCGGCGTTGTTGCTGTTATAAGTGCACCGAGCCCCTCCTATGATGACTACACCGATGGAGAAATCAGCTATTCTAATGATAATCAAGTCGAATATGTTGTCCGAAAAGAAGTAACGACCACTTATAATAATGATGGAATGCAAGTCATGCAAAACTCTCAAGGCAGTCAATCTGGGTTTAATTCAGGTATGCAAATGGGTGGAATGCAAGTCATGCAAAACTCTCAAGGCACTCAATCTGGGTTTAATGCAGCTATGCCAATGAGTGGATTGCAGCTCATACAAATCCCTCAAGCCACTCAATATGGGTTAATTACTACTCCTATTCAATTGGGTGGAATGCAAGTCATGCAAAACTCTCAAGTCACTCAATCTGGACCTAGTGCATCAATGTCAATGGGTGGAGTGCAATCCATGCAAAACTCTCAAGTTACTCAATCTGTACCTAGTACATCAATATCAATGGGTGGAGTGCAGTCCACGCAAAACTCTCAAGTCACTCAAGTTGGATCTAGTGCACCTGTGTCAATGGGGGTAGTGCAAGCCATTCCAACCACTCAAGTCACTCAATCTGTACCTAGTGCATCAATGTCAATGGGTGGAGTGCAGTCCACGCAAAACTCTCAAGTCACTCAAGTTGAATCCAGTGCACCTGTGTCAATGGGGGGAGTGCAAGCCATGCAAGCTTCTCAAGTCACTCAAACAGAACTTGGACAAGGACAAACAAACCAAATAACTAACAACCGTCACAGCAAAAACAGAAACGTACACCATCAAGTCGGTCGCAATGGTGGCCACAACGGCGGCGGCCGCAACGGTGGCCAGAATGGCGGCCAGAACGGTGGCCAGAACGGCGGTGGCCAGAACGGCGGTGGCCAGAACGGCGGTGGCCAGAACGGCGGCCAAAACGGCGGCCAAAACGGCGGCCAAAACGGCGGCCAAAACGGCGGCCAAACCGGCGGCAAGAAAGGTTGCCAGAAAGGCGGCCAGAACGGTGGACAGAACGGCGGTCAAAACGGCGGTCAGAATGGCGGCCAAACTCGTGGGCATAATGGTGGCCAGAACGGCGGCAACAACGGTGGGCGCCAACGCATGCAACGACATCATTAATAATCTTTCCAAAGTGGCCAGATATGTAGTTGGGACTACTGCTGGAGGCTTTTAAGGTGCTAAGTAATATAGCTTTGGCAGATGCTGGCTCAAAAATAGGAATGAATTTAGGACACAACATGGGTTTATCTATATATTGTATAGATTATAAGGCAGAGTTGATTGTCTTAATCTTATTTTTTTGTAACCAATAATTTCAAAATAAATTTTTTTAAATCTAATTATATTTTCTGCATTCAAGGAAAAGGAAATAGTTATTCTACAGCCCAAAGGTAAGTTTCAAAGAAAAAAGTCATTGCTAATTATGTCGACAAAAAAGACAACTCTTTTCCATTTGTGTGTGATGTCTTTTTTTTAATTACATCTTAATAATTGACTTCATTTTATATGTGGGCTTAGAATGCTCTAATCTGTCCCTAAGTCCGTGGTGAACATTATCAATTTGAGGGACACCTGTGTTGAATCAGGCACGGATCCAGGATTTCGTTCGGGGTGGTATTAAATTTTCGTGAGTTTCCACAATCCTGATGAGGTCAACAACAAATTGGAGTACACTTCATACCACTCTACACACCTGTTCACACAAAGCAGTGAGTGCATGAGCTTGAAATATGAAGAAAGCAATTACCTCTTTCATAGTTTCTTGAACAGTGGGGACTTTTGAACTTTGTGCAATGCAGTTTGTGGCTGTAGCATGGTGTCTTTACAGCGTTTTCAAATTCCCTCTGGATCTGCGTAGCACCACCGAATTTCTGAGTGCATAATGGCACATCGATATGCTCCTATTACTAAACATGACGAGTGAGTTCGAGTGAAAGTTTCAGCCACTTCTTTAAGCCTAGTACATACTTGTGAATCATGTCGTAAATTCATACAAAATTTGCATTTTTATTCACCCGTGCACGTGCTCATTTAGAGTTTTAGCTCACGAGGAATTTTCGTGCAAAATGTACGGGAACTCTTGGTGAACAGTTGACAGTTCGATTACAAGTCATTTCAGGCATTGTGGTTTTAAACGTCAAACGTTCACAACACATTCGCAAGTCTGTAACAGTGAGAAATGTCAAAAAATCACTTTCCACCCTTGCGGTTGTTAATTTCACGAGGGAAGGAATATGTTCTAGGCTTTAGCTGGGTCAAGATAATTTAACGCGGTTTTAAAAAACGTCGGGTGCTTTCATAAATGCATAGTTGCTTTGCTTACATGCGATAATTTGCAATCATATTAACGTCATACAAAATATTTGCGCATGTGTTTTACACTGAATTTATGAACCTTTTCCTGGATTTGCATCATCTGTCAAAAGACTGCCAAGTAATATCATCGATTACACCATATCCGTTTATTTTTTTAAAGAAAGAAATTCAGAATTCATACTAGTTTTGATATTTGCACATCTGCGCTGCAAATATTTGCGTGTTGCTTTTATGAAAGTCTGACATTTTTATCATTTACATTTATGAAAGTTATGCATTCGTCAGACTTTCGCAACCATGCATTTGCAAAATGTACGCAAACGCAAACTAAAAAAGTCGTCTGTTCGAAAAGGCAAATACAACTTTTACTGCATAAACATTGTGTTCGATAAAGCAGTTTGCTATAGTCACACGTTCGAAAACATCATCTGCGGTGCAATTCTGCAGTAAAGTGCCTTTTATTAAGCTGCAAATAGCGAACTGCGAAATGCGAATGGTCGCGACTTTTGACATTTCTTTCACTTGAGTGGTCACTGATAGACGCGAATTTTGATAAAAATATACCAGTAAAATGGGTGCTTAGAAAAATTTGAAGATTAACTCGAGCGATGTTGTGGATTGCGAATAAAGGTAGAACTATATGTCAAAAACCAACAAAAAGTTGCTTTCCGTATCGTCAAAAGGGGAACACACCAATAATGCAATTATCATCTAGGTATCTCTTTTTGGCGTTCCAATTTCACCAAATGTCAGTTTTACTTAAGCTCGGGAGCGCACTTCACTTCTGTAACCAAAGTTGAACAAACTTGACGATACCTTCCACTCCGCAATTACAGCAGCTTCATAATATTTTCCGTGTATTCGCATATTTTCTTCCGACCACTTAAGTGCTCCTCCGAGCATTATAGTTCCACCTTAAGTGTTTGACAGTTCCAAGAAAATATTTCGTTGGTCACGTTTCATTAATTGATTGAAAATAAAGATAGAATCCTTTATTCACTTGTCCAAAAGTAAAGACACGAATTTGTTGACATTTGCGCTTGGAATTGCCTAAGCAAATTTATTCATATTCACAGTTCACAGCTCATTTGAAAGGCTCTTAAAAAAACGAGTTGACGACAAATGTCATAAGAAGACAGAGAACGTGTTTGTAAACGTCAATTGCATACAAAAAAATTGAATGAAGTTGATAAAAAAGATTTTGTGCAAACAGAACCATTATACGGTTCAGCTATTTCAGCGAGTGAGATGAGATGACTCGCCTTACTCGCCGACTCATCTCACTTCACTCGCAAAAGTTATTTAGCTATAAAGTGAAATGAGTAAGCTCGAATTTAATTTCCAACATGAGACAAAGAATAAATTTAAAAGAGCCAAATTCTATCTCCTTGTCACTCTCGTTACGATGCTTTCCTGACACTGCTATGGCCACGTCATCCACATAGGCGATCACTCTGTAGCCCTCCGCTTCTAAGCAATTCAGCATATCATTAACTACCAAGTTCCAAAGAAGGGGAGAAAGAACCCCACCTTGCGGTGTACCTCTACTGATAGATCTTCTAACTGTGAAGCCGCCCAGTTTTGAACTGATAACCCTGCTTGTAAGCATTTGATTAATCAGTTCACCAAGCGACCCATGCCATCAACATTCAGATATGACAGTGCAGATGCGATTGCAAATATGTCGACGTTATTAAAAGCGCCTTTTATATCTAGGAAGGCAACCATTGTATACTCGTTATAATGGAGAGAATATTCGATGGTACGTACTAGTGTGTGCAGATCTGTTTCCACCGACTTCCCTTTGCAATAAGCATGTACAAATAATGCACACTGATTGAGTACTTGTAAGATACTAAATTTTAATTTATATTAAGACTTCTATTTATACAATTTCTTATCTCTACTTAATTCTAAATCCTATGTTTATATTTCATACATGATACAAGACAGTTCGGACTATTTTCCGACCGTCATAAATACACAGATAACCTAACACAACAATGCAGGACACATACAACACGCTTAAGATTATACTCGCCCTCATCCCTATAAAGATAAGGAGAAGAAGATTATACTCATGAAGCAGAGTGTCGATGCATTATCTCTGTTGCATTCTTGTTGTTATTTTATTTCTTATCTTATAGTTTTTGACCGTAAGATCACAAACATTTGTGTTCAAATAATATGTTTTGAACATTCTGCCGGCCAAATTAACTACAATTTTAATTATCTTATAAATTTAAATAGATGCTACATTGAAATCAATGTTTACATTTTTTCTTTTACGAGATTTTACTTATATGAATATTAAAATTATTATAAGAATAAAAAGCAAGATTAGTGAAAAATGTCCACTAACGTGATGGAACTTAATTTTTTTAAGATCAATATTTTGTGATTTCAAATCATTAATTTGTTCTTTTAATAATGAAATATCTTTTGTATTATTTAATGTAACTGAATGGAATGGTTTTATCCTATGCTCCGGAATTGCGTCAATGTTTCTTGCCCAAGAAATTTCGCCCAGTTCTGTATCTTCTCTTGAATTGAACTGTTGTGATGCTGAGATCGTTACTCCATCGTATTTCGCTGTACAACCTGGTTTTAGTTGTAGCACTCCTTGTGAAGGAATTTCCATCCAGATAGTCTTCCCGTTTCCACACTCGAGATTTATTGAAGCAGTTTCGAAAATTTTGTATAACCATCTATTACTAGAACTTAGCTCAGTCCTAAAGTTACTTGTTTGAATTTCTTTATAATCACATTTATCACTTTTTGACTGCTTCATTGCCGCCATTTCACACGATTGATCTGCAGCGGGATTCCAGGGCCAATTTCCAATACATAGAAAATGGCCTTCTAGACTTCTTGTGCACATGTTCAGTTCCGATTGTGTCATTGAGAAATATGCATTTAATCCGAAATTAAATATAATATATTTAGCCTCAATTTTTGCTATAATAAGCTTGTCACTTCTTTTTAGCGGTAACGGGATTAATTTGTAAATAGTTGCTGCATCGCTGTATAGAAGTGGTATTTCTGCCTTAATCGCTATACGTGACCCTACCACCAATCCTTTAGTTTTTATGGAATTGTAGACTTCCTTCAATTCGTTTCCTTGTCGTCTTCCAGGTATTGTTAGTTTTGAAGGGAGTTTATCTTTGATTAATGCTATCTCTCGCTGAAGTTGTGAAGGCTGCAGTTATTTTAGATTAATTCGGCCATGATTAATATCAATCAAAAGGTTCATTATTGATTCTTGTATATCCTCGCAATCCTCTATCATCAAATTGACTTGTGTTGTCATTATGTGAAACAATAGCGCCATGCGTTCAGAGTTTTGATCTTTCACAATTTCATAATAGAATTTGTTGAGTTGTTCGTTCATTTTAAGAAAGTTTGTATTCACTTCATCACTTGTCTTTTTGATAATGTTAGCAGTTGAGTCTATTATAGAAGTTTGTTGTTTTATGACCTTTGCAAGATTTTCTTGATTTTCAAAAATATTTTTCATATCATTTTCTATCTCTTCTCTGTCGTCTGCATCCATAATTCCAAACAAAATGTGGTAAAGTGAACCAACAAATTCTAAGGGTGCTCTTTGATTTCTCTTTCTTTTGAGTAAAAACAAATCGTTATTTGATTTAAGTACTAAATATCGCTTTTTTAGTGAGGATGTTATCAGCCTGCAGGACTCTTCAAAATACGTCAGTAATTTGCACTCTTTTTCCAGACGAAGTATATATGTTTCGATTCCATTCATTTCTTCGAAATAAGGGTTTAAATTGTAGTAAATTATCAGGTTCCACTTTGAAGTCACCACGTCCATTTTTGCAATTGTATCCACATAAATTGCTGTATTGCTTGCCAGCTCAAAAACTATACCGCCATCTGTTTTTTGGTTAAAAGATGCTCCGAAATGCGGTTTTGCTATCAACAGAAGTATCAACAAAAGAAACGCAGTTTTAAACTGATTGCTTTTTTCTTTAAAAGATACTCTCGCTCTTTGGATGTAT
The DNA here is from genome assembly GCA_963921185.1 of Dasysyrphus tricinctus. Classification (NCBI taxonomy): domain Eukaryota; kingdom Metazoa; phylum Arthropoda; class Insecta; order Diptera; family Syrphidae; genus Dasysyrphus; species Dasysyrphus tricinctus. The sequence goes on from OY992530.1 coordinate 268,442,955, forward strand.
GTTGTGGTTAAATTTACATTTGCACTTTCAGTTGGTATTCTCTCCGTTTTGTCAATGATCTCTAATGGACAAAGCTTATGTATCGGGCGCTTGATCATGCCGTTTTCGACTTTCAACGTCACCGCTCTTACTTTGTTGTCTCGGCCGGGATGAACCTTTATTACTCTTCCTAACGGCCATTTTGAAGGATGTGTTGTTTCATCTCTTATTATTACTACTTGATTTTCTGTCAAATTTGAAATTGATTTTTTCCATTTGTTTCTTTGTTGTAATGTTACAAGGTATTCATCCTTCCATCTTTTCCAGAAGTCACCTTTCATTTTTTGTAATAATTTCCATCTGTTAAGGCTACTGGCTCCCAGTGGTATTGGTTCAGCTAACTCTAGCAAAGGTCGTCCAATTAGAAAATGACCTGGGGTTAACACATCTACGTCTTCGACACTATTTCCAGTAGTATACAACGGTCTTGAATTAAGCACTGCCTCAATTTGTGATAGCAAAGTAGTCAATTCTTCAAAGGTTAGCTTGTTGTCTCCTACAATACGTTTCAGATGATTTTTCATCGATTTTACTGCAGCTTCCCAAATTCCTCCAAAGTGAGGGGCTGCCGGGGGAATAAAGTGCCATTCTATTTTTTCTGACTCTAATATTGGAGCTACTGCGCTATTGTTTTTAATAGCATTTTTGAATTCAGCATCCATTTTTCGACTTGCTCCAACAAAGTTTGTACCGTTATCCGAATACATGTGTTTGCTTTTACCTCTTCTAGCAAAGAATCTTCTTAGAGCAGCTAAAAAGGATTCAGTCGTCAAGTCACTAACTGCTTCTAAGTGAATGGCTTTTGTTGCCATACACACAAACACTGCAACATATCCCTTATAAGACTTTTGTCCACGTCCTTTGGAACATCTTATTTGAATCGGGCCAGCATAATCTACTCCCGTAAACGTAAATGGAAAAGACTCTGAGACACGGTATTCAGGAAGATCTCCCATTATTTGATTTGCTGTTGTTTGACTAAAACGAATGCATTTCGTGCACTTTCTCACACATTTTTTTAAGACATGTTTTAAGCCAATTATCCAAAATCGTCTCCTTAACAAAGATTCCATTATTCGGCATCCACCGTGCAATGTCATACAGTGAGTATTTTTAGCAAGCAGGTCTGCTAAATGAGATTTGTCTAATAATACTGGATGCTTTTGGTCAAACGGCAGTGTAGAATTTTTCAATCTTCCGCCCACTCTCAATATTCCATCTTTGTCCAAAAAAGGATTTAAGCTCCCAATTCTTCCTCTTCCGTCTATCTCTTTATTTTGCTTCAAGGTGTAGATTTCCGTTGGAAAATCGACTGTTTGTTGTTGACGTATGATAACTTTAAATGCTTCGCTGAGTTCTTTTGCGGATAAATATTCAGAAGTTGGTTTCTTCTTTTTAAGCTTAATATCAATAAATCGTAATATGTAAGCTACTACTCTTTCTAATTTACTAAAACTGCTGCATTTTCGGGATAGGTTAACTATTTTGTCGTGTTTACAAATTTTGGGGCTTGTTGTTGAAAGAACTTTAATTGTGTTTATCTCGGGCTGCTTTGGCCATATATTTTCATTCTCTTTTAACCAAGCAGGACCATTCCACCAAAGACTGTCATTGGCTAGTTTACTTCCTGTTGTTCCTCGTGATGCAACATCCGCTGGATTTTCTTTAGATCCCACGTGATTCCAAGTTGCTGCAGGGCTTAGTGTTTTGATTTCTTCTACCCTCGTTCTGATGAATTTATCTTTGTTTTTGTTTTGTCTAATCCAACTCAATGTTATGGTTGAGTCACTCCATGCGAAAACATCCACATCACGGTTTATTGAGTTTGAAACTTTCTGCAGTAGTTTTGTAAGCAGGTGGGCTGCGCATAGTTCTAATTTTGGTAAGCTTTTCTTGGTTCTTATTGGATTAACTTTACTTCTTGCTGCAACGATTGTCACTTTGGTACCAACTTTCGCATACACAACTGCTGCGTACGCTTTTTCTGAAGCATCTGCAAACCCATGTAATTGCCATTTGATTTCATTTGTCGTTTTTAACCACCTCGGTATTTTGATAGTTTTTAAGTTTGGCAAATGTTGTGTAAACTCTTTCCACTCTTTCTGCAGCTCTTCACTCAACACATCATCCCAGTCCGCATTCATTAACCATAATTTTTGTATGAACAATTTGGCTACAACTGTTACAGGCGACAGCCAACCCAATGGATCGAACACTTTTGCTAAACATGAAAGAGCTTCTCTCTTTGATGATGACTCTTGGTTCACGAAACTAAATGTAAATGAGAACTCGTCATGTTGAGGATTCCACTGCAATCCCAGCGTCTTCACTGATTCACCTTCATCAATTTCCAATACTTCATTATTTCCAATATTTGGTATTATTTTTAATACATCGCCGTTATTTGAAAGCCATTTTCTCAAATGGAATCCAAATTTTTCAAGCTGTTTAGTAATTTGAACTCGAATCAGCTGGCATTCTTGTATAGAATCTGCTCCTGTCATCAGGTCATCCATATAAAAGTCATCTTTTATGACTTTGTAAATTATTGGGTTTTCTTCCTGGCAATTATCAGCGACTTTCCGCAATGCCATTGTCGCTAGAAATGGTGCACATGTCCCATATGTAACTGCAGTAAGCTTTTATTCTTTCACAGGATTTTTATCAGAACTTCTCTATAAAATGTATTGAAACTCCTGATAATCTTTTGCTACTTTAACTTGTCGATACATCTTCTCTATATCAGCGTTTAACACATATCTCCAAAGTCTCCACTTGATGATTATATCGAATAAATCCTTTTGTAGCCTGGGTCCTGGCAACAGAATATCGTTCAGACTGCGCATATTAGATGTTTTTGCTGATGCATCAAATACCACTCTAACTTTGGTTGTAAGGCTATTCTCACGTACGACTGCTTGATGTGGTAAATAATATTTCCCTTTCTTTTCAAAGATTGCTGGAATCATGTGTCCTAAGTCCACATACTCTTTCATAAATTTTTCATATTCAGTTTTTAGCCACGGGTTGCCGTTAAGTCTTTTTTCTAAATTAAAAAATCGAGCCATGGCTTGTTTTCGTGAGTCACCCAAAGTTTTATCTTCTTGGAAAGGCAACCTGACCACAAATTTTCCATCCTGACTTCTGGTGGTATCTTCTTCGAAACTCTGGACGCAAACATCATTCACATCTAGAAGCGGACTTTCTGCAATCTCTTCAAGTTCCCAGAATTTTTCAATTCCGGTTGTCACAGCTGTGACGATGTTCTTGTTGCTTGACGAAGTCTTTAGAATTCCAGATAGAATCCACCCTAGTTTGGTGCATTGTCCCAACAATTTCCCATCTTTGCGGACTCCTTCTTCCAAAATTTCTGGAAAAATATCACCTCCTAGCACTATATCAATTCTGTCTGATTTGTTGAACAAAGGATCGGCTAATGTATAGTTATCCCAATGTTGAAGATCATATTTAAATGAACTGTCGGGATGTGCACATGATAACTTTGGCAGGACTAAAGCTTCCGAATAGAATTTTTTCTTGCTTAGAAACCTTGGCATGATTTCTAAGTTTATTTTAGATTTTGATACGCCAACCACAATACTTCCAAGACCGTGAAGTTCTGTTCTTGTTTTCGTTCGGGGCAAGGCTAATATTTGTGCTGCTTCTTCAGAAATTGTTGTCTTCTGCGAACCCTGATCAATAAGTGCTCTTAACAGGATAATTTCTCCACTGGCAGACTTGACTTTAACCTGTGCTGTTGCTAGAAGTACTGATGGCCACTTTCCTCCTTTGTCATCATAGAGGAAGATTTTTCTATCCTTTGCTCTTGGTGTAATTTTCCTTCTTTTTCAAAATTACAGTGAATCAACGTGTTGTGTCTTTTTCCACAATCTTCGCATTTTATATCGTTCTTTGTGCATTTACTTTCTGTAGTGTGACTCAAACAGACATTACACACTTTAGTTTTGAATACCCATGAACGCCGATTAAACTTATCTAAGTTCAAAAATTTTCGACATCTATGAGTGAGGTGCCCTTGCATCTTACAATATAGGCATTTTGGTTGCATCGTAGCAAACGAATTTGAAGGCCTCTGTTGTTCTTTTCGATAAACCGTTCAAGTTTGTTTTTTTGCTCCTACTGCTTCCAACGTTTGATATTGATGGTTCAGGAAATCTAACACATCTTGAAGGTTTTGTATTTCCTTAGGTTTTTTAATATTTTGCTCATAGTATCTAAGCCCGTCTTTGTCTAATTTCCTGACAATTATTATTTGGGCTATTATGGGCTCGGCATCCTCCAACTTTATGTCCAATGCTCTTAGCGCATGAATACACTCATTTGATGTATCCAAGAGTTGCTTGACGCTTGCTGCAGAATCACTATTTACTGTCGGTTGATCCAGCAACCTGTCTACTTGTGTAGAAAATAACCGTCTACGATTCTGGTATCTTTCTTTTAGAAGATCCCAAGCAGCTTTATAATTCGCATCCGTAACTTGCAGATGTTGGATGATTTTTCCGGCCTCACCTTTTACTTGTGATTTTAACCGAAACATTTTTTCGGCATCTGATGATTTCCCATTTTCATGGACTAGTTTTTTGAAGAGGTCATAAAATGAAGACCATTCTCCTATGTCACCGTAAAATGTCGGAATTTTTATGTCCTCTAGTTTAGCAGCTGATCTGTGATGTGATTGGGACTCTATTGATTCTAATTGCTTGGTAATTTTTCTTAAAACACTGTAGTAATCTTTTGTCACTTCTCGTCGAGTGACATCTGCTTCACCATCTTCTAAATTATCCATGGAAATTTGATTAAAAGCTGCCATTGTCACTTGATATTCCGATTCAATGTGACATTTCGCACAGTTTAGTTCTGATTTTGAACTATGGTCATATTCCAGTTCATATTCATTTAGCGTTTGCTTAAATGTTTGAACATTTAGCAAGAATCTTTTAATATATGGATTTTTAGTTGAAGTTGTTGAAGGTGCTTGTTGTGGCAATTCTTTTGATCCGCCATCTTTATTTATTTGGTTCAACAATTTTTGAATTTCCAATACCAATTTGCTGATGGCATCAAAGTAGTTTTTATTTATATATTCGTCACTACTACTTGCGCCTTGGTCTAGAAGATTGGTATGATTTTGTTTAAATTCGTTAAACAGTGCATCCACATGTTTAATTGTTTCCTCCTTTGCAGCTGTTCTGAAGCCTTTCTCCAGCAGTTTTCTTTTAACTGCTATTAATTCATTGCCAATCTCTTTTTGTTTGGCAAACAGAACGTCCTTAGACTTCGGCATTTTTTATATGTTTTATATATATATTTTTTATTTCGCACTTCACTTCACTTCACTTTACCGATGTTTAAGCCTCGGTTACGCTTTAAGTCACTGTTTTGGTCGTGATTTACACCAATAACTTTTTTTTTAAAGTTTTATTTAACAATAACCGCTGTTATAGCCTCGGTATCGCTTTAAATATCACTTTTTAGGCAGTGATTTACGCCAATACAAAAAAAAAATTATTTTTGTTTTAATTTTGTTTTACGGTTTACTTTTTTTTTAATAACCGCTGAACAAAATATCTAACTGGTTTTTTCCAGTTGTATAAAGATATTATTATTTTGTTTTTTAAAGTCTCTTACCACTGGTGGGGGAAAACTTTAAATAATAATAATAAGGCTCGAAGGACCAAAAATGTACAAATAATGCACACTGATTGAGTACTTGTAAGATACTAAATTTTATTTTATATTAAGACTTCTATTTATACAAATTTCTTATCTCTACTTAATTCTAAATCCTATGTTTATATTTCATACATGATACAAGACAGTTCGGACTATTTTCCGACCGTCATAAATACACAGATAACCTAACACAACAATGCAGGACACATACAACACGCTAAAGATTATACTCTCCCTCATCCCTATAAAGATAAGGAGAAGAAGATTATACTCATGAAGCAGAGTGTCGATGCATTGTCTCTGTTGCATTCTTGTTGTTATTTTATTTCTTATCTTATAGTTTTTGACCGTTAGATCACAAACATTTGTGTTCAAATAATATGTTTTGAACAAAGCATGATGTGCTGTAGGGAGTAGTTTCGTATCAATGCTTGATCGTAGTTGGATATCAATCAGTCGTTGAAAAGTTTTTAGAAGGAATGATGATAGGCTAATTGGTCTTAAATCTTTCGGGTTTACGTGGGAACATTTGACGGCTTTAGGTATAAACACAACTTTGACTTCTCTCCATAGAAGTGGGACATAGACCATAGATTCAATCAACCATTGAAGATGACCTCCAGAATCGGCAGAATTACTTCTGAATTCATCTGCAGTTCAGCTGGAATGATGCCATCTGGTCCTGCTGACTTGTATGGTTTGAGGCTGTTGAGTGCCCATTGTAATGTTTCCCTTGTAATTAACCTTATGGAAAAGTTAATTTTCCGCTTTTCTTGTGTAGGGAAGTACTATTATTTGTCTGAGCTGCCTGAATAATGAGTATCAAGTAGCAAATTGAACGATTCTTCGCAAGAGTTGCTCCAGGAGCCATAAGCATTTTTCAGATAACTAGGCAAAACTGGATTTGTGGAGAACATTTTTCTTAATCTTAAAACTTCGGAAGCTTCTTCTATGTTGCCACAGAAAGTCCTCCAGAAAGATCGTTTGGTTTTCCTCAATTCTTTTTCATACAATTTTAGTGATTCCTTATAGGAATCCCAATCGGACACTACTTTAGTCTGTTTAAGCTTGATGGAAAGATTTTCTTCAATTTTTCCTGAGTGGTTCGAGTCCCAAAGTCCACCAATGTGGCTCTCTTTTACCCCTTATTCGAATAAGGGGACAGGAGGTTTCTAATGATATGTTTAAGGTGTTGGAAATTTATTAATCGCGAATTTATAATTTATGATGGTTAATGAATTAAGGATAGCGGAACAACAATCCGCAAACGCAAACAATACTGAAAAAAACGAAAAACGAAAACGAATGCACAAAACCGGCGGCGTGCGTCACGACGAGAAACTTTGTGAAGATGACAAACTGTCAAACGAATAAAGGTAGAACTATAATAGTCGGAAGGGCACTGAAGCTAATGTCAAAAACCAACGAAAAGTAGCTTTCCGTACCGAAAAAAGGGGAACACACCCATAATGTAACTATCATCTTTCTCTTTTTGGCATTCCTATTTCACCAAATGTCAGTTTTACTTAAGTGAGGTGCGCTCCGGAGCGCACCTCACTTCCGTAACCAAAGTTGAACGAAACTTGACGAAACGCTCCACTTCGCAATTATAGTCGCGTCAAATGCTTTCCGTGTATTCGCTTGTTTTCTTCCGACCACTTAAGTGCCCCTCCGAGCATTATAGTTCTAGCTTAAATTTCACAACCGACAGCAAATAAAAAAGCTGCCACCCGTAGCTCAGTGAATGGGGTGGGTTCGATTTATCACAGGATTTTATTAATCGCGTTCGATTAATAAAATTCTTAAGAATAAAATTGATATCAAATCAAAATATATAATTATAAAGAAGTACAGGGTGTACTTGAAAGAAAACGGGCGCCAGGAAGTGTTATGGTACTTACCATCACCTTTAGACAAAAGCTTACAAAAAGAATATCTTCCACGAATAAATAAGAAGATGTTTTTTTTTGTTTCCTTTTTGGAATTTTAAAATGTTTATTTATAGGAATGGAATCTGGGAAACCTTTATGAATATAGGTGAAAAACCCAGAATTTTTTCGAAAACAAAATAGAGTTAACAAAGGTTTTTGGAAATTGGCAGGGGGCCAATTTTCCAAAATATAAGTATAGAGAAATTGAAAAGATAAAATTAAAAAAAAGAACAATGGAGTGCCACAAAAGACACAAAGAGAAGTCACTTTGGGAAAGTTCACGAACAGGCAACGGAACTAAAAAAACAACGGTTGCGAGTCCCGCAATACCGGGAGGACAAAGAAGACAAAGCGAAGGCCTTACCGGGTAAAACTTGCCACTTTTCAGGCCCCAAAACAAAACGAGAATATGGATGAATTTATAATAAAACCAAATACTTAGCTTTTCTTTTGCAACGGATCCTATCTCCTCGAGTCTCGCCCATCTGGCTAAGTCTCTCCTGCACATACGTTCGCCTCTGGAAAAATACTTTCCTCCTCACTGAAGATAGCTCCCCTATCTTCCATTAAAATTCCCCAAGCTGGGAATTTTTAAACAATACTCCTTTTTTTTTAAATTCGGCAGAATGAAAATCGCTGATAATTTTTCCCTATCTCTTTCATGTTGGTGATATGAACACCAACAGTGGCTCAGTGGACGAGTACAGCCCTTCTATGTCAAATTCAATTGGTCTAAAAGAAAAGCGAAAAATTATTCAAAATCACGCACAAAGTCCCCAGCAGAGAATATCAAATACAGAAGCCAATCCTTCGCACGTTTCACCCTCCAAAACCCATTTGTTTACATTGTTGTATTTGTAATTTCATTTCGTGTCGAAGAAATAGGTGTGAATTGCAACAACAGCAAGACCTGTGCTGAATGATGTGCTGAATGACTAGTTGATTCTATGTGTGCGTTTTGCGCTGCTTTTCAATAATACATTGCAAATCTAATCATCACAGCTGTTCGTTTCAGCTTGTAGGCAAATCAAATTGACAGCCGAGGATTGGGTTCTTTATTTGATATCTATTCTCTGGTCCCCAGCCCAGACCGGCGCAGACTTCGAACTAAAGAGGAAAATACTTTTCCAGATGGGATCACTGTCATCTCCCAACAAAGATTACGAGATAGGATCCGATGACTTACACGAAAGTTAAATTACTCTTGTCCGTAGACCTTCGCGCAGAACTGAAGGGGAAAAGGGAAACACGTCGCAAAGTGATTTCTCTTTTGTGTTTAAGGGCGGTATTCACTGAGCACTCATAAACGGCTCTTAAGTTTTTGAGGCTCCTAACTCAAAAAATATTTGTGCTATTCACCAACAACTCATAGCTCTTTTTCGAAGTTCGAAAATGAGAACAACTCTCTCTTTCCCAGGTACCCCCAAACTGTTAGACCAAACTGTTTTCAAAAATGACCGCACTTTGTCGGTACTTCTTGGATCCTTGAAAAAATGAGTGTTGCATGCACATAAATAAATTCTTTGTGATTACAGTGATTTTGATTTCTTTCCACTTATTTTCTTAGTTTTGTCTAGGGCTGAAGATCATTGCACGTTTTAGTTTGTTTTATATAGGGTAATGGTCTTACTTTACTTTTTAGTTTCGCTAATTGTTTCGTACGTACATTGTCTACTACGTTTGCGGATCCAAAATAGACTCGTTCACTTGAAGGGGAGATAGACGTCAAATGTTGGTTAATATTAGCTGTTTACATGAAGAAAAACTACATCAGAGGCCCAATTCCACAAGAATGAGTTTTTTATGTGTACACAGAATTTCGTGTACACATCGATTTTTGAGATTCGGCAAGTGTGAGTTTTAAGTTTTTGACTGATAACGCATGCACAATCAATCAAATTTATTTACATTTGTCAGGACCACTCATAAGTCTTATGAGCGCTCATAAATATTCACTATTACGGCTTGGTGAATAGGTTTATGAGCCTCATAAGTTATGAGCCGTCGGTGAATACCGCCCTAAGACACTTTAGGTTGGGCATTACACCATACTAAATTTAAGGTGGTGTGAACTTGGTGTCACACATGTCGTTGAACATGGGTCAAATTCGTCATGCTTTTAAATCCCGTGTGGACTATCTGTCGCACACTCAAAGAACTGATGGACCATCTGTCGTACGACTTGAATTGTTGGTGGCAGGTGTGAACCACCTGTCATATCTTCAACACATCGTTCATGTGGACCAGCTGTCGCACACCGACATGTTATTTTTGTAAATGTGGACCGCCCGTCACACAATAAATTCACAGTTGTTCGTGTGGACTACCTGTCTCACACATTTAGGTTATTCTGTGGACCGCCCGTCACACAGTGTATTATGGATCGTACGTCTGGACTTAACGTCACACAACTTAAAAAAACGAAGACCTATGTTTGTTGCATTTCCAAGATACTTTAAGAGAAGGGTCTGGCTGATGGACGCCAGATATCTACTAACTCTACAAGCATTTTGGAGCTGCGACTGAAAAAGGAAAGGCTAAAAATTTTAAGTGAGATAGAGTAGGCAGGTGAAACTTGTTGTGGTAAATTTTTCCCAACAAAGGCTAAGGTAAGATGAGATCATTGACTTTGTTGTCAAGATCATTTTTGTTGAATGGAACACTTAACATATCAAGTTTGATTAATCTCTTAAGTGTGTTATATTTTCTCAGGTTCGTTAGTTGTTAGTAAAACTTATTTACTTTATTCAAAACGTCCACTTATTTATTTCACAAAATAAAGCACTTTTCTCTTCTAACTACAAACAAAACAATTTATTATTAGCCACTTTATTTTTTGCTTTTATTGCAACCAACTTTATTCATTTACGATTAAAAACAAACTGTGTCGCTGCCGGTCAAATATGTCCTTTTTATAATTGTTTGACAAACTCTGAAAATTAGTAGAAGATTCTGGTCTCTGCTTCCAGAGCTTTCCGTAGGGGAAATTTCCCATAATTCCCTTTTGTAAAGCTTTTATTTGACAGCTGGTTTTCTGCTATAATCCAGAAGATGGCGCTTCTTCGTTTTAGAGTCACTATAATTATAGTTAAGGGTATGTTTGCACTGCGACCTTATTGTGCCCCTTTGTTTGCTATTCGGAGTCGTTATATGTAGTTAAAATATGATAGTCATTTCAAGTGCTTCTCTGTTCTTGGGTTAGTCAGTTTTCTTATGATTCAAAAAGCTAATTGGCTGGGAGGTTCATCGTTTAGCTGAATTAAATGCATCTATGGTTAGAAAACGAGTGATCACCAGATACTTTCCAATTCAAAATCATTTGATAGATGTTAGCGGAGACAAGTGTTATGTCTAGGGTGCCAGTTATAGCTTTAACTTTAATGATTGATTTTGAGATGTTTAGAAAGCAAAATCATTTATTATTTTGATGGACTTAATTAATATTTCTAGTCAAACAAAAATTTCAAATCGGCCGAACCTTCCGCATAAATTGACTTTTAATCTTTCAATGATCATTGATTTGATAAGGTAGTTCAGTCATTGAAATAAGAAAAGTCTTTTTATGTGAAAAGTTGGGCCTATTTGAACAATTTTTTGGCTAGATATATTAATTAAGTCTTAATGTTTATTTTTCCATCAAAATAATAAACGATTTCACTTCCTAAGCGAAGCGTTCCAAAATCAATCATTTAAATTTTCAATGATGAGTTTCAATGATAGCTATAACTGGCGCCTAAATCTTTAGAGAGTACTCCGCTTGAATCAAAGATGCCCTGGATGCATCGTCTTCCAAACATGGGAAAGTGATAGACATACCAGGGTCCCCGACCACAGCTTCGTCTTCTTGGGATGTGGAGGAGCACAAGCTGCATCAACCTCATCTTTTTTTATAAACCCTATAAGGTTCATCATCTCACACCCAAACCTGATCACGTCGTTGGTCTGCGCCAGGGGAACAAGGAATTCTTTATTAATCACAATAATTGCGCCTCTATAAAGTCCTTTTTGTTCCTCCAGTTTCGTGAACTCCAGTTGTGAGTAGGAAGGGATGGATTCGAAAGCTGGATTATGAGTTCAATTGTGACTAACTTTCGTTATACATTTCATTTATAATATACTTAGCCTTCGTTAAATTTTTATAAAAAATGTTTCATATAAGCTCAAACTAGCGTTACCGCTGTGCTAGCTTTTTTGGGTCCGTACGATTAAACGACGAATTTTTGATCAGGGCAACTTTTTTCTCAGTGCGACAATTTTTTTTTATTTCAAATATTAAAAAACACACAAAACAGGTTTTTTGAACTCATCTGAATTGAAATAAAAAAAGAGAAACAACATTTGAATCGAGTTTTATTTAACTCTTCTTTTTCCATTTTCTTTGAAACGCAACGGCTACAGCTGCAGCAGCCAAAACAAATAACTTTTATTGAACTTTATTACGTTTATGGCTCCGTGAAATAACTTCCCAATGAAAAAGGTTAGGTTCGGTTAGGTGGGGTGATGATCCAGCAAGCCGAAACATTTCACTCGGATCTCAATGGATCCATTGTGCTCCCCGGGATGTGAGAAAATGTAGGAATAGGAGGAAAGAGGAGGGATTTAGTGGAAGTTTTGGAAATGGGGTGCCTCCCTGAACCATCCTGTGCTTTGAATGAATTTCAGGATGTTTTTCAGTGGCAAAAGAGAGACGTCGCCCAGTTTGTCGAAGAAATATTCTACGAGGGCTGCTTTTCTAGTTCGGGCTAGGCTGGGGCATTCACAGAGGAAGTGAGAAGAGCCCTCTTCCACCTCTTCGTCCTGACACCCTCTGCATAAGTCAGATGTGCCGATGCCCATTCTGCTCATGTGGGTTCCCATAGAGTTGTGACCCGTAAGGATTCCAACCAAGAGAGACAATTGAGGTCTGCTTAGCTTAAGTAAGTACTCCGTTTTGTTCTTTGAAATATCTGGCCATAGATTCCTAGAAACCCGACAGGTGTCAATTGTTGACCATCTATCGTTAGCGGCCTTGAGGAAGCTTTGGTGAATTCTTCTCTTTTCTTGCTCCAGTGGCATAAGTACCCAAGGTACAGTTTGGCTCGGTTCAAGTAGTGAACCGTTTTTGGCCAATTCATCAGCCATTTCGTTACCATAAATGTCACGGTGACCATGGACCCATCGAAGAGTGATTGAATTTGTTTCTCCAAGCAATCCCAATTGACTTTTTGACAATTGACGAAATGGCTCTGATTTCCGCCTGGCTTTCTATGAAGATATCAATGTTTTTGTTCGTTAGTTCACATGTTGATAGGTATTTTGCAGCCTCGCAAACTGCAAGCACTTCCGCTTGGAAAACGCTGCAGAAGTTTGGGAGTTCAATGACCTATTTATGGGTGGATTGTCTGAGAAGATACCTGACCCTACCCCTGTGTCCGTTTTGGAACCGTCAGTAAAGACCGAAACATGATTTGCGTTAATGACCCGGTTTCCTTACATAATTCCCTTGTCGGGATATCTGTTACTGCGACTGGGTTAAAATCTATGTACGGTGAAATATAGTCCATTTGAATGTCTGTGTCGGTGAAGTTCATTATAGTTCTGTGACCATAGTGGCCCTCCTTTTTCCAATTTTAACACTCTTTAAGTCGTAAAGCACTTTTGGCCGCCAACTCCTTCGTGAACAGATCGAGTGGGGCAAGTGAGAGGAAAGTTTCTAGGGCTGCGGTTGGCGTGGTTCTCATGGCACTTGTTGTGCCTGTACATGCCAGTCTCTGAATTTTTGTCATGGCCTTAAGATTGGTTGCCTTTTCCAAGGCTGGCCACCAAACCATACACGCGTACGTCAGGATAGGCCTTACAATGGCTGTGTACATCCAATGAATGGTTTTGGGGCTGGGTCCCCATCTCTTGCCGAAAATTCTACTGCATGTGTAGAAGGCTATTGCAGTTTTCTTTTCTCTTTCTTTTATGTTCTCTTTCCAGTTAAGTTTACGATCGATAATCAAATCAAGATATTTGGCCGTACCAGTTATATGGAGCGGCGGCGTCCCATTCAGTGGCGTATTGAGGGGGGGGCCCAGGGGGCCTGGGCCCCCCCAAGCCTCAAAGATCATATTATTATTTGAGTGATTTCATCATAATGTACATGATTAATGTACATGAAACTTTTTCCTTAATCTTAGAAATTTAGAGGGAGCTCAGATTCTCGAGCCTCCCAAGTAGTGGGGTCGCTTAGCGTCAAATTTCGAGATGATGTGTTTTTGTCGGACAAAAGCACCAAATTTTTTTTAGGTACTACTTAGGTCCATAGCTTGAGATTTAGGGTAGGACCCATCTCGGCGGTCAGCCATCTTGGATTTTATAGCCGCCATTTTGAAATCTAGGTATATTATTAATATCTCGGCTTCTAAATCACTTAGGATCCCAAACTTGGTGTCTAGGTATACATTTTTGGGGTCAGGGAATACAACCACATACTTTTCAAATGTTAAAGTTTGCAAATATACGAAGGGGGCATGGGGGTCATGACCCCCTTGCTCCAAGACAATCATATATAATATTTAGGATCGGATAATATACCTATATAAATAAGTTTAAAATGTATCTGACTAAACTTATTCAAGGAGGGAAATGGGGGTCATGACCCCCGCCCCCCCCCCCTCACAGCTCAAGAAAAAGTATAAATACAAAACAAACTTCATTTAAACACACGGAAGTGCAAAAACTGATGTGACGTACGGCTAGCCCAAATTATTTCACAACCGTAATGTTTACCTTTTATGAGACCATGGTTATATTATTCGCGAACACTGTATGTTTTGTCGTATCGAGTTCTTCTGAAAGGAAAATTAGTAAGTTAAATACAAATACATTTAAGTTAGGTTGTATAAGTTTATATTAATTACAAACTATCCAATTATTATTAAATCGAGTGACAAAAATATAAAATTCTAAGATGGCATGATGGTTAGTGCGTAGGATTGTTATGCCGAAGGTGTGGGTTCGATTCCCAGCTGTGCCACCTAAAAACAGAAATGTTTTATCCGAAGTACTGCCTCTTGAGAGGAACTGACAAATCCTCCAAGAGTATACTTGTCATGAAAAAGTGCTTCTCATTTAGCCGTTCGGACTCGGCAAAAAACAGTAGGTCCCCTCTATTCCTGCCAACTACACGCACACAGGGATGGTTGTGAGTTGTAAATCACTAGGCCCTGGTTCTCCATGAGCTGTTGCGCCACCCAATTTATTTATTACATGTTCATACATATTAATATATAAAATTTAAATACAAGAGAAATCACATATGAAAGATGTTGAATTGCATTTATCTATATGGATTGCTTATTTCGTTTTCAAGCATTGACATTTACAAAGGTCAGTACAATTTCAACGAGCAGCTTTGCAAGCATATCTACCAGTGTATCCTTTTTGACTCTTGCAATTACATTTCACCAATTCAGTACATGCCTTGGAAGCTATAGGTAATGTGTTCCATACAGGAACCCATGATCCACCTTCTTCTTTCTGAGTCCAGCCCCAGCCTTCCGGACTAGGAGCGAACTGTTGAATGTGCTCACTGGTACACCATACTCCTGCCTGATGTATACAACCCGTTTTGAGTGTTGAAGTAGTGCATCTTTTGTAGGTGGAAGTTTCTCCATTGTCTTAGTCTTCTGACAAAACAGCTCCTTGCTGACATCATTCACACTGTCCGAATTACTGTATTTATCATATAATATTACCGTGAAGCGTTCTAGCCTTTTAAATGTTCACCATCAAGCTCTGTGTAAGGATGTAATGCTATGCATATTAAGGTATGTGTCACCACATGATAACAGTTCCATGCCTCCCACGCAGATTTCTTGCCCCGTCCGAAAAATTAAGATGTTGTATCGCAACCCGTAAAACTGTGAAATACGGGGAGGCCAAGGATTTTTCTACGTCCAGTTTCTCGTTAATAGCATTGATGTCTTTATAATTAAATGATCTTCCCGTACCAAAGGCAACAGAAATCTTCAAATTTGTACACATCATCAGGTGATGGAACTTGCCAATGAGGACTACCACCACGTCCGTGTCAACATTACGAACCATACACCTACTACAGCCATTTTTCATTATTTTCGAAAAGAGTTTGAGGCAAAGAATCATCGTGTAATAGGGGACTTAGAAAAATCTTGCGTAAATGGTCGCATTTAGACAACTAACCAAAACATAAATATTGCTTAAAACAGCTGACAAAGAAATTAAATTTTATATTTTATTTATGATAATCCATATGATATTTTAAGATCTTTAATATTTCTGTTGAATGGAGTCCAAGATGATAAAAGTCTGCATTTTGTATTTGCATTTAACTTATTAATTTTCCTTTCAGGAAAACTCGATACGACAAAACATACAGTGTTCGCGAATAATATTACCATGATCTCATAAAAGGTAACATAACGGTTATGAAATAATTTGGGCTAGCCGTACGTCGCGTCAGTTTTTGCACTTCTGTATGTTTAAATGAAGTTTGTTTTTATTTATACTTTTTCTTGGACTCTGAGGGGAGGGGGGTGTCATGACCCCCCATTTTCCTCCTTGAATAAGTTTAGTCAGATACATTTAAACTTGTTTATATAGGTATATTATCCGACCCTAAATATTGATTGTCTTGGAGCAAGGGGGTCATGACCCCCATGCCCCCTTCGTATATTTGCAAACTTTAACATTTGAAAAGTATGTGGTTGTATTCCCTGACCCCAAAAATGTATACCTAGACACCAAGTTTGGGATCCTAAGTGATTTAGAAGCCGAGATATTAATAATATACCTAGATTTCAAAATGGCGGCTATAAAATCCAAGATGGCTGACCGCCGAGATGGGTCCTACCCTAAATCTCAAGCTATGGACCTAAGTAGTACCTAAAAAAAATTTGGTGCTTTTGTCCGGCAAAAACACATTTTCTTGCTAAGCGACCCTACTAAAGTTCTGAAACGGTTGTTTGTGTTTGTTTGAGTTAGACCCCTAGCTGACGTTGAGGGTTGGGGTAACTTTTTTTGGAAATCTGTATCTATCGACTGATTTTTGAGAATAATTCAATAAATCGTTGGGAATTCTTAAGATTAATATTATGCATTCAAAATAACAATTATTATTGTTAATAAAGCGTCTTAAGAAAATAAGCACAAAACTTATACAATGCGTGATTTTAACTAAAAAAATAATATGGCATAACAAAGGTACAAAAACATGAGCATTTTAAATATTCAACAAAAAACAAAAAAAAGTTATTTGCAGATAATAATATTTGTCAGTAAAACACTGACCAAACATTTCGTTTGAATAATTCATAACTTTCTATAAAATATTAAATGTTGACTAAGTACTTTCAATTTGAATTTACTAACAACCAGAAATTTATCTTCCATTTTAGTTTGAATTATTGCAACAAGAATTGCAATATTAAAAACATTCATATTTCAAAATCTTGCTTCAATATTTACATTAAATTTAAAAAAGAAATAATTTTTTTTTTTAGGTTGACATTACACCTTGCTGTTTGTGTAAAATGTTTTGGATACAAGAACTTTGAAAAATAGTTTTTTGAATGTGAAACGAGGAGACGGTAGTACGCAATTGCCGAGAGCAGTAAAATGCTACTATAGTACTTTCAACAGCACCGCAGCAGGCAGCACTGCGCTTCACTCTCGATCAAAGAGGAGAGAGAGAAAAATGTTTCGTACTTTTCCCTCCAAAACCGGTTTTCCATATTTTTTTTAGTTGATTTCGTGAACGTGAATAGCAATTGTGAAAAAAAAAAAAACAAAACAAAGATGAGCATTTAGCTTAGGTAAGAAGGTATGCTTGTGTTTTGGGAAGGAATAAGAAGAGTGTTATGTAGGCGCAAAAATTAGGCCTCGGCCACGCAGTAAGCGGCTGAGCGGCTAAGCGGCTGAGCGGCAAGCGGCTGAGCGGCAGCTCTAAGCGACGTATGGCCAGGCACTGAGCGACTGCTTTTGAGCGATTAGTAGTTAAAATGTAGATTGCACACACGAAATTAACAACTCAATGTTTACTTTGGCCATCTTTACTTCTTGCCGCTCAGAACATTACTAAAAATTAAAACAGGTTTGGTTGCTGAGCGGCGCCGCTTAGCCGCTCAGAATTTTGTTTCGCCGCTCGCTCATAGCGTGGCCGCTTCTATGTGATTTCATATGTTTTATAATTTTTTTTCCGCTCAGCCGCTCAGCCGCTTACTGCGTGGCCGCGGCCTTAGTTTTGCCAACAAGCTTAAAATTGCAAGTAGGTGCGAAAGTATGCGTAAAATACATGCATACATACACTCAGTCGCACAAGTTGGTATACACTATAACACGTAAATCATATGTTGTGGTTCATACTTACTTATGCGACTGAGTGCACATACATCTAATGGCAATGCTCTCCTTTGTTTTGTTTTTGGTTTTCACAATTGCTATTCACGTTCACGAAATCAAATTTAAAAAAAAATAGAAAATGGGCTTTGGTGTGTGAAACATTTTCCTGTAATTCTTTTTCCGCTATTGGCGTTTTCTTTTCTTTCACTTCATTCCGCGTTTAGTTAGTGGTTTTTTGGTTGCTAGTACTGTCGGTCTTATGCTTTTAAACGTTACCCATGCTTCCATTTTCTTTTCAGTTAATTACACTGTGCTTGAAAATGGAACTTATTTTTTTCCGACAGATGGCGCACATATCTACTAAAGATAATTCGGATATGCTGAACAAGATGGCGTACTTAGTTTTTCGAGATTAGGTCAAATAAGAAAGATTTTCGATTTTTAAAATTTGCTTTCAAGTCTGAAATAAACGACACAAATCTTGATATATTTGATATGTTTTGATTATAAATCGATGTTAGTTGATCAAATATGTATTTTTTTAGTTAAATTACAGTTTGTAAAATTTATAAAGTCAACAAAACTAACAATTCGACATTTTAAAAAACGTTTTTGACTGAAAAAACATCATTTTTTGTTCAATTTTACCTACAATTTTAAATTAAATGAAGTTTGTTCATTTTATTTGGCCTATATCTCTTTTATATCTACATTATTGTTTAAATATACAGGGTATCCTGTAAATAATGGATAACCTTGCAACTGGTTATAGAAGGCATTATGACCTTTCCAGAAAAAAATATTTTAGCAGTGGTTACTACGTTATGATGTTTTTTCCAAAAGTTGTTAACAAGTACTACTTTCCTCAAATACGTGTAGCGTTTACGTTCAATTTATAGCAAATTCAATTCTCTTCAATTTATGTAAAACACTTTTTACCCTAAAGCTGTAAATAAAAAGTTATAACCCAAACATATGAAATTTTTCAATGTTTAAATTTTTGATTATAAAAGAAAAAGTGTGTTAACATTGAAGAGAATTGAATTTGGTACAAATTTGTAGAAAAGTTTTTTTTTCTAAGACTAATAAAATTTAAGTTGCCACGGAAAAATTTTTAGAGCTCGTGTTTCAATATGGTGGCCAAATGGTGGGGCTTTAATTCTTTCAACACCTAAAATCGAGTTTTATACTTGCACCCCCTTACACATCAAAACAGAAAATCTTTGTCGAACCTAGATTGGGAGGTTATTGTTATATTTTAATAGTTTTTTTTTGTGAAAATGTTAAAAGCAGCTTTATTAGATAATTGACAAATTTTCTTGGTTATTTTGTTTATATATGCATAAGCATGTGTTATAAAATTTTGGAAAGTGCATTAAATAGACAACTTTTTTAAGTAACTAGCCATTCATACAATTTTAATTTATTAGAGGGTCCAACTTTTTTGAAAATAAATGTTTGTACTGAAAAAATATTTTAAAAAATTATAATTAAAAAAAAAATATAATAACTACTATTAAATTTTACCACCCATCTATTTCAACAGTTATTCTAGAATATTACAAAAATAGTAAAAATTGTTCAGCCATGTTCGTAGCATTCACGTATTTGAGGGAAGTAGTACTTTTTAACAACTTTTGAAAAAAAACATCACAACTAAGTAAACACTGGGAAAATATTTTTTTAATATTTTTTTCTGGAAAGGTCTTAATGCCTCCTATAACCGTTGCAAGGTTATCCATTATTTACCGGACACCATGTATATTTAAACAATTATGTAGATATAAAAGGAATATAATTCAAATAAAATGAACAAACTTTATTTAATTTAAAATTGTAGGTAAAATTGAACAAAAAATGATGTTTTTTTCAGTCAAAAACGTTTTTTTTAAATGTCGAATTGTAAGTTTTGTTGACTTTATAAATTTTACAAACTGTAATTTAACTAAAAAAATACATATTTGATCAATTAACATCGATTTATAATCAAAACATATCAAATATATCAAGATTTGTATCGTTTATTTCAGGCTTGTAAGCAAATTTTAAAAATCGAAAATCTTTCTTATTTGACCTAATCTCGAAAAACTAAGGACGCCATCTTGTTCAGCATATCCGAATTACCTTTAGTAGATGTGTGCGCCATCTGTCGGTTTTTTGAACTAGCACAGTGTTATTAAATTCATATTGGTCTGAAAAATTGTTCTTAAAAAAAAAATAATAAAAACAAAAAATACCCCCTAAAAGAAAAGTCAATACTTTAGATTGTTTCGTGATTAAAAGTAAAGTTGTTAAGCCTACAATAACCATAACTGAAACTGAACCCGAAGCACCGTTTGAGTCGGAAAAAGTTTTGGTCAAAGTGATGGTGAAAAAAACCGAAATAATATTGAATTTACACTACCTTCAAATGATGACGCTGCTACAAGTTCCTCGCAAATTCTAGTTGGCCCAGATTTAAATACATGTCAGGTGGATATTTCAGATATAGGTAATTTGTTACCGTATGCTCAATCACAGATCGATGATAATGTCAAGTATAATGTTATTACCAAAGACTACAAAGAAGGTTTTGTTACTTATAAATTTCCTCTTTCTGAAGAAGGATCTCATAAAAGATCATTTCAATATTCTTGGTTATCAAAATATGAATGGTTGACTTATTCAAAGATTAACGAAGGTGCATATTGTAAATATTGTGTGCTTTTTGGGAAAGCCACTTCACATAATGCTGAAGTAGGATATTTAGTATCTCGTCCCCTCAAAAAAATAAAAAAAGCTCTAGAAGCATTTAAAAAGCACAATTACTCTCAGTATCATGTGAGTTCTCTTTTGGATGCTGAATCCTTCAAAAAAGTTTATAAAAAAAAAGTATGCACAGTACAAGAGCTTTGTGACAGTGCATTTCAAAAAAAAGTTTCTGAAAATAGTAGAAAGCTAGTCAGTATTGTGAAAACAATTATATTTCATGGCAGAGAAAACATTCCACTTCGTGGACATAGGGAAGTTTGTTGTTCAAATATTCTGTCTCAAGAGAGCACTGAGTTTCGAGGAACTTTCAATGCTCTTCTTAAGTTTAGAGTCGATGCTGGAGATCAGGTTCTTAAGGAGCACTTAGAGAAAGGTCAACAGAACTCTTTATACGTCAGCTCGGCTATTCAAAATGAAATAATAGAAATATGCGGTGGAGTTATAACTAAACAAATCGTCGATGGCGTACAAAATTTTCCATACTTTTCCGTCCTATGTGATGAAACAACAGACATTTCTGGTTCAGAACAAATGTCAATCTGTGTACGATATCTAAAGGATGAGAAAGTTGTCGAAGCATTTATTACTTTTGTTGAAGTTACATCTCTAACTGGTGAAAATTTGGCAAACACTATTTTGCTGAGCTTAGAAAAATATGGGCTCAACATTGATTTTCTAAGAGGACAAGGCTATGATGGGGCTTCAAACATGTCTGGAAAGTTGAATGGTGTCCAAGCCAAAATAAAAGAGCGTCAACCTTGCGCCCTTTACACACATTGCTGCAGTCACGTACTCAACCTAGCTATAGTATCTGCTACACATGGCACTTCAGCATCTCGGCAAATAAAGAACATGCTAGGAACCATAAAATCGACTACAAATTTTCTAAGGGATAGCCATGTAAGAAGAGAAATTTTGAAGAAGAATCTTTTGGAAGCACAGTGCAACGAAACACAAAAAACAGTTTTGAAGCAAATGTGTGAAACTAGATGGATAGAAAGGCACACAGTTTTGATTGATTTCTTAAAATTTGTACACATCATAGTAAAAAGCTTGGAAGAAATAAATGAACTGGGAACACAACACTCCCTGGCGTATTCACTATTACAAGCAATACTTAGTTTCGAGTTCCTAGTAAGCTTAGTTGTTTGCTCTGAAGTAAGTGGATTAATGCTACCGGTGACAAGGTATCTGCAAACCAGGAACATTGACCTGTTCCAAGCAAAGAAGTCTGTATCAACTCTACAAAGCATTTTAAAAAGAAGGCGCGATGAGGTGGATCAATCTTTCGATTTGTTGTTTTCAAAGATAATTGATATATCACAAGGATTTGAGGTACAGCCAAAAGCTCCAAGAACGTGTGGGAAGCAAGTCAGAATAGCTAATGCTATCCAGGGAGAAGAACAAAATGTGAAGCAGTATTACAAACTTAATTTATATATTCCTTTCCTTGACCATTGCATACTAGAGCTCAACGAACGTTTCGGAAACCAATTTTTGTCTATCTGCCAACTACAGATTTTCTTACCTAGCTTTATTACTCTCGCTAGGTCAGAAGACGTTAAAAAAGCTGTAGAATTGGTTTCGTATCCTGATATTTCAAATTATGACCTTCAATTTGAGTCAGAGGTATTACTTTTATTTTTATATCATTTGTTTTTATTTTCCACAGTAGTTGTCTAACTGCACGTATGCTAACATACAAAAACCACTTTAATGACAGAGCAATTCATTTTTCCGGTAACTAAAAAGTTATGTTTTCCATTCTACTATTTAGATATGGAAACAAACATGGGAGGAGAAAAATGGAGAAAATATCCCATCAACAGCTCTAGCTTCTCTTGCCGTTTGCTGTAATGTACAATTCCCAAATATAAGGAAGATACTAGAAGTACTGTGTGTACTTCCAGTTACGTCAGCAGAGCCAGAGAGAACATTTTCCGTCCTGAGAAGGTTAAAGACTTGGCTGAGGGCAACAACTTCCGAAACTCGTCTGAATGGATTAGCATCCATGAATATTCATAGGGAAATCAAAATAGATCCTGAGGAAGTTGTTGAACAATTTGCCAATAAAAAAAAAAGAAGAATGGATTTAATTTTCACAAAAAACAATAACTAAACAATAATTTTAACCTTTTCTATATTCAAACTTTAGTTTTCAAAACTTGTTTGTATAACAAATGAACAAAGTTCATTATTATTTCCTGTCATTATTATAAAAATAACAAATTAATAAAAAAATCGAAAAAAAGTTTAAGTTTACTGATTACGCAAGTTAAGGTTTCTTAGGGGACAAAAAATAATGCTGGATTTAATTATTTTACTAACTAAAGGACTGCAAAAAAATAAAAAGTAAAATAAAATTATTGAAAAATTAATCAGGTGGGCCCCCCCCAAAATTTTGTCTGGATACGCCACTGGTCCCATTTATGGTGAAGGGATTTATGTTTGGATTATTTCGTTTTCTCGAAAATAGAACAAGTTCTGTTTTTAGTGGGTTGACATTAAGTCCGCAGCTACTGGCCCAATTACTGAGCTCGTCAAGGGCTGTTTGTAGAAGCTCACACAGAGTGGGAACAAATTTCCCTGACGCCATTATAACTATATCATCAGCGTACGCCACGACCTTGACGCCGCTTTGCCCTAATTTAACTAAGATCTGGTTTACAACAAGAAGCCAGAGCTGAGGAGATAAGACTCCCTTGTGGCGTACCTCTACACGTCCTAACCTTAAGCTTGCTATTATCCATTTCTGCATTAACAATTCTAGTCTGAAGCAGGGAGTCAATCCAGTTTGACAACAACGGATCAATGCTGACAGAGTCAAGGGCTTGTCGTATTGGTCCATTTTCAACGTTGTTGAAGGCCCCTTCTATGTCAAAGAATGCTCCTAAGGTAAATTCTTTAAAGTGGATTGATTTCTCAATCGTGCCGACCACTTCATGAAGTGCCGTCTCAACACATTTGCCCTTCATGTATGCATGTTGGGCCTGTGAGAGAACACTATCATTTAGCATTAGACGAATGTGCGTTTCTATCAGCCTTTCTAAGGTTTTAAGAAGAAAGGAGGATAGGCTAATTGGTCTAAAATCTTTCGGTTCAGTGTGAGTGGGCTTGCCAGCTTTCGGAATGAAAATGACATTAACTTCCCTCCAACAAGATGGAATATAATTGATGTTTAAACACCCTCTGAATATTTCCACCAGTAGCGGTACAATTACGTCTTTAGAGCTTTGGAGCATAATTGGAATTATTCCATCAGGCCCTGCAGACTTGTACGCTGAGAAGGAGTCTATGGCCCAGGCCACCTTACGGCTGTATACAATTTGACTGCCAATACAAGAAGTCTGGTTTATGTTGGGGCCCCTATCCATAAGAGATGCATCAAAGGTACATCCAGGGAAGTGGGTGCTCATAAGTGACTCTAAGGTTTCAGAGCAGGAATCAGTCCAGGTTCCATCCGGTCTTTTAAGAAAGCCAGGAGGTGTGTGGACCTTTGACAAGACTTTCCTGAGCCTAGCAGCGTCATTAGTAGACTCTATGTCTGTACAGAACTTCCGCCAGGCTGCTCTTTTCGCATACGTCGTTCTATTCTTATGTTCGTTTTTGCTGATCCTGAAAATATCCCAGTCAGCAGGTTCATTACTATGTTTTGCTCTATTATAAAGCCTCCTAGATTTCTTCCTTAGGGTGGCCAGCTCTTTAGACCACCAAACGGGGTTGAGTTTGCCTTTCCCTTTGGTAATGGGGCAAGAACTTTCGAAAGCACTGTGAATAGCTGACGTCAGTTCATTAACATATTTTTCAATATCCGAAGAGCTTAAAATAGGTACAATGATTTCATAACGGCCCAAGGAAGAGGCCAATCTTTCGGTGAAGGCTCCCCAGTTTGTCTTTCTGGGGTTTCTGTAGGGCTTTGTGATTTCTGTTTTGTGCTCTTCTTGGAATGTTATCATTCTATGGTCTGAGAATGTAACATTACTCGAGACTTTCCAGTTACTGACCGTAATGGAATCAGAATTGGTGGAAAGTGTCACATCGAGCACTTCTCTTCTATTTCTTGTAATGAATGTTGGTTCATTACCTCTATTTAAGATCAAAATGTTTTTCTTTATAATATATTCAAAAAGTGACTCACCCCTTGCATCTGTATCCGTGCTCCCCCACTGAATGTTATGAGCATTAGCATCGCAGCATACCAGAAGATCCCAGCCATTCTTACCTGTAGCTGTTACCATCTCATCAAAGGCAGTTGACGGCGGAGGGCCCGGTTCGTCTCCTGGCATGTAAATGGAGGCTAAGATCAGGGGTGGGGCCCCTTTTCTCTCGCACTTCACCGTCGTCATGTCTGCACTACAATGGGGAGATAGGAGGAAAAGATTTATAGTTTTTTTCGCCACTATGCAACTACGATAATTACCTTCGGTAGGCCTTTTGTTAAAGTATGTTATATAGTCCTTGGACATGAGTCCGCAGATCCTGCCACTGTTGACCCAGGGCTTTTGAACAAGGGCTATATGTATATTCTCCTTTGCCAGGAAGGAGATTAAGGTGGCCGAGGCCAACTTACTGTGCTGTAGGCTGATTTGAAGCACCTTCATCATCGTTTTTATTGTTAATTTTTTGGTTGGCTACCGGCCGCACCTTAACCTCATTTATCCCCACTCTTAATTTGAAGCCTCTTGATGGAAGCTTTGCCATCGTTTCGCTGTTCAGCATCAGAATAGCTTCCTGGCCTATTTTTGTAGGCGCTTCCATCTTGAGGATCTGCCAGTCGCTGCTAGGGAAGCCGGGATTTTGTGCCCGCAGGAGGTTCCCCAACAATTCTTTGGTCATGCCTGGGCCCGGTACATTTATCCGGACTTTTGGTCTGGTGGGAAGGTCACTTTTAAAGGCAACTCCTAATCTTACCCCTTCAAGTAACCCCTCCATACCATTGACGGTGGCTTGAAGCCATTTCAGCGTTGGTTCATCACTACAGGAAAGGATTTTGAATCCTTTAATGGTCGACAGCGGCCCAAAAGTTGGCACGAACCCGGTGAAGGCAAGGATCTCGTCGTTTATACATTCGAGTAACCTTACCTCCACCCAAGCCCATTGCTCACTGGTTAGCAGCTTTTCGGTGCTCCCCTCATTTATTACCGCCACCTGAAGGCTCTTAGCTACAACGTCAGCAAGAGTAGGGGCCGTCTTTGGCTTCTTATTGACGTTCGTTGGCGGGGGTGTCGAGTCATTGTGCCTGGTCCTCTTTCTTTGACCGCTGGTTTCAGTATGCTCGACCCTTACGTGCTTTGGACATTTGCCTGGTCCCACTCTAGGATTACTGCTGGCAGCCAAACTGGAGGAAGAGGCACCCTTGGTCTTTCATTGGTCTGGGTAGGCCCTGTTTGGGCTCGACTGGTGTCTTGTTCTTTAGCTCCGTCTTGGCAAGAAGCTTTCGAGCCCAGCTCAATCGCTTCCAGTCCCTGAGACTGAGTTTTTTAGTGTCACCTTGGCCATACCTTCACACGGCCCTCTTAGCATTTTCGATCCTTTTCAGGACTGGGTCATGGTCCCCTCCCTTATTCTGTGTACGCGGATGTTCCATTTTCTCTTCGATCGGGTTTGGCCCATGCGTGCATCGATTTTTAGAGCTGGAAGCCCCTACAGTCTCAGAAGACCCAGGGCCATCCACACGGACTTCTTTCGGTTTACAATCCCCAGATCCCTTATTTGGCGTCGAAGTAGGTAACCTTGGCACCTGACACCACCAGGATTTTATCCAAAGTCTCGCTTTGAGGAGGTACTTTCATCTGCCCTTTCACAGGGTTTTCAGCCACTGTGACATCTGCGTCCGAGCTGGCGAAAGATTGGTAGTCATCATCATTGAAGATACGATTTTCCTCATCCGACGCCACCTCTCCATAGCCAGCTCCAACAGCACCGTCCTCAGAGTCAGTAAGATTCATGAGGTATTCAGTAAATGCCTCATCAATCTTACTGGCATTACCACTGCTATGGGCAGGCATGCATTGTGTTGCGCTGTTGTTAACAATTTGTGTCACTTGCGACTTAGCTTGTCCTGAAGCCAAGCCCTCGCCGGCAGCCGTGACCTCTGCCGACACTTGAGCGTATATCCCCACTCGATTTTCATTTCCATTGTTAACTTTTTCCATAATTGGCATAATAGATTGACATCTCTGTTATTTGTTTGGTTTTTCTTAGTAATTCGACCCCGCAGCTGGGTTGCTGGAGAGTCAAACGCAAGCCCCCCCACCACATCAAGGTGAAAACCATCGGGGGGGGGGGGCCCAATGAAATAACTCCCTAAAGTAAGAATGAAATAACTCCCTAAAGTGAAAATGAATTAACTAACCAAATTGGGAAGTTTGTGCATCGCTGCGTGCAGCGCCGAATTCGAAACACTTGTGAATTCTGTTAAGGCGCGTATCCATTTCAGAGTAAAAAGACGGGGAGCAGCTCTGAAAAAGTTCCCGAGAGTAAAACTCGAAGGTGGACACAGTAACAGTCATGAAATAAGCTCACCAGAGGGGAAGACAGATATCCGAGAGTTACTCTCGAGAGTTTTCTAGTCTCCGTCAATGGAAACGCATATTTAAATATTTATCATAAATATATTATACACAAATGTAGTTTATTTGTTTATTATTTTAACTTTGATTAGATATCTTTATCCTGTATAGATTCGAGCATCGATGTATTTTAAAGATTTTTTTTTTTAAATTAAAATCAACTTTAAAATTGATATAAGTGCCCCTGCCACCTCTCCCGTTACATTTAACTATAAATTGCACCCATTGCTGCCCCCCCTGTACCCGCGCCTGATTTCACCATACTAACCATCAGCGAATGTCCATTGGGCGGGGCCCATCGAACACCAGCTTAAGCCATCGCCAGTTCTTTCTCATATCCCTTGTGACTCCACGTAACGTTGACCTAAACAAATTAGTTTCTGATTTCTGGAAGTTGATTTTCAACTTCTAGTCATCGTAATAATCGAATCTAGTCGAAGTCACGACACAAAAGAATTCTGATTGCCTCAAATTTGGACAACATTATGAATGTACATAATGGAGCATATTCATAGATGTTGTTTAAGCTGTTGCTAAGCAAAGCTGGTGCTTATCATATTGAAACTTCATCAGATAAGCTCCAGTTAAGTCTAGCAACAGCTTAAACAACATCTATGAATATGCCCCAATATGTACATACATATGTACATAGGTGTGGCTCACTGATCTCTATATATAACTGGATAGTGTATTCCATAGAAAGTATAACAATTTTTTTGACTCCAATTGAAGATGACATTTGTTAGGCAATCTCACTTTTTGACGTCTGCTGAGCACAAAAAAAAGTAATTTGAAATGAGATTTTTATTTGTACAAAAACATAGAATATTTTGTTTATTTTTTTTAAGTTCTGTCGAAATGTGAACGAAACTCCTGTGCAGCTCTTCAAATTCTCGAGAAGTGTGGTTTGCAGATGTCTAACGCGCCCCGGGAAGTAGTGGTCAGTTTGAGGAGGAACATAGGTACATTTCTTCGCCAATTTCGACCGGGGTACAGGTCGACTTTGGCAAATGCCACCAACAATCTACGGAACTGGCTGGTGATTTACTGCCCAAGCGACAACTGCGTTGCTAAGAGCTTATTGGATCTTATGGAGATGAATGCTAACACCATGGGTATCAACGTTCAGTTTGCCCTGCAAAATGGCCGCATTGAGTCGTATGTAGGGTGTTTGCGAGAGAACATTCGCCAAGGAGCTCAGACTGTTGTTTGGCTGGGGGAGATGTCATCACCTGGGACCTTCGTAGGACATGGTTAGTCTATCTTATTTTTGTTCTAGATATCGTTAGATGCTAAGCAATGTTTTATTTCATTTTAGTGGACCAGCTGATATTAAACAAATCTACGAATAAGGAGGACGTACTGTGAGATTTTTGCCCAACAGTGAAGTTGTCTATGCCAGTATTGGTCGACCCGACATAACTCTAAAGGTATACATAGCTAAATCAACTGTTCCACCTATTGAATCGTCCCTTAAATTATATGGTGAAATGTCAATGTCAAGAATTAAATAAGTTTTTGCCGAGAAAATGTGTTTTTATTTACGAGAGTGTGGAGACTTCTAAGATCCCAGAAATATAAAAAATGTTTTATTGTTAAGTTTTTCATTGATCTAATAATGTATTAATAAAATTCTATTCTGTAACATATCTAATTGTGGGTTTTTTTTTTTAATTTTCTTGGCTTATGTTTTAGGGCTGCTGAATCCTTGATATTGATAGAGCTCCCATTTCCAAACTATTTGCTTTATTTGAATGATTGGAACGCATTTAAGTCTCTATTTAAGTACTCTAACTAGTATCAAAAACCATTTTCAATTCGAAAAAGGATTTCAAAAAATTTGCATATAAAAGTAGTATCATCATTTTTCCACCTTCAAGAAACTCATGAAATGTGTTTTATTGTATGCAAATTTTTCGAAATATAAGTTTGAATTGAAAATGGTTTTAAGAACCATTTAAAGGACTTAAATTCAAACTCAGACACGTTCCAATCATCCAAAAGGACCAAATATTTTGGAAATGAGAGCTTGGTCTATCTATCTATATCAAGAAATTTCCACGAATTTTTAGAAATTTCTTGAAATTGATGGATAGACCAAGCTCTCATTTCCAAAATATTTGGTCCTTTTGGATGATTGGAACGTGTCTGAGTTTGAATTTAAGTCCTTTAAATGGTTCTTAAAACCATTTTCAATTCAAACTTATATTTCGAAAAATTTGCATACAAAACACATTTCATGAGTTTTTTGAAGGTGGAAAAATGATGAAACTACTTTTATATGCAAATTTTTCGAAATCCTTTTTCGAATTGAAAATGGTTTTTGATTCTAGTTAGAATACTTAAAAAGAGACTTAAATGCGTTCCAATCATTCAAATAAAGCAAATAGTTTGGAAATGGGAGCTTGGTCTATCTACCAACATCAAGAAATTTCTAAGAATTTTTAGAAATTTCTTGAAATTGATGGATAGAGCAAGCTCTCATTTCCAAAATATTTGGTCCTTTTGGATGATTGGATTGTGTCTGAGTTTGAATTTAATTCCTTTAAATGGTTCTTAAAACCATTTTCAATTCAAACTTATATTTCGAAAAATTTGCATACAATAAAACACATTTCATGAGTTTCTTGAAGGTGGAAAAATGATGATACTACTTTTATATGCAAATTTTTTGAAATCCTTTTTCGAATTGAAAATGGTTTTTGATACTAGTTAGAGTACTTAAATAGAGACTTAAATGCGTTCCAATCATTCAAATAAAGCAAATAGTTTGGAAATGGGAGCTCTATCAATATCAAGGATTCAGCAGCCCTAAAACATAAGCCAAGAAAATTTAAAAAAAAACCCACAATTAGATATGTTACAGAATAGAATTTTATTAATACATTATTAGATCAATGAAAAACTTAACAATAAAACATTTTTTATATTTCTGGGATCTTAGAAGTCTCCACATTCTCGTAAATAAAAACACATTTTCTCGGCAAAAACTTATTTAATTCTTGACATTGACATTTCACCATATAATTTAAGGGACGATTCAATAGGTGGAACAGTTAATTTAGCTATGTATACCTTTAGAGTTATGTCGGGTCGACCAATACTGGCATAGACAACTTCACTGTTGGGCAAAAATCTCACAGTACGTCCTCCGTATTATTAGATTTGTTTAATATCAGCTGGTAAACTAAAATGAAATTAAACATTGCTTAGCATCTAACGATATATAGAACAAAAATAAGACAGACTAACCATGTCCTACGAAGGTCCCAGGTGATGACA
This sequence comes from Dasysyrphus tricinctus, assembly GCA_963921185.1. NCBI lineage: Eukaryota > Metazoa > Arthropoda > Insecta > Diptera > Syrphidae > Dasysyrphus > Dasysyrphus tricinctus. The sequence goes on from OY992530.1 coordinate 268,473,568, forward strand.
TCTCCCCCAGCCAATGCCGTCATAAACAAACGATTGTGTAACGACCAGTCAGCACCCATTAGAGGAACATTCGGTGACTCCAAGTTATGTCTTGTTGAGAGCGGACGTTGTACAAATGTATTATTCCTTTCTTTTCGGCCACCAGCACCTTGACAGGTTTGTCTGGATGTCTGGATGCTAGCGCACTGACATACCAGCCTAAGACAGGCAGAAGGTTGTAACAGTTTCAAAGCTGTGAGCTGAACTCCAAATCTTACACGAATGATCGTCACTAACGGAGGCAAGGAACTCTTCGTCATGCTCCCAGGCCACATCATTGACGTAATTCGTGTGTCCTTTAAGAATGAATTTGTAAAAAGCCATAAATTTGTTCGGAAAAGTTTACCACATGAGATGGATCAGTTTTAGTTCGCATTTTTAATAAAGTTTTAGAATTCTCTTGAATATTAATTTTAAACTCGGAAAAGTTAAACCTTTTTGTTTTTTCACTTTTTGACGTTTGAAGATGTCAGTTTTCACTTTTTATGTTATACTTTCATACAGTATAACAAAAAAAAATAGGCAGCGTCACTTATAACAGTTCTTCAAATGGAGTCAACTTTTTAGTATGGATACGCTATCCATATCCAGTTATATATAGAGATCAGTGGTGTGGCTACAGAGTACAGACATCATTAGACATATTTGATAAGTTAAGCACCTTGAAGTATGCAATGTTCTTTAGATTTATTTATCCAGGCATACTTTTTGATCAAACTGAAACTCATTAAAAATACGAAGCGAACAAAAGCTTGCAGCGAATTCGATATATAAATTGTGTAGGTACTTATCCCAACTTTTTCAAAAGTAATTATATGTATTAGCCGTTTTCCTTTGGAGGTGGCAAAGTACTTATGAGTAGATGAAAACCATAATCTAGTACTACCAACTGCACATGCTCTCATGTGCAAGTAGATACATTTTACATTGGAAAGCAGTTTGACGTGTTCCATTGAAAAAAGCTAGCAAAGTTCTTGCAAGTACTTTGCCACCTCCAAAGGAAAACGCCTATTATTGTATTAAACGAATTACTGAAAGCTTTTTATAAAATATACTTGTTTTGCTTTGATAACGATGACTTGGATAAGCAATTCTGCCAAGGACCATTGATGATGTCGATGTGCAGGTACACCGCTTCAATTGTAATGGCTCTTGCGTCTTGTTTTGTGTGTCGTGTGTGGGGTGGATCTCAAGCCGATCTTTTTTCTGATTTTCAGCAAATTTGAAATCCAACCGAGCTATAGTCATGTATGGCCAGGCTTAAGCTGTAGCTGTGTCATCAAGGCCGTAGCCAGAAAATTATGTCGGGGGGGGGGGGGGGGATATACTTTTCCGAAAAAATATTTAACCATTTAAGCTAAGTAAACGGTTCTTTTGAGTAAAGAAAAGAACACGCTTGGTGGTGAAATAAGATTTACTCCAAAAAAAAAGTAAGTGCTGAAAACGTTTTTTTTTAATAGTAAAGCAAAATATAAAGCCTAGCTTACAGTTCCTGTGCGAAAATCTATGCAATTATTTTCGCATGCCAAAAATGATTGAGGTGAAGTACAAAATTACTCTTTTGTTTGATTGGTTAACAGTTTCATGCAAAACAATTGGGAAATTGTTTCGCGTGAGATAAAGTGATGAATATCAAATATTTACGCTCCCGAAACAAAATATATTCACCTCACAGCATTATTTGCTGCATCCAAAACTTATTTTTTTCCATTTTTAAGCCTATAATTTATTAAAAGAGGTTAATTAATGACTAAATGGGTAGCTTGGCAAAGGCAAACATTTTGTGCCTAAAATTTTATATAAAATTAAGTACAGAATAGGTGCAAAATTGTTTTGAATAATTTAATTTTTCTTTTGCATGATGGGGACTGTAAACTATGCTTTATCATCAAACATTTAATTGTTTGCGCAAAACTCACTCCTATGACAAATAGAATGCCTCGGTGTTAGTCTCAATTTGTCGATGAACTGACATTTACTCAAACCATAAAAGTTTATCTTCATCGGTAGAATCTCTTAGGTCAATTTTTAGACGTTTCAGTGTTGAAAAAGTTCTTTCCGGTGTGCATGTTAAAACCGTTAGAGTCACGAAAATTTTAATAAGCTTGTGTATGTGAATCATGTTATGCATGGCATTTTGTCTACCATACAATGCATTCAGTCTTTAAACTTTAAATTGCCACGATTAAAAATTTTTTTAAAATTGAAGTTTTCTTCTTTAAATTTTTGTTCGATTTTGCCAAGACTCAAGGGAATCAGAATACACGAATCTCATTTTAAGCTGACTTAAGAAACTATCAAGGTAGGTAGGACCTTTACAATATACATTTTAGTGATGGGCATAATCGAATGATTTCAATAATCGAGATGTTAGTATTCGAGTGATCATAATAATCGAATGATCATTCGAGATATGAGAGTTGAGAACCAAGAAATAAGAACGAAAGAAAAGGAACGAAAACCTACATATTCGAGAACTCAATATGTTGTACATATATGATTGTATTCAACCACTCGAGTCAACACTATGAGAACTCGAAAGTAGTTGTGTACACATACATAAATAGTGAGGTACACCGAGTTCTCAATTAATTGTGTTTGTCTTTTTATTATTTCTCCCACCGCATTAGCTCGAGTGATTGAATACACCAAACACTCACACAAACTACACAACAATCAACTTTTTGGGTCGATAATGTGTGTGTTCTCTTTTTCTTGCTTGCCATTCGTTCTCATTTCTTTTCTTGAATCTCGACCTCTCGAGTTCTCATGACACTTACTACAGTAGTAAGCAGGTAGGTAGGAAAATCATTCGAATGCAAAATCACTCGAATGATTCATTCATTCATCATTCGAAGTATGTATATTCAAGTTGCTGTCGGCTCTCGAGCTCCCATCGCGTTGACTCGAGTGGTTGAATACACCATACACTCACACAAACTACACAACATCAATTTCTCGGGTCGACAATGTGTGTTTCTCTCTTTCTTGCTTGTCTCTCGTTCTCATACCTGTTCTTGAATCTCGACTTCACGAGTTCTCACTATGTACACTTACTTCAACAGTAAGCAGGTAGATAGGAAAATCATTCGAATGCAAAATCATTCGAATTATTTTCATTCATCGTTCGAAGTAAATTCAAGCTGCTGGTCGGCTCTCGAGCTCCCATCGCGTTGAATCGCGTGGTTGAATACACGTTCATAAACAATCAACGGTCTCGAGTGAGTGTTCCTCTTTCTCTTACTTATTTTTAATTCTCATTTCTGTTCTTGGTTCTCGAGTTCTCAATGCAGTTACAATTACAATAGTAAGTAGGTGAGCAAGATCGGTATTGATGAAAAATCATTCGAGTGATTCAAGTGAAGAATCGAGATATCTCGAGATGTTTCCTGAATCGATTATAATCGATTATATCACTCGAATGCGCCCATCACTGATACATTTAAAATTATGTAGTACGTGAGTTAGGCCGTGTGCCAATTGCGTTAAAATCCTGGTTAAATTTGATCCCATGGCTAAATTTTGACATTATTGAGGTGAATATAGACGTCAAAATTTAACCTGCTCAGGAGCTCGTTAAAATTTTAGCCAGTGGTTAATTTTTGACATGTCTATGCTCATGAAAGAGTGAGGGAGATGAATGTAGATAAATATTTTATTTTGCTGTCATGAAGTCATGAATCATTTCTGGAAAGATTAAAAAAAAAAAACTAAAATCAATTGAAAAGATTAAGAAATATAGACAAAGGCCTAGAATAATGAACTCAAGAAATCAAAACAAAGAAATATTCAATATTTTCATTTGTATAGGGTCTCAAAATGTGTGCGGCAATTCAAATGATCTCCTTTTAAAAATTCGAAATTCTCTTCCCCGTTTGTTTGAATTACCTGTGATGAATCCTTCAAAATGCAAAAGAATCAATAAAATTTATTGAAAATACTTTTTCAGATGATCATTTATTTTGCAAACTGAATTATTTGTTCAGCGAACTGTCATTACAAAAAAAGAATACAACAACAAAACTAATGGGCTATGTTTGTTTTAATAAAGTCCCATTTAACTCAATTGACACAGCAAAAACCTTAAATATTATTCACCCCTATAAAAACGGATAAAATTTAACTGGGACCAAATTTAACCAGAATTTTAACGCAATTGGCACACAGCCTTAAATCAAATTAAATTAATTAATAACCATCGCACAAATTTGAGTACAAATTTCATACAAAGATGGAAAGTATGATTTACAAATGCCTTTCTCAAAAATTTCGGGGGGGATCAAACCCCTGTGATCCCCCCCCTGGCTACGGCCTTGTGTGTCATTGGTGGGTGTAGCGAGCATTATGGCGTCCCCGTAAGAAATACTTTTTAATTGCCCCCTTTTGCCGTAGGTATAACCTTTTTTTTTACGAAATGACCTAAATTCAAACACCTGGGGTCAATTCTCGATCTGTGAAACTGTGAAATGAAAACAAAGTTATCATTTCAGTTTTCACAGAGTTTTATCATTTTATCACTTCACAAACACGCGCAAGGCGATTCCCGAACTCGTTATGAAAAACAGCTGTCAAAGTGAGTACTAAAAAGTACTAACATGAAAAATGCTACCACTTGCTCATAGAAAACGATGATTGTGACGTCAAAGAAAGACCAAGATGGCGACTTGGGTGTTTCAAATGAGTACAATTTGTTTGTGTTTATCATTTTTCTTTTCATAGGTTTTCACAGAATGAAATGATTGTGATAAACGAATTATCATATGAAAACATTTTGGCATTTGTTTTCATTTTTTCACACTTCGAGAATTGCATTTGGCGTGAAGGCGTTATCATATTTATCACTTCACAGTTTCACAGATCGAGAATTGACCCCCTGTTAGGCTATTGATTATGTCTTAAAAAACAGGGCAATAAGGAAGTAAGACGTTCATGGAATTTTATTGTAAAAATCATCAAAGGGGTCATTGAAGATGAGAAAACCGCGGAGTGCTATTAAATTAGAGGGTGCATTTTGGAGAGGGGGGTGCAAAAGCACCCTTTTTGGGTTTTTGCATATAACTCGAAAACGAAGCAAAATTTCAAGATAATTCTCTGAACCTTTTTTGTAGAAAATAAAATTTACCATCAAAATGGATTTTTGAAAAAAAAACTAAAAATTTTTAGTTAGCTAATTTTTAAAAAATTCATTGCAAAAAAAATATGAAAAATCGCATTTTTTGTTTTTTTTACGTGTTTGCTTATAACTTTCTTGCCAGCAGAGATAGGTATAGGCATTAAGTTTTTAAAGCTTAATAAATGGCATTTTTGGCTATTTTGATGGACTTGTTAGGTCATACACTCAAACTGGGTGTATTAGGGAGTCATGACTAGTTAAGTCAAAAATAAAAGTCAAATTTTTCCACAGTTTTAGGGTTGCCATCTATTTTTTTTCTTCAAAATTTAAAATAATTGTCAAAATCAACACACTTGCTTTTACAAAGCCGGGTTTTAAGCATATGCGTATACCTTCTCAAACATGAACAACAAAATAGTGTTAGACCAGTTTCACGGTTGAAGGTCCTTCCCAGACCAGCTCAACATTTTCTAAGTAGGTACTAAGGAAATAACTTTTTTAATTTTTCAATACCTAACTCGTCTGGCTTTATTTTGTCCATGCATATAAAGAAAGGCATAAACTACCAAATACCCCGGTTTGTGAAAATAGATTTGTTAGTTTTGATAATTATTTAAAAAATTAGAAAAAAAGGAAAAAAATCACCAATTTTATAACATAAAGGGCCGTCTGGCATGCATTTTTGACAGCCAAGCCCGTCTGGCACAATTTTGTCTCTTTTTAAGGAGACATTAGCCAACATATATTAACAACCCGGCTTTGTAAAACAAGGTTTGACAGTTGTTTGAAATAATTTTTTTTTTTTTTTTTTATAATACCTACTTTGAAAATGTTGAGCCCGTCTGGCAAGGACTTTCAACCGTAAAACTTGTCTGGAACTATTTTTTTTCATGTTCGAGAAGGTATAAGCTAACATGTGTTCAAAACCCGGCTTATTTCAAAACCCGACTTTGTAAGAGCAAGTGCCCAAGTAGAATTCGTTGTAAAATGTTACCACGCTGTGACGACACATCAGCATTTGAACGACACAGTCAAAGTGTACTTATGAACACAAGACTTGATTTGTTACCTTTTTATCACTTAGTTGATACCAAATGGGGAATACACATATTGTGCCAACGATAACACTATTATCACCTACGCAAGAGAATAAACTCGTTTGGTCGTTGTTACCTATTTGTGACTATCATAGTATGGTATTGTAATATTTTCTCAGGTTCGTTAATAAAACTTATTTACTTTATTCAAATCCTCCACTTATTTATTTCACAAAATAAAACTACAAACAAAACAATTTATTATTCACCACTGAAATTAATTCACTGACTTCACTTTTCACTTTTATTACAACCAACTTTATTCATTCACGATTAAAAACAAACTGTGTCGCTGCCGTTCAAACATGTGCCTTTTATACTTGTTTTCCAAACTCTGGAAATAAGGAGAACGTTCTGGTCTCTGCTTCCAGAGCTTTCCGTAGGGGAAATTTTCCAATAGTTTCCCTTCCAAAAGCTTTTATTTGACAGCTGGTAAATCTGCTATAATCCGACAGATGGCGCTTCCTTCGTTTGAGAGTTGCTATAATTATAGCTAATAAGGGTATGTTTGCACTGCGACCGTTAGCTCTATTGTGTCCGTTTGTTTGCATTTCGGAGTCGTTATAGTTCAAATATGGAAAGTTATTACACTGCCCCCCTCTGAGCAAATCCATCACTTCCATCACCATTATAATGATGTAAACGGTCGCTGTGAACTACTTTTAGTTTGCCTCTTAATCCTCTCTGAATGCGGTAGACGACATCGTTTATTCGTGTTACAACAGTATAAGGGCCTTCCCAATTTTGTTGAAGCTTCGGTGAGAGTCCCTTCCGACGGTGAGGATTATAAAACCACACAAGGTCTCCCACTTGGAATCCTGTCGTTGTGGCTTTGCGTCGTATCTTGTTTTCATCCGATCACTCGATAGCTTTATATTTGCCCTCGTCCTTTTGTGAATGTCAACTAGCTTTTCTTTGAGGTTGTCCACGTAGTCGTCTATTCCTTATCGCTCACTTGTATAACATCCAAATTTGATTTCGCTTGGTAGTCGTATTGTGCTCCCGAGCAGGATTTCTGATGGTGTATGTCCTGTTGAGCTATGTACCGCACTTCGATAGGCCATCAAGAATAATGGAATATGCCGATGCCAGTCTCGTTGGTTGTCGCTTACAACTTTGGAAAGGTGTTCTTTAAGGATCCGGTTGAATCGTTCAACCATCCCATCAGATTGTGGCTGAAGCGAAAAAAACTTCCTGAAAGATTTTGGACTCGAAGTTCCTCCCTTGATCTGAATGGAGTTCCATAGGTACACCAAACCTGCTTACCCAGTTGAAAACAATCTGATCCGCGACTGTTTTGGTTTCCTGTGCCTACGTTCTGTAACTTAGTCGAGAACTTCTCGCATCGAGAAAACGTGGAATACAAAATCCCAACGTTTCTCGACTTGGAAAAATAAACTGTGTCTGTATCTCAATGTGAGAAACAGATCTTTTGATTTGTTTTTCCATTGGAATATCTACCGGAAACTATGTTATTGGCAGTTAAAATTCAAATATTTAAAAATATTTAAAAATATTTGTATTTTTATCAAATGTCTTATGCAGGTACATAAATGCATATGTTAAATACAGAGGACAAAGGACAATAACCACCATAATGTAATATGTTAAAATCGTATTTATATAAGCTAGTATCGCCTAATAGTCGAAATTCGACCTGACTCTACTAATGTTTTAACGGCAACATATAAATATAAAAATTAGATTCTGCCAGAGCTATTTGCTATACCTTTCAAATAAAAAAAAAAATTGAAAATAAATTGTCATTAAGTTAGTTTAAAAGGGAGATATATTTCAATTTCAATTTATTTAAAACAGGACTAGTCTTAACACTGTAAGATACAATAGGGGTATTCACGATCTGGTGCAACAACCCTAGTAAAATTGTAAAATTTTATTTTTTTTACAATCGATCGTGAACGCACTTCTTTTATCTATAGTTACACTGTAGCAAACTCATAAAATTTCACAAACAAACATCAGCTGACAAAAAAAAAATGACATTTGGCGAGCTATGAGCCTGTTTAGATTGGGAAAATTGAGTCCGGACTCGTGAGTCTCATCGTGTCTACATTAGAAAATTTGAGGCGCCTAAAAACACATAGAAACAACAACAACTTCAGTGCTTTGCGCATTGAAACAACAACAAATGAGACTCATGAGTCGGATGTTTATGTTTTCTTCATGCCTCATGACATCCCTGACCCCCCACTTCTCTTGTCTAGAAACCGCCGCCGTGAGACCGGTCTCAGCCTTCCCAATCTAAACAGCGCCTATCAAATACACAAGCGCAAATTTTACTATGGTGTATTTTTCTTTTACAATAGGGTTGGAGTATAGCAAAAGTGTAAGAGCGTAAGAATTTGACATTCAGTATATTTTGTTGTTGCAGTGCAAGAAAGTGTTACACTTTTACACTTTTGCAATGATACAAGACCAGTTACATCGGATCGTGAATACCCCTAATATCTTACAAATTAGTGTAAGATATAGAAAAGTGTTCACGTATAAATATGTATAAATTATTATTTTTTTTAGTATTATTAATGCATTTATTGAATCCATCTTCCATCTATAGGTACACATGGATAATATAGGTATACACATCATATATCTGTGTATGTATATGTGTATATATCCATACAATTATGCAAATATAATCTATAATGACGTTCCCATAATTTCTATTCGATATTTTGGTCTAGTTTCAATTTTTTAAGCTTTCAGAAGCATATCTCACGTAAATGAAACTGAAGAATCAGAAGTACACCACACTTTATTGAAACTGAAGACACTGAGCACAAAAAAAGAATGATTATTAATTTCACTTTAGTGAATTTGCTCGCCCATAACTACGGTTTGTTACTTTTAGTCTAGTTGAATTTACTCTTGCTTCAGAAATTATGAGGGCTCTCGAGTGCACCTCACTTAAGTGAACTTAAGTGAAAATGAAAAATCTTAGGAAAGCCTCACTTAAGTGAAACTGACGAAAGCACAAAATGGACAGTATTATTAATTTCACTTAAGTGAATTATAGGTATGTTCACCCCTATTTAGGGTCTGTAACGTATATATTTCAATTTTGCTTCTGAAGTGAGGAAGCTCTCAAGCGCACCTCACTTAAGTGGAACTAAAGAAGAAAATGATAGATGTAGTTCTATACTTGTTTTTAACGCTTACATTTACATTTCCAAACTACCCTCTTGCAAAATCCAAAAGGATTAAGAGTATTCTTTTGTTTTTGTTTTCAAATAATACATATTACAAATAAAAAAAGGAACCACTTCTATACTTTTAATCACTTAATTTACTTCTCACATGCGTTTTACTTGGCGAGTAATTTTAGCAGTTAAATCGAGAAATTATCTCGACTTTTTTCTTACAGAATCAGTTTAACTCACATTTTTCCAGGCTCTCACAGTTTTACTCATATTTTTCCAGGCTCTCAACAAAATTTAATTCCGAAAAGTTTCATGTCGAGAAAATCTAGTTACAGAACCAGGCGAATGTGAAAAAACAGTTTTAATGCTAATAATTCACGTTATATTTGTTTAGATTCACGTGTTCCATGCGAGAAATTTCTCGATGCGAAAGTTACAGAACGAAGGCACTAGTTTGGGATGGCAAATTCCTCAGGCCACTTGCTGAAGTAGTCCATTACTACCAGAATGTATCGGTTTCCGTTTTCGGTTTCTGGAAAAGGGCCTGCAACATCTAATGCAATCCTCTCAAGGCGTGCCCACATTATACTGCTGCATTCTACTCTGGACTTTTCTGCCTGGTCCCTTGCTTGCAGCACAAGTATCACATTTTCGGCACCATTTTTCGACGTCTTCTCTTGCATGTAGCCAGTAGAATCGCTGCCTTACCTTTTCCTGTGTTTTATTCACCCCCAAATGTCCTCCGGAAGCTCCCTCATGCATCTCTTGAAGAACATCATTAACCTTGGAACGGGGTACGACTAGCTGCACCACATAAGATTTGCCGTCTGTGGCTTCCCACTTTCGTCTTAGGACTCCTTCTTGTACATGAAGTGAGTCCCATTGTGCCCAATACGCTTTAAGAGTTGGACTTCTATCGGAGATGTCACCCCATTCTGCTTTCTCTTGGTGTTCCTTCCACGCAAGACTGGGTTCAATATCTGAGTCTTCTTGTTGGGCAGTCCTCAGTTCTTCGTTACTCCAACCGTAAATGGGATCAGCTCTTAATCGCTGGATAGTAGCAACTTCCTTCTCTTCCTGACGTGTGCAGTGCTTGCAGTCCGGTTTGCATGGTCTCCGAGATAGGGCATCTGCATTTGAGTGCAACCTTCCTCTTCGATGTTGGATCTGGTAGTCGTATGTCTGCAATCTATCGATCCACCTTGCCACTTGACCTTCTGGATTTTTGAAGTTCAAAAGCCAATTAAGTGCGCCATGGTCTGTTCGAAGAAGGAACTTCTGTCCATAGATGTACTTATGGAAGTGTTTTGTAGCCGATATTAGAGCTAGAAGTTCTCTTCTGGTCACACAGTAGTTTCTTTCTGGCTTTGAGAGTACCTTGCTGTAGTAGGCGACAACCTTCTCTTCTCCTTCGTGAACTTGTGAGAGTACGGCTCCAATTCCCACGTTACTAGCGTCAGCGTCAATGATGATAGGTTTCCCTGGTGTCGGATAGGCCAAAACTGGTGTATTGCATAGGCGCTGCTTAAGTTCCCGGAAGCTTTTCTCGCACTCACTTGACCATTTGAACGGTTTGCCTTTCTCTGTTAGCTGGTGCAAACTTTTCGCGATTCCAGCAAAATCCTTCACAAATCGTCGATAGTACGTGGCTAGACCAAGAAAGCTTTGGAGTTGATGTTTATCCTGTGGTATTGGCCAATTCCTTACAGTGTCAACTTTTTCAGGATCAGTCTTCACTTCTTGGGAAGAGATGATATGTCCCAAGTATTTTACCTCAGACTTGAAAAATTCGCACTTGTCTGGATTCAATTTCAAGTTTGCTTCTCGAAGCCTCTGGAAGACGGCCTTAAGGTTTCCACAATGCTCATCAAATGTCTTACCATAAATAATGAGATCGTCCAAATAGACTAGGCAAGATTTCCAAGTAAGTCCTTGTAAAACGCACTCCATCAAACGCTCAAATGTTGCCGGAGCGTTGCATAGTCCGAAAGGCATCACTTTAAATTGCCACAGACCATTTCCTTGTGGAGAAAGCTGTCTTTTCTCGATCTTCTGGATGGATTTCTACCTGCCAATGTTGTCAGGTAGAAAACCATTCAGTTCCTTCCATCGCATCCAGAGTATCGCTGATTCTTGGCAGAGGGTAGCTATCTTTCTTTGTCACATCGTTCAGCCTCCGACAGTCCACACAAAATCGAGTACTTCCGTCCTTCTTTTTGACAAAAACAACTGGGGATGCCCAAGGACTCTTAGAGTTTTCGATTAGTCCATCTTTCTTCATGGTCGATATCATCTCTTCAACTTCGGCTTGTTTGGCTAATGGGAGACGTCTTGCTGGTTGTCGAATAGGTCTTGCGTCTCCTGTATCGATTCGATGCTGCACCAGTTGTGTTCGACCATACTGCCCATTGGGTGAAGAGAGTATATCAGCGTACTCATGAAGGAGGCTTCCAGCAACACTTAGCTGATATTCACTTGATCTTGAAGACTTGAAAATGTTTGACTTCATAGTGTTCACTTCCCTGGGGTCCACATATTCTTGGGTATCAACTTCTATGATTTTGGTTATTAGATACGGATTCACATTTTCCAAGAACTTCTCCTTTTCTAAGCTTGACTTCGTACGGTTTGATGTTGAGTATCCTCACGGGCACCATGTTGTTCTTTGGCGCCACAAGGGTCTTGCCTAGGATGATGTTTTGAGAAGACTGTTCAGAGTCTGGCTCCACCATTAGGTATCGATGGCTACCCAAATCTCCCTTTATTTTTGTCCAAACGAACACTTCTGAAGAAGATGGCAGGCATATATCTTCCTTTACGACAGTCCTCAGAGTTGATGAATTTTCATTGCCATAAACCATAGGAATCTCCACATTTCGGTATTTGAGAACTTGCTTCCCGATATCGAGGATTACTCCATGGTCTTTCATAAAGTCGATTCCAACGATGCATTTGTCACATATATCTGCTACCAGAAACAGATGTGAGAACTCCAGTTCTGAAAAACGGATCGTAAGACGAACCTCCTCGTACACTCTGGCTGCCTCTCCTGTTGCAGTTTTCAGACGGTAGGCGTTGGTGTTATGCAGCCACGTCATCTTCACCAAGTCTCTTCGAACAATGGAGGCAGTGGCACCAGTGTCAATTGTAGCCACTTGTTTCTTACCGTTTAGTGTTGCCTCCACAGTTAGACTTTTGTTGTTTCGTTTCGTCTGTGAGACCTGGATGGTGGTTCTGGGGCCATCGATACCAGAAACCAGCTTCTGCCCCTCGAAGTTGGTTCTTACTCGTTTCCCGGTTGAGAAACGGGGCGAGTAGGAGCTTTGACATTGTTGTTGTTAAAATTTCTGCTTCCACAATGTTTACAAGCAGAGCTTCTAGGTGGCAATCTGCACTGGCGTTGGAGATGTCCGGTTTTGTTGCAATTCCAGCATCGAGCAGGTCCATCGCGTTGGTTCCTTTGGAATGCTGTTCTCTGGCAAGAGCACTCCTCAATTTCTATTTCTCTTACCCGATGGACTCCTTGAGAAGCCTGTTCTGCTGCTTCCATAGTGAGGGCGAATGCTAGTGCTTCAGGAAGCGTGCGTTTGCCAGCAGTTCGAATTGCTCGCTGAAGGTTGATGTCAGATACAGCACGAACAAAGGCTTCTGTTGCGAATTGGTTGATGATTTCATCTCCTGCAGCTGGATATGCCAGGTGCGCCAACCGTTCGATGTCTGCTTGGAGTTGTTGCAGAGTTTCTCCTCTTTTCTGGACTCTGGAATTGAGTTGGACGCGGAAGACTTCTTGCATATGGCCATGTCCAAAACGTTTGTCAATGACCTGAACGAGAGCACTGAAGTTGCCATTTTTATCTGCTGGTATGCTTTGTAACAGCTCAGCAGCAGGTCCTCTGAGGGCAAGCGTTAGAGCTATGCATTTGTCTTCCTCATCCCAGCCATTTGTTGCTGCGGTTGCCTCAAACTGCTTCTTGTAGATTGACCAAGAAGTTTGCCCATCGAAGGTTGGTGGATGCATCTCTTTTTTCTTTGGACAGTCGCCAGAACTCTCTCGAACCCTCATTTTCTTTACTTTATCTAATTCCTTTGTAATGGATTCGATTTTATCTTCGAACTTTGCTTCTACTGTCGACAATTGCTTATCGACGTTAGACAATTGTTGATCGACAGTTAACAATTGTTTATCGATAGAAGAAAGTTGTTTATCGACACGCTCGTCAAGGGCAATAATTCTATTGTCAAAGGCATCTAACTTACATTCGAGCATATTTGTCTGTTTTTCCAGCAGACACTTTTGTTCTTGGCTTTGTTGCTCGAATCGTTCGAGAAGATTCTTTTGTTCACTCCGTTGTTCTTGGATTTGTTGTTCTAGAAGATTCTTCTGCTCTTGACTTTGTTGTTCGAAACGTTCGAGAAGATTCTTTTCCTGACTATCAAATTTGGCAAGCAGCTGAGACAGCATATTGGTCATGCCCGATGTAATTTCAATGTCGAATATAAACGTGTCCGGGTTTTTTCCACATCTTCTTAAATCTTCTTGTAGACGAACTACATATAAGATCATTCTTTGTTCCAGCAGTAGGAAGATCTCGCTTATTCAGTTCTGCCTTAAGTTCCACTAAATTTAAATCATTCAAAGATTTACCCATTGTCTTTTTTTTTCCACACAATAAATTAACAGAGTGCACAGATAAAATAAGTTTTATCCCACTTTTGAATCCAATGTAATATTTTCTCAGGTTCGTTAATAAAACTTATTTACTTTATTCAAATCGTCCACTTATTTATTTCACACAATAAAACACTCTACTTTTCTTACTACAAACAAAACCATTCTAATATTCACCACTGAAATTAGTTCACTGACTTTACTTTTCACTTTTATTACAACCAACTTTATTCATTTACGGTTAAAAACAAACTGTGTCGCTGCCGTTCAAACATGTGCTTTTTGTACTTGTTTTCCAAACTCTGGAAATAAGGAGAACGTTCTGGTCTCTGCTTCCAGAGCTTTCCGTAGGGGAAATTTCCCAATAATTTCCCTTCCAAAAAGCTTTTATTTGACAGCTGGTACATCTGCTATAATCCGGCAGATGGCGCTTCCTTCGTTTGAGATTTGCTATAATTATAGCTAATAAGGGTATGTTTGCACTGCGACCGTAAGCTTTATTGTGTCCGTTTGTTTGCATTTCGGAGTCGTTATAGTTCAAATATGGAAAGTTAATACAGTATAATATAACCAAAACTTATTGAAATTGAGTACCTCAGTTTTAAGGAAACGTGTATGCTTACGTCCATTTGACGCAGTGAAGTAAGTATGCGGTAAAATATTTAATATGTATCAGACATATACATCATCATCATCGTGTCCTGTAACCCCGGCTGGGGCATAGGGCGTCAACAAAACGTCTCCATCCTTCACGGTCTGCTGCAAGGTACTTTAGCTGTGGCCACGTCTTTCTCTGGAATTCTGCTTCCGCTAAGACAGTTGATTTCCATATTGTTCTTGGTCTTCCAACCCGCCATGCACCCTGAGGATTCCATTCAAAGGACTGCTTTGCAATTTCATCGTTTGGTTTCCTCAGTGTGTGGCCATTTACGCTATCTTATGTCGACGTCCGGTGGTTGGATGTTGTAGGAACTAAGGCCCTCGAGCTGTATCTTTTCCCACACATCAAGTGCCTACAATACCTCCAAGTTAGTAGCCGCCGGATACTGGTCTTGGCTTTATGCCAGGACTTGCTAAACTTGTAAGTGCGAATGTTGATCAAGGAAATAATTGCAACATTAAACCTATGGCCCTACAGATTGGAGGTTAGTGCGTTGGGCTAACGACCCGACCACAGTAAAAAAAACCAATTGTTATGAGAGAGACGCGGGAAGCCTCGGATAACGACCCCCCTCAAATGGCAACCAGACCCGGAACGAAAATGGACTATGATCTACGAGTATGCACCTGGAATGTAAGGACACTCTACACACCAGGTGCTACTCAAAAACTTGAATCTGTCCTCTCGCGGTACAAGGCAGACATTACCGCGATCCAGGAGATACGATGGATAGGATCAGGTATAATGAAAAGAAAAGATTGCGACATTTATTACAGCTGTCACCAAAGACTGCACATGCTAGGATGCGGATTCGTCGTGGGAAATCGACTCAGATCGAAAATCATCGATTTTAAGCCGATAAGCGATCGCCTGGCTGTGATCCGCATCAAAGCTACCTTCCAAAACATCAGCCTAATATGTGCACACGCCCCT
The DNA here is from genome assembly GCA_963921185.1 of Dasysyrphus tricinctus. Lineage (NCBI taxonomy): Eukaryota > Metazoa > Arthropoda > Insecta > Diptera > Syrphidae > Dasysyrphus > Dasysyrphus tricinctus. The sequence goes on from OY992530.1 coordinate 268,489,241, forward strand.
ACCGTTTAAGCTGAGGAGTCTAACAAGGAGGAGTTTTACGACCTCCTGGACGGAGCCTACGGAGCCTGTCCGGAGTACGATGTCAAAGTCGTGCTCGGAGACTTCAATGCTAAAGTCGGAAAGGAAAACATCTTTGGCGGATTAGTTGGAAAGCACAGCCTCCACGAAACGACAACAGACAACGGCTTCCGACTAATCGACTTTGCTGCAGCTCGTAATACGGTGATAAGAAGCACTAGGTTCCCCAGGCGAAGGATACACACAGCAACCTGGCGATCTCCAGATGGTCGAACTGCCAACCAAATCGACCACGTGCTAATTGGCGCAAGGTACGCATTGAACATCTTGGACGTGCGAACTTTCCGAGGTGCAAACGTGGACTCTGACCACTTTCTTGTTGTGACAAAGTTGAGAGCCCGACTGTCCAACGAAAAGAAAACGAAGACCGCACAAAGAAAGAAGTTCAACATCGCATGCCTTAGCACATCTGAGAAAGCCAGAGACTACAGTGAGCAATTGACAGGGAAACTCTCTGCCGTACACCCAGCCACAAGCGTCAACAACCAGTGGAACCAGTATCGCGACATTATTAAGGAGACAGCCGAGACCACCATAGGCTATCAACCACCACGAATAAAGAACCCGTGGTATGATGGTGAATGCGCGGTATTGAAGCAGGAGACGGAAAATGCACGAATGCAAATACTGCAACGGAAAACAAGAGCAGCAAGAGAGGAGTACCGTGAAAAGAGAAGGAAAGAGAAAAAAACCCTGCGTAGAAAGAAAAGAGCATCCGCAGCCTCTCAGCTCAAGTATCTCGAAGAGTCCAGCACCGTCACCAACACCCGCCGGTTCTACAAAGCAGCCAAGCAACTGGCATTTGGTTATAGGACTGGCACGCAAGCTCTTCGAAACAGCGAAGGGAACCTAGTCACCGAAGCACAGGGAATTGTAGACGTGCTTAAGCAGCATTTCCAGCTTCCAGCAGCTGCTTAATGGGCATTATGTAGAGGAGGCGACAGAGGAACAAAGAAGCATAAGTTCAGTCAATGAAGATCGAGTCCCAGCACCCAGTGCTGAAGAGGTTAAGAAAGCCATCCACAAGTTTAATAACAACAAATCCGCCGGCTCGGATGGCCTACCTGCGGAACTCTTCAAGTATGGAGGAAATGTTCTGGTAGGGTGCATGCACCAGCTCATCAACCAAGTTTGGGAGGAGGAAAGTATGCCCGACGACTGGTCAAATAGCTCCATATGCCCATTCTACAAAAAAGGCGATCCTATGTCCTGCAAGAACTACAGAGGCATATCCCTGCTTAATGTTGCCTACAAGATCCTATCCAACGTACTATGTGAGCGTCTAAAACCTTTCTGCAACACTATGATCGGCACGTACCAGTGTGGCTTCAGGCCAGGCAGATCTACGATAGAGCAAATCTTCACATTGAGGCAAATCCTGGAAAACGAATTTCAAGTCAAGACCCACCACCTATTCATCGACTTCAAAGCCGCGTATGATAGCATAAGTCGCCAAGAGCTTCTATTGGCGATGTTGGAACTCGGGATCCCGAAAAAACTGATCCAGCTATGCCGCATGACGTTACAAAATACGCGGTGCAACGTGCAAATGGGTAACAGCTCATCCGAGTTATTCCAGACGTGTACAGGGTTCAGACAAGGAGATGCGCTATCATGTGATTTCTTCAACCTAGTCCTGGAGCACATAGTGCGCAAGAGTGGTGTTAACATGGAATGCACTATCTTTAACAGGTCTTCTCAACTGCTTGGCTATGCGGACGACATCGACATCATCCGCCGTTCCAAGAGAGCTGTACTTGAAGCATTCACAGCTATTGATGAACAGGTGAAACGCGTTGGTCTTGAAGTGAAAGAAGACAAAACAAAGTATATGCTATCAACAAATAAAGCCTCATCTGTCCATCGCCTAGGACAAAACGTCACTGTTGGTAGCAGTAATTTCGAGGTAGTCAAGGAGTTCACCTACCTCGGAACAAACATCAATCCCACGAACGACACCTTAGTGGAAATCCGACGAAGAATTACCCTAGCGAACCGCTGCTACTTCGGTTTGGCCAAACAAATGGGTTCAAAACTCCTTTCTCGAAAGACAAAGTGCACGCTATACAAAACTCTAATTTTACCAGTTCTACTCTACGGCGCCGAGTGCTGGACGATAAGTAAAAAAGGGGAATTGATCCTGGGCACTTTCGAGAGAAAAATTCTTCGGCGGATATTTGGTCCTATATGCAAAGAGGGCGATTGGAGGAGAAGATTCAATCGTGAACTGTACGAGCTGTGCCAAGATGTGGATGTAGTCCAAAGAGCCAAAACACGTCGACTACACTGGCTCGGCCACATCGAGCGAATGGACAACAACGCTCCAGCCAAGAAAATCTTCGAATCCCAGCCCCAAGGTTCGAGACGACCAGGAAGACCGAACCTCCGCTATAGGGACCAGGCGGTCACAGATGCAAGAGCGCTTGGTCTCGACGACTGAAGGGAGCGTGCGAGGGACCGCAACCGATGGAAGACCGCAATATATCAGGCAGAGACCCTTCATGGATCGGGAGCCGGATAAGTATGTCGACGTCCAGCTGCTCTTGACTTGTCCTGCGCCAAAATTCCTCATTTGATATTATTTGTGGCCAGCGAATGTTAAGGATGTGGCGAAGACAGCGATTCACAAAAGCCTGCAATTTCTATGAAATGAAAGACCTGACTTTCCAGGTTTCACAAGCATATAACTGCACGGATTTGACATTGGATTCGAAGAATCTCAACTTGGTGCTTAAGGAGATTTGACTTGATTTCCAGATTGGGGACAGAGTACCGAAGGCAGCACGAGCTTTATTTATTCTACTTTTAACGTCCAGATCCGTACCACCGTTCGCAGAAACAATACTGCCAAGGTAGTTGAACTGTTCCACTACTTCAACTGGCGCCTCCTGTAGAAAAATACGCTGCTGTGTGGAGCGGCCTGTGAGCATTATTTTTGTCTTTTTGCTGTTTATTCTTAGACCACTTGACTTTCCCTTCACTTTTGCAGTGTTTGGCACATCCCGTTCAGCCCACTGATGTTATTTGCCAGTAGACATATGTCATCGGCATAGTCTAAGTGACTGAGCCTTTCGAACGGTCTCCATTGAATGCCCTGTCTATCAGCTGTACCAACACTGGCCGTCAATACGTCATCCATCGCCAGCAGGAAGAGAATTGGCGATAGAACATCCCCTTGTCTCACACCCTGTTGCACTACGAAGGAGTCGGATAGCTGCCCATTGTGCAAAACAAAACACCTTGCGTTGTTGTAGGACTCTTTAATAATGGCAACAATTTTTGGGGAAATTCCTCTACCAAGCAACGGTCTCCATATAGATTCTCGGTTGACTCGATCAAAGGCCTTCTCAAAATCCACGAACATGAGGTAAAGCGGTGATTGAAATTCCATCGACTGCTCGAGGACAATACGCAGGGTGTTGATATGGTCGACAAACGATCGACCACTGCAGAAGCCAGCTTGATGCCTCTGGAGTGTAGACTCGATTCAGTCCTTTATTCGCTCGAGAATGATGGTTGCCATTAGTTTTGGGAAAACGGACAAAACGGTGATACCACGCCAATTGTTGCAGTTCCTTAAGTCACCTTTCTTTGACAACTTAACAATCACACCATCCTTCCAATCCCTGGGATAGCTTTCGTTTTCCCAAATGCTTTGTATCAACGGATGTAAAATACTAGCCGCTGTTACGGAATCGGCTTTCAGGAATTCAGCTGGTATTCCGTCCTGTCCAGTTGCCTTGTTGTTTTTGAGGAGATTTATTGATGTTTGAATTTCTGATCATGACGGGGGTTCGATGTCAATACTCCTATAGGACCTACGCATCTCGTTTAGTTGGGGCACATCAGCACTCTGCTCAACTGAATCCTCATTTAGCAGGGCACAAAAATGGTCCTTCCATCTACGAAGCTGATCCTCAATTGATACCAAAAGTGTGCCATCCACATCCATTACAGGATGATTGGTGTTGCTTTTTTTCCCGATAACATCTTTGGCTATTTGGTACAATTCCCGGATATATCCTCTTCTGGCAGCGATTTCCGCATTATCTGCGAGTCCCTCTACCTTTACCCTCTTGTCACGTCTCACACAGCGATAGACCATCTTATGTGCAATGCGGTACTCTCTTCACAAGTCAGCCTTTCGTTGAACATCTGCCTCGGCATTTATTGGGATTTTCAACGATTTGCGAAGTTCGAACTTATCCCAGGTGTCTTGGGATATCCAAGAGTCTCTACGTCTCGTTCGCTTGGGTACAGTTTTGGATCCAGCCTCCATAAAAACACTTTTAACTACCCCACATCTCATCAATTGTTGAATTCTGGATTCCGTTTAATGAAGAGGCTCTGTCGTTAAGGGTGGTGACATAGTTTCGACATATGTTGGGGTCATTTAAAGCATTAGTAATGAATTTTGAGCACCTTGCTGCATCCTGCGCTGGTCTTTGTACGGCAGCGGTTCGTAGTTTGAGACTCATCAGAACCAAATGGTGGTCGCTTCCCTCATCGTTATTTCTTATACTCCGGACATCACACATAGACTTCCTCCATCGCTGCTGAATCATGATATGATCAATTTGGTTTTCGGTTTGACCATCTGGATGCATCCAAGTAATTTTGTTGCACGTCTTATGCTTAAATACAGTCCCACCTATCACAAGACGATTCGCGTTACAAAAATCGACAAACAAGTCACCATTTTCATTCCGTGACCCTAAGCCATTTCTTCCCATCACACGTTCAAGTCCGTAATTGTCTGAACCGACTTGGGCATTAAGGTCTCCCATAACGACTATGATGTCAGCTCTCGGAACACTACTGTAATCCGAGTTAAGATGAGTGTAGAACGCGGTTTTGTCTTCCTCTGTCGCTTCATTTGTGGGGGCGTAGCACTGAATTATTGTGACGTTTCGAATTTTTGAACGAAACCTTGCTGTCACTAATCTCTCAGAAATGGGCGCCCAGGAGATAAAACTACGGCTCGCTTCTTCGTTCAACATAATTCCGATACCATGCAGTCTTTGGCCACCCTCTCTTTCATCTTCCTCGGAATACAGCATTCTCGTCTGTCCAGTGTCTGATCTGTATTCAGCTCTTCCTCTCCACTTAGTTTCGCTTATGCCCAGGATACTGATCTTTAGGCGAAGCATTTCACGCTGAACCTGCTCGTATCTACCATCGCTGTGCAAGGATCGAACGTTCCATGCTCCGATTTTCGTACGTATGCGGTAGCCAAAAGTAACATTTGCGCTTCTTGAAAGATTTCTTCTATTTGTCAACGATTCATTTATTATAATGGCGTCTTGATTGACGCTCGTACATGAAAGATGCCGCACCCCCAAATCCGATGTGCGGTTTACTGCAACCGAAGCTACAGAAGGATTTTCTATCAAAAGATTACCTCTTGGGGACTCATTTCCATTTGTTGTCATAATTCATGTATTTGCTTATATCCTTCCACCATGGTGTTTTCCGAGATGTGATTAATAACTTACATAAGCTCAGATTTGACAGGCACACCCGCCTATGTATGGTCAAACACATAATTGCTCGAGGCCGCCCACTATGGGAAAACAGACGCCTTTTGTAGCCGCCCAATATGGGTTACAGACGCTACCTGCTTAGTACCTGCTACCCTTCGTAGTAACTTACACAATTATAGCCGTTTTTCCTTTGGAGGTGGCGAAGTACTTACGAGTAGATGAAAACCCTAATCTAGTACTACCAACTGCACATGCTCTCATGCGCGAGTAGATACATTTTACATGGGAAAGCAGTTTGTTGTGTTCCATTGAAAAAAGCTGGCAAAGTACTTGCAAGTACTTCGCCACCTCCAAAGGAAAAGGCCTTGTGTTAACGTTCCTGCTGTAAGAAAAGAGCACTCTAGAAGATTTCTTAGTACAATGGGTCCAAACATTTTCAACAAGTTGCCAATCGACATAAGGGGTTCAGTTTCCCAAAAATACGTTTTCATAAAGAAATTAAAAAAATGGCTGCTCTCAAGGTCTGAAGTTGAGACACTTTTTCAAGTTATTACTTAACGAAAAAAAAAAAAAAAAAATATAAAAATGTATACAAAAAAAAACAAAAAAATATATATAGAAAAAAAATCATAATATCCCCTGTATTAAACGCCTGCTTGATTTTTTCTTCATTAGTCAATTCAAATATACCAATTTCCTAGGGTTAGGTTAGGTAGAAGTGGCTGTCAATACTAAGTACTGACACACTTAGACCAAAATTGGTCCGTTGTGATACCACATGAATCTTAAAAACTCCTTCCTTACTCGCTGAAACCACTTTGAGCTCCTCACGAAGCGTGCGAGACTATAAATGTCTGTGTTTGCCAGGATCGTTAAAGAAGTAAACTCCTTAATGGAGCCTACGTCTGTGGAAAAGAGCAGAGCATGTGCAGAGAAGATGAGGAATCGTTTCCTCTTCCTCCTCGTCCATGCAGCTTCTGCAGAAATCGTTTGAAGGTACGCCAAGCCGCGCTGCGAGCCTGCCTATTAAACAGTGTCCTGTTATGACACTTACAATAGAGCTAATGTGCATTCTATTTAGAGATATTAAACACTTGGAGCGTTTCAGGTCAAGGTTTGGCCATACTTGTTTTGTCGCCAAACAAGTAGTGATGTTTTCCCACCTTGTGTTTGTTCTCTTCAACGCATCTTGCTTTAGTAAAAGTTTACACGTAGCGATGGGTATACCAATGTTTACCTTTTCAGGTAAAATGGGTAGTAATGTTCCACTTCTAGCGAGTTCATCAGCTTTACAATTGCCTGGAATGTCACTATGACCCGGCACCCAACAAAGGTGAATATTAAACTGTTGCGCCATCTCCAACAGAGATGATCGACAGTTGAGGGCTGTTCTAGAGTTTGTACAGACAGAGTCCAGGGATTTAATGGCGGCTTGACTATCAGAGAAGATGCGGATATCCGAGCATGATATCACGTTTTCTTTGAGCCAAGACAGTACTTCTTTTATCGCTAGAAGTTCCGCCTGGAATACGCTACAGTGATTAGGAAGACGGAATGAGATACTTAAATTTAGTCTTTCAGAGTAAACTCCCCCACCAACCCCATCTTTGGTCCTCGATCCGTCAGTGTAGAAGTGAATTGATTGATCTTCTAAGAATTCCACATCCTCCCAGGTGGATCTGGAAGGTATGGTCACTTCAAAATTTTTATCGAAACTCAATAGTGGGATTGTGTAGTCAGTGTTACTAGGAAGTGTTCCGAATGAATTCAGAATAGCGGAGTGACCAATCTCATTATTGATCCACTGTGAAGAGGCTTTGAGGCGAATGGCTGCGCTCGCGGCCGTTTGTTTGCTGAAAATATCGAGAGGTGTCAGATGGAGAAGAGTGTCTAATGCAGCGGAAGGAGTCGACCGAAGTGCTCCAGTAGTACATAGACTAGACATGCTGTTCTTTGGACTTTGCTTAGTTTGTCGCGATGTGTCGCTTTATCCAAGGCAGTCCACCATACTGCCACGCCGTAAGTTAGAATCGGTCTAATTACCGAAATGTATAGCCAGTGAGTAATACGAGGTTGGAGGCCCCATTTACTATTTACGGCTTTTTTGCAGGAGAAAAGTGCCACTGTGGCTTTTTTCACTCTTTCTTGTATGTTAGGTTTCCAGTTTAACTTCTTATCTAAGATGAGACACAAGTATTTAGCTTCGTCTGAGAATTTTAGTGGAACACCATTAATAATAGGGGGGTCTGTTTGCGGAATTTTGTATTTCCTGGAGAAGAGGACAAGATCTGTTTTATGGGGGTTAACTCCAAGTCCGCATCGATCTGCCCATAGTGTTAGCTTGTTTAGAGCGTTTTGTAGAAGATCTCTTAAAATGTTAGGATGTTTTCCTGATCCTGCTATAGCCACGTCATCCGCATAGGCAATCACTCTGTAGCTCTCTGCCTCTAAGCTATTCAGCAGTTCATTAACTACCAAATTCCAAAGAAGGGGAGAAAGCACCCCGTTTGCGGTGTACCTCTACTGACAGATCTTCTTGCCGAAAAGCCGCCCAGTTTTGAATTGATAACCCTGCTTGTAAGCATCTGATAAATCAGTTCACTAAGCGACCCATCCACATTCAGAGAAGCCAGTGCAGATGTGATTGCAGATGTATCAACGTTATTAAAAGTACCTTCTATATCTAGGTAGGCAACCATTGTATATTCTTTATAATGGAGGGAATATTCGATGGTACGAACTAGTGTGTGGAGAGCTGTCTCCACTGACTTCCCTTTGCAATAGGCATGTTGAGCTGTAGACAGTAGTCTCGTATCAATGCTTGACCGTAGTTCGATATCAATCAGTCGTTCAAAAGTTTTTAGAAGGAAAGATGATAGGCTAATAGGTCTTAAATCTTTAGGGTTTACGTGGGAACATTTACCGTCTTTGTGTATAAACACAACTTTGACTTCTCTCCACAGAAGCGTAATAGACCAGATTTAAGCAACCATTGAAGATGACTTCCAGAATCGGCAGAATTACTTCTGAATTCATCTGCAGTTCAGCCGGAATGATGCCATCTGGCCCCGCCGACTTGTATGGTTTGAAGCTATTGAGTGCCCATTGTAATTTTTCCCTTGTAATCAGACCTTGTGGAAGTGTTAGTTTTTCGCTTGTCCTGTAAAGGGCAGTGCTATTAACAGTCTGTGAGCTGCCTGGAAAATGAGTATCCAGTACCAAATTGATCGATTCTTCGCAAGAGTTGGTCCAGGAGCCATCAGCATTTTGCAGGCAGCTAGGCATAACTGGATTTGTGGAGAGGATTTTTCTTAATATTGATGCTTCGGAGGCTTCTTCTATATTGCCACAGATATGTCCTCCAAGAAGATCGTTTGGTTTTCCTCAATTCTTTTTTATATAATTTTAGTGATTCTTTATAGGAATCCCAATCGGACATTACTCTAGTACTTTTAGCTCGATTGAAAAGTTTCCTACAGTTTTTTCTGAGCGGTTCGAGCCCTGAAGTCCACCAATGTGGCTTCCTTTTACCCCTTATTCGAATAAGAGGACAGGAGGTTTCTAATGATTTGCTTAGGGCTAAAGTAAGATCATTGACTTTGCTTTCAAGATCGTTTTTGTTGGATGGAACACTTAAAATGTCAGGTTTAATTAGTCCCTTAAGTGTTTCTCCGTACTCGGGCCAGTCTGTTTTCCTATGATTACGAAAAGTTAACAGGCTAGGAGGTTCATCGTTCAAGCTGAATTGAATGTATCTATGATCAGAGAACGAGTGATCACTAGAAACTTTCCAATTTAAAATCATTTGATAGATGTTGGCGGAGACAAGAGTTAAGTCTAAAACTTCTCGTCTGTTTCTGGTAACGAAAGTTGGTGCATTGCCTACGTTACTTACTATAAGGTTAGTATTTTGGATAAAATCGAAAAGGGACTCACCTCTATCGTTAATATCAGTAGGTACTACCCCATACTGTGTGATGGGCATTGGCATCACTCCCAATAATGAGGCTGATATTTTGCCTTTCTGCTTCAGCGATAAAATTCTCCAGGGTTTTTCCTGGGAGAAGGCCAAGGTGGTCATAGCCGAGATATGCCGATGCTATCCAAAGTGTGCCTTTGGTCGTCTCCAGTCTTGCAGCCGTAATATCTCGATCGCTGAAATTAGGTAGTAAATATAATTACTAGTATGCAGGATCTAGGTTCACCTTTACCGGACGCATACAGTAGGTAGTATCCAGGAATCCTGAGTCCCTTTACGATGGATTTCACAATCCAAGGTTCTTGGATCAGGACGATATCCTCTCCGTTGCGGGATATACGGAGAAGAAGTGAGGCTGACGCCTTGATGGAGTGTTGGAGGTTAATCTGAACTAACTGCAGCATTTTGGCTACAATTAGGCAGATCAGCCTCCACCACGGTATTATCAGGTTCTTCCAAGTCAGAGGACGAACTTAAAAGCTCGTCCTCACTTAAAAGAACACTGTTTAAATAGTCTTCAGTTTCCATGTCGGAAAGGCTGTCGACTTTCGGAGAAGACTCCACTTGAGCCGAAGATGCCCTGGATGCATCATCTTCCAAACACGGGAAGGTGATAGACATACCAGGGTCCCCGACCACAGCTTCGTCTTCTTGGGTTGTGGAGGAGCGCTAGCTGCATCTACCTCATCTTTTTTATAGACCCTAAGGTTCATTGTCTCAAACCCGAACCTAATCACACCTTTAGTCTGCGCCAGAGGAACAAGGGATTCTTTATTAATCACAATGATTGCGCCTCTGTAAAGGCCTTTTTGTTCCTCCAGTTTCGCGACTTTCCAGTTGTGAGTAGGAAGGGATGGATTCGAAAGATGGATTATCTGGAGTATTTCATCCATACAGGAGGGTTCAGCCGGGATCCAGGTACGTGCTCTTGGCCTGCAAGGGATGTCCTCCTTAGCAATTACCTCAAACTTCGCACCTGGCCAGACTTCTCCTATCCTGCTGATAGCCAGCTTATGGAGATCGCACGATCTCTGATCATCGCAGGCGATGAGCTTGACATGGCCCTGGTGCCAACCGCCATCACTAGTGATTGGAGGTGGTCCCGGGTTGTCCCTCGTAAGACTTAAGAAGCCAGCCGAGAGCTTCAATTTCACCATCTGCCAATGATCAGAAGAGATCGTACCATCTATATCACTTCTATCAATAACCGCAACTACGATTTTATCTTTTAGAGTATCTCTAAAAGATTTAATTAGGGGTTTGAGGCGAGTGCTGGTGTTTTGCACTTTTGATCTCTTTGCGTAAGGCATGGTACCTTCAATAGACCGTTGTCACTTTGACGTGGAGTCACCGCTTGTCTGGTGTTTAGCTAAGAAGCTCTTAGCCCACCTTACTTTCGCTTCATGCTTTAAATCATCTCCAACCTTCGGTCTCGCACCAAAGATCTTCAGGATCCTCTCAGCATTCCGCTTATCCTTATAAAAGGACCCACCAGGTGTAAGCTTACGCCTACCCCCACTGGGACCCATGTGAGCTACACTCACGTTAGAGGTGGAAGGGCCATGCTTCACGATCCTTCCACCACTAAAATGAGGGTGCGAACTTTGGGGAGGTTTACTCTCCGTAGTGGTGGAAGGGCCATGCTTCACGATCCCTCCACCACTGAAATTGGGTATTTCTACCTTCCTCTCACTGTTCTTGTTGCCAGCAACTGGACCATGATTTCTCACGGTTTCGCCACCAACAGGCAAGACAGGAGGTACAGCAGACGACTTTACAGTCGCACTGCCGGCCGAACTTGAAGAAGAACCGGACCTACCACTAACTTCTTTTAAAAAATTCATTTGATTCCCACGAGAATCGGAGAAGGGGTGGTCACTCTGCACAGAGATCCGTATATGCAGAGAAGACTAGTTAATTCGAAGATTGCCATCTGTCCGAATACTCCGTTAGCGACTGAGCTAGTATTTGAATTGGGCCCTCAGCCAGGCTGATCATCGGCACGGGTCGTATAACACCTTGATCCAGCCCAATATAGGGGATTTGGGGAGAGGAAGGATATGATGATGTGGGGAGCAACAGACAGCCTCATCGCCGTTCTGCCGAGAAGGAATGAGGAAAGGAGCACCGAACAGCTTTTTCGCCGTACCGGTGAGGGAGAAGGAGACGACAGACAGCATCATCGCCGTACCGCCTAGAAAGGAATATTATATGATTGGAATCGTCGGACAGCTTCATCGCCGTACCGACGAGGGAGGTAACTCATTGGACAGCATCATCGCCATACCGCCGAGAAGGGAGTGTCGGACAGCATCACCGCCGTAGCTCAGGTGGGAGGGGGGGGGGGAAACACATTGGACAGCATCTCGCCGTACCGCCGAGGGGGAGGGGTGAGGGAGGGAGGGAGGAAGGAGTTTTGGGGAGCGCCCTTTGGTCTCAGGACTCATCTGGAGAGGTTATCTCGAGAATCATTGACCTTACTCAGCTTCTACAACTCGACAAGGTCGACGCTTAGGTAGAAGTCAATTTCCTAAGAACACTTGATACTGGTATTTGTGCCACAAAGTGTTCATACAGTTAATAAAACCTTTAATGAAAACCCAATTTTCTTTCTATTTAATTCAACATTATCGATCAGTTAATTAATGCTAAAACGTAAATTGTAAGAAATTAATCATTGCAAATTTGATTATTATTGTCATTGTTATTGCATATTAAATAGATAAACAAACAAATAAATAAAAAAAAAAGTTTTTTCATTTATTTTGCATTGATTTTCTAAAAGTTTCTATTGTTTATTTTTTTAATGATTTTTACGTAGTTGACCCTTTTTTTTTTGTTGAGTAGTTTATGTGGGTTGTTTTAATCAGAATTGACAACATACATTCATATCAATAATTCAGCTTAACTTTTTCGATCACGCTAAGTATAAAGTATGTGTTTCATAACAATTATAAAATATACACTTCAGAGTTTGTTGAAGCTGTGTCAACAATTTTTTGATAAATATTTTTTCCAAACATTATTTAAACAGATTTAAAAGAGGTACTTAAGTTAAAAATGTTGTTATAACTTCTTGATGTTTATCAAAAGTTTGAAAAATAAATTGCGTAACACTGATGCACAAGTAGATGGCTGGGCATTGTAGGACGCGGGTAGTCATTGATTCATTGATTGGCGTCAGCATGGCGACATCCAGTTATGCAACGAAGTCTACACGTCATTTGTGCTTATTTTACCTCCAAGTAGTAGCAGCCATCACAGACTGGTCTCGTTCATCCAGACTTGACTTGCTTAACTTATAAGCGCGAGTGTTGAACAAAATACAAAAATGGCAATAGTATAATCTTCTGTCGGAAATGACTGGCTGAAGTCTTACACAAGCCTTTTAGAAGAATGATGTTCGGCGGATGAGTTCAGCATAAGGAATCAACGGTGCCATCAAAACTGGGAGGAGTGTTCCCACTAACTAAGGCACCTCTCCTTTTATCAAGGTGGCAGTGGAAGAATTTCCCAGATGGAATCAACGGTGGCGTCTAATGTTCCAGTTAGGCTGAAACAGTGAACACCTTATACGGGCTACTACGATATATTCGGAGCTCAGGCCTATAAGGAGCGGTTAGTCCGGCTCCCCGCCATTGTAGTTATATTGTAAGGGCCTGGTCCTCCAGGTTGGGGGTCGTGCCGTCGGGTTGATTTCCCAGCCACGTTAATCAACTTAAGTTGCGAAGAAACAGCAAGCCTCATATACCGATGGATTTACTGTTGACGAACGAAATAAGGTGAACGAAGTTTGGATCTGCACGTGGAATGTGCTGTCTCTCTACAGACCAAATGCAGCCGTAAGTTAAAATCCGTCTAATTACCGAAATGTATAGCCAGAGAGTAATACGAGGTTGGAGGCCCCATTTACTACCAACAGCTTTTTTGCAAGAGAAAAGTGCCACTGTGGCTTTTTTCACTCTTTCTTGTATGTTAGGTTTTCAGCTTAACTTCTTATCTAAGATGAGACCCAAGTATTTAGCTTCGTCTGAGAGTTTTAGTGGAACACCATTAATAATAGGGGGGTCTATTTGCGGAATTTTATATTTCCTGGAGAAGAGGACAAGATCTGTTTTATGGGGGTTAACTCCAAGTCCGCATCGATCTGCCCATCGCACTATGGGACCAAATGGTGCAAACCATCTCAAAAATCCATAACTTTTTGGTATCTCAATATTTTTTTTTGAAATTTTGCACACGTATTCTTCAATTACTAGGCATTTAAATTAACAAAACATTTGAACAAAAAATAAATTATTTTCTTTTTTTTATGGAATATAAAACACAAAAATTGTAGATTTAGTTAAATTTAAGTGTGTAAAATTGGTTGAAGCAAGAACTATTACACCGATCTTGATGAAATGTTAACAGTTTGTTTATTTTAAAAGTGCAAACATTTAAAGTTGTTTTTTTTATCCACCCCTACCACGCCCATTTTTTGTATTTTTGTTAATTTCTTATTTTACGTGACTATAGAGAGCCGAAAAATTTTAATAAAACTGTAGGTACTTAACTTCGTGCATGTCATATGTTATTTTTTTCACCCTCTTTCCCACCTATGTACTTCCACGTATACTAGACTGTTTCAAAAAATTTGTGAGATTTTTCGTATGGAAAATTAAAAGAGTTTTTTTGCTGTTTCCGATGTTATGTTAAAACGTGAGCTAATAAAATTTTCTGCAGCAACTAGATTTCTTCTTTTTAATTCTATTAAAATCTTTCCAATATCTTTTTTTTTTGTAGAAGTGAATGTATTTGGCAAATTATATTAGAAATTTATAGCCAACTAAATTTCTGTGGTCAACAAGATTTTTCGGAGAAGAGAAAAGATATCGGAAATATTCAAATAGAATTAAAAAGAATAAATTTAATTTGTTCTGAAGCAGAAACAAATAACCTCACGTATTAACATATCCTTGGAAGCAGCGAAAAAACTTATTTCTTTCCAATTTGCAAACGGTAATATCTCAAAAACGTTACACCCAAAACATTTGGAAAGGTATATTTTAGTTTCTGTTTCAAAAATTTTGTGACCAGTTTAATCAGGGAATTTCTATGTAATTTCCCACTAGAAAATCCATTTCGAGGCAACTAACTACTTTAATATATTTATTGTATTAAAAGAAGTGAAGTATTATTGTTAGGCATCATTTGAAGAAAAATTGGTCTTCTACAAAAAAGATCTAGTAATTTTTCGATAAGAGTGATATTAGTTACTATTACTATAATATCTTCAGTAACTAAAAAAGTGCTTATTTTATCAATGTATGATAATTTTATCGAAAGAGTTTCTGGCTGTAACTTTAAAACGGCTGGACTTACAATAAAATATGTCAAGAACTTTTTTTTAGAACGATCAATTTTCTACAAGAAAATCGTATGTAATTGAATTGAATACTTGTTATTACTAAGAAATAAAATTCCAAATACAAACAGGTGTTTTCTCCCATACAAATCGTATGGAAAGCCGAAATCTGCGATGAGGCATGTCTAAACATGAATTTTACGAGCTAAAATTTTCACAGATGTCTTTTTTCGCTTAATTTAAGCTCTTAAACCTGTTTTTCAGAATTTTTTTTTAAACAGTCTTATAAACACATTATATAAAGTATATACAATTTGTTGACCAATTAGTGTTTTTTTTTCCCAATCGTACGTTTTTGCTTCTAAAACAAAAATGCATGAAAATGCGAAAGTTTTTATTTTTGTTCCTCAATTTAGAATAGTTCTAGAATACAAAACAACCATTAACTAAATGGAGGCAGCCGGAGCTAACAGAGAAAACTTCGACTGAAAACAAAAAAAATTAAAAAAAACTGCACATTACTAAATTTTTTTTATAAATTTACTGTTCCATTCAATTAAAAAAATAATAATTGTTTTGTAAAGAAGAGACTTTGACCTTTTCAAAAATGTATAATGTTAATAAAGTCTTTCCAAAAACTTGGGAAATAATTGACTTTAAACTCTTAAAACTTACAATTAGAAAAATAAAAAATATCGAATTGTCGTCTTTAAGGGTAAGTTTAGGTAGCTAAAACTAAAATAAGTTTAAAAAAAATGAATGTGTCGTAAAGCGCTCTTTTTCTAGTATGTAAACTCATCATTAGATTTTTGAAATTACGAAATTCATCAAAACCATTTTTGAGATGGATTTCATCGTTTTGTCCCATAGTGCATCGTGTTAGCTTGTTTAGAGCGTTTTGTAGAAGATCTCTTAAAATGTTAGGATGTTTTCCTGATACTGCTATAGCCACGTCATCCGCATAGGCAATCACTCTGTAGCTCTCTGCCTCTAAGCTATTCAGCAGTTCATTAACTACCAAATTCCAAAGAAGGGGAGAAAGCACCCCGTTTGCGGTGTACCTCTACTGACAGATCTTCTTGCCTAAAAGCCGCCCAGTTTTTAATTGATAACCCTGCTTGTAAGCATCTGATAAATCAGTTCACCAAGCGACCCATCCACATTCAGAGAAGCCAGTGCAGATGTGATTGCAGATGTATCAACGTTATTAAAAGCACCTTCTATATCTAGGAAGGCAACCATTGTATATCCTTTATAATGGAGGGAATATTCGATGGTACGAACTAGTGTGTGGAGAGCTGTCTCCACTAACTTCCCTTTGCAATAGGCATGTTGAGCTGTAGACAGTAGTCTGGTATCAATGCTTGACCGTAGTTCGATATCAATCAGTCGTTCAAAAGTTTTTAGAAGGAAAGATGATAGGCTAATAGGTCTTAAATCTTTAGGGTTTACGTGGGAACATTTACCGTCTTTGGGTATAAACACAACTTTGACTTCTCTCCATAGAAGCGTAATAGACCAGATTTAAGCAACCATTGAAGATGACTTCCAGAATCGGCAGAATTACTTCTGAATTCATCTGCAGTTCAGCCGGAATGATGCCATCTGGCCCCGCCGACTTGTATGGTTTGAAGCTATTGAGTGCCCATTGTAATTTTTCCCTTGTAATCAGACCTTGTGGAAATGTTAGTTTTTCGCTTGTCCTGTAAAGGGCAGTGCTATTAACAGTCTGTGAGCTGCCTGGAAAATGAGTATCCAGTACCAAATTGAGCGATTCTTCGCAAGAGTTGGTCCAGGAGCCATCAGCATTTTGCAGGCAGCTAGGCATAACTGGATTTGTGGAGAGGATTTTTCTTAATATTGATGCTTCGGAGGCTTCTTTTATATTGCTACAGATATGTCCTCCAAGAAGATCGTTTGGTTTTCCTCAATTCTTTTTTATATAATTTTAGTGATTCTTTATAGGAATCCCAATCGGACATTACTCTAGTACTTTTAGCTCGATTGAAAAGTTTCTTACAGTTTTTTCTGAGCGGTTCGAGCCCTGAAGTCCACCAATGTGGCTTCCTTTTACCCCTTATTCAAATAAGAGGACAGGAGGTTTCTAATGATTTGTTTAGGGCTAAAGTTAGATCATTGACTTTGCTGTCAAGATCGTTTTTGTTGGATGGAACACTTAAAATGTCAGGTTTAATTAGTCTCTTAAGTGTTTCTCCGTACTCGGGCCAGTCTGTGTTCCTATGATTACGAAAAGTTAACAGGCTAGGAGGTTCATCGTTCAAGCTGAATTGAATGTATCTATGATCAGAGAACGAGTGATCACTAGAAACTTTCCAATTTAAAATCATTTGATAGATGTTGGCGGAGACAAGAGTTAAGTCTAAAACTTCTCGTCTGTTTCTGGTAACGAAAGTTGGTGCATTGCCTACGTTACTTACTATAAGGTTAGTATTTTGGATAAAATCGAAAAGGGACTCACCTCTATCGTTAATATCAGTAGGTACTACCCCATACTGTGTGATGGGCATTGGCATCACTCCCAATAATGAGGCTGATATTTTGCCTTTCTGCTTCAGTGATAAAATTCTCCAGGGTTTTTCCTGGGAGAAGGCCAAGGTGGTCATAGCCGAGATATGCCGATGCTATCCAAAGTGTGCCTTCGGTCGTCTCCAGTCTTGCAGCCATAATATCTCGATCGCTGAAATTAGGTAGTAAATATAATTAATGCTACTTTTTACTAGTATGCAGGATTTAGGTTCACCTTTACCGGACGCATACAGTGGGTGATATGAATAAAACAGAGCACCTGCTCAAAACTCAACTTTTCGAAGCAGGTGCTTCATTTGGTATGATTAAAATACTTGTGAAGGTCCTCAACGATTAAGCATCTCCATGTTTGATGAGAACCTTCTCAGGGTAAGCACCTGCTCCATTGTAAGGAATGAATAAACCGAAGCACGTGCTCTATCGAGAGGAGCACCTGCTCCTCATTTGTAAGTTAGATCAGTTGGTTGCTCAACGTTGAAGTAAATAGCGTTTAATACCTTTTGCTTCATAAATGGGGAAGTTTATACGGTTTTTAATGACAAGGTTAAATTTTATAAGATAAAAAGAGAAGGGTTTAAAAAAAATATATCGCATTCTATATAAATTCAGCACAGAAAATTTTATTTCTAAATGAACCATTTCCTTTTTAATAATTAAGGATAGAGGGGTGGTGAGGGTGCCTTAACAAATATTGAAACCAATGCGGGTTTCCTTCGCCACATATGTAGGAGATTCAAGTTTTCAAAATTGGAGCTGAGCTGGGAAGGCCATTGCAAGACAAAGGTAAGATACTAAATACTGCTGAAAAAGGTAGATACAAGATTCTTTCATAGCACAATGAACAGCTTATTGCACGAAAAATTAAAGTAAAGCCAAAACCAGTGTTCTTAAACAAGCGTTGGAAATCGCGTGAGAAATTAAAAAACTTTTTTCAGCCAGAACCATTCGACGGGTACTACGGAAAATAACATTCATGGCATACGTGTTCGTAAGAAACCATTTGTTTCTGTGGAAAATTGACGAAAATATTTAGACTTTAAAGTTCGCTAAATGGTACATTAATAAGCCACAGGGTTTCTTGGATATTGTTTTTTTTTTTTTTTTTTTTTTACACTTCAGATTCTTTGTTGTAGTGAGCTTAGAGCAAGCTGCAACCTACAATCAGAGGCTCATCATAAGTGCATGTTTTAGTGGTTAGTAAAAAAGGCAATCTAACACATGCATAATAATATACTAATAAATAAACAAAATTAAACGAAAAATCTATATACATACATAATTAAACAATATACAAAATATTTAAGTCATAGTTTCAAGAAGTAAAAACAATCACGACCGTGGAGCACTGGTTCGAAATACTTTCTTTAATGCCATCTTACTTATGTTAAAATCAACAGAGGAGCCATTTAAATTAAAAATCATGCACATACGGTTAAGAGGCTCATGTATACCGTAGTTAGTTCTATGGAAATTAACGTGTAAAAGTTCAAATCTTCGCAGGTGGTGAGATCCTCCTCGGTAATTTATGCCAATACAGGCTAACAATTCAGGAGCATCAATTTGGCCATTTATAAGTTGGTGAAGAAATAGTAAATCATTATTAACACGCCTTTGATATAAGGTTTGGACCTGCAGTAGCTGGATCCGATGTTCATATGGTGGAAGGTTGTACGGATCTTCCCAAGGAAGACCTTTTAGAGCAAAGCGAATGAATTTATGCTGTATTGATTCAATACGATTTTTATGAATTTCATAAAGGGGAGACCATATTTGCGAGGCATACTCTAGATGAGGTCGTACATAACAATTGTATAAAGAAAGGGTAACATAAGGATCACTAAATTCCTTAGCCCAACGTTTTATAAATCCAAGCATAGAGCTTGCTTTATTAACAATGTAATTAACGTGTTCAGTGAATTCTAAATTTGAGCTAAAGTTAACACCCAAGTCCTTGAAACTAAAGACTCGACAGAGTTTTTGCTGCGAAATGGAATAATCAAAAGCACTTGCAAGGCGCTTCCTGGAAAAGGTAATTGTTTGGTATTTAACAGGGTTAAGAGAAAGACCATTCTTACCACACCAAATATTGAAACTGTCAATATCGGCTTGCAGGAGAACGTGGTCAGTGTCAGCTTTTATTGACTTAAATATCTTCATATCATCGGCAAATATTAGAATGTCACTAGAGCGTATACATGAAACAACATCATTTATAGCCAGGATAAATAGAAATGGACCAAGATGACTTCCCTGGGGCACACCGGAGTGAGCAATGAATGAATTTGAAAGGCAGTTTCTAAATTTTACTAGATACGATCTATTTTCAAGATATGATTTTATCCATGTGATAAAAAAAGTTGGAAAACCAAAAGCTTTTAGTTTGAAGATAATAATGTTGTGGCTTAGTTGGTCGAACGCTTTAGAGAAATCAGTGTATATGCAATCCACTTCACTGCCATATTCCAACGCATTAGAACATTTATGCAAGAATGTAAGTAGGTTTGTTACTGTTGATTTTCTTCTCACAAACCCATGCTGTTGATTGCATATTAAATTCTTGGTATGGAATGCTAAAGTCTCACATATAACTTGTTCAAAGAGCTTTGGTATACATGCCAGTTTGGATATAGGCCTATAATTCGAAATATCAGTCTTATCACCCTTTTTAAAAATTGGAGTTAGGAATGAGGTTTTCCATAAACAAGGAAATTTCCCTGA
This sequence comes from Dasysyrphus tricinctus, assembly GCA_963921185.1. Classification (NCBI taxonomy): domain Eukaryota; kingdom Metazoa; phylum Arthropoda; class Insecta; order Diptera; family Syrphidae; genus Dasysyrphus; species Dasysyrphus tricinctus. The sequence goes on from OY992530.1 coordinate 268,509,393, forward strand.
TTTAATAGAAAATTCAAACAAGAATTGTAGAGGCTCAACCAGAATATGTCTACACTTTTTCAATAATATTGGAGGAATTCCATCTGGTCCAGATGAGTAATCATCATTTAACGATGACAGAAGTTCTAAAACAGTACTCTGTTGTACAGCGAAATTGGTGCAATTCGTTTGTGCATAGGAATGTAAATTTCGGAAATATTCTTCATCAATATCGAGAGGCGTGTTTACAAAAGAGTTACGAAAATTTTTCGCAAAGGCGTTGCAAATATCAATAGTTTCTTTTAACACACAATTTTCATAAATGAAATTTGCGGGGTAACCATCTGAGTTTTTCTTCGAATTTACAAACTTCCAAAATGCCTTTGGGTCTTCTTTAAGAGATCTTCCCATTTCGTATACATGATTAGTGTATAGAGACTTGGAAAGAGACTTAAATTCTTCGAAAAGGGCAATGTAAAAGTTGTGGTCAACGGAAGAAAGAGTTTTTAAATATATTTTCCATGCTCTATTTCTTCTATTCCGGAGTGACCTTAACTCTCTCGTATACCATGAGGGGCAAGAGCTCGCATTTTTTAATATTTTTAAAGGGATAGTTTTATTTATGCAATTATTAAGTATGGTGTTAAAACTAGTAACTGCTTCGTCAATATTACTAGATACTGATATACTATCAATACCAGATCTAGCCAACTCTTCTGAGAGCAACTGAAAGTTTGCCTTTTTGAAGTCAAAAGTATAAGAGCGGTCATAAGCATTGCTATTTTCCATAATATGACTGCTCAAGTCAAGAATTATATCCATAGGAGGATGATAACTATCTATATTAGTGATTCCAGAACTAGATTCTAGAACAAGAGTACTAATAGCGTCGGATGAAAAAACTAAATCGAGAATTCGATTTTTTGAATTTTTAATACAGCTTACTTGCTGTAAGTCAGTTGCAATAATTCTATCCAAAAGCTGAAGCTCAGCCTGTGAAGAAGTTAAAGATGCTTCCTGAAAACATTCGTCTTCAGAAAGCACCCACTCCATAGATGGTAGATTAAAATCTCCAAGAAGTAAAATGTTGCTATTGGAGCAAGACAAGTCAATAATAAAATCTAGAGCTTTAGACAGTTCGACATAAACTGAGTTCGAACTTTTTGGAGGAATGTATGCATTTAATATATAAATAAATTTCGACTGTACAGTTAACTTTATACAGATTAATTCGATTGATAAGTTGAAAGGAAACAAAATAGGTGAAGATATAAATTTATTTCGAACTGCGATCAAAACACCACCTCCCAATTCTTTTGGTTTGTCAACATGACGATCTTTTCTATAAACTAAGAACTCTTGATTAAAAAGTTCGGTGTCCAAAAAACTTGAGTTGAGCCATGTTTCTGTCAAAACAAAGATGTCATGCGAAAAAGCTTGGGAGTTCATAAATATATCAGCAGTTTTAGTGCGAAGCCCTCTTACATTTTGGTAGAAGAGGGTAATCCTATTGAGTTTTTTGGAGATGCTTTTTTGGGTGGGTTTCTTGAATACCTGTTCTTCTTAACTGAAAATTCCTTTACAAGAGCTTCAGGAGGCCAATTACCAATATCGCAAATTGAATCAAAGAAAGAAGAATGTGTAACTATTTTAAATGATGACACAAAACTATTAACTCTACTAATTTTTGTACACTTAATAGAAGTATCTGTAGGGATTACATTCATTTCATTAGCCGCATTTTATTATCCATATGATCTGATCTGGATCAATTTCTAACACGTGATTACAAAAAAAACACTGTCAACCACAAAGTTACTATGTAGGTAGCCAGAGAATAAAATGAGTCGAGTAATGTTCATGAACATTGAATACTCACTCAAAAAAAGCGAGTTCAAACAAACAAAGTCAGCACAACCAAAATGTTAGCGAGTTTTCATGTTCATGACTATGATGACTCGTAAGTCAGCACACTCATCAAACGAGTACAAATGAGTATACGTTGCAACCGAGTTCAAATGGTTTCGAATAAAAACGAGTCAGGCGCTCATGACCATATTAGCCGCGTTTTATTATCGCTCATAACCCATATGGTTCACCTCGTGAAAATAAAACGATGTGGGTTAGTGCAAAAGCAGTGCTGTATATCAGTCTCTTTTTTTCTTATGTTTATTTGTTTTTCATGTAAGCACTTGTCTCTTTTCCTCTCTATTCCTTATACTGCTGATAAATCGCTGACATCCATTCACAATGGTAAATAGCCCTCTGCCGGCCAGAGTGAAAACCTCTATCTGGGTTATTGAAATTAACCTCGATAGAAACCTAGATCCCATGTTGTTTTTGTAATACATGTTAAAAGATAACCTCGACCCAGACCCAGAGATAATAAAACGCAGCTATTGTTCACGATCAGTATGATCAAATATACTCGAATCGTGGCGGAAGGTGTGTATTCGAGGTCTGTTGATGACGATGGGTAGGCTAAGCAATTTTGTGTGGATTGGTGGATGGTGGTTGGTTTTTGTGATGTAATTTCAATTTCTTTTTTTTTTCAGTATTTCGACTAGTAGTGAGAAATAGATGTTTCTCGGATTATGTGTTTTCAAAATAATAAAAATAGATGAAATGAAATTTGTTTAACTTGTTTTATCTAACTGAATTAAAAACGTATAATGATATCCAAGCTAAATAAAATGAAAAAAAAAGATATAAGAGAAGAAAATGAATAAAAATGAATAAAACAAAGAAAAAACTAATAAAAACTTAAAAGCTATGAAACTTTTTTTAAATAATAGTCTAGATATGCTTGTTTAAAAAGATTATAATGTTGTTCTTTAGAAAAGCCTTTATTGAATATTATTTTTATTTTATTATTAAATTGTTGCTCCTCTTAAGTTGCCGTCGTTGAGTGAAATAGAATTTATCTTCAAATTGGAATTCGCGTCGAATTTGCAACCATAAAGTCGGAGAAAAGGTCTCTGGCACTAGATGAAGTAGTTGGTTGATCTTCAACATTGCCAACAGATGTAGAATGCACTGTCGGAACTATAGACTTTATATAATCATATATTTCCATTTTCTCGATTTCCGAAAGTATTTTCAATAAAATGCATGGAGGATATAAAAATGTTGCAGCTTTGAAAACTATTTTTTTATATTTCATTTTGAAGGCGTTTAAAAATCTCCAACGTACAAACAAAAGTACCTAAATATCCTTTTTAAAAGAATGACTTAAAACCGCAATATCCCAAACTTTCATGTGGCATTCGTGTGTAGGTATATTATATACCTTATTTACAAAAAGGCATTTGTCGCGATATTGATGATTATGTGTCACATAATTGCATTTCCTATACATCGACCCATTCATAAATCTTTTTAACATATTCGCAAAAAGACAGACAGGTTTTTTTTCCTGATAATTCAACCCATCCCTAAAAAAACACTAGACAATATACCTAGACCCAAAAAACGAAAAGAGTTATCCTTTCTTAAAATAAATCCAAAAATACAGCACTATACATACCGCATTTTTATTAGGGTCGCATACCTATATTATTTACATAAATACCTAATCTACATATGTAAGTACATTTGTCGCAAATATTGACGATCATGTGTTGCATCTTCTTACCGACCCAATAAATCTATTCAAGAGATACAAACAAAAACCAACAGGAACAAGTTTACTTCTTGCAAAATTGCAAATTGAAACCACCGACCATAGAAACAATGAATGGATAAAAATAAATACATATAGAATCTACCTACCCGTCCACAAACTATGATGCAAGACCAACGACCGATCCACGATCACATTGCCTTGGCTATTCATGATGTTCACGATATTTTCGAATACCCATTTTCTTTCGAGTATACTCGCTTTGTTTTGAGTACTCGAAAATTGTTGCAACTGTTCATGAGTAATTTTGATTGTGGATATAGAAGGCATCAGATACTCATGAGTTCGATCAATTTGTTTGACCTGACTTATGAGTATTTTTACTCGTGGATAAAATGACTTATGAGTATAGAGGCAGATCGATCGAGTATGAACGATCATAAACAGAAATTGGATTTTGTTCGAACTGATTCGAACACGCTCATTTTAATCTCTGGTAGGGATACAGTTTCTAGCTATTAAGTGGGTTACAATTTCTTCAGGAACAATATCTGGTTCAAGTCGAGATATGAAAATTGTTTTCGGTTTAGATACAGCTTTGATAGGCCTTGGATTGGTAACTATATTAGATATAGTATCACAATCCACTTCAGGGCATAGAACAGTCACTGGACCTTGATTTTCCACCTGTACTGGACAAGGTGACTCCGAAGCATTATGTGGATTAAGGTTTGTTCGTTTAGGGGGTGGGCTGGTATTAATGACAGCTAATGTGGTATCCCTTCCCCTTTCTTTGCTCTTTTTGGCATCTGATTCAACATCACTACGTACCGTTGAACTGCACTGCGCAGTAAGATCATCATCAAATTATGCCCCAGAAGCTCAATGGAAGTGTTATGTCTCAGATGCTTTGTGGCTTATTAATATAATTTTTAGCGAGCTTTAAATGGTTTCATTAGTTCGTCACATAAACAAATGTTTTTTTACGAATAAATATGCCATGAATGTTATTTTTCGTAGTTCCCGTCGAATGGTTCTGGTTGATAATAGTCTTTTAATTTCTTCCGCGATTTCCAAAGCTTGTTTTAGAACACTGGTTTGGATTTGCTTAATTTTGTTGTTGCTTTCTTATGTCAAAAACACAATTGAAGACCCTTTGATGTTTTTTGAGAACCGAAAAACCCATGTTTTTTTGACCATTCTTGGGGTTGTCAAGAAAACCTGGTTCAACCGGGCGTAAACTTCAACGAACGAACCTTTTAACAAAAAATGCGAGTCAAAACAAAAAATTTTCATATTTTAAATTATTTTTTTATTATTAATCATCGAAATTGATTCTAAATGTCAAAAACAATATAATTTGGTTTGAAGTATAAGAGCAGCTACTCCGTTTGAATGAGAAGGTGCTCTCGAGTTTGTTTATAATTTTATTCATACGAAATGGGAGCAGGTACTTTTTTATGGAGCACCTCCTCTGCTTCTCATGGAGCATCTGCTCTGAGTACGTGCTCCGTTTTATTCATATCACCCAGTAGGTAGTATCCAGGAATCCTGAGTCCCTTTACGATGGATTTCACAATCCAAGGTTCTTGGATCAGGACGATATCCTCTCCGTTGCTGGATATACGGAGAAGAAGTGAGGCTGACGCCTTGATGGAGTGTTGGAGGTTAATCTGAACTAACTGCAGCATTTTGGCTACAATTAGGCAGATCAGCCTCCACCACGGTATTATCAGGTTCTTCCAAGTCAGAGGACGAACTTAAAAGCTCGTCCTCACTTAAAAGAACACTGTTTAAATAGTCTTCAGTTTCCATGTCGGAAAGGCTGTCGACGTTCGGAGAAGACTCCACTGGAGCCGAAGATGCCCTGGATGCATCATCTTCCAAACACGGGAAGGTGATAGACATACCAGGGTACCCGACCACAGCTTCGTCTTATTGGGGTGTGGAGGAGCGCAAGCTGCATCTACCTCATCTTTTTTATAGACCCTAAGGTTCATTGTCTCAAACCCGAACCTAATCACACCTTTAGTCTGCGCCAGAGGAACAAGGGATTCTTTATTAATCACAATGATTGCGCCTCTGTAAAGGCCTTTTTGTTCCTCCAGTTTCGCAACTTTCCAGTTGTGAGTAGGAAGGGATGGATTCGAAAGCTGGATTATCTGGAGTATTTCATCCATACAGGAGGGTTCAGCCGGGATCCAGGTACGTGCTCTTGGCCTGCAAGGGATGTCCTCCTTAGCAATTACCTCAAACTTCGCACCTGGCCAGACTTCTCCTATCCTGCTGATAGCCAGCTTATGGAGATCGCACGATCTCTGATCATCGCAGGCGATGAGCTTGACATGGCCCTGGTGCCAACCGCCATCACTAGTGATTGGAGGTGGTCCCGGGTTGTCCCTCATAAGACTTAAGAAGCCAGCCGAGAGCTTCAATTTCACCATCTGCCAATGATCAGAAGAGATCGTACCATCTATATCACTTCTATCAATAACCGCAACTACGATTTTATCTTTTAGAGTATCTCTAAAAGATTTAATTAGGGGTTTGAGGGGAGTGCTGGTGTTTTGCACTTTTGATCTCTTTGCGTAAGGCATGGTACCTTCAATAGACCGTTGTCGCTTTGACGTGGAGTCGCCGCTGGTCTGGTGTTTAGCTAAGAAGCTCTTAGCCCACCTTACTTTCGCTTCATGCTTTAAATCATCTCCAACCTTCGGTCTCGCACCAAAGATCTTCAGGATCCTCTCAGCATTCCGCTTATCCTTATAAAAGGACCCACCAGGTGTAAGCTTACGCCTACCCCCACTGGGACCCATGTGAGCTACACTCACGTTAGAGGTGGAAGGGCCATGCTTCACGATCCTTCCACCACTAAAATGAGGGTGCGAAGTTTGGGGAGGTTTACTTTCCGTAGTGGTGGAAGGGCCATGCTTCACGATCCCTCCACCACTGAAATTGGGTATTTCTACCTTCCTCTCACTGTTCTTGTTGCCAGCAACTGGACCATGATTTCTCACGGTTTCGCCACCAACAGGCAAGACAGGAGGTACAGCAGACGACTTTACAGTCGCACTGCCGGCCGAACTTGAAGAAGAACCGGACCTACCACTAACTTCTTTTAAAAAATTCATTTGATTCCCACGAGAATCGGAGAAGGGGTGGTCACTCTGCACAGAGATCCGTATATGCAGAGAAGACTAGTTAATTCGAAGATTGCCATCTGTCCGAATACTCCGTTAGCGACTGAGCTAGTATTTGAATTGGGCCCTCAGCCAGGCTGATCATCGGCACGGGTCGTATAACACCTTGATCCAGCCCAATATAGGGGATTTGGGGAGAGGAAGGATATGATGATGTGGGGAGCAACAGACAGCCTCATCGCCGTTCTGCCAAGAAGGAATGAGGAAAGGAGCACCGAACAGCTTTTTCGCCGTACCGGTGAGGGAGAAGGAGACGACAGACAGCATCATCGCCGTACCGCCTAGAAAGGAATATTATATGATTGGAATCGTCGGATAGCTTCATCGCCGTACCGACGAGGGAGGTAACTCATTGGACAGCATCATCGCCGTACCGCCGAGAAGGGAGTGTCGGACAGCATCACCGCCGTAGCTCAGGTGGGAGGGGGGGGGGGGGGAAACACATTGGACAGCATCTCGCCGTACCGCCGAGGGGGAGGGGTGAGGGAGGGAGGGAGGAAGGAGTTTTGGGGAGCGCCCTTTGGTCTCAGGACTCATCTGGAGAGGTTATCTCGAGAATCATTGACCTTACTCAGCTTCTACAACTCGACAAGGTCGACGCTTAGGTAGAAGTCAATTTCCTAAGAACACTTGATACTGGTATTTGTGCCACAAAGTGTTCATACAGTTAATAAAACCTTTAATGAAAACCCAATTTTCCTTCTATTTAATTCAACATTATCGATCAGTTAATTAATGCTAAAACGTAAATTGTAAGAAATTAATCATTGCAAATTTGATTATCATTGTCATTGTTATTGCATATTAAATAGATAAACAAACAAATAAATAAAAAAAAAGTTTTTTCATTTATTTTGCATTGATTTTCTAAAAGTTTCTATTGTTTATTTTTTTAATGATTTTTACGTAGTTGACCCTTTTTTTTTGTTGAGTAGTTTATGTGGGTTGTTTTAATCAGAATTGACAACATACATTCATATCAATAATTCAGCTTAACTTTTTCGATCACGCTAAGTATAAAGTATGTGTTTCATAACAATTATAAAATATACACTTCAGAGTTTGTTGAAGCTGTGTCAACAATTTTTTGATAAATATTTTTTCCAAACATTATTTAAACAGATTTAAAAGAGGTACTTAAGTTAAAAATGTTGTTATAACTTCTTGATGTTTATCAAAAGTTTGAAAAATAAATTGCGTAACACTGATGCACAAGTAGATGGCTGGGCATTGTAGGACGCGGGTAGTCATTGATTCATTGATTGGCGTCAGCATGGCGACATCCAGTTATGCAACGAAGTCTACACGTCATTTGTGCTTATTTTACCTCCAAGTAGTAGCAGCCATCACAGACTGGTCTCGTTCATCCAGACTTGACTTGCTAAACTTATAAGCGCGAGTGTTGAACAAAATACAAAAATGGCAACAGTATAATCTTCTATCGGAAATGACTGGCTGAAGTCTTACACAAGCCTTTCAGAAGAATGGTGTTCGGCGGATGAGTTCAGCACAAGGAATCAACGGTGCCATCAAAACTGGGAGGAGTGTTCCCACTAACTAAGGCACCTCTCCTTTTATCAAGGTGGCAGTGGAAGAATTTCCCAGATGGAATAAACGGTGGCATCTAATGTTCCAGTTAGGCTGAAACAGTGAACACCTTATACGGGCTACTACGATATATTCGGAGCTCAGGCCTATAAGGAGCGGTTAGTCCGGCTCCCCGCCATTGTAGTTATATTGTTAGGGCCTGGTCCTCCAGGTTGGGGGTCGTGCCGTCGGGTTGATTTCCCAGCCACGTTAATCAACTTAAGTTGCGAAGAAACAGCAAGCCTCATATACCGATGGATTTACTGTTGACGAACGAAATAAGGTGAACGAAGTTTGGATCTGCACGTGGAATGTGCTGTCTCTCTACAGACCAAGTGCAGCCGTAAGTTAAAATCCGTCTAATTACCGAAATGTATAGCCAGAGAGTAATACGAGGTTGGAGGCCCCATTTACTACCAACAGCTTTTTTGCAAGAGAAAAGTGCCACTGTGGCTTTTTTCACTCTTTCTTGTATGTTAGGTTTTCAGCTTAACTACTTATCTAAGATGAGACCCAAGTATTTAGCTTCGTCTGAGAGTTTTAGTGGAACACCATTAATAATAGGGGGGTCTATTTGCGGAATTTTGTATTTCCTGGAGAAGAGGACAAGATCTGTTTTATGGGGGTTAACTCCAAGTCCGCATCGATCTGCCCATCGTGTTAGCTTGTTTAGAGCGTTTTGTAGAAGATCTCTTAAAATGTTAGGATGTTTTCCTGATACTGCTATAGCCACGTCATCCGCATAGGCAATCACTCTGTAGCTCTCTGCCTCTAAGCTATTCAGCAGTTCATTAACTACCAAATTCCAAAGAAGGGGAGAAAGCACCCCGTTTGCGGTGTACCTCTACTGACAGATCTTCTTGCCTAAAAGCCGCCCAGTTTTTAATTGATAACCCTGCTTGTAAGCATCTGATAAATCAGTTCACCAAGCGACCCATCCACATTCAGAGAAGCCAGTGCAGATGTGATTGCAGATGTATCAACGTTATTAAAAGCACCTTCTATATCTAGGAAGGCAACCACTGTATATTCTTTATAATGGAGGGAATATTCGATGGTACGAACTAGTGTGTGGAGAGCTGTCTCCACTGACTTCCCTTTGCAATAGGCATGTTGAGCTGTAGACAGTTGTAGTCTCGTATCAATGCTTGACCGTAGTTCGATATCAATCAGTCGTTCAAAAGTTTTTAGAAGGAAAGATGATAGGCTAATAGGTCTTAAATCTTTAGGGTTTACGTGGGAACATTTACCGTCTTTGGGTATAAACACAACTTTGACTTCTCTCCATAGAAGCGTAATAGACCAGATTTAAGCAACCATTGAAAATGACTTCCAGAATCGGCAGAATTACTTCTGAATTCATCTGCAGTTCAGCCGGAATGATGCCATCTGGCCCCGCCGACTTGTATGGTTTGAAGCTATTGAGTGCCCATTGTAATTTTTCCCTTGTAATCAGACCTTGTGGAAATGTTAGTTTTTCGCTTGTCCTGTAAAGGGCAGTGCTATTAACAGTCTGTGAGCTGCCTGGAAAATGAGTATCCAGTACCAAATTGAGCGATTCTTCGCAAGAGTTGATTACGGAAGAAAAGATAAAGTGGGCTATTAACTCCTTTTCACCGTATAAATCACCTGGTTTAGATGGCGTCTTCCCCATGATGCTACAAAAATGTGAAGACCTTGTAATCCCACACTTAAAAAACATATTCCTAAGTAGCCTGAAATGGGGATATGTTCCTAAGGTGTGGCGGGAAGTCAAGGTAGTTTTTATTCCGAAAGCTGGAAAACCCAGCCACACAGAAGCTAAAGACTTCAGACCCATTAGTCTCACGTCTTTTCTCTTAAAAACATTTGAAAGACTAATAGACTTACATATTCGCAGCACACTGAGCCCGGAAGTCTTGTCTCCAGCCCAGCATGCTTATTCAAAAGGCAAAAGTGTTGAGACAGCACTGCATAGCGTCGTCAGCACAATCGAAAAAACGCTCAAAGATAAAGAATACACCCTTGCTGCCTTTCTATTCTAGACATTGAAGGAGCTTTTAACAATGTACGAAACGAGACAGTGGAAGGAGCTCTCGTTAACCTTTAAGTACATTCCACCATCATCAGATGGATAATGTGCATGTTAAGAAACAGACAGATAAACTCGGAGCTAGGAGGAGAACAGATCAAAGTATCTACCTCCAGAGGGACTCCACAAGGGGGGGTCCTTTCTCCGCTTCTCTGGATACTCGTGATGAACGTAGTTCTAATGAGACTGAAATATAGTGGAGTAAAAGTAGTCGCATATGCGGATGACCTTGCATTACTAGCGACAGGTAAATTTCCCTCCACAATTAGTGAACAAATTAAGAATGCCTTATTAGTAGTAAATACGTGGACTAAAAACTGCGGTCAAGCGGTTAACCCGCAAAAAACAGAATTAGTCCTTTTTACGAACTTAAGGAAAATACCGACTTTTCAAATTCCCTTTATTGAGGGGACCCAGCTCAAAATCTCCGATCATGCCAAATATCTGGGTGTGATCTTGGATAAGAAACTGAACTGGAGTCTCAACATTAAAGAAAGAACGAAGAAAGCCATCTTTGCTTTCTATTCCTGCAACAGGATATTTATCAAAACGTGGGGTCCAAGCCCAAAAATTATCAAATGGATGAACACAGCCATAGTTAGACCTGTACTGACTTACGGTAACGTAGTCTGGTGGAGTTCACTGGACAAAGTTACCAACCTTAAAATCATGACAAAGGTACAAAGATTGGCATGTATCGGTATCACTGGGGCAATGAGGTCCACCCCGACAGCGGGTCTGGAAGCTATACTCAACTTAAAACCCCTAGATCTATATGTATATACATGAATCAGCAGCCAAGAGCGCACTTCGGCTTATCCAAACTAGCAGCTGGAAACAGAGTGCTACAGGTCACGCGCAGATTCTACAGAAATACTCGGGTAATATGGTGTGCACTGACTACATAACACCCCATTTAGACTTCAACAAGCCGTTCACGACAGCCTTTCCTAGTAGAGAGGAATGACAAATAAACGAGCCGTCAACCGGCGATTCGATGATAGCTATATACACCGACGGTTCCAAGATGGATACAGGTGTTGGTGCAGGGTTCTACTCAGAAACCCTCGGATTATCCAGCTCATTCAGACTTCCTGATTACAGCAGTGTCTTCCAAGCTGAGGTCCTGGCAGTGACAAAAACTGCTAGACAAGTCTCAATGATGGCAATATCACAAGCTGATATCACCTTTTTCATTGATAGCCAAGCGGCAATAAAAGCGATGTCTGCCATTGAAATCAAATCGAAGCTTGTTACTTGCTGTCGCGAAGAGCTAAGGGTTCTTGGTACACAGCACAATATAAGGCTCTGCTGGGTTCCTGGTCACAGTGGTGTCCCAGGTAACGAAAGCGCTGACGAGTTGGCAAGAATCGGATCGACTCTTGATCCTGATCAGGCAATAACTACAGTTCAGGTTCCACCCTGTAATCTTAAACAGTTAATCGAGAGTAGAACTCTAGCTGCGACGAATTAAGCGATGGAGATCGCTCGATACCTGTGTTATAACCAGAAAATTATGGCCTAGTTTCAACAAACAAAAGACCGACACCATCATCCAACTGAATAAAAAGTCTTTATCTCTTCTCGTGAGTATCATCACCGGTCACAACCACCTAGGTTACCACAAGAAAAAGATGAAACTCAGCTTAGACGATTTATGCAGGGGATGTGGTGACATAGAGATTCATGAGGATACTCCTCACTACCTGTGTCACTGCCCTGCGCTTTACCATCTCAGAAACAAGCACCTAGGGAGATACTTCTTCAATGACTTGGAAGAACTCTCGGACATTCCAAGCAAAAACATATTGAAATTTATTAATGCTACCCAATGGCTTGAAAATGAAAATCCGTACGCTCTATCAACCACACGACCATGAGATTGGTAACTTATCCAACCACAGTCAATAGGCGTACAAAACATTTCTTCAACGAACGATAACTTAACCCAACCACCGACCTATCATACCCATCTATCAGACGTTGCATGGAGCCACTGCTCCTACGGGCCTGATATAGGGATGATTTCTCAAGTGGGGGCAAAAGAAGCATCACGCTTTTGAAAAGCGTTATCTTCTCAGCCAGGTGATTATATAATGACAGTTAACGAACGGATACATATACCAACCACTGATCTATCATACCTCTCTACCAGACGTTGCATAGAGCCACTGCTCCTACGGGCCTGATAGAAGGATGATTCCTCAAGTGAAGGCAAAGGAAGGATCACACCATTAAAGGGTGTTTTCTTCTCAGCTAGGTGATTATGTGACGACAGACATTTCTTCATCGAACGTTTACATAAACCAACCACTGACCTATCATGCCCATCTACCAGACGTTGAATGGAGCCACTGCTCCTACGGGCCTGATAGAGGGATGAGTTCTCAAGTGGGGGCAAAGGAAGGATCACGCCTTTTAAAGGCGTTTTTCTTCTAAGCCAGGTGATTATAAAACGACAGACATTTCCTCAACGAACGGATGCATAAACCAACCACTGACCTATCATACCCATCTGCCAGACGTTGCATGGAGCCACTGCTCCTACGGGCCTGATAGAGGGATGATTCCTCGAGTGGGGGCAAAGGAAGGATCACGCCTTTGAAAGGCGTTTTTCTTCTCAGCCAAGTGGTTATATAACGACCGACATTATACCAGCCACTGACCTATCATACCCATCTGCCAGACATTGCATGGAGCCACTGCTCCTACGGGCCTGATGGAGGGATGATTTCTCAAATGGGGGCAAAGGAAGGATCACACCTCTTAATGGTGTTTTCTTCTTAGCCGGGTGATTATGTGATGACAGACATTCATCGAACTGACACATAAACCAACCACTGACCTATCACACCCATCTACCAGACGTTGCATGGAGCCACTGCTCCTACGGGCCTGATAGAGGGGTGATTCCTCAAGTGGGGGCAAAGGAAGGATCACGCCTTTGAAAAGCGTTTTTCTTCTCAGCCAGGTGATTATATAACGACAGACATTTCTTCAACGAACCGATGCATATACCAACCACTGACCTATCATACCCATCTACCAGACGTTGCTTGGAGCCACTGCTCCTACGGGCCTGATGGAGGGATGATTTCTCTAATGGGGGCAAAGGAAGGATCACGCTTTTGAAAGGCGTTTTCCTCTCCTCAGCCTGGTGGTTATGTACCAACGGACACTCCTCCAACGACCAAGAAATACTCACCGACTTTTCAGGCTATAGCCTGCTGAAACTCTTCAATACCCTTAACGGGCTTGAATTAACATGGGATGTATCATAGGTTTCTTTTTCATAGGGTTCACAACCCCTAGGGTACCACAATGGATCTACATTGATCTAAGTGTGACGGTAACAAAACCAACTGTCAGCCCATTTACCTAACCTAACCTAACCTCGCAAGAGTTGGTCCAGGAGCCATCAGCATTTTGCAGGCAGCTAGGCATAACTGGATTTGTGGAGAGGATTTTTCTTAATCTTGATGCTTCGGAGGCTTCTTCTATATTGCCACAGATATGTCCTCCAAGAAGATCGTTTGGTTTTCCTCAATTCTTTTTTATATAATTTTAGTGATTCTTTATAGGAATCCCAATCGGACATTACTCTAGTACTTTTAGCTCGATTGAAAAGTTTCCTACAGTTTTTTCTGAGCGGTTCGAGCCCTGAAGTCCACCAATGTGGCTTCCTTTTACCCCTTATTTGAATAAGAGGACAGGAGGTTTCTAATGATTTGTTTAGGGCTAAAGTTAGATCATTGACTTTGCTGTCAAGATCGTTTTTGTTGGATGGAACACTTAAAATGTCAGGTTTAATTAGTCTCTTAAGTGTTTCTCTGTACTTGGGCCAGTCTGTTTTCCTATGATTACGAAAAGTTAACAAGCTAGGAGGTTCATCGTTCAAGCTGAATTGAATGTATCTATGATCAGAGAACGAGTGATCACTAGAAACTTTCCAATTTAAAATCATTTGATAGATGTTGGCGGAGACAAGAGTTAAGTCTAAAACTTCTCGTCTGTTTCTGGTAACGAAAGTTGGTTCATTGCCTACGTTACTTACTATAAGGTTAGTATTTTGGATAAAATCGAAAAGGGACTCACCTCTATCGTTAATATCAGTTGGTCGCAAGATGTTGCTTGTACTAAGCTCTCTTAGGCAAAGATCTGATAGTGTAAAAAAAAAAAAGGTACTACCCCATACTGTGTGATGGGCATTGGCATCACTCCCAATAATGAGGCTGATATTTTGCCTTTCTGCTTCAGCGATAAAATTCTCCAGGTTTTTCCTGGGAGAGGGCCAAGGTGGTCATGGCCGAGATATGCCGATGCTATCCAAAGTGTGCCTTTGGTCGTCTCCAGTCTTGCAGCCGTAATATCTTGATCGCTGAAATTAGGTAGTAAATATAATTACTAGTATGCAGGATCTAGGTTCACCTTTACCGGACGCATACAGTAGGTAGTATCCAGGAGTCCTGAGTCCCTTTACGATGGATTTCACAATCCAAGGTTCTTGGATCAGGACGATATCCTCTCCGTTGCTGGATATACGGAGAAGAAGTGAGGCTGACGCCTTGATGGAGTGTTGGAGGTTAATCTGAACTAACTGCAGCATTTTGGCTACAATTAGGCAGATCAGCCTTCACCACGGTATTATCAGGTTCTTCCAAGTCAGAGGACGAACTTAAAAGCTCGTCCTCACTTAAAAGAACACTGTTTAAATAGTCTTCAGTTTCCATGTCGGAAAGGCTGTCGACGTTTGGAGAAGACTCCACTGGAGCCGAAGACGCCCTGGATGCATCATCTTCCAAACACGGGAAGGTGATAGACATACCAGGGTCCCCGACCACAGCTTGGTCTTCTTGGGGTGTGGAGGAGCGCAAGCTGCATCTACCTCATCTTTTTTATAGACCCTAAGGTTCATTGTCTCAAAACCGAACCTAATCACACCTTTAGTCTGCGCCAGAGGAACAAGGGATTCTTTATTAATCACAATGATTGCGCCTCTGTAAAGGCCTTTTTGTTCATCCAGTTTCGCGACTTTCCAGTTGTGAGTAGGAAGGGATGGATTCGAAAGTTGGATTATCTGGAGTATTTCATCCATACAGGAGGGTTCAGCCGGGATCCAGGTACGTGCTCTTGGCCTGCAAGGGATGTCCTCCTTAGCAATTACCTCAAACTTCACACCTGGCCAGACTTCTCCTATCCTGCTGATAGCCAGCTTATGGAGATCGCACGATCTCTGATCATCGCAGGCGATGAGCTTGACATGGCCCTGGTGCCAACCGCCATCACTAGTGATTGGAGGTGGTCCCGGGTTGTCCCTCATAAGACTTAAGAAGCCAGCCGAGAGCTTCAATTTCACCATCTGCCAATGATCAGAAGAGATCGTACCATCTATATCACTTCTATCAATAACCGCAACTACGATTTTATCTTTTAGAATATCTCTAAAAGATTTGATTGGGGGTTTGAGGGGATAGCTGGTGTTTTGCACTTTTGTTCTTTTAGCGTAAGGCATGGTACCTTCAATAGACCTTTGTCGCTTTGACGTGGAGTCGCCGCTGGTCTGGTGTTTAGCTAAGAAGCTCTTAGCCCACCTTACTTTCGCTTCATGCTTTGAGTCACCTCCAACCTTCGGTCTCGCACCAAAGATCTTCAGGATCCTCTCAGCATTCCGCTTATCCTTGTAAAAGGACCCACCAGGTGTAAGCTTACGCCTACCCCCACTGGGACCCGTGTGAGCTACACTCACATTAGAGGTGGAAGGGCCATGCTTCACGATCCTTCCACCACTAAAGTGAGGGTGCGAAGTTTGGGGAGGTTTACTCTCCATAGTGGTGGAAGGACCATGCTTCACGATCCCTCCACCACTGAAATTGGGTATTTCTACCCTACTCTCACTGTTCTTGCTGCCAGCAACTAGACCATGATTGCTCACGGTTTCGCCACCAACAGGCAAGACAGGAGGTACAGCAGACGACTTTACAGTCGCACTGCCGGCCGAACTTGAAGAAGAACCGGATTTACCACTAACATCATTTAAAAAATTCATATGATTCCCACGAGTATCGGAGAAGGGGTGGTCACTCTGCACAGAGATCCGTATATGCAGAGAAGGCTAGTTAATTCGAAGATTGCCATCTGTCCGAATACTCCGTTAGCGACTGAGCTAGTATTTGAATTGGGCCCTCAGCCAGGCTGATCATCGGCACGGGTCGTATAACACCTTGATCCAGCCCAATATAGGGGATTTGGGGAGAGGAAGGATATGATGATGTGGGGAGCAACAGACAGCCTCATCGCCGTTCTGCCGAGAAGGAATGAGGGAAGGAACACCGAACAGCTTTTTCGCCGTACCGGTGAGGGAAAAGGAGACGACAGACAGCATCATCGCCGTACCGCCTAGAAAGGAATTATATGATTGGAATCGTCGGACAGCTTCATCGCCGTACCTACGAGGGAGGTAACTCATTGGACAGCATCATCGCCGTACCGCCGAGAAGGGAATGTCGTACAGCATCACCGCCGTCCCTCAGGTGGGGGGGGGGAAACACATTGGACAGCATCTCGCCGTACCACCGAGGGGGAGGGGTGAGGGAGGGGGGAGGAAGGAGTTTTGGGGAGCGCCCTTTGGTTTCAGGACTCATCTGGAGAGGTTATCTCGAGAATCATTGACCTTACTCAGCTTCTACAACTCGACAAGTTCGACGCTTAGGTAGAAGAAAAAAAAATGTGTGTAAAATTTCATTGAATTCGGTAAACGTTAACACGTGCTAGCGAGCACTTGAAATTTTTCATTCAAAATACATGGGGTTTTAACAGTTTTTACTCAAAATATCAGCAAAATTTTAAAAGTTGATGGAAAATCTTTAAACTTGGCACATAAATTAACTACTGTTAGGAGTATCAAAATAGTTTTACATAATATTAACCCCATCAAAAAATTTAATTAAAAATCGTTGTTTTTGTGCATTTGTTGCTATTTTAAATGGAGTAACTGTTGTTTACAAAAATAAAAAAATATATTTGTATACTCCTTATGGTATTTAGCATATTTGCCAAGTTTAAAGTTTTTCCATCAACGTTTACACTTTTACGGGCCCTTTGAGTAAAAGACTGTCAAAACACCATGTTTTTTATATGAAAAACTTCAAGTGCTCGCTAGCACGTGTAAACGTCAACCGATTTCAATGAATTTAACACATATTTTTTAGTTACCTTGATCCATTATAAGCAAGGGGATCAAAGAAATTCAGACTTTTAAAAAAAAGTGCCTGTGAGTCGTTGAAATTTGGATGAGAAAGTGCAATTTTGTCTTCTCCGTTACCCTGTTTTAGACAGTAAGACATGATTTAAAAATCTATAAAAAATCCACCATAATCCTTTTTCAAGTCTTGCTTTGTATGCGGAATAATTTTACAAACACTAATATAGTTCACCATTTATACCAACTTTAGTCATTTTTCGGTAACGGAGAAGACATAAATGTTCAGTCATTTTGAGGCGTAATACTATTTAGACCGGGAGGCGGCAATACAAAATTCCCACCCATCGAGGTAAAGAAAAATTTGGTTATATTGCATAAGGTTGCCACTAGGTGATATAGAAAAACTTGGTCGTCCACCCTGTATCCTGGTCAGACCGGCTGGCCGACCAAAAGAAGTGGTCATATTTTAGGGGTGTTACCACCCATCGAGGTAAAGAAAATTTTACTTACATAGCGTTTTGTCTTTGTTGGGTGATATAAAAAAGCTTGGTCGTCCAGCCCATACCCTGGTCAGATCGGCTGGCCGACCAAAAGAAGTGGTCACTTTTTAGGGGTGCTGCCACCCATCGATTAAAGCATGAAACCTACATCAAATTAAAGGGGCAACTTTCACCTATCAGAATTTCAAGGTCGTCCGGGGCATAGCTTGGTCACTTTCTCTGGCCGACCAGATTTATGCATTTATCTAAGATTATGCGATGCTCACTTGAACACATTAATTATATACTGAATGTCCAAACCTAATGCTTCAAACTTTAATTGTTGAAAGACCAGGCCATGACCTGACAGAATTCCATAACTTGTCCACACTAAATCCTAACCAGTTGGTAGAAATACCTAAATAAACTGCAATTATGATCAAAGCTAATTTTTAACTTATATTTTTGGAGTTGAATGATAAGCAAAAATTCCATTACGTAATATTTGATAGGTCTTTTAAAAACTTGCCCTATTTTTTCAGTTTCTTAAAAGATATAAAACTTACCACAAGCAGTCTTAAGTCGAAAGTTATAGCCATTTTAATTTAATAAGGAAGAGTTCTGAAACACCAAATTTTCACATAGCATCATGAAAGGAGAATGAGCAAATTGGTCCATATGCTCAACACAATTGTCATTACATTTTTGAAAAGGTTATTGTTAGGACATCATTTCATTATATGGCCGTTAAGCTCTAAACCATGGGAATTGCGAGATATTCGACTTCAAAGCACGACAAAGAAAGATAATGCAACGCCGCATTTGGACATTGTCTTCCTGCTTAACATCAATGTGTTGTGCATCGTTGGAAAGGT
This sequence comes from Dasysyrphus tricinctus, assembly GCA_963921185.1. NCBI lineage: Eukaryota > Metazoa > Arthropoda > Insecta > Diptera > Syrphidae > Dasysyrphus > Dasysyrphus tricinctus. Next base: position 268,528,407 of record OY992530.1, read on the forward strand.
TATAGCATGTACTTTATTTTTGTAGGTAACCGTTAAACTGTATACCATGGGGCTCAAGAGATATTTGGCATCCAAAAAGTCGAATAAAATAATAATGCAATTCTACATTGGCACTGGACTGCCAACTCAACAGGAATGTGTCATACTTCATTGAAAAGGTTATTGCAAGTACTTAATTATCTTTCAAGAATGTTAAGGTGAAAGTGGTGTCGTTCGAGAGATATTTAACAAAAACGCAATATTTAAAAAAAAAATGCAATTCTGCATTGGAAGCCGGTCTCCCAAGTCAACAGTAATGTGTGCTATATTTTTGAAGAGGAATATACTTCTTTCTAAGCGAAGATAAAAATGCACTAAAAAACAGGGCTATTGTCATTAAGCTGTAGATCATGGGGCTCAAAAGATATTAGGCAAACACGATTTATAGAACAATAATGCAATTCCGCATTTGGAGCTGGTCTACCAAGTCCACAGTAATGTGTCGTTCATCGTTGAAAAGCTTATTGCATGTACTTCTTTTTGTTATATTGTCGTTAAGCTGTAGATATTTGGCATACAAAAAAAGGCAAATAGAAAAATAATGCAATTCTGCATTGGGTGCTGCACTACCTACTCAACACGAATGTGTCATACATGGTTGAAGTAGCATGTTAAATACAATAACAATACGGAATTATACCAGTTTATTGTTGTTGGACAATGTCCAAATGCGGAGTTACATTATTGTTCTTTTCAGTGCTTTGAAGCCAAATATCTCGCGAACCCCATGGTTTAGAGCTTACGGCCACATAATAAAATGATGTTCTCACAATAGCCATTTCGAAGACGTATGACATATTCGTGTTCAGTTAGTAGACCAGCCCCCAATGCAGAGCTGCATTATTTTTCTGTTCGCCTCCTTTGATGCCAAATATCTCTCGAACCCCTTGGTTTACAATTTAACGGCTACATAACAAAATGAAGTACATATGCAATAACCTCTTCAAAAATATAGCACACATTACTGTTGACTTGGGAGACCGGCTGCAGAATTGCATTTTTTTTTTAAATATTGCGTTTTTGTCAAATATCTCTCGAACGACACCACCTTTTCACTTTCACCTTAACATTCTTGAAAGATAATTAAGAACTTGCAATAACCTTTTCAATGAAGTATGACACATTCCTGTTGAGTTGGCAGTCCAGTGCCAATGTAGAATTGCATTATTATTTTATTCGACTTTTTGGATGCCAAATATCTCTTGAACCCCATGGTATACAGTTTAACGGTTACCTACAAAAATAAAGTACATGCTATAACCTTTCCAACGATGCACAACACATTGATGTTGAGCAGGAAGACAATGTCCAAATGCGGGGTTGCATTATCTTTCTTTGTCGTGCTTTGAAGTCGAATATCTCGCGATTCCCATGGTTTAGAGCTTAACGGCCATATAATGAAATGATGTCCTAACAATAACCTTTTCAAAAATGTAATGACAATTGTGTTGAGCATATGGGCCAATTTGCTCATTCTCCTTTCATGATGCTATGTTGTTTCAGAACTCTTCCTTATTAAATTAAAATGGCTATAACTTTCGACTTAATGCTACATTTCCACCTAATGCTAATCTGAGATTTAATAAGATTTACCTCAAATCTAATTCAAATCTCGGAGATTTACCATACAACTCTATTTCGTTAATCTTGAAGATTAGAAATTAATCTTGTTAAATCTTCCTAGGAAAAATAGTTTTACAAATCGAACTAACCTATTCTTGCATGGTGCTGAACGATTCATTCGAGACTCGCATTCAGTTCTTCATTGTTTGACACGAATCAAACATTCTGTCTCATTCGCACTTCATAAGAAAAATTTAAACGCCATTTGCATTTTTGAAGGTGCTGTCAAATTTAATCTTTTTTAAATCTATTGTTGCGGTGGAAACACCAAAAAGATTTATTTAATCGAAACTGAGATAAACCTTTGGTGGAAACATAGCATAAGACAGCTTGTGGTAAGTTTTATATCTTTTAAGAAACTGAAAAAATAGGGCAAGTTTTTAAAAGACCTATCAAATATTACGTAATGGAATTTTTGCTTATCATTCAACTCCAAAAATATAAGTTAAAAATTAGCTTTGATCATAATTGCAGTTTATTTAGGTATTTCTACCAACTGGTTAGGATTTAGTGTGGACAAGTTATGGAATTCTGACAGGTCATGGCCTGGTCTTTCACCAATTAAAGTTTGAAGCATTAGGTTTGGACATTCAGTATATAATTAATGTGTTCAAGTGAGCATCGCATAATCTTAGATAAATGCATAAATCTGGTCGGCCAGAGAAAGTGACCAAGCTATGCCCCGGACGACCTTGAAATTCTGATAGGTGAAAGTTGCCCCTTTAATTTGATGTAGGTTTCATCCTTTAATCGATGGGTGGCAGCACCCCTAAAAAGTGACCACTTCTTTTGGTCGGCCAGCCGATCTGACCAGGGTATGGGCTGGACGACCAAGCTTTTTTATATCACCTAACAAAGACAAAACGCTATGTAAGTAAAATTTTCTTTACCTCGATGGGTGGTAACACCCCTAAAATATGACCACTTCTTTTGGTCGGCCAGCCGGTCTGACCAGGATACAGGGTGGACGACCAAGTTTTTCTATATCACCTAGTGGCAACCTAATGCAATATAACCAAATTTTTCTTTACCTCGATGGGTGGGAATTTTGTATTGCCGCCTCCTGCTCTAATTTTTACAGCACTCCTATCAGAAAAATAGTTCCGAATTTAAGTAGTGTATTGAAAACACTTATAAAAACGTAACTGCACATCGCCATTTGCATCACAATTTATAGAGAACTGATAGCGGCAAAAATGCCGAAAAATGCCCTGATACGAAAGATAAAGTATGAGCTTTTTTGATCACTTGCCTATTTTACAACAACAAGTAAAATTTTATATTTACAATTTTTTCGTTAACTCTAATATATACTGTAAATATTGGCATATTTAAATATATTTTTTTCCTTAATTTGAAATTGAGTTGCTTGGTTTCGAAATTTTTGGAATGGCCGTATACAAGAAATACAAGAAATAGAATCTAAGAGAAAAATGTCATATATTGTAAATGCAATATGTTTAATAATAATTTTATCTATGTTCGCAATATTGTCATATGTATACTTTCAAAGAAAACAAATACTTTTTAAAATAGAGAAACCGAAAATTCAGGAGAATTTTAACTTAAAGGAGGGAGAATTTACATATAAACTTGAGCCGGATAAGTACGACGAACTCATCCGGGAAATGATTAACAAAAATATTGAAAGTATTGCATAAATTGCTGACCTAGTGTCTGCAATAATAGGCGTTTTCCTTTGGAGGTGGCGAAGTACTTGCAAGTACTTTGCCAGCTTTTTTCAATGGAACACATCAAACTGCTTTCCCATGTAAAATGTATCTACTCGCGCATGAGAGCATGTGCAGTTGGTAGTACTAGATTATGGTTTTCATCTACTCGTAAGTACTTCGCCACCTCCAAAGGAAAACGGCTAATAAATTGTATTTAAGTAAGCCAACTGCGATTGGCAATTTTCCTAGAATTAAGCAAACTGCAATATTGTCTTTTCTTAGAATTAAGTAAAATGCAATATTGGCATTATAGTATTAAGAATAAATTAAATGTAAGACACCAAGGTGTCAGTAGGAAAAGAACATCAGAATAATAAAGTTAATAATAATAAAAAAGATTGTGTTGGTGTTTTTTTTTAAGCCTCAAGTTGGAACAATATATTTATTTCACGTCCAAGATGTTCGATGCGTACCTTGCGCCAATCAGTACGTGGTGGATTTGGTTGGCAGTTCGAACATCTGTAGATCGCACATAGGAGTATTTGCCTACAAAGCTCGGCCAAAAGTCGATTTTTCAAATGTCAAAATTGAAAGGGGAACTTCTTCGAGACAATAGCTAAGATCCCATGGAACAATTGGCTAAAATATTTTTTTTATTGCTTAACATATTTTGGCTATGATATTAGTTCAAAGTCTTCGATTACGAATTTGTCACTTCTTTTTGTAATCAACCTTCAAAAAATTTGAAACATTTTATTAAGTTATTTTTTAAAAATTTTGTGTAGTCTGATGAAATTTTTGGTATATAAAAATCAACTACTGATGTTTACTATTATATTGAGCCATTTTTACGACAAATATTTTAATATTTATATTTTTTTCGAATTTAAAAAAGCAAAAAAAAAACACAATTTTTGCTGGTTCTTTTTCATTGGGAAGTAATTTTTTATAGAAGTCAGTGGAATTGGGTTCTCATTTGTATATGGGTGGATAAAATAAACCATCAAGCTTCATTTTCAAAAAGAATCGGCTGCGGATTTTTGCGGATGTAGTTGTTTTTTGTCATATCGTATTCCCACTTTTATGTCCATTCAAACTGACTATTTGTGCTGTTATTTTTCTTTGGGATTTCATTTATTTTTATTTTTTGGAGTTATTTGGTAATTATTTGTATATAATAAGGCTAAACAAGGCTCCCAGTATTGATTAAAACAAAAATATTGGCTGTAACTTTGATCCTTTTTATCTTTTTTGGTCATATCGTATATCCGATTGTATGCATTTTTTCTTGTTTCCAGTTGAAAAATTTAAAAAAAAACTTTTTTTTGTTTTAAAAGAGGGTAAATTTATTAAAAACGGTATTTAGGTTAAAGATGAAAATATTGCAATCAAGACAAAAAATAATTTTGTCCAGTTTTTGCATACAAATACTCCTATGTGCGTATCCTTCGCCTGGGGAACCTAGTGCTACTTATCACCGTATTACGAGCTGCAGCAAAGTCGATTAGTTGAAAGCCGTTGTCTGTTTTCGTTTCGTGGAGGCTGTGCTTTCCAACTAATCCGCCAAAGCTGTTTTCCTTTCCGCCTTTAGCATTGAAGTCTCCGAGCACGACTTTGACATCGTACTCCGGACAGGCTCCGTAGGATCCGTCCAGGAGGTCGTAAAACTCCTCCTTGTTAGACTCCTCAGCTTCATCGGTAGGGGCGTGTGCACAAGGCCGTAGCCAGACAATTATGTCGGGGGGGATATACTTTTTCGAAAAAATATTTCACCATTTAAGCTAAGTAAACGGTTCTTTTGAGTAAAGAAAAGAAAACGCTTGGTGGTGAAAAAAATGTACTCAAAAAAAAAATGTCTGTACTGTAAACGTTTTTTTTTTTTAAATTGAATAATTTTGAATGAACAACAACAACTTGTGTGTGTTACCACCAAGTTTATAGGCTGGAGTTATAGCTATTTCACGAGAGCCACCTCGATCATCAGACTCCTTTTGTGGTGCTTAGTCTGGTTATGCTCGTATTAATTGAAAAACTCTTTGCCGCCATATGGGAGCGAACCATGAACCTTGCGATTCAGAGGCCGATGCACTACACACCGCGCCACTGAAGCCACATGGTTAGATCTATCCCAATGCAGGTTTCGTTATTTATCAATTGCAACAGCGACTAGCATTTTTATTAACACACACAAGCTTGTTATTGTTATTGTTTTTTTTTTAAATAGTAAAGCAAAATACAGTTCCTGTGCGAACATCTATGCAAATATTTTCGCATGCCAAAAATGATTGAGGTGAAGTACAAATTTACTCTTTTGTTTGATTGGTTAACAGTTTCATCATTGTATATCCACTCTATAGTATTCTCATGAAACACGATTTTGTAGGTTCACATTTGGTCGATAGGTTCGCTGTGATCGCCTTACCAAGATCCCTTAACAAAAATTAGTATTACATTTGGACGCATAGATGGCCACGAGCTTTTTGTCTTCATGAGAATACTATAGAATTTATATACAATGGTTTCATACTAAAAGGAACCATTGGCGTCATAGAACTGCAAAACAATTGAGAAATTGTTTCGCGTGAGATAAAGTGGTGAATATCAAATATTTACACTCCCGAAAAAAAACATATTCTCACCCCACAGCATTATTTGCATGCAAATTGTTTTTTCATCCAAAACTTATTTTTTTTCCATTTTTAAGTCTATAATTTATTAATAGAGGTTAATTAATGACTCAATGGGTAGCTTAGGCAAAGGCAAACATTTTGTGCCTATCACAGAATAGGTGCAAATTTTTTTTTGAATAATTTGATTTTTCTTTTGCATGGGGACTGTAAACTATGCTTTATCGTTAGACATTTAATTGTTTGCGCTCACTCCTATGACAAATAGATTCTTCCCATATGATAACTGCCTCAGTGTTAGTCTCACTTTGTCGATGAACTAGAGCTGTGCCAATCGTTCATTTTGAAAGACCGAATCAATCAATGATTGATTTGATAAAGATTCGATCTTTCAAATCAATCATTTTATCAATCATAATTAAAATTTTCATGTGGGCATTATTTTTTTTTTAAATAGGCCTTAACTCCAAAAGAAAAAATTTCACCTAAATTCTTTTTTTTTTCAAAGCTAAAAAGTGCTTAAAAAAATAACTGTACAGCCAACTTTGCGTTTACATGGATTACTGATGTTGTCGAGCATCATTATTTTTCATTTTTCGGAACAAACGCACCTGCGTGGCTTGCAAAATTTTTTTTATAAATTTCACTTTTTATTTCCCAAACCTCTGGTAAAGTCTCTTAAAATGCGAAAAACTATCTCCAGAACTCATTATTTGTTACTGTTGCCATTTTTCCCCGTCACCGTGGCTAAATAATGCAAAAAAAAAACACCGATGTTGTCGAGCATCTGTTAACACAAGTTGGCTAGTTGGACGAGCCATCAAGTTTTCAAAACATTTTGAGAACCGTCGAGCATGTTGGTGCAGCAGTTGGTTTTGCGTTTAAATGATCGAGCATGGCTCGACAACCAACCATGTTGTCGAGCATGTTGGTCCATGTAAACCCCCCTATTAATTAAGAAAGAACTGCATTTTTGTATTCAATCATATCTTTATTATAAACAAAGATCTATTCGTTCACAATGCCAATGAGATTGATTTGGTCTTGGTCCACAATGGATCTCAATTCCAATCAATCTCAAATGAACGTATGAACGATATGAACAAAATGAACGATATCGTTCAACTCAATCTCAATCTCTATCTCAATCAAATAATTCTCCAAAACCAAATATGTATTGCTCATAGTCGATAGAGTAATAGACAAAATTCATAAAGAATGAAGACAAAATGAACACAAATACATACGAGAAAGAGAAAACCCGAAATAAAATGGAAATGAAGTAAATAAATAAATGTGGATATTAGACTGTTTCAAAAAAAATGTTTGCTTTTGATTTTCTTGCAAACAGACTGAAAAGTTTCGGTTAAGCATAGTTTACAGTTCCGATGCGAAAAAAAATCAAAATTTTCAAAACGATTTTCCACCTATTCTGCGCACCGTGTTGAATAATATTCAAGGCGAAAAACGTTTGCTTTGGCCTAAGCCACCGATTGAGTCATTAATTTACCCTTAATTGACCAGCTATAGGCCTAAAAATGGAAAATAATTATTTTTGGATGCGAAAACCATTTGCATGCAAATAATGCCTTGAGGTGAATATATTTTTTTTCGGAAGTATAAACCGACCATCAAAAAAAAAATATTTTATTCACCACACTTTTTTTCGCATGCAAATCAATTGCCGGTCCATTGTTTTGCATGACATTCCATGACATCATAGCAGTGTTGCCGCTGAGGAATTTGAAAAGGTCGCATAAAAAAGGGTCACAAGCAGTAGCGTAGCTAGGTAGGTGAGGGCCCTGGGGCAGAAAATAAAATAGGGCCCCTTTACAAAAATCGGTTTCGTTCTTGATTATAGCAAAAAAAAAAGAGAAAGTTTAGAAGATAGGTATGTAATGTAATAGGAATTTTTTTACAAAAACTGTCAGCACAATATGTCCGTAAGGCATATAATTTTTAAAGCTTAGAATGCAGTTTATTTATAATAGCAAAAAATTGGTGGCTAAGAACAGAAATGTTTGTGGAATGTTTCAAAAAATCGTTAATGAACCAATACATTTTTGTGGCCTTCATTGATAAGTTCAGTTTTGCAGTACAAACATTTTTTTTTTCCTTTGAAAAAATAAAAGATCTATAAGAAATTTTAGCCTCAAACATTTTATTTTCGAGTCATTCCATATGAAAACGTCTTTTGAAAAAGCCAGCACATCTCAGATGTGTTTGACGTGAAGGTTTCAGGATATAGTACTAACCTTGAACTTTAAATCCTGGAAATTTGGTTTTGTTATTTTTATGTATTGTGCGTGCATAGGTGACTTAAGGAAGCGAAACTATAGGTCAATTGGACTTTTAAAACCGTTATTTTATTATGAAAAATTACTTGATTTTGTTGTTCTTAAAAGTCTTAAAGATACAAAAAAAACAGGTAAGGTATCCCCTCTCCTATGACGTTTTCCATTTTTGTACGTCTTTTTGCAAAACATCGATTTTTGTATTTTTTTTGATTGCAGTGACAAAAACACACACTTTTGCTCTTTATCAATTGGAATCGAATAAAATCGACGTTTGGTCGCATCTCTCAAAGTTGGAGCAAAATCGGAGATGTGCTGGTTTTTTCGATAGACGTTTTCATATGGAATGACTTTTTCGTAAAAAAAACAGTCCACATTACGCAAGCATTTAGTGTTAGAAGAAATAAGAACTTCACGTCTACAATAACAAACACGAATAGAACTCAAAAGCCATTTTGCTACACATATACTTATATACATATGTTATTAATAATAATCACGCCTATAACGGAATCCGATGAATGAGCTGCGGACGGAATCAGTTTCAATTCTGACATTTTTACTATGAGCGAAATGTCAGAATTGAGTCTGACTCCCTCCGCTCACTCATTGGATTTTGTAATCGGGGTGAATATAAATGAAATGTTTTCTGTCCGAAAAAAGAATGAAACCATTTCCCAATAATCTGCAAGAATAATCAATCTCGGCCGTATTACTGTGTACCAGAAGCAAAGTCAAAAAAGGCATTGTTCGTTTATGATCCCATTTGTCAGTTTTTATGGATTTTTTTGTTTTGCATCGATCACGTTAAAAGATCTGTTAAAACGATATCGCGATATAATTCCATTTTTTCTAGTTGAACTTCTCACCAAATAGCAACATATACTTCTGAAGTTTATTCACAAGTCAAAATCTTTACTAGAGGCTGACATTTGAGAACAATATAAAAAATCAAAAACATAATGAAAATTAAATTTTTGTTGTCAAAACTGAAAATCCTTGTCGTTTTAATCTAAAATGTGACTGATTTTAAAGATTTAAATTCAGTATGAACCGCGACGGATTTATTTTAGGTGAAATTCAAAATATTAGGACGGAAACTTTTAGCAGTTCGTGATAGGCTATCCGAGACTTTATCCATAAGTGTTGAAACTGACCCTTAATATCCAAAACAAACTGAGCAAAAACTTTCTTAAAGTCAAGATGAAATTTTATTTTCGCTTCGAAAAATTGTTTCTGTCAGTCTCTGGGGCCCCCAAACCTTCGGGGCCCTGGGGCGCCGCCCCAGTTTGCCCCTAGGTAGCTACGCCGCTGGTCACAAGGAAAAAAAAAGTCGCACTAAGAAATTTTTTGATATATAACAAAAACAATCAGAATACGAATAAATAAACCGCAAAGAAAGTAAACAATTATTTTTTGTATTTTCTTTCTTTGAAAATTGACCATAAAAAAAAATCAGTACTTATATTCATTAAAATTTTATTCAACTTAACTACCACATTTAAATCTGAAGTTTTCGTATAGATATAAAGTCCAAAAATTAATTTGCTTCCTCACATCCACGGTTCACTTTAAATCGAGTTAGAGCCGAAACCCGTTTACCAATTTTCTTCAAAATGTATGCACATTTTTCTTAAGAACATGTTCATAAATATTTTAATTTTGAAGAAAATCGCTTAACTCGTTTAGGCTCTACTCTAGCTAGATGCATTTTACATCAGACGTCAGTTATCCTTATAATTCTTGTACAAAACACTACAAAAGAAATATTGGAAATTCTAAAAAATAATAATTTTTAACAAATCCAAAATTACTTTTGTTCAAAATTTTGATATGCAATATTATTATCATCTTAAAGGTTCTTTCAAAAACTTTTTCATTAAAATCGTTGGAGCCGCTAATGAGAAAGTCAAAGAAATTTGTGTCCCCTTTCCACATTTTCAGTTTTGGGAGACGACATCGTTTTTGAGATAAAAATTTGGACAATCGCTCTTTTTGAGATGTACAAGTTTTTCCATCACAGTTGTATGGCAGACAGAATTGTGCCTTATACTACGTTTTCATTAGGCCAAATGAGGTAATTTCGTTGAAACTTTCCAAATTCGATAAGAAATTTAAATTTCGAAATGAGATAATTTCAACCAAATTTGCAAGAAATTAGGTTGGAAATTAAGTAAAAACCTAACGAACACACCCAAATAGATACAGTTTGAAGAGCTCTGAAAGGGTTTTGCATGAAAATGTCAAAGCGCAATGGAAGGAGACAAAAGAACACAACAACAAAAAGCGGTTAACAGCCAGTTGAAATTCAAAAATGAAATGAGCTGTCAAACGAAATTAACAAATTACAAATGAAAAACAAGTCTTCTGTGATTTGCGAAATTACATCATTTCGGCTCTAATGAAAACGTAGTATTACACTTTTTTGGGGTTCTCTATCATCGTAATGACATTATGGGTAGGTATTCATGCACATGCGTAAAGTCGTCGTAAATGTTGTGGTAAAGTTTAAAACTTCTTAATTCTATCACAATTTGTATGGAAAACTTGACAGATTTACCAAGTTTAAAACTTTACTACGTTTACGACGACTTTACGCTGCTGCATGAATACCCTTATTATGTTTCCTTCATATAGGTACATAAATGGAAAATTGGAAAAAAATGTCTAGAAAAAAAAAACAAGAACTTACACTTTTCCATGCAATTTTCTAGAGATGGGGTCAGAAAAGTCGCAAGATTTCTAAAAAAGGGTAAAAAGAGCTAGGTTTTTAAAAAGTCGTCTCATGGTCGCATGAGGCAATAAAAGGGGTCAAAATGCGACAAAAGTTGCACAGCGGCAACCGTGCATCATAGTTTTTTTTTTTTGCATGAAACTGTAAACCAATCATGCAAACAATTAATTTTACATTTCACCTCAATTATTTTTGACATGCGAGAATATTTGCATAGATTTTTTTTTGCGCGCAAGAACTGTAAACTAGGCTTTTAGCAAAAAAAAGACGTCTGTGAAAATTTGAGCTCTTAAAATTCATGTTTAGACATGCCTCATCGCAGATTTCGGTTTTCCATACGATTTGTATGGGAGAAAACACCTGTTTGTGTTTGGAATTTTATATTATATACTTAATAATGATAAGTATTTAAACTAACGGCATAATGTTTTTCTTGTACAAAAATGAACGTTCTTCACGGAAAGAATTCTTGGATCATATTACGAAAAATGAGCTGCAAATTACGAAAGATAAATCCCGATTTATACCTTAGCTCCGGATTTTGTAATTTACGACAATTTATTTGCAAAATTGAGCAAAATGAATATATTGATACTCAAAAATCGTAAATCAACCCTCTTTAAGTATCAATTATGCTATCGAGAGAAAACAAAAATTGCGAACAACAAATCGCAATTTGATCCAAATATTCCTCAATCGCACAATTTGTAAATTTGCAAAAAGGTTTGTGATCACCACTTTTATTTTGTAATACTGCCACTGAAAGATCAATCTTGCTCTACCCTTCATTTTGCAGGTATACGCATTTAATTTTATTTATTTGAAATAAATAATTTACGCTTGACTCTACTTGGATTTGAACTCGCAACCCTCCAGTTAGGCCTGGTTCACACGAGATTGTACCGCACGATTTTTTGCAGTATAAATCCGTGCGAATGAGCAGTGGCGTACAGGGGCGGACTTGGGGTCAAAGGGCCTACCGGGACTTTAAGAAAAAGAGCCACAGAATACAATAACTCTCAAAATGGTTAAAAATAAAAGTTGATATTTCTGACATTTCTCGAAAGTCATTTTTTTTATATTTATTGATTTTTTAACTAACATATTGATTGATATATATTGAACTCAAGTATAAGGTATAGTTTTGAATTCTAAGGTTAGAATTTAATTTTGTTGAAATAGCTTTTTTTAGTTTATGGCTGCGTCACCTGGCAGTATTTAATTTGAGTTTTTATTCAAGCAAGCATACAAAATTGCAAAGATGTAATATTACATTAATTTTACGACCTTAAGTGGGTGTGACTTTCAGTTTAGTCAAAACAAAATTACGCTAGTCAAAAAAATAATGGGAATTAAGGGAGATATGAAATAAAAAGTATTCTAAATGTTCATATTTCTAATTTTCAATAATTTTTTAGAAATTATTTTTTAAGCTACGGTTATTGTGCAATCACAAGAAATGAAACGCGTTTAATATTTTCAAAAAATCTATTGGGGTTGGGTACGAAATCCCGAATGCCAAAATCCCGAAAGACAAAATCCCAAATGGTCAAAATCCCGAATGGACAGAATCCCGAATGGCTAAAATCCAGAATGCCAGAATCCCGAATGCTATCAGCCCGAATGCCAAAATCCCAGTTGGCTTAGTATTTTTTTTGGTCTTAAAAATCGCGCGCGAGATTCTAGCCTTCAAAATATACATTTTGTAATGTTTTGTAAGAATATCATTTATTTTCAATGAATAGTTGGTCAGTTTTTTAAAAATATACTTTTGAAAAATGTTTATCTACTATCAAATTGATAATTGGCAATTATAATAAGAGTGTGTAGCAACCCAAGCAAATGCTGAGAACAATTTATTTCACAATCCCAAAATCAACTTGTCCAAGAAGGCGATGCGTGTTTTAGAACATTGTCTTCTCATTATTTGTAAAGAGTAGACATAGATTCGTTTGAATAAAACTTAAACTAAATAAAAGTTACGATTGGAAACTATTGTTTTTTTTTTTATCATTAAAGAAGAATTCAATAAATGTATTATATCTCAAGACTTAAAAGTGATTATTTATTTTAAAATTTCTTTTCTAGACAATGTCATGATGCCAAGGTGAGCAGAAATCAAAAGCCATACAAAACAGTTTGATTTCTTTGAAATTACTGAATAGTACTAAAGAAGTATTGAAATTCGGATTTCAGTCCCAAATGTTTGCGGGATTTTTTGTCATTCGGCATTATGGCATTCGGGATTTTCATTTTTGCTTTCCGGATTTTGGCATTCGGGATTTTGTACCCTTCCCAATAAATTTAGGTCGAACTTTGTTCAATTTTTTTTCTCGAGTGAATCAAATAAATTATTTAGCTTTAATTTCACAATTTTTCACTGTAGCATGATTTTTCTGATTGAAATGTTTGATATTGGATGAAAAAATAAAGGCTGGTGCTTTTGATCACCACTATCTCGGCACTTTCAAAAATTTTAATTAAATTAAGTACTTTTAGAACTATTTCTCCAGTAACAGTAGCTGTGATTAATAAAAATAACAAACAAATATTTTAGTAATCCATTTGCAAATTTTCAATTATTGAACAATCCTAATCTTAGGGCAAGTATGTTCACACCCCGTCAACTTTAATCAATGATTATTCTAGCTGATTATCATTTGAGCACTTTATTTGAGAAATCACTAATTTGCTGATTCTGTTTGATAAGTAGAATTTAATCAAAGATTTCCTGAAATTTCTTTTGCTCATCATTTGTTAAGACGATGTGCTTTTTTGCAAAGGCCTTAGATACAATTTATAGAAAAATCATGACTTGAACAAAATTTTATCACTAGGTATCACAAAATGCCAGCACTACCTTCACTTCTAAATGTCCGTGTTCTTTTACATACAAAAATTTACTTTCTAAAGCTCACTCACCATAAACAAACATCAATTTTGTTTATAGTGAGTGACTGATTACTTCTAACAATTGATTTGACAGATATACTGGAAAATGTGAAGATGATTATTTCAAATACCATGTTCAAACTGAAATTTAAGTGAATAAACGCTCAATGATAATCACAGATTCATAGCTACGGAAAAAACAGAATCAGTGATAATCTAGTTGCAAATCTTACCCACTGTGAACAAACTGGCCCTATGCTAGACCAAGAACCAAAGCAAAAAGAGTAAGTTCATAATGCAATCAACTACTTAATTGATTTTTGTTCGAAAATGTTGAGGGGTGCCTCCCGAATGTTAATCCAAGTTGGTGAGCATCAGCTGCCATTTTGGAAATCACGTTTTATCAAATATCTTTTGAATCGTGAATCGACAAAAGTAGTATTATTTTTTTCTTAGTTTTTGAGAAATAAAAAAAAAAAAAAACGAAAGGTACCTTCTCCCAAAAGAAGATTTAATAATTCTCGTACTTCTTTGCCTTTGCCTATTATAAACTTAACAAAACAAACAAGAAATTAGAAAAAGTACCTTCTGTTATCTTATTTTACTTTCTCAAAAAATAAGAAAAAGAATATACAAATTAATAGTGGTGCTTAACTACAAAAAAATTTGAAATAACAGTCAACTTGAAAAAAAAGTTCAGATTTGTTTCAAAAATATTGACTTTCAAATTTAATTTCTGAAAAACTTTCCACTAAAAAAAACTTGATTCAAAAAATAAATAATAGAATAGAATCTTAGTTCTCAAAAGAAAGAAAAAAAAAACAGAAAAAAAGGCTCTTGGCATTCATCATTTTATAAAACATCAACTTATTTAACAATCATTGACTAGAGGCTTTATAATATTCTAAATATTTTTTAACTAACTTTTCTTTTCTGACAGTAAACTCCACGGATATTAGCATTGCGGTTTCAAGGTGATCTTGCGTCATGATATTTCTCCATCGATTTTTGATGTATTTAAAATTTGAAAATGATCTTTTGCAAGCAACTTGTGTACATGAAAATGATCAAATGCTAAGAAAACCTTTTTGTACCTTTTTGCGTCAAAATAATACCGTCGCAAGACATTGAAGCAGCATTATTTGCGCAATCTCCACAGTGTTCTTGTTTCTTTCTGTTTCTTGACGTTCGTCCTCTGCCTCATCATTAGCCGCATTTTATTATTCACATGATCTGATCCGGATCAATTTTTAACAAATAATTGCAAAAGCATTATGGGATCCTGCTTTTTATCTATGGATCTATTTCAGTGATACAAAAATTGCTATGTGAATTATCTCAGTTGCGCAAAGAAAAGAGGCAACAGACGCATGAAACATAAATAAACTTAAGGCAAAAAGAGAAGCTATTTAACACTCCTGTCACTATGATCCAGTTTGTTTTATTTATCATGATCTGATCCGGATCAGATAAAATACGGCAATTTATTCTCATCTTTTGAATTCAGGTTATGCACTTAACTTTCAGACATTTTGAAGTACTCATCATTGAGAGCCATTTTTATTTATTTTTATTTTGCATATTTAGTTTTTTGGAACTGTAAAATTTTTCAATCAACTTTTGAATAACTAAAGATCCGTAGAGGCCACCACCCGAGCTTTGGAGGAATCCAAAGATTCATAGAGTTAACCAACCAAATTCTTGGGGCCTCCAGGGATCCGAAGAGACAACTAACCGAGTTCTTGGGGCCTCCAGAGATCCGTAGCGGGTACCAACCGAGTTCTAGGGGTTTCCAAAGATTTAAAGAGGCCACCAACCGATTTCTGGGGGCCTCCAGAGATCTGTAGAGGCCACCAACCGAGGTCTGGAGGCCTCCAGAGATCCGCTGAGGCCACCAAACGGGATCTGGGGGCCTCCAAAGATCCGTAGAGGCCACTAACCGAGCTCTGGTGGCCTCCAGAGATCCGAAGAGACAACCAACCGAGTTCTTGGGGCCTCCAGAGATCCGTAGAGGCCACCAACCGAGCTCTAGAGATTTCCAAAGATTTATAGAGGTCAACAACCGATTTCTGGGGGCCTCCAGAGATCTGTAGAGGCCACCAACCGAGGTCTGGAGGCCTCCAGAAATCCGTAGAGGCCACCAAACGAGATCTGGGGGCCTCTAAAGATCCGTAGAGGCCACTTACCGAGTTCTGGTGGCCTCCAGAGATCCGTAGAGGCCACCAATCGAGGTCTGGAGGTCTCCAGAGATCCATAGAGGCCACCAACCGAGGTCTGGAGGCCTCCAGAGATCTGTAGAGGCCACCAAACTAGATCTGGCGGCCTCCAAAGATCCGTAGCTGCCACTAACCGAGTTCTGATGGGCTCCAGGGATCCGTAGAGGCCACCAATCGAGGTCTGGGGGCCTCCAGAGATCTGTAGACACCACCAACCGTGGTCTGGGGGCCTCCAGAGATCCATAGAGGCCACCAACCGCGGTCTGGAGGTCTCCAGAGATCCATAGAGGCCACCAACCGAGGTCTGGAGGCCTCCAGTGATCCGTAGCCACCAAACGAGATCTGGGGGCCTCCAAAGATCCGTAGAAGCAATTAACCGAGTTCTGGTGGCCTCCAGAGATCCGTAGAGGCCACCAACCGAGGTCTGGGGGCCTCCAGAGATCTGTAGAGGCCACCAACCGAGGTCTATAGGCCTCCGGATATCCGTAGAGGCCACCAACCGAGGTTTGGAGGCCTCCAGAGATCCGTAGAGGCCATCAACCGAGGTCTGGAAGCCTCCAAAGATCGGTAGAGGCCACCAACTGAGTTCTGGGGGCCTCCAAAGATCCTTAGGGGCCACCATATGAGTTTTTGAGGCCTTCAAAGATCCATAGAGGCCACCAAGCGAGTTTTTGGGGGCCTCAAAATATACATTTTGATCCACAAAAAGTCTATATTTAGTGTGAGTCCAATTTTGTTATGACAATTTTTTCTTAAAAAAAAAACTTTTTTCTTGCCCGGGGGCCCACCGGGCAAAATACCGGTTGCGCGGTGGCCCAGTCCGCCCCTGGTGGCGTATATATTTTACATAGAGCCTTTCACACGACGACGTTTGTACGGCAAGAAAACGTACTCAGCTAAGTACGTTTATCGAATACTCAACGGACTTATCAAAAAAAAACGAATGAACTGCGACGTGTCAACTTCCAGTGGCGTATAGTTATATATAGTCTCGTTCACACGGTTTAAATCCACGTTGGGTATTTGTTCGTTGGCATCGAATGAGCTTCAGTGGAGAGAAAAGCCGATGTACACAAAAAAATTAATAGGCCGATACGGTTGGTTTAAAAAAATTATAACTCCGGTGATACTCATTGGATCTTGTAGGCTAAGGTTTTAAAATAAAGAAGAGAAATGAGGCAATAAATATGCGTTTTTAGTTTTTCAAAATTATAAAAATTTTCATCAACATTTGAATTTAGAATAACATAAATGGAATTGAATTGGGCTTTATTCACCCCTTTAGTATGAAAATGTTTGCCCCTCCTCAAAAATTTTCTTACACAATATAGCCCGTTATGTCAGCTTTCTTTAAAGACATTAACCTTGAAGATCCAATCAGTAGAACAGGAGCTATAATTTTGTAAAGCCATCCATATCAAATTTTAATAAAAAAAATTCCATGTAGATAACGGGATTTTCTCGCTGGTGGATAGTCGTGGACAATGGTCCAAGCAGGTAATTTCAATGTATAATTGTTTTGATTTTTCGATCAATTTAAAATAAAGATTGTGTCGCTTATATAGCACCTAGGATAATGAATGAGGTATCAAAGTAACCGTAATTTTATTTATATGTTATATTTAATAAATAACAAGAAAAATCATCAATGCACTAAAGAGATATGAGTTCATATGTGAAAGCGCTCAAATATTGCCGTTATCTCCATCCAACGGTATTCTATCATATTTAAATCAATAATTTCTATCATCCGTTCAAATTTCAGCTTTCTAGCCCTTTCCCTTAAAAAGATAAAAATAAAATACTTCACAAATTCGAACTTTTCCATTCATTTTCATTATACTGCAGCTATTCGAGTTTTAAACGAATAAATATAAATATCGTGTGAACACCCGATATTTGTTCGGTAAAAACCGAATGCGATAAAAAACGTGCGGTACAATCTCGTGTGAACCAGGCCTTACGGAGCGAGCATGAAACCATTATGCCAATTTGCATTACAGATCGTTGGTGTCACACATTAGCCGTTTTCCTTTGGAGGTGGCGAAGTACTTACGAGTAGATGAAACCCCTATACTAATCTAGTACTACCAACTGCACATGCTCTCATGCACGAGTAGATACATTTTACATGTGAAAGCTGTTTGGTGTGTTCCATTGAAAAAAACTGGCAAAGTACTTGCAAGTACTTCGCCACCTCCAAAGGAAAACGCCTATTGACGATTAGCTACATGCCATGTTGTGGTGCTTTATCTCTTCGAGAAGTAAATTGCGACAGGAAAGTCGTAATTTAGGAATTTTTTGTTGGTGATTTGCAACTATTTTCATGGAGTTGCAAATTACGACAAAAAAAACGTAATTCAGTGATTGTGCAATGTTAATTACTAGGGGTATTCATGCAACTGCGTAAAACACTAGATAAGTTTACGATTTGGTTAATTTTATCTTTTGGTTAATGAACTGTCAAATTTTGTATGGGAAATGGTTTACACAATTTGGTTAATTTTATCCAAGGATTTAGCTGCGGAAAATTAACCAAATATTTGGTTAAACTTATCCAAACGTCATTGTGACTTTTAGAGATTGAATTAGGCGTGTTTGTGACTTTAAGAATCAGGCATGTTTAGAAACATGATATAAATGATAATATCTCGGAGAACTAAAAAAGCTCTGAATGTGTTCTGTTATTATTGCATTGCAATTAGTTGGTGATAAAAGTTGTGAATTAAAACGTAGTTTACACAAAAAAAAATAACTAGAAGGTCCACATTTACTCAACGATTAAAGGCTCTGCCCAACCAACGCGAAATTATAGCGAAGCATTCACAAAGACAGTTTTTTGTTGTTTTTTAGTATTGAGATCATTCACATTAATTTCGTGTTGGTTTGGGATAGCCTTTAGGAATGCTACTTTTCGTAAATTATTAAGGTAGAACTGTAAATTCCCACCCAAACCAATGCGAATCTTTCGTTGACGACGACGAATGTGTTATTTTCATTTACAACAACGTGTTGTTATTAATGTTTTTGTTGTGGTCAACGAATGATTCGCACTGGTTTGGAAGATTCTGAATAGTCGGAAGCTGTTAGAAACAGATGTCATTAGCCAATGCAAAGTATCTTTCTAAACTCTCAAAATCAGAACTAAGCCATAATTCACTTTTTCTCTTTTTTCGTTCCTACCTCAACAAATTTCTGTTTCACTTTCGTGAAGTGTACTCGGGGGCGCTCTATTCACTTCCGAAAGCAAAAGTTAACGAAAATGAAGAAAAGTACATTATGGGCGTGACATATAATTTGTTTGTATTCGCTGATTTTCGTCTGACCACTGCCGTGAGCTTGCGACTAATATATTTCTAACTTACAACGCGACTATTGTCATGAATATTAAGGTAGAACTATAATAATTGTTGATAGTTTACTGAAGTGGTCGGTTGAAAATGAGCGAATACATGAAAACCATACTCATCTCACGGGAATAAAACTGACATTTGTTGAAGTTGGAACGAGAAAAAGAGAGGGATGATTCATTTTACTTAAGTGGAATATTTTTCACTTCTTCTTTTGACTGTTTGGAAAGCAACTTTTCGTGGGTTCTTAATCTAGGTTTTTTGTCACTTGAGTTGAGTTGAAATGGTATTGAGATTCCAGCAAAAGGAATGGCATTGATGTATTTATTCCAATGCAAAACAAATATAATTGAATTAACAGGACTACTTACTACACGTATCTATTAAAACAAATATATATTTGTACAGGTAGACACACATGCAAATAAACAGACCATAATGCATTATCTGTAAAACCAACTCCTCGACCCAAGTGGAACGCGCCCAAATATTTGACGTTTAACGAACAGCTGATTCAATTACACAGCATTAAACCAAATTAATAAAAAGATCGTTCATGCAAACTTTTTCGTAAACTTATCATTTTACACAATTTGTAAACTTACGACGTTGCATGAATACCCTTACTAAATATTTATCGCAAATCAATATTTTTAAAAGCTGTTTGTGAAATTATGCTTTTGGAGAGTAAATTACGCCAAAACAGTTGTTTTTTGCTATGAAAAGTACAAACTTGAATCATGGATTTTAATTGCAAATCACGAAGAAACAAATTTTGCAAATTACTACGTTTTGGCTATTAAATAGGTAAACAGTTTTTGCATTAATTTGGGATTAAAATGTCTTGATTTACGAATTAAACATGATTCGTAAATTGAAACTGCAAATTTTTCAATTGGTGATTTTTCAATTCTTTCCGTGTTCAAAAAAGTCTTAACATGTTTTATCATAAACCCAGCCGTTTTAAAGTTGCAGTCAGTCAAACTCATTCCATAAAATTCCCATACATTTATTTTATTATTTATTTAAAAAAAAAGTTTTTTTGCAGCGAAAAACTTCTATTTTCAGTTTTCAAACAGCAATATCTCATAAACGTGACATAATAGAATATTTTTGACTTCTGATTCGAGTTCAGCACCCCAAAAACCTTTGGAAAAGTATATTTTAGTTTCTGTTTCAAGAAATTTTCTGCCGAGTTTAATAAGGGAATTTCTATATAATTTCCCACTAAAAATTAATTTAAAAGTGACTAATTATTGTAATATAACTGTATTAGTTGAAGTGAAGTAATATTGTTAGGCACAGAAAATTGGTCCTCTACAAAAAAGGTCTTAAGTCATTTTTCGATAAGTGTGATATTAGTTACCATAATATCTTCAATTACTAAAAAAATGCTAATTTTACGTTAAATAAATGTATGGGAATTTTATGGAATGAGTTTGACTGACTGTAACTTTAAAACGGCTGCGTTTATGATAAACTATGTCAAGACCTTTTTTGAAGAACGTTCAATTTTCTACAAGAAAAACTTATGCCGTTAGTTTAAATACTTGTCAATATTAAGTTATAAGATTCCAAACACAAACAGGTGTTTTCCCCCATACAAATCGTATGGAAAACCGAAATCTGCGATGAGGCATGTCTAAACATGAATTTTAAGAGCTCAAATTTTCACAGACGTCTCTTTTTGCTTAAATAAAACTTTTGAGCCTGTTTGCAAGACAACTTTTTTTTTTGAAACAGTCTAGTGGATATGCATATCAATTTATGTTCACGTGGTGTGTTTTTGCATTCACGTAAATAGAGATTGAGATTGTATGTGTTTTTTGTTTCGTTCAGCATTCTGGTGTGAAAATGGATTGATTGAGAATGAGTGGATTGAACGAAACATATCTCGCTCTTTGAAAACTTAAATGATTGATATTGGAATCGATTGATTCAGTCTGCTGTGATTGCAATCAATCATTCTTTGTGAAGAACGGGTCACAAAGACCGAATCAATCACGATTGACACAGCTCCAACCCTTAAACTTTATCTTCATCGGTAGGTCAATTTTTAGACGTTTCACTAGGCGTTTTCCTTTGGAGGTGGCGAAGAACTTGCAAGTACTTTGCCAGCTTTTTTGAATGGAACACATCAAACTGCTTTCCCATGTAAAATGTATCTACTCGCGCATTAGAGCATGTGCAGTTGGTAGTACTTGATTAGGGTTTTCATTTACTCGTAAGTACTTCGCCACCTCCAAAGGAAAACGGCTACTGTCGAAAAAGTTCTTTCCGGTGTGCATGTTAAAACCGGTAGAATCGCGAAAATTTTAATAAGCTTGTGTATGTGAATCATTTTATGTATGGCATTTTGTCTACCATATCATTCATTCAGTCTTTAAACTTTAAATTGTCACGATCCAAAATTTTTTTAAAATTGAAGTTTTCTTCTTTAAATTTTTGTTCGTTTTTGCCAAGACTTAAGGGAATCAGAATACACGAATCTCATTTTAAGCTGACTTAAAAAATCATCAAGGTAGGTAGGTACCTTTACAATACTCATTAAAAATTATGTAGTACGTGAGTTAGGCCGTTTGCCAATTGCGTTAAAATCCTGGTTAAATTTGATCCCATGGCTAAATTTTGAAATTACTGAGGTGAATATAGACGTCAAAATTTAACCTGCTCAGGAGCTCGTTAAAATTTTAGCCAGTGGTTAGTTTTTAACATGCTCATGAAAGAGTGAGGGAGATGAATGTAGATAAATATTTTATTTTGCTGTCATGAAGTCATGAATCATTTCTGGAAAGATTAAAAAAAAAAACTAAAATCAAATGAAAAGATTAAGAAATATAGACAAAGGCCTAGAATAATGAACTCAAGAAATCAAAACAAAGAAATATTCAATATTTTCATTTGTATAGGGTCATTTGGTTCTTTTCAAAGTATAAATTTTCAAGTGTAGGTAAATGTTTGCGGCAATTCAAATGATCTCCTTTTAAAAAATCGAAATTCTCTTCCCCGTTTGTTTGAATTACCTGTGGTAAATCCTTCAAAATGCAAAAGAATCAATCAAATTTATTGAAAATACTTTTTCAGATGATCATTTATTTTGCAAACTGAATTATTTGTTCAGCGAACTGTCATTACAAAAAAAAATACAACAACAAAACTAATGGGATATGTTTGTTTAAATAAAGCCCCAATTAATTCGATTGACACAGCAAAAACCTTAAATATTATTCACCCCTATAAAAACGGATAAAATTTAGCTGGGACCAAATTTAACCAGAATTTTAACGCAATTGGCACACGGCCTTAAATCAAATTAAATTAATTAATAACCATCGACAAATTTGAGTACAAATTTCATACTAAAATGGAAAGTATGATTTACGAATGCCTTTCTCAAAATTTTCGGGGGGGGGGGGGGGGGGGGGATCAAACTCCTGTGATCCCCCCCCCTGGCTACGGCCTTGCGTGTGCACATATTTGGCTGATGTTTGGAAGGTAGCTTTGATGCGGATCACAGCCAGGCGATCGCTTATCGGCTTAAAATCGATGACTTTCGATCTGAGTCGATTTCCCACGACGAATCCGCATCCTAGCATGTGCAATCCCTGGTGACAGCTGTAGTAAATGTCGCAATCTTTTCTTTTCGTTATACCTGATCCTATCCAACGTATCTCCTGGATCGCGGTAATGTCTGCTTTGTACCGCGAGAGGACAGATTCAAGTTTTTGAGTAGCACCTGGTGTGTAGAGTGTCCTTATATTCCAGGTGCATACTCGTAGGTCATAGTCCATTTTCGTTCCGGGTCTGGTTGCTCTCTAATAACAATTGTTTTTTGTTTTACTGTGGTCGGGTCGTTAGCCCAACGCACTAACCTCCAATCTGTAGGGCCATAGGTTTAATGTTGCAACTCAATCCTTGATCAACATTCGCACTTGCAAGTTTAGCAAGTCCTGGCATAAGGCCAAGACCAGTATCCGGCGGCTACCAACTTGGAGGTATTGTAAGCACTTGATGTGTAGGAAAAGATACAGCTCGAGGCCCCCAGTTCTTACAACATCCAACCACCCACTTCCTTCTAACGTTAAACTAAAATTAGTAAAAACCTTTATTCTACATTTTATTCTTTACGGATGTGAATTGTTTTCAGACTTGGGTCATGAGTCTACAGTCTAGGAGGAAGCTCACAGTTGCATTCAATAGTTGCGCGAGATATATATTTGATAAAGATAGACACGAACACATCTCTAACTTTACTAAACAAATATTTGGATGTTCTTTGAACGCTTTTCTGAAGTATAGAACAGTGTTAGCATTGCATAATATAAAAACAACAAAAGAACCAGTGTATCTATTTGATAAATTAAAATTTGGGAGAGGTGAAAGAAATTTATAATTGATACCACCCAAACATGGATACCTGGTTACCTGTCGCAAATTTTTTTGCCAAAATTTTATACCATCCGAAAGATTTCTAGATTGTGATTAAAAGTCAACTATTTTTAGTAATTAGTCAGCCATAGATTTTTTTTTATGAATTTCTTAAGTTCGTTTCAAGGGCTCTGGACCTTTGGCACCTCATATGAGGGAAATTTGATAAAAAAAATATCCCATCTAATTGGTCAGTAATTGGTCAGAAAAGGTATTCGTATTCGTATTCGTATTTATTTTAAAGGAACTTAATATTAAGATTAACATCTTTTAGATAATTAAGCTTTTCCAAGGAAATTAATTTGAAGGCATTAAATTAGATTACAATTTATAAATTATATATATATGTATATAAGTTTTCTATATTTTAAGTGAAATTTCGTTTATATGCAGAAAAAGAAGGTAACTATTTACAGAGAATGTTAAATGCAAATAAAAATTAAAGTTAGAGAAAAAAATACTTTTTAAATAATTACAAAAAAAAACAGTTTGTGCAGCAAAAGACAAATGATTTGTTACATAAAGTTGTTGAGTTTATTGATCTGTAAGCTAGTTTTATGGCAATTTTAATGATTTGAAACATTAAAAGGTTACAATTTTAATGATTTGAAACATAAAATGAAGGTGATTTTTCTATAAACTCGCAAAATAAGAAAACAAATCTCTTTGGAAAGTGTTTAATGACTCCGATCTTCTAATTTCACGTGGGAGCGCATTCCACCAACGAGCACCATTAACAAAAAATTGTCGCTCAGAAGTGAGACAACTGAATCTAGGGATCAAAATTTGATTTGTTCGACTTGATGTGGAGAACTGGATCTCATTATAAAGGTCGAGAGGTTTTTGCGTGTGAATAATTTTAAACAAACTTATCAAAGTCCTGATTTTTAAGAAGCTAGCAAACGTTACACCATATAAACTTTTTGAATACGAAGAAATATGACAGTATCTTCCTAGACCGTAAACATAACGAGTTACGTTGTTAAACACAACGTTAAGCCGCCTCTGACTCAGAGCATCGGAGTTGCAAAAGATTTCACAACCGTATGACAAGATAGGGACAATAAGTGATTTAGCAAGCATTTTCCTCGTACCAAGCAGTGTCCCCAGACTTTCATAACCTTTTTCCCCTGTATTTATCAGCAAACCCAATTTTGTTCCCCTAATCTCCAAAAAAATTCCCCTTTTTTTCCCCTAAATAAAATTTTCATGAATATGCATAGAAACAAAAATAAAAATTATATATTTCTTAAAAGCTTTAATTTTAGTAATAACCTTAAAGTAACATAGAAACATTATTAATATTTGTACATTTTGTACAAGGAAAACCTTCAGAAACTCAAAACTTGTAAATGGGACATTAGATGGGTTAACTTGCGAGATTAAATTTTTCTTTTTGAATGAAGTTTGAAAATATTTTATAATGAGAATACGTTTGAATATTTAATTTTTATGAAAAATGTATTTAAAATGATTCATTTAATAAGTTTGTCCTTTATGAATTTTTCCCCTTTTTTAAGCTTGTCCCTCGATTTCCCCTTTTTCATTATAAAATCAGCAAAAGTGGTGCTTTTCCCCTCAATCTGGGAACCCTGGTACCAAGTGGTGTGAATTTTTTGAAAGCTGATAGATTCCTTAAGGCTCCATAAGCTTTTCCCACGACACCATTAATTTGATCGTTCCAAGTCAGGGTCCTATTGAAACAAACTCCCAGATTCTTGGATTTCTCCACATACTCCACAGAAGTACCATTTAGTTCAACATTGGGGAAATAGGACAAATCAAGGATCTTCTTAGAAATAACAAGACATTTTGTTTTAGAAGGGTTAAGAACAAGACCACAGTTGTTTGACCATTCCAAGATTGCATTTAGATCTTCATTTATACTACTAACACAATCTTCTATTAGACCCAAGTTACAAGATTTAATAAGCTGCACATCGTCAGCATACATTCTTGGCTCACAATATTTGACTAAATGTGGTAAATCATTTACATAGGCAGAGAATAGAAGCGGTCCTAAGATAGATCCTTGTGGGACACCGTAGCTCAATGAAAGTAATTCAGAAGTTTGATTTCCTGAAACTACGGCTTGAGATCTCCCAGAGAGATAGGATAAAATTAGTTTCACTGCCTCGGAAGAGAAGTTGAACAGACAAGAAAGTTTTCTGCACATAATATTATGATCGATGGTATCGAAGGCCTTAGAATAATCGAGCAGAACCAAGAACGTTACTTTGTCATCATCTAAGTCTTTTCTTATCCGCTCAATGACTTCAAGAAGTGCAGTGGTACTACTGTGGTGGGGTCGAAACCCAGACTGTTTCGGAGATAAAAGATGGTTTGTGCAAAAAAAAGTGGGAAATTTGCTTATGCATAAGTCTTTCAACCACTTTAGATAAAAAGGGCAAAATAGATATGGGCCGGAAATCTTTTTTGCTACGGTTTTTGGGAACAGGTATGACTTTGGAAACTTTCCATTGTGAAGGGAAAATGCTCTTCGTTAAAATTGTGTTGATTGCGTACGTAACAAATGGCAGAATAAGTGGGAGCGTAGCGTTCACAAATGAGGGGTGCAAACCATCTAAGCCCATAGCGTTGGATTTGATTGAAATAAAGCTTTCCACAACATCTTCTTGAGTTACACTGACAAAATTGAAAGAAACTCGTAAGGGCGGCAAGAGAGACGAATCGAGCTGTTGTAACTGTGACGCACCCACAAGTGTTGGTCGAGGAACTGACGATATAAAGGCTTTATTAAGATCATTACAGTCAACATCAGCGTCAAGATGTCTCTCTTTACCAATACCAATGTTTCTTAGGTTTTTCCAGAGTTGTCGTCCTTTTTGCGAAAGATTAAGTTGCTTCGTATTCCATCTGATTTTTGCAGTTGTTATAAGGCCCACACATCTGTTACGCAAGTGCCGGTATTGTTGGTGATCCTCGGCTATTCTAAATTGTTTCCATCTGACATAGACGGAGTTTCGATGGTTAATGGCTTGTCGAATTTCATTTGTGAACCAAGGATTATCCTTATGTATAATAGTTCTAGTTTTGAGGGGAACATGAACGTTAAAAAGAGAGTTTAAATTAGACTGGAGGAAATCTACTTGTTCATCAGGAGATATAATTGAGTAAATGTCTTGCCATCGGACACTTCGAATATCAGACTCAAGAGCATGAATATTCAAGTTTTTAAAATCACGATACTGGAAGCTTTCTCTCGCTCTGGGAATGGAAAAATCAAAAGAAAGATGTATGAGATCATGTCTAGAGAAACCAGGTACAGATAATTGGTCGTATAAAAGAACTTTATTGAGCTCAGTGACAAAGAAAACATCAAGAAGAGTGCTCGATGTGCCAGAAAAATGAGTTGGGCTTAAAATATTGACCGGTTGCAAATTAAAAGTTCTCAAGTTATTTATCAACACATTATCAACCAAGAGATTACTATTAAAATCACCGCAGAGTATTATATTTGGAAAGCGCATTGAATTTTCTTCTAAAAAAGAGTAAATTGGTGATAAATCGATGAAGGAATATGGTCTGTAGACAACACCTACCATAAGCTTGCCATCATTGTTATTTGTGCTTGAAATTTCAACGCAGAGACACTCGAACGCACAGTTTGTAGGAGAAGAAAATATTAGCTTAGCTTTTAACGAATCTTTTACATACAACGCCACTCCACCTCCAATACGGTCAACTCTATCAACTCTTAGCATCTTATAGCCTCTGATTGCATAAAAAGTATCACTTATATTTTTAAACCATGTTTCGGAAACACAAATTGCATCTACCTCTGAACCTTCAAACAAATCCCGAAACTCATCAATCTTCTTATACAGACTTTGGGCATTAATATGACATATTTTGAAACCTTGATTTTGAGAAACTAGGACTTTTAGCATAGCTTTAGTTACATTTACAGTTTGCTCGCTGTTGGAAAGGGTAGTATTTGCATATCGTTCACCCGACATCATAATAGTTTAATATCGGGATGAAAGTACGTGAGAAAAGAAGGGGAGTCGGAATTTTAACGGTTATTTTAAGTCTATCATCATTGAAAACTTTTGCTACACATTTGCTTCTTGTTAAGAAATTTAGTAATGAGAAAATATAAAGCATAATTAAAATAAAATTAAATAATAATACAAATATACAAAAATAAACAAATATTGAAAATAAATATGTATAGGAATAATAAAAATAGAAGAAAATTGAAAAGAAAAAATTTTGATTTGGATCTTGCATGAAATAAATGCATGAAAAGTGATAATAGTAATTTTTAAAATGAAAAATTAAATTAATTATTAGAAAAATTAAAATAAAATCTTGCATGAAATAAATAAATGAAATTGATAGTAAATTATTGAAAATGAATTAAATAAATGATCAATAAATAAATGAAATTGATAGTAAATTATTGAAAATGAATTAAATAAATGATCAGGAAAAGCATAAAAAGTCCTTACAAGTTTAAATAAGTTGACTACATTATCGACATCATTGCTATGAAGTATTGGCAACTGCTGGCAACGCTGGTATCACTGCGATGTTTTCGATCTCCTCGGCTGGTAAGCTTTCAATGTTGTTTACTTTGGTGGCTTCCTCGTGTGTTTGACGTTTGATGTGAACAAAACCTCGAAAAGTAAACACTGTTGCGATGATTTTTTTCTTCTTCAATTCTAATGCAGCTTGCAGAATTTGTTGATTTTTTTGTGTTAAGCATTCGCGTATGTAAATTGGCACATCAGAATCCACTCCTATGTCGCGAAGATTTAATTGTCGTTTGTTATATTTTCGGTACTCGGCTATTTTCCTTAGAAGCAAGTTCCTTTCGTGTGGCGAAAAAAACTTTATAATAATTGCACTGGTGTTCGATCTTCCTTTTGGATTTATGCGGAATATATCTTTAAGTGTGGGTGCTATCAGATTTAGTGATAAACACAAGTGGTTAAAAAGTGAACGTAAACTCGGATGGTCTGTTGGAACATTATAAAATACTGCATCAGTTGCAATGTTGTGGTTTTCTTGTTCTTCAAGTTTATTTTGTAAAAGCACTATTTGTGATCGTAGTTCGCCGCTGTTTGCATCTTCGAAGGATTTTGTTTTGATATTGTTTAATTCAAAATTGACGGTTGAAAGCGTTTGTTTAAGTTCTTTAATTTCAACTTCCATGGTTTGATTTTCATTTTTAATTTTATGGTGTTTGTCCTCGATTGATGCAAGTCGTGTGTTGAAATGTTTGATTTCATTTTGTATCCCAGTTATTTCATCATTAATTTTGTTAATAATTGATGTCTCGATGTTGGACATTTTATTTGAAAGCTCGGTGAGTGTTTCTTTTTGGATTTTGAATTGTTTTTGCATCTCCTTAATTAAACTGGTTTCGTGAGCAGATAGCTGTAGCTGTCGACGAAGCTTAGGGGGAGCTGATTTTAGGGAGCTGTTAGGAGTTCCTAGTGTAGGTGTTCCACGCGATTGTATTCCAGCAACTTGTTGCTGTTCTGCTTCTATCAAGTTTTTTTTTGCAGACATATGTTTGTAGTTTATTTATATATAGATGGATTTGTATATATATATAATAGTTCTGTGCAAACTTGATTGATTTAATCACAAAAAAGCTATTTAAACCAAAAAGAATTTTAATTTCACAAGCAAATTCAAACAATTTAACATTAAAAGAAATTAGCGATTGAAATTTAAGCCACTTTGGAAACTTTAAATGGAAAATAAACTTATTTAAAAAAGTGCTAGACAAGAACACGTCTACTGTTTAGTGTTTCATTTTCCAATTCCCAAAAGGTCAACTAGCCACAGAAATTGGTCAGCCCTAGATAACTTTTAATCAAGGCTTAAACTTTCTCAAGGTCGCTCAAGGTCACGCGTGATTTTTGGCACCTCATTTAAGGGAAATTTGCCAAAATTTTATACCATCCCAAAAGATTTCTAGATCGTGATAAAAGGTCAACTATTTTCAGTAATTGGTCAGCCAAAGATTTTTTTCTATGATTTTTTGAAGTTCGTTTCAAGGTCACAAAAAAAACTTTTGGCACCTCATTTGGGTCATTTTAAAAAAAAAAAGTATGCAATTTATAAAAGAATCTTTCGCTGACCAACTAATGAAACTAGATGACCTTTTATATAGATCCTAGGGTCTTTCAGGTGGTATTAAAAATCTTTCGGATGGTATAAAATTTTGGCAAAATTCCCTTAAATGAGGTGCCAAAAATCGCGCGTGACCTTGAGTGACCTTGAGAAAGTTTAAGCCTTGATTAAAAGTTATCTAGGGCTGACCAATTTCTGGGACCATTTGACTTTTTATGACCAATTACTGACCAATTAAATGGTATATTTTTTTATCAAATTTCCCTCATATGAGGTGCTTAAATTGCTTAAATTTTGGAGCAGAACAAAAAACTTTTGGAAACAAGTTTTTTAGATAGTGTGCTATTTTGTGAGTTTTTAAAATCCAATGTGAAGAGAGCTATGTATATTTAATCAGATACTACTCATAAAAATCTATAAGATGTCATAATAGTTTAGTTTTTTTCAAAAAGTCGACTTAAGCCGTTTTTCCCCTGGACCCTTCATATATTTTTGTCTATTTCTTTATCTTTTTATTTTTTTTTTCTTAAGCCCGTATGACACTTATCTCATTTTTAATAAACTGAAAATGAAATAACAGCGGAATGTGCAATTTCTTATTCAAACTTTGATAGGTGTGAGTGTGTACGCACTATATCCATAAATGTAAAAATGTCACAAAAAATCTATAAAAAATATGATTTTCAAATTAAATTTGTCAGATTCCGGCAGCTTTTCTTGATATTTCAGAATTAAAAATGAAAAATTATTTCAAGGTACCTACACTCAGTTACAAAAGTAGATATACACTGGACCCTGGAGAACACTAGGTTATGATGTATATTTTCTTTTGGGGCACATTGTAAAGGCTCTCCCAAACCAACGCGAATTCGTAGCGAATCATTCGCAAAGGCGATTTTTTGTTGTTGTTTAGCATTGTGTATCTTTCATATTTTGTGTTATTGTGAATGATTTCGCGTCGAGGGCGAATGTTTCGCGTTGGTTTGGGGGAGCCTTAAATGTGAAATTTAATTTAGAGAAATGCTATCCCTTTCTTAAAAACACTTTTTATCCCTTTTTTCCTCTGCTGACACTTTGATAGATTAAATGAGAAATACAATGAGGAAAAAATGTAGTGTCATACGGGCTTTAGGAATAAGAAGAGTATTTTCTTGTTTACATCGTTCGCCTTTTACTTTGCAGTTTTTGTGTTTTTTATTGTATTAACTTTTTAGATATTTTTCTTTTTAGTGAAAATTACACTTTTTATCGGCTTAAATATTCCGAGCAGCTTTTTGTAAACTTTTTTTGTATATGATATAAATATACTTTTTTATCATCTCGGGGCTCACGTACGCTCTCGAAATTGAATGTTGCAAGAATTAAACTAAAAGGGAGTGATTGTTGAGTTTCCTGGGTGTTAAAAGTCCTTTTTTAGTTATTTAGTTCATCTGTTTTCATCTTAATTCTAACCTGTATCTATTTTTTTTGTAGCTTATCGATAAAAATAGTCCTGTGAGGTAGTCGTAGCATAAAAACAAACATGCATAAACTCTTTAGCTTCCGATTTGCCCAAAAGTATGCAAGGGTTTAAATATACTTTATTTATATCGTAAGTTTTGAATATTTCACTCAAACTCTACTCCTATCTTTTTAAATTGTTAAGAAAAAGAGAGAACCGAGAAGAGATTTGAAACGAAGGCCAAACCAACACACATGATTACTGCTAACGATGAGCTAAAAAGAGGGTCCACACTATGCCGATCAACATTGTTGGTTAACATTGTCGATCAAAACATGCTAGAGTGTACGTCAAAAACTTTTATAGCAACAATTTGTGTGGATTGGAATTTTCTGATCGATGCGTCTGGATACAACCGAAGAGTTCAGGGTTCGAATCCTGGGGGTACCAAACTTTTTTTTGTGAACAATAAAGTTAAAACGATATTATTAACATTAAATACTTATTCACAACAAATATTAAATTTTTCATCTAATAAGAAGTGATTACTTACTTACTAACTTACTTAAGGTGGCGCTACAGTCTGGGGTGGACCAGGGCCTCAGCCAACAAGCTTCTTCCAGCCGGCATACATACAGCCCATACAGTTCGTTGTTGTATCTTCTTCTCCATTCCCCATCTATGCAGACGGGACCAAAAATCACCCGGAGAATTTTCCTCTCAGAACAGCCTATAACGCGTTCTCAATCACCGTTAACAGTGTCCATGCCTCTGCACCATACATCAGGACCGGGATGATAAGCGTCTTATACAGGGACAGTTCAGTTACTCGAGAGAGGGCTTTACTTCTCAATTGCCTTCTTAGCCCGAAGAAACAGCGATTGGCAAGAGTAATTCTTCGTTTGATCTCAAAACTGGTATCGTTCACTGAGGTAGATAAAGTCTCTGACCACCTCGAAATTATAGCTGTCTATGGTGACGTTCTGTCCAAGACGTCGGTGTTGGGTTTTCTTTCTTGTTGACAGCATATATTTCGTTTTGCTTTCATTCACCGTTAAACCCATCTTCTTGGCTTCCTTTTCAATACTCACAAAAGCACCACTGACATCATGCATTGTTCGTCCGATTATGTTAATGTCGTTTGCGTAAGCGAGTAATTGGACGGACTTTTGAAAGATTATGCCTCTAGTGTTGACGTGAGAGTTTTGCACTATTCTTTCAAGAACGATGTTGAAGAAGTCGCATGAAAGCGCGTCGCCTTGCATAAAACCTTTTTTGACATCAAAGGTGTCGGTGAGGTCTTTGCCGACCTTGATGGAGGAACGTGCATTCTCCATCGTCATCCTGCACAAACAGACGAGTTTGGCAGGAATGCCAAAACTAGACATTGTTCTATATAGCTCGTTTCTATAAATCCTGTCATACGCGGCCTTGAAATCGATGAAAAGGTGGTGGGTATCGATTTGAAACTCCTGCGTTTTCTCCAAGATCTGCCGTAGTGTGAATATTTGGTCGATGGTGGACTTCTCTGGCCTAAAGCCACACTGATATGGACCTATCAGGTTGTTGACGAATGGTTTCAGGCGTTCACAAAGTACGGCAGAGAAGATCTTGTAGGCGATATTAAGAAGACTGATTCCTCTGTAGTTGGTGCAGTCCAGCGGATCGCCTTTCTTGAGGATCGGGCAAACAATGCTGAGGTTCCATTCATCGGTCATGCTTTCCTCCAACCATTTTTTGCAGATGAGCTGGTGCATACTCCTTACCAATTTATCGCAAGCCGCTTTGAATAGCTCAGCCGAAATGCCATCAGCTTCAGCATCAGCAGCTTTCTTGTACTTAAGTTTAGATATAGCTTTCATTACTTTGTCGAGATCAGGTGGACGGAATTGTTGGCCTACGTTCGTCCAGGTTGAATGGTGCAATTTACAAGGTAGTGGAATTCGGTTCGCCATCGCCGTTATACAATTTGCAGAAATTATTTCTCCATACCCTCAGCACCGACTGCAATTCCACCACGGTGTTCCCCTGATCATCCTTGCAGGCTTCGGTTCGGGCCTTGTTACCCTGAGAGGTTCTTTTTACTTTTCGGTAAAACTTCCGAACTTCATTCCTGCAATGGCATCCCTCTAATTCCTAAATCGCGAGCTTCTCATGCTCTTTCTTTTTCCTTCTTAGAAACTTGTGTTCCTCTTTCCTCTTCTGCTCGTAGAGCTCGCGAGCAGCTCTGGTCCTTCTATGCAGCGCCGCTTTGTATGCCTGTTGTTTGGCTGCATATACTTACCGGCATTCTTCGTCGAACCAGGAGTTTTGCTGTTTACCTAGCCGATAACATAATTTACCCAAGGACCTATGAAGGTAAAATGCCTTCAAATTGCCTTTGTTCCAAGGCTAAAGTGGCACTAGAAATAAAGCAAGTTTACGCAAGGACCTACATAGTTAAAATGTATTTTACTTGCCTTATTTCCTAGGCTGAAGCTGAAGTGGCACTGAGCAAAGCAAGTTAACGTAGTCGAAAACTTAATTTAACACAGAACTAAGTTTAATTCCCTATATTTTAACTGCCTTAGTTTCTAGGCTGAATATTGGCATGTTCCTTAGATTCCTAAGCTGAAATGCAAGCTTAGTGTATGCAACAGCCTTAGATACACCTAACATAATTTTACCTAACAATTAAGTTGATTTTACACTTTTTCTCTAGTTTTTGGAATACCCTAGCAATCTAGGCTAAGTTGCCTTAGGAATTACTAGGTTCAAAACGCCATTAGGAGTAGGACGAACTTGGCGTATGCCGCGATATAGGTCAAATTTACACAGGTTTTTGTTGGGTGTATATGGAGACATACATTTATATAACTATAAATATATAGATAATAAATATAAGAATTTGAAGTTTAGGGATCAGTTTTTAGTTAGTTTAAGTGCCTTTGATATGAGCTGCGAATAGCAAACTGCGAATTCCTTTCACATGAGTGGTCCGACAGACGCGAATTTTCACCCATTAAAATGGGTGGTTAAAAAAAATTGGGGTTAAATTCGAGCGAATTTTTCATTTGCAGATTTGTGGAATGCGTCCTGATGTTGTGGATTGCAAATAAGTGTTTGATAGTTCGCAGAAAGTAGCTCGATGGTCGCGTAGTAAATATAAAAATGCTAAATTTAACAATTTAAACTAATTTTGGTTCGTGTTTTCTTTTTAAAACTGTAGATAAGATCGTTTTTTCACTTTGTCGATAAGTTAAAACATGAATATGTGCTTGGCATTGCCTAAACAAGCAGCTCATGTGAAAAGGCACTTTAGTTGTTATATATTTACACGAGTTCCCGCACGGAAATTACTCCCATACTTACGGTGACCATATTTCTGAGAGCAAAACCCGGGACAAAAAGTAACAATTTGAAAACGTGAAAAAATTATTGGACTTTTCAATAATTTTTATGTAATATCTAAAATAAATATTAAAGAAAAACATAATAACAGAAAAAATCGAAAAAGAAACGAACATTAACATAAATTATAATTTCTTCACAACGTAACTAAAAACTTAAAAAAAAAAAAAACTTAACATTTTTAATTTCATTATTAAAATAAGGCCCTGTTTTTCAGTGCAGAGTTAACCCTGAGTTAGATAGAATAGTGACTACATAAGGATATTTTTGTTAGACATTTAAACGTAATAGAGTTATCTTTTTCGTGTTTTTTTTTGACACAAGAGTATTGTAAATAAAATGAGTCGGAAAATATTTTATGAATAAGGATTTACGTAACGTTGCATAGAGAATGTGCAAATACGGCACAAATAATCGGGACACTTGTACGTCCCGGGTTTCTTAAAAAATAAACCGGGACAGGCCATAGAAATACGGGACAATCCCGGGAAAACCGGGACGGATGGTCACCGTACCCATACTTAACCTTCCTTTTATACAGTGGCATAGGTATCTGAATATATTGTGGATCCTTTCTTTTCCAGTTTAATTCCTGATTTTAGTAGTCTTTCCTCTCTTTATCCTATACCCTATACAGACACGAATGTGTATGTTTGAGCAGGAGTTGCTGTGAAGGGGACGGGAACCAACCCCAATACGTCGAGCTTAGCCGAGCCAGAGCAAGCGTGCCATCATCGCCCCCTACTAGCACCAAAGACGCCTGGTGTGGCCTATCCTCGAGCCACTACATTGGCGCCCAACGTTTGGACGGCTTTAAAGATTGAGTAGGACTTAAAGGGGCTGATTTTATTTTCAGAAGGTCGTAACCTTGAACTCATAATGATTTTTTTTACTTTTGTTTTCATTTTTTCATTAAATTTTAATTTCCAGTTCAACCACTGCTAGCACCAAAGACGCACCCGTAGCCTATCCTCGACTCACAACATCTTTTTATGGGAAAATTTAGACTTGGGAGGGAGTTGTGACAGAGGATATCATGCCAAGTTTTAAGTTCATGAAGTTTAATATTAAATATCTTAAGTAGAGTAATATCGAAACAATTCCAAATCATGACAGAAATTTGGTAATTAATGATTACTGATAAAAATTTGGTGGGTTCACTGGTCAAGTTTTCATACATTTAAAATTTGTGATTAAGTAAGTATTTAAGAGAAAACTCGCCAAGTAAATCCACCAAATTTTAATCAGTAATCATTAATTACCAAATTTCTGTCATGATTTGGGATTGTTTCGATATTACTCTACTTAAGATATTTGATATTAAACTTCATGAACTTAAAACTTGGCATATATTTTAGATCTCATTACTTTTTTTGGCTGACTTTTTACGCACAGATTTCTTGTACACATAAGAACTTGGCTCCTTTTTTAACATTTATGTTTTTGTTGTGATTTCACTCCTTTTTGCAAAGATTTATTTTGCCAGGTGAAAGCCAAGTCCTACCGCTCTACAAAGTTTCATAATTCTACGACAACTGAAAGTGCTCCATACAAATAATAGCAATTCTGATAAAGTGGGTGGATGGCACCCCCCCCTGAATGAACAATTCCAAATTTTCGATTTTTTTCCTTTCTAAGTACTTCAAGCCCTACCGACCTACCAATTTCAATCGTTCTACAACAATCGGAAGTGCTTCATATAGTTTATAAGAATTTTTAAGAATGTGGGTGGATGCCACGCCCCCTGAACTGAAACTTCCAATTTTTCGATTTTTTTCTTCTAAGTACTTCAAGGCCTACCGACCTACCAACTTTCATCTTTCTACAACAATCAGAAGTGCTCCATATAATTTATAAGAATTTTTAAGAATGTGGGTGGATACCACGCCTCCTGAATGCAAAATTCCAATTTTTCTATTTTTTTCTTTCTAAGTACCTTAAGCCCTACCGACCTACCAATTTTCATCGTTTTACAACAATCTGAAGTGCTCCATGTAATTTATAAGAATTTTTAAGAATGTGGGTGGATGCCAAGCCTACTGTATGGAAAATTTCAATTTTTCAATTTTTTTCTTTCTAAGTAACACAAACTCTACCAACTTACCAATTTTCATTGTTCTACAACAATCGGAAAGGCTCCATATAATTTATAGAATATTTAAGAAAGTGGGTGGATGCCACGCCCCCTGAATAGAAAATTGCAGATTTTCGATTTTTTCCTTTGTATGTACCACAAGGCCTACCGTTGTGCGAAATTTCAAGTTTCTACGATGTCGGGAAGTGCTCCATAATTTTGATGATCTGTCAGTGAGTCAGTGAGTCAGTCAGTTACGGTTTTTGCGATTTTTGAAGTCCTATATCTTGGGAACTACTAATGCTAAAGAGTTGAAATTTGGTGAGCCACCTGTGTTTGATCAGTTCAGCAAATACTTCGAATTTGAAGTTTCTGACTTTATTGGTACTGAAGTTAGAGGGGGGTTGAAAATCGCCTGAGTTTGTTCCTGTAAAAAGGGTGTAGTGCCGCG
The DNA here is from genome assembly GCA_963921185.1 of Dasysyrphus tricinctus. Classification (NCBI taxonomy): domain Eukaryota; kingdom Metazoa; phylum Arthropoda; class Insecta; order Diptera; family Syrphidae; genus Dasysyrphus; species Dasysyrphus tricinctus. The sequence continues at coordinate 268,565,750 of OY992530.1, forward strand.
AACTTGGCTGGGCACTACCGTGCCCTTTGATGAAACGAAGATGCATCAATATCAAGAAGAATGCATGAAACTAATTAAAGATATTGATGGAGTTGAGTTTTTCGAAATTTGACAATGGATTTGGATATTTGGATATCTTGGAACTTCGAAGTAAGAAATATAAACTGGCCGCCCTCAACCTCCAATAATATTATGATTACGTAAGTGTTTTTCTTTTTTGTATGCTGTGCTAGTACCTATAAGCTTTTTTTTTTTCAAAGCAAAAAAGTTTCACTTGTACAAATATTTGCTAAATATTTCCTTCTTAAAATAATAAAAATACATAAATTAAATTTGTTCACGTTAAGCAAATGTATAAATAATAGAAATTCAAACATTTAAAAAAAACTATATTGACGTAGCTGATGTTTTTTTGTAGTTAAAATGTTTCAATTTTTGTATAAAAGCCAAAAGTTTTTGCTCGAAAATATCAGTTACTTTTTTCCTTCCTTAAAGTATCAACAATCAAAAAATCCCATAAAAATGTTCAAAACAAGTTTGTTCTTAATTTGTGGCGTTGTGGCTGTTATTAGTGCTCCAAGCATTTATTACCCCCAATCAACTGTCTACAACGATGGAGTCAGGTATACGCCACAAGATTATGTAGTCCAAAAAGAAGTAGTTACACATTATGGTACACCAGTGCAACATCAAGCCATCAGCACTACCACCAATCAGAACAGTGGCAGTGGCTTGGGCATAATAGGTTCTATGGCGAAAATAGCTGCTAACATGATGGGATCTGCGACTGGAGCTGTGATGGCTGCTGGGGGTGGAATAGTAGGAGGTAAAGAGCTGGCAGAAACGGGCGCAAATGTTGGAATGGGCCTGGGACATAACATAATGGCAGGTGTTAGATTATAAAACAGAATTGATTGTATTTAGTCTTTTAAGACTTATTTTTTTGTCACCAATACTTTCAAAATAAAATTTGTTTAAATCTAGTTTTATCTTTTGCATTGAACAAAAAAGTTGCCTTAAGAAAAGATCCAAGACAAAGGGTCTTGCTAATTAATAATATTCCAACACTAATATCGACTAGCATTTAGTACTGAATTCTCACCACTCCAAAACTGGGCCGATAATGATCGAAAAAAGTGCCGAAAGAATGGACAAAATCATTATTTTGGTTGTTAAATATGGCGGCAGTGGGCTTAGCGCTGTGGCTGTGGTAAGAAAAGGACTAGTTTACAATTCCAGTGCGCAAAAAAAAACCCATAGGTTTTTGCAGTTTCATGCAAAAATAAAACCACCATTGTTGTCATAAAATGTCATGCAAAACAATGGACCAGAAATTGTTTTGCATGCGAAAAAAAGTGTGGTGAATAAAATATATATTTTGTTTGTTTTTATAATGAGCGCGCACTTAAGGGGTTTTGACTACCCTTAAGATGATGAACACAGTGCGAGCGATTAGGAAAATAGGAAAGGGTTACAAAGGAGATACCGATGCACATTGGTTTTGAAGTTCTGAATATCAAAATGGGAGGGGAAAATAGGGCTTGGTAAAGCATTCCACATTCGTGTTGTGCGGCTAAAGAAAGAATCTCTATACTTGACAGTTCGTCCGAAGTTGGGCTCAAGGGCAAATTGATGAGCATTCCTAAATGTACGAGTATTGCGGTTGAATTTTTTAAGGGGAGGAATGCAACTGGCTATTTCACTAGAACACTGTTTATAAAAATAGCGATAAGATAATGTGAGACAAGAAACACTGAGGCGGTGTTTCAAAGATGTAATTATTCTGTCACCTATCATTTTTAAGGCTCGAAGAAAATCTAAACACTTTGCAGCGTCTTTGGCGACTTCGAATATGTGATCATTCCACAGAAGGTGATCTGTGATGCACATACCCAGAACTGAAAGTTGTGGATTTTCTTCGATGCAAGTTCCGCTCATGGATAGTGGCATTGGGGGTGGGTTTTGCTTTAGTGACAACATACAGCATTGGGTTTTGAAGTGTTGTAATTAAAAGCGCAACCTACTTTCTAATAATTCATATATTTTCTAATTCATTTATAATTTAAATATTGTCTATTAATTTAAGCTTTTATAATTAGGTAGTTGATGTGTGGTGGGCAAACTTCTCTGAACGACTGACTGCTGTGCTGTTTAACATTATCCAAATGTAAAGGTGTAGCGGTCGCAGTTATGTTGTGCAGACGAGAGAATGCAGCTTCTCTTATATTAAGTATACACATGAATGCATCACTACATTTCCTCCCCAACTAATAAAGACATCAATGAGATATCTGGAATCGGACAATTGGCTTTCTGGGTCTGGTGGAACGTCTCAACGTTGGTGTATCAGGAGACGGTACTTGCTGGACAATTGGACTAAGAGTGGTTGTCTTGTGTATTTTCCGATAGTCTAGCATTATGAGGAGAACTATTATTAGCATTACATGATTGCATACTTGCCTCATTGAGTTCGACTCGTATCAGATTATCATCGGTTGTGGGCTTCTTTGTACTAGTGTTGCATTGTTTTCGGGTTCTCAACTGATTGTGGTGTCGCCGCCAGGTTCCAAATGGTGTTGACACAAGATACATCATACGACCAATTTTATTTAAAACCACTCCACGAACCCAGCCTGGTACCACGCGAAAAGTTTTTCGCATATACTAGTTGTTCCTTATTGAAACGACCTCTAGTTTCAATACTTTTTCTCTGAGGTCGAGGGTGCATCAACGATAGAGGTACCTTAGGTTGTCACCCGTGGAGGATTTCTGCTGGTGATTTTCCAGAAATAGAACTCGGAGTTGATCTGAAAGTACTAAGAAGATTAAGTAAGGCGGAGTCCTTGTCTTCTCCGCCAGAAATTGCTTTTTTTAATGCTGTTTTAAACGTTCTTACAAAACGCTCTGCTTCTCCATTGGAAGCTGGGTGAAACGGAGCAGAAGTTAAATGTTTAATTCCGTTTCGTTTACAAAAATCTGTAAATTCTTTAGACACGAACTGTCGTCCGTCGTCAGTGACGATAGTTTCGGGAAGACCTTCGAGAGAAACTATTCCTTGTAACGCAGCTATGGTAGCACTAGAGGTAGTAGTGCTCATTTTGACTATAAATGGAAACTTGGAATATGCATCCACGCATATCATCCTCATGTCTCCATGGAAAGGGCCTGCAAAGTCCAGGTGTAGTCGTTCCCGTGGGATTGTAGGTGCGGGCCACGATGAAAACTCCTTGTGGGGACTGCTGCTTAGCTATTGACATTGATCGCATTTCGCATTCGCTTTGTGATGCACTTATCTATGGCGGGCCACCAACAATACCTTCTAGAGAGCTGCTTCATCCGGGTAGTACCCCAATGACCACTGTGCAATAAATCTAACACCTTGGTCTGTAACGCTGAAGGACGTGTCGAATTGGGACTCTAGAATGATGTTCGTGATGTCTGGTTTTTCTTTGGAAAAACCAGTCGCATCATGATTATCATATGAATCTCATATTGCCGAGCTGTGAACCTCCTCGGGGTGGCACGTGGGCAACGTATGTAGGTGCCTGTAGGAACTACCGGTTCGTTTTTGTCAATGAGGTAATTACCCAGATCACGACGATTTATCGTAAGACTGAGATTACTATCCGCCTGAGACATTGCTTACCTGGTTCTTCACTACAGCGTACATACGGCGAAACACAGCAGGTTATAGATTTGGTAAGCAGAACTGTAACTAATCAGCCCTTGGTTGCGTTTTTGCGCCAAATCGAGGGTTGTCGTCCCTGCTTTTTTTGCAGGCACGAAAGTGCGAAGCGAAGACATTTAACAAACTGCGGGATATACTTGTCATGAGTAATGAACGCGCATGTCAAATTATTGGTTATGAAAATATCCATAATTTTAGTTAAGGTCGACCTTTACACAGTAGCAAATAATAGTAGCAAATAAGAAAGGTACCACGGGCTCGCAAGATTCCTACACTTGTGAGATGGGTTGGCACCTTCGGGGTGCGTCGTGGTGGCCGTGGTTGTGATCAAATTCGCGATCAGTTAAAGTATATGACATTGCTTTGATTAGATAGAAAAAATCTTTACCAAAGTGAGTTTGTTCTGCAAAGCAAGCTCGATTGGAAGCTGACGAAAGTCTCTCCAATTTGGTAGTGACGAAATTATATGGGTTCACAGTCTAGTCAGGCTGATGAACTCATAAATATATAACACTTTCTCAAAAAAGATGAGACTGTAGTTGGCGATGCTTGTCGGACATCCTTCCACACTATCCGGAGCAGCCCGGGGTGGAATTAGGCCTTAATTGGCAGGTGTCCACCTTAAGCTCGCCTCAATTACTGTAACGCTGAAGGGATGATAACTCTAGCTGATTCTGTTTGAAGAAGCAAAACATTATTTTCTATGAATAACGAGAACCTCCGGTCAAAATATAGTTTCAAAACTTTATCTTCTACGGCAAGATGCTCCGGCCAGCCGTTGGGGACAAAATTTTGAACTTTTTTCAATACAGGATCTAAGCGGGAAAACTGGGCAATTCGATCGGAATCTATTGGAAATTCATCGAGTTCGCTTTGAAAGTTTATTTGCATATGTTCACTTCTATCGAATTTTTCATCTGGACCCATCGGCAAACGTGAAAGGACTTCAGCGTTTCCATGCTTATTTGTTGGCTTATAGCGTATATCGAAACGGTAACCCATAAGGAAAAGGGCCCAACGTTGTAGCCGCTGTGCCGTTAGCACAGGCAAATTTTTGTGTGGACTGAATTTGGTCACTAATGGCTTGTGGTCAGTATATAAAATAAATCGTCGACCGTAAAGGTACTGATTAAATTTTTGAATGCCATAAATAATAGAGAAAGCCTCTTTCTCTATTTGGCTATAACGCTTCTGATGGATGTTTAATGTTTTGGATGCGTGGGCTATTGGAATCTCTGAGCCATCAGGTTGTTGGTGTGAAATTACGGCTCCGATTCCATGTGAAGAGGCGTCTGTGGCTAGGATAATGGGTAGATCATCATTAAAGTATGATAGCAATGTGGCATCTACTAACTGGGACTTCAAAATTTGAAAAGCATGCTTTTGTTGGTCTCCCCAAACATATGGTACATTTTGTTGTCGTAATCTATTCAACGGGGCTGCTATTTGGGATAAATTCTTAATAAATTTATTGTAATAATTAATTTTGCCAAGAAAAGCTTGAAGTTCTTTAAGATTATATTAGGCCTTGGGAGGAATTTAATAGCACTGACATTCGCTTCAGAAGGGCTTATACCGGATGAACTTATTGTATGACCTAAATAATTGATTTTAGGTTGTAGAAAGTAGCATTTATATTTGTTGCAAACTAAGCCCTTTTCATGCAGTCGTTTGAAAACCTCTTTCAAAGAATTGAGATGTTCGTCTACAGTGGTCCCTGTCACTACTATATCATCTAGGTAATTAACGCAATTTGGAATGTCACCAATTACCTGTTCTAGTAATCGCTGGAATATAGCCGGTGCACTCGAAACCCCAAATGGTAGACGTTGGTACTGATAGAGGCCTTGTGGAGTATTAACAACCATGATACGCTTTGATTTCTCGTCCAGCTCTACCTGCAAATACGCATCAGACAAATCGATTTTAGAGAAAAATTTGCCACCTCGAAGTTTGTACATTAACTCTTCCACCCTAGGTATAGGGTACTGGTCCACATTAAGTTGCGAGTTCACGGCCTTAAAGTCGCCACAGATTCTAACCCGCCCCTCACGTTTTGGGACGATGACGACTGGAGCTGCCCAGTCACTAAACTTAATCGGCTTCCTGATTCCATATGTTTGCTGTCACGAGTCGTTCAGCTTCTTCTTTAAATGCTTTAATTTGTGAATATGGAATTGGTCTAGCTCAGCAAAATTTTGGATGTGCGTTTGATTTTAATTCAAGATGTGCTTTATATGGCACACAACAACCTACCGCATTCTCAAATAAAGAGCTAAACTCACAACACAAATCATTCACTTTTCTCTCCGCTCCCTCTGTCACTGCTGATTGAACCACCTCTTGTCTTATGCCCAGTCCAAGCCCATCTATCCAATCAATCCCAAGAATATTATTTGTGCTTCTCACTTTTGTAATCAAAATTGGGAGTATCTTCTGAGATCCACAAAACTCCACATTAACACGTGACTGTCCCAGCACCGGTACCATGAAATTGCCATAACCTTTCAGAATTAGATCTGCAGGTTCTATTTTCATGTCACATAACCTTTCATACTCGTCTAAACCGATCATCGAAACAGTCGCTCCCGTGTCGACTTGAAACTTCATGGGAATTTTATTTACTTTTATGTGAACAAATATTTTGTTCCCTTCTCTGTGTGGTTGCTCGTTACATTCGTTTGTCCCGAGACCTGTGGTGGACTTGCACTGGTTTCCAATACCTACGATATTAACATGCCTAATTGCATGATTTGATACAGGCATAACATCAATCGTGTCGATTTTTTCTACTCTTCGCTCAGAGCCTGCGGTAAATTTGTTTCGAGCTCGAGATCTGTTCCAGTTTTTTCTACCGTTGTTATTTTTGTGATCTGTGTTGCTCATACATACAGCTGAAATGTGACCACTGCGATTACACTTGTAGCACACTGCCTCCCGAAATTTACAAGATTTAATTAGTTGGGGCTTCTTCCCGTTAGGACTATTTACCCCCGTGCAAAAAGACCAGTTACGTTTGCATTGGCTTGTACCCGAAATACCTCTGCTGTTGCTGCCGGCTGCATAGGAGATTTTTCATTTTTATAACACTAACTGTGTTTCTTGTTGCCTCGTATGATTCGGCTATCAAAAGAACCTCTTCTAATGACGGATTTGTTTTTTGTAGTGCAGAAGAACGAACGGTATCGTGTGGCGTGTGTTACGAATGATGGTCGTTTACCCATATGAGGCCACAGGTTAATAAATTCCCACAGGTTGGGTTACCTACGTGTGCTTTCATATGACACCGTTTGCATTGCTTGCATATGCCATCGATTGCATGTGCAAGCGATAGCATAGTGCTAGGTGTAACGACCCTTATCCGCTGATGCCGCCAGTCATTTGATTTCTTTTATGAAATCAAATGACTGGAATGTAGAATTAAGTTAGTATATACATAAGTCAATATCGTATTTTATATTTTGAATAAAGTCATTCAATTGTTTACATTTCAAGCGACACGAGCGTTTTCTTTACATGGCGATCTTGCCTGTACCTATACGATATAGTCAAAAAAAGAAAAAAAAAAGTTCTAACTAGAAAAAGAATCTAGAATGGTGGAAGAATAAAATATTCTTGTTTATTCCTTTTTTTGTGTGTCGGTTGGTCGGTTTCTCGTAGACGTCGTCGTCGTCGATTTTGCTAACAAATTCAAACTGGAAAGAAAAATTGCAACGAATCTCAGTTTGTCCGACGAGGAATTTGTTTTTAATGTGAATTAAAAAAAAAAAACTGATCTTAACCGTTGTCGATACAAGTAGTACTTATAAGGATTTGGTGTTTGCGACTTCCTTCGAGTTTCGATTTCGATATGTTGTGTCCTTTTATATGTGGATCAAAAGAGACTAAGAACATTTTGTCGTAATTCGGAAATTATTATAACATATTCGTATTTATTGAATAATTCTCGACAGTTTAAGACGTGTTTTAATAAAAACAGTAAATAACTCACCTTACATTACAAAGTGATTCATCACCCCTCAACGATTGAGAATGAGGGACAGCTTTATCGGGATCTACAAATTATAATGAACACTGCAACTAGCAAGTTTTCTTTTTTTTTTAACAATTTCCTTTTTTTATATTATTATTTTTTAATGTTATGATATATTAAAATTATAGTTTCTAAAATAAATAGGTTTTGTCAAGTCTGCAGTTTCTGTGGAAAATTTAATATGGCATTGTTAAAGAAATTGCCAAACGCAATATTAATGGCGTTGTCTGGCTATGAGATAGGAAAAGATAGGCAGGAAGAAAAGATAGAAAAACTAAGGGAAACCCAAAATAAGTTATACGAAAACATAAATAACCAATACCAAACTAACCCAGAAAGTAGTCATACATTAATTATCATCGTAGTTATATTTATAATACTTGTAATTTTGTACTTGTTGGCAAAAACTTTTATTTTATTCAAGCTCAATAGAGCAGACCAAACGCCAAGAATTTAAAAAAAAAAAGGTCTTTTCCACATTTTGTGCACTAAATTAGGGAGTCTGGACCAAAATGAACACAATTCACGTTTACAATTTTACATTTTGCGTTTAATTCCCCATGGCCCATCTAGTCACCTGGGAAGACTTTTCCAATAAATTAAAAGAAATCAAAACCGAATTTGATAAATCATACAAGTGTTTAAATAGATCACCTGTACCAAAAAAAACAACACAAAAAAAACATTTAAATATTCTTCAATGTCACCACAATAGCATAACAGGTTATTCCAAGTCAATATACCCATACCTAACTACAGACCATCAATCCGTGTTTAATACATATTTCTCGACGGAGCAAGTAATGGCGATTCTGAGGGACATTATACTTTTATCGGAGGGCAGGGAAAATCCGTAATAGATTATTGTGCAGCAAATGGCGATTGGTTGAATTTAATATCATCGTTTGAAGTTCAATATAAAACCTATTCTGATCATATGCCCTTAACGGTAAGGTTTGAAAGCAGTAAGAACTCAACAGATGAAGTAAAAAACCTCGAGCTTTTACCAAAACTGAAATGGAATAGTGAAGAGCTGCACTCCTATCAAATCCGGTTGGAAGAAAATGTATCTCAATTAATAGCGAACCCAACATCGACAGAAATTCTTTCAAACAAAATAATTTCATGTATAAGATGTTCTACAGATACGGGCACCCGAACTTCAAAAATATCAAAAACTTTTAAACAGAAATGGTTTGATCATGAATGCCTTAAAGCACGGAAAAAATCTTTTTCACTGTTATATACACTACGCAGAAACTATAGCGATGAATTAAAACGATGTTACTTAAAGTCAAACTCTGATTATAAGACAATATGCACCCGTAAGAAAGTTGAGTCTCAGAACAAGCAAGCTCGCACTTTAGGATTTACCAAAAATTCAAAAGAATTTTGGAAAATAGCTGCCGAATTAAATGGATCCAAGTTTGTGATAGGTAAAAACATCTCTGCATTGAATCTTTCTATACACTTCGAAAAGTTACTTGTGAACAAACCGAGTCTCCAATTTTCATACGCTGAGCCACTATTAATCGACACAACATTAGAATCTGAGTTTACAGCTCATGAAATCCAAGTTGTCATCAATAAAGCCAAAAATGGAAAAGCACCTGGTGAAGATGGCGTACCATATGAGTTCTTTAAAAATGCCCCAACAACTTTAATAAATCAGCTGAAGAAACTTTTTGATGACATACTCATAACAACCTCAGTTCCTGATTCGTTTAAAAAATCTGTGATATTCCCTATTTACAAAAAAGGTGACGCAAACAATCCCGAAAATTATCGTGGAATATCTTTTATGAACACGATAGCAAAAATTTTTTGTGGCGTTCTTGTAAGTAGGCTGGAAAAATGGGTGGACGAGAATAGAATCTTAACAGATTTTCAAGCGGGCTTCCGAAAGAACTATTCAACAGTTGACCAAATATTCTGCTTAACATCAATAATCAAGGCTTATCAAGCTAGGAAGAAGAAAGTGTACTCGTTCTTTGTAGATTTCAAAGCCGCGTTTGATTTAGTCAATCGCAATGCACTAATGTATAAACTTTCGCAAATGGGTCTATCATCCAAATTCATTAAAATTTTGAAAGAAATGTACACGGACACGAGAGCGGTGGTATGGGATGGATCTGGTTACTCGAAATGGTTTAACACTGACTCTGGAGTGAAACAAGGTTGCCTGCTAAGTGCACTGCTTTTTTCATTGTTCATAAATGACATAGTCTCTTGCATACCCGGTGGCATCCGAATCGCTGAAACAAATGTTAATGTCCTCTTGTACGCAGATGATATAGTTCTTTTAGCCGAATCACCTGAAAGCTTACAGCTTATGATAAACCGACTTTCCAAATATTGTGAAACATGGGGACTTACCGTTAACGTACAGAAATCGAAAATTATGATTTTTAACCAAAATTCGCGAAGTACAGTGGGCGATTGGTTCTTTAATGAAAGAAGAATTGACGTTGTTAAAGAATTCAAGTATTTAGGAGTTAAAATAAATTCTATTTGTGACTTCAAGAAACACATCGAAGAAAAAACCAGCACCTCACAGAGTTTGATCAACATGACGTGGCGCAAGGTTTTTACAAATGAAAACGTAACATTATCAACCAAATATAAAATTTTTGATAGTGTTGTGAGATCAACGTTGTGCTATGCTGCCCAAATTTGGGGAATAGATGAATTTGAAGAGGTGGAGAAATTTCAAAGAAACTTTCTTAAAAAACTCTTTAACTTGCCACGAAATACGCCAAACTATGCTTTATATCTGGAAACTGGTTTGCCAAAATTGTTTACATACACCCTAAAGCTTCAAGCTGATTTTGTATTAAAAATTGCCTCACACGCACATAATAGACTAACGAAAAAAATGCTGATGTATGAGATGAGAAACCGGGAATGGTGGATGATGAAATGGCTGAACATCGCCTTAACTTATGGAGTAAACCTGCAATGGAACTTTCAGAACTTGGAACAGCTTAAAAAAGACCTATATACCGTTATACGAGTACAAGAAGATACAGCTCGAAATAACCTAATTGATGAAGCCCGTAAATCTGAAAGCCGAATTATCTATTCGCAGCTCAATCACAGCCTATCTAGCAAAAATTACTTTTGTGACGATTTAAGCTATCAGGAAATCTCACTCCTATTTAAGACTAGATGTGAGCTACTACACTTAAACAGTATTCCATACAACGGCAGTTTCAATCAATTCTGCACTCTCTGTAATTTGAACGCGAAGGAAGACGTATTTCACTTTATAAGCATTTGCCCAGTTTTAAAACATGAAAGACTTGCACATTTCGGGAAAAAAACACTTACAATGATTGAAACCATCTACATTTTAAATGAAACAAATTGGAAATCCTTCTGCTCTTATGTAAAATCCATCCAAAAATTCAGAAATCTTATTATCACTGAGTTCTCATAGTAAAATTTTGTAATTGTAAACTAATAATAAACATACATTTTTTGCCACTCGAGCTGACGGCTAAGCCAAAGCGCTTAAATTCATTTGTAACTCATACTATGTAATGAAAAATTGTATCTCAATAAATGAATTACTTACTTACTTACTTACTTACTTACATATTTCTCGACCATAAAATCGAGACTTTTAGCTCTATTCAAGTTACTTCAAATTCCTCAGGAAGTACCAAAAGAATTCAACAAATTTCTCATTATAAATTTCGAATCTTTTACTGATAGCGAAGATTCAGATTCGGAAATAAACGAATTAAAGGAATCACTAGACACAACCACCATGACACCTATCGAATTCATAAATATCGCAACAAAATTGTTGCCAGAATTTGACGGCAAAGTCGAAAACTTGAATAAATTCATTTATGCTCTAGACTTACTTGACTCAATAAAAGAGACAAACGAAGCAATAGCCATTACACTAATAAAAACAAAATTGACTCAAACAGTTAGCAGGTTTCTTACTAACGAAACCACGATCAAAGAAATTAAAGACACTCTAATAAAAACATAAAACATCAATCACCACAAAATATCGCAGCTAAATTACTTAGCATTAAACAACAAAATAAAAGTGACAATGATTTTGCAAAAGAAGTAGAAAATTTAACACAACAATTAGAAAGCGCATATATAGGTATCAGACGGTTTACCCCAACATTTAGCAAAATCATATTCTGCGCAATCCGCAGTAAAAGCAATAAAAACTAATGCAAGGTCTAGCGAAGTAAAAATGCTAATGCGGGCTGCACAATTTGCCACAGCTAGCGAAGCAATAACAAAATTTATAGAGTTAGGAGCAGAGAGTACAGACACTGCCCAGATAAATTACATAAATAAATCCAGGAATTTAAACAAATACAGGGGACGCGGAAGTTACTCACACTTCTCTCAAAGAAACCGTAACTTTAATAGAAATATTTGCGGACGTCAACAAAGCGCAATCTACAACAATAATCGAAACAATAATAATAGAAATAATAATTATAGGGGACGTAACAACACTAACAGAAATGTCAGATACACAGCAGCATCGGAAAACACCGATGCTCCTCAGGTCGCCCACCTGGGGGATGCACTGAATTAAACGATAGAAAGATACTCCACATTAACCTTTCCCTTAGCAATTATGTAACGGTAGAAACATCACTGAATAACTCAAATGCTATATTTCTTCTAGATACAGGCTCAGACATAAGTCTAGTCAAAATAGGAAAAACACCAAACTTGAATATCAATACGGGTGAAATTTTTAATCTAAAAGGCATAGGAGACGGTACTATAAAAACAATTGGCTCTGCACGAGCAACTTTATTCATTAATAAATTTGAAATTTTTCATGATTTCCATGTTGTTGACAACACATTTCCAATACCTTGCAATGGAATAATTGGTTACGACTTTATAAAGAAATTCAACTGTGTATTAGATTATAAATCCTCTTCCTCAAGCAGGTTCATAATTCGACCAAATAACATAAAAAAACAACTTGAGCTAAAAATAATAGACTCACCAACAAAAGATATTCTCGCACTTCCAGCAAGAGCAGAATGCATTAGAAAAATTAGTGTCAGCAGCAAAGAAACTGAAGTATTAATTCCAAATCAGGAACTGAGTGATGGTATTTACATAGCGAATACAATAATTAATGTAAAAAATCCATACGTTAAAATTATTAACACCACAGACAAAAATATTTTTCTTGAACAGGGTAACATAAAAATAGAAAGTCTTAAAGAATACAATGTTGTTAAATTAGAAAAACTGGATGAAAGCGAAGAAAGAAAAAACATAGTATTAAAAAAATTGGTAAAAATTGTCCAATTCCTTATAGGAAAAGTCTTACTGAACTTTGTTCCGATTACACCGACGTATTTGCTTTAGAAACCGATGCGTGTACTTTTAATAATTTTTACAAACAAAAACTACATCTAAAAGATAATACACCAGTTTACATAAAAAATTACAGATTACCCCACACCCATAAACCAGAAATAAAAAGACAAATTGAAAAATTAATCACAGATGATATAATTGAGCCCTCGGTCTCAGAATATAACAGTTCTATCCTTCTAGTTCCCAAAAAATCTTTACCAAAATCCGCCGAAAAAAATGGAGACTTGTAATAGATTACATGCAAGTCAACAAAAAATTAGCATCAGACAAATACCCATTACCGAGAATCGACGACATTCTGGATCAATTAGGCCGCGCGAAATACTTTTCTTGTTTAGATTTAATTTCTGGATTTCATCAGATAGAGTTAGAAGAAGGTTCAAGAAATATAACATCTTTTTCAACCGAACAGGGTTCCTTCAGATTTAAAAGATTACCTTTTGGCTTAAAAATAGCACCAAATTCATTCCAAAGAATGATGAATATAGCATTTTCTGGTCTTGGACCAGGCAGAACTTTCGTATACATGGACGATCTTATCGTTGTCGGATGCTCCGAAAATCACATGTTATCAAATTTAAAATCAGTTTTCGATGTTTGCAGAAAAACTAATTTAAAACTTCACCCAGATAAATGCAATTTTTTTGATTCACAAGTAACTTTCCTCGGTCACAAATGCACTGATAAAGGTATTCTGCCAGATGAATCAAAATTCGAAAAAATTTTGTCCTACCCAAAACCAACAAATGCGGATGAGTGTAAACGATTCATTGCATTTGTCAATTATTACAGAAGATTTATTCCAAATTTTTCCCATCATGCTATTCACATAACCAGACTAACCAGAAAGAAAACATCCTTTAATTGGACAGAAGAATGCGAAAACGCATTCTACTACTTAAAAAATTCCTTACTCTCCCCAAAAATATTAAAATATCCTGATTTTGAAAAACCTTTTTGTATTACTACAGACGCCAGTAAAATTGCTTGCGGTGCCGTACTCAGTCAGGAACATAAAGGCTTACAGCTTCCAATAGCTTTTGCATCTAGATCTTTCACAAAAGGTGAAAGTAACAAATCGGTAATAGAACAGGAACTCGCTGCCATTCACTGGGCAATTAATTTCTTCAAACCATATATTTATGGAAAAAAATTTCTGGTCAAAAGTGATCACAAACCTCTAACATACTTATTTGCTATGAAAAACCCTTCATCTAAACTAATAAGAATGAGACTTGATCTGGAAGAGTTCGATTTCGAGGTTCAATATATAAAAGGAAGGGATAACTGTGGAGCAGATGCTTTATCCCGTATTGATTTTGGGCAAATCAAGCAACTTAAAGAAGAAAATTCTGCTATCATACAGGTAGTTACAAGATCTAAACATAAAAACCAACATAACCCCACCACCACTTCGAATAAGTTAAAAGACATAAAGCAACAAGTTTATCACACGATTACGACACATGAAGTGAAAAAATTACCATGCCTAAAATTCTTAACGAAAAAGTGCACCAAAGAAGAAATTAACATTGAAAAATCTATTGAATTCTTTTATTTAAATTTATTCCATGGAAAACGAAAAATTTTCGAATTAAATACTACAAATTTTATTGCTTATGGAAAGATTGAACTAGCACAATTGTTTCCCAAACTTGAAAAAATAGTTGGCAATGCAAACTTTAAAAATATTAAAATCGCGATTGATGATAATTTATTTAAATATGTCGACATTGAAGAATTCAAAAAGATAGGCAATCAATTATTGAAAAAGGTAACTATAGCTCTAACTCCAAAAATAATCGAAATCACTTCACCCTCACAAAAACTTGAAGTTTTGCAAAAATATCATGATGACCCTGCATTTGGTGGCCACCCAGGAGTCTCACGATTTTTATCAAAACTCAGACGTACATATTATTGGAAAAACATGACTTCAGACGTCAAGTCTTATGTTCGAAATTGCGAAAAATGTAAACAAAATAAACAGGGTGCCAGCAACAAAGAACTTTTAATTAAAACACCCACCCCTCAAAAAGCTTTCGAAGTCGTACAAATAGATACGATAGGACCATTACCTAAATCGTTTAATGGAAACGGATATGCACTTACAATAATTTGTGACCTAACCAAATATTTAATAACAGTAGCGATTCCTAGCAAATCAGCAAATATAATAGCCAAAGCAATGGTAGAAAACTGTATTTTAATATACGGACCCATACAACAAAAAATAACTGATATGGGCACTGAGTACAAAAACCAAATATTTAATGAAATATGTAAACTTTTAAAAATACAGAATAAAACTTCTACCCCATACCACCATCAAACGTTAGGATCAATAGAGCGCTCTCATAGAACATTTAATGAGTACATAAGATCGTACATATCAGAAAACAAATTAGACTGGGATCATTGGCTCATATACTTTACTTATTGTTATAATACAACACCAACAACAACACATGGCTACACTCCTTTTGAGTTAGTTTTTGGTAGAACTCCAATCCCATACGAATTCATGCTAAATGGAAATGTTGATCCAATATACAATATTGACGACTATAAGTCAGAACTTAAATTCAAATTGCAAATAGCTCAAAAACGGGCAGCAGAATTGTTAGACAAAGCAAAATTAAAATCAAAAGAAACATACACTCCTCGTCAACTGAATACGCACAAACATTTTTTAATATACTTTATCCATTTTTTCCAAACAGTGATGGTTATTATGCCATCTGTTGATGCTAACTATTCCCTTAAGATGTAAAGCAGATAATTCCGAAATAATTATCCAAAAACAACCGTGAGTTTTTCTTCAACCACTTGCAAAGTGTTTTATATGCAAAGTAGGAGTTTTTTTTTTAGTCAACTGAATAGGTACAACGCCATTTTCTTCGTTGTTTATAAGTTTTTTGGAGTGCTTGACAGTTTAAATTAACGATTTTCGTGTTTTCAGTAAAATTTAATTCCTGATTTCAAATTTTAAGAAAAATGGGTAGATCTACGTGTCTTAACAGTGTTGAAAAAGCTAAAATCGATTTACTTAGAGACCAAGGCCTAACTGGACGTGCAATAGCTGATAAAGTTGGCCGAAGTTTTAATGTAGTTTATTCTTACTTGAAAAATAAAGATGCATACGGCAAAAACATGAAGGGAGGTAAGAAAACAGCAACAACAGCAGCTGAGAGACGAAGAATTTTAAGATATGCATCAAATTCTTCTGATTCTGTGGCAAAAATATAACAAAAAGTCGGCGTAAACGCAAGTTGCTCAACAGTATTAAGAGTAATCAACAACTCAAGCCATCTTAAACGAATGAAACTTAAGAAAAAACCACCACTTGACGAGAGACGGAAAATGTTGCGATTAGATTTTTCAAGACTTCACATGAGTTGGAAAAAAGAATGGTATCACGTGGTTTTTTCAGATGAAAAAAAGTTTAATTTCGATGGCCCTGATGGGTTCAACTTCTATTTTCACGACTTAAGAAAAGAAAAAAGATTTTTAAAGCGCCATCATAGTCGTGAAGGAGGTGTCATGATATGGGGAGCAGTCAGTTATTATGGAACAGTTGAGCTCGAGGTTGTAACATCAAGAATGACAGCAGCTGGGTATAAAGTAATTTTGGAAAGAAATTTTCCTAAATTTTCTAACATCTTTGGACCCATAAACTGGACCTACCAACATGATAATGCGCCTATTCACTCAGCGCGCATAATAAAAACATGGATAGAGGAGCAACAAGTGCAGTTGCTTCAATGGCCGCCGTACTCACCTGATCTAAACATCATAGAAAATGTCTGGGGATGGTTAGTACGCAAAGTTTATGAGGGTGGTCGTCAGTTCGAAGACAAAGAAACCTTAATTTCTGCAATCAAATTAGCGTGGAGCGAAATTTCGTTAAATTACATTAAAAAGTAATTAAAAATAAAGGTGGAAGTACCCACTACTAAACTTAAACAAAAACTTGTTTCATTCCATTCCAATACCAATTTTAATTTTTGTACACTTCTACTTTGCATAAGTTACACTTTGGAAGTGGTTGAAGGAAAAACTCACGGTTGTTTTTGGATAAAACTTTGAAATTCTGTTATTTATATGTTACGAAAATTTTTACCATCAACAGATGGCATAATAACCATCACTGTTTGGAAAAAATGGATAAAATATATTCAAAAATGTTTGTGCGTATACAGTTGACGAGGAGTGTATGATAGAAATGCCAAGCCACAAAAAATTCAGCCAAACGATATGGTATACTTGAAGGACGAAGCCAACCACAAATTGGATAGTTGCTTCAAGGGACCATACAAAGTACTTGAAGCTGACAATTTTGGAAACTGCAAACTTGACACCAAATCAAAAAATGAAGTTGTACACAAAAATAGACTAAAATTAGCTTAAATATATTGTTATAAATTAAAATTTTAATTTAATTTTAACGGCCGTTAACCCATATTATATACATATACAAAATATATTATAAAAAGTTAAATTAAAAAAAAAAAAAAAAAAACATTTAAAAAAGAGACACTTTACTAAATTAAGAAATAGGTAATATTAACTTCTACTACTACTTAAAATGGGATAAGTTCAAAAATTAACGCAAAAATCACCTGACGTAATTATAAATATTATTAATTCAATATTTCATGGAGAAAAATAAAGTAAAATTAAATAAAATAAAAAAAGTAAAATTAAAGAAAATAGTAACAAATCGATTAAAACTCTGACTGTTAATTATAAAACAATTTGTTTAACTATGAAAAGAAAAAAAAAATTCAAACATCATATACCATTGGTAATCATAATTATTTTTATATACATATATATTTTGGTTGTAACTTAGTTTAGAAATATAATAACAAAAAAAAAAAAAATTCTTAGACGGAATTTTTTTTTTCCGAAAAAGGAAGGTGTTACGAATGATGGTCGTTTACCCATATGAGGCCACAGGTTAATAAATTCCCACAGGTTGGGTTACCTACGTGTGCTTTCATATGACACCGTTTGCATTGCTTGCATATGCCATCGATTGCATGTGCAAGCGATAGCATAGTGCTAGGTGTAACGACCCTTATCCGCTGATGCCGCCAGTCATTTGATTTCTTTTATGAAATCAAATGACTGGAATGTAGAATTAAGTTAGTATACATAAGTCAATATCGTATTTTATATTTTGAATAAAGTCATTCAATTGTTTACATTTCAAGCGACACGAGCGTTTTCTTTACACGTGTTAATGACAATCGTATCCCTTAAGAGCTCGTCCACAAATTCCTTCTTGCAGCTTGTATTTGAACATACATACTTGCAATTTCTAGCTAACCCTCTTAGCTCTGCTACCCATTCGGCATAGCTTTGACCTTCTACCATTTTCGCTTGCAAAAATTCAAACCTAGCTGCAAGTATATGTATGTTCCGTTTGAAGTGCTCCGTTAGCTTCTCCGTTATTTCATCGAATTATTTGCTCCCAAAATCGTTACCAAGTATCTTCTGAATAAGATCAAATATATCAGCTCCTACCCACGATAAGAAAAATGCCTTTTGTTTCTCACTATCGCTGACACCATATGCTGCGAAATGCTGTTCGAGCTGCTTCAAATATGTGTCCCACTGGTGCTTACTCTTCTCAAATGGATGGAACGGTGGTATGGACCCTACGCTCATACACGTGCTCCCCTCTGACAAATTACCTTCCTTTTTAACCTGTCCCTCCATCCATTGCTTTTGACTGGTCAATAACGCTTCGAAAAGCGGTTTCTGCTGGTCCAGCAGTTCTTTTAATTGTTTGGCATCCATCAACAAAAAAAATTCTCAACCACCACACAAACCACGTTTTTTATCTCTTAGGCAAAAGGCACAAAATCTACTCTATTTTACAACTAAAAAAATACTCGTCGCCAAATGTTGTAATTAAAAGCGCAATCTACTTTCTAATAATTCATATATTTTCTAATTCATTTATAATTTAAATATTGTCTATTAATTTAAGCTTTTATAATTAGGTAGTTGATGTGTGGTGGGCAAACTTCTCTGAACGAAAACGACTGACTTCTGTGCTGTTTAACATTATCCAAATGTAAAGGTGTAGCGGTCGCAGTTATGTTGTGCAGACGAGAGAATGCAGCTTCTCTTATATTAAGTATACACATGAATGCATCACTACATGAAGCATTGAATTCTACACATTCTGCATTAATTTTTATTTCCCCACTAGACAATGCTGTCTAGATCAGAATTTAATGAGCTTATCATACGCTGCCGTTCAAGTTCCACATCCGAAGAATTGGGAAGTGAATCTTGAAACGAATATGAAAAGCTGAGGGTGCTGCCATTTGCAAAACAATTTAATGGATTAGAAGTTTCAGACAAAAGATCATTACTGAAAATGAGGAAGAGAGTCAGAGACAAAACGGAGCCCTGGGGCACATCAGCATTTATGTTATGAAATATCAGACTTGAAACCATCCAATACAATTGGTCGAATACAATTGATCGAAACCAAATGCACGCATTTTCGATAAGAAAGCTTGATGCCAAACTCTAACAAATGCTTTTGAAATATCAATTGCAATAATCTTACTTTCTCCAAAACGATGTAAAGATTTGTTCCACCGTTCGGTGAGATATACCATCAGAACACCAGTGGACCTATTGCTACGAAAGCCATACTGCGGGTCATTAAGAAGTTTTCCTTCTTCAAGATATTTCTTGAGCTGATAGGTAATTTATCAGCGTTTCTATGACCTTGGAACGAAGGGACGTAAGTGCAATTAGACGATAATTAGAGGGAGAAGAAGATGGACATTTTTAAGGGACAGGCTGGACAAATGCTGTTTTCCATCCACTCGGAAAGAGATCTGTAGAGTAGGATAGATGGAAAAGCTTTCGCAGTGGTTTTAGGGCTGCCAGATAAAATTTTGGCAAAGTCGGGACACAACGATCTAAATATCGGGACAAATCGGGACAAAAGAAAAATTTAATGTAAATACAAAATTTAGCAACATAGAAACATTTTTACTAACGTATGTAAATATAAGTTGTACATTTATTACAACAAAAAAAAAAAAACTTCAGGAAAGTTTACTTTTCAGTCAAATATACTTAATTAGTAAGGTACGAATATAGTAGGAGTTAAAGTAAATGTTACAAAATATATTTGTCACTGGAACTTATCTTGGAAATCATTGTTTGACGAACTGGGTCCTCCTTTAAAAAGTAGCAAAACTCCTTACAACTATAATCGCAATCAGCCCCGGATCTATGGGGGGGCAAACCGGGGCCTGTGCCCCGGGCGGCAGCTTTCAGGGGCGCCAAATCCGTGTGTCTTTAAAAAAATTGAGAATTGGCGAAATGAGATATGGTAATCTAATACTGCGTTTTCATTAGGCCAAATGAGGTAATTTCGTTGAAAATTTCCAAATTCGATTTGAAATGATCTCATTTCCCATACAAATTCACATTTTGAAATGAGATAATTTCAACCAAATTTGCACGAAATTAGGTTGGAAACTAAGTCAAACCCTAACGAACACACCCAATTAGCCACAGTTTGATAAGCTCTGCAAAAGGTTTTGTATGAAAATGTCAAAGCGCAATGGCAGCAGACAAAAGAAAACAACAACAAACCGCCAGTTGAAATTCAAAATTGAAATGAGCTGTCAAACGAAATTACCAAATTACAAATAAAAACACTTTTTCTGTGATTTGCAAAATTACCTCATTTCGGCTCTTATGAAAACGTGTTATAATTTCAAACTGTATTTCTCAGTCAGGCCTTAGTAGATTCACACGTACATTTTTATAAAATAAATGTAAAATATTATTTGTAAGGCTATTGAATAGAAATGAGGAGGGTGTAAAAAGGAACAATTACGCGCAAGAGTTTTTATTATTGAATATGTATGTTTGGCCCATAAGAATGCTTAAAACCGAAAATGCTACTAACTTCAACAAGGCGTTTCTGAGAGAATAGTCACACTCACAATCGACAATGACCATCTATTAATGCAAATTTAATAATTTTGCTTACTAAATTTTCCACACACCATGAACTTCTTGCACGATTTTTTCTAAATCTATTGATTGAATGAAAAGAAGTATGCTAATCTTTTTTGTGTGGAATAATACATAAGCTACAAATTGTACCTTTACATTAAAAAAAAAATGTGTGAGTACCGGGACTCGCGGTGAAGATGTGTAAACATTCGTTTTCACATGACAAAAATTAGGAATCTGTAATACAAGCGCTCAAACAAAATGGTCGCACGACACAATTTTTAGTGAATTTACCTATTTAAAAACACCTTCCGAAAAACTACTCCGCAAATAAACTATCACAAATTAAGCTACTTTAGTTATCTTTATGACGGCACAAAGTTGTTCCTAGATTCAAAGTTAAAGCGTCAAAAAGTAACTTTGAGTACATTTTTCCAACTCATCTCCTTGATACTGAGTTGAAATGGTTAATCCGTCAATAGCAGCTGAAATCACGATGTTTTCATTTTGAGTTATCTTTTGTTTGCTTCTCGATCGTTCGGTTTGGAACTGTTCTCATTTTTGTAATAAAAGCTTAATTTAAGTATCCCCCAGATCTGATCCGGATTAGATTATCATAATAAAACAAACAGGATCCCAGTATGACAAGAGTGTTATATGCCAATCCCCGTTTATCCTATTCTTTCTGTATTTTCTCTCTACTCTTTTTTCTCGCTATCTTCAATACAAAAAGCCATCTACCTGTCAGAGAAAAAACTCATTTTTGCAAAAAAGTACTAAGGGTGTATGGTCAGAATTAATTTGCAAATCGAAATCCAAAAGCAAAGTCGGATTTTGTGTTTTTTTTGTAATACATGTATACATATGCATATACAATCCAGATTAAATCTGGGAGAAAATATAAAGCTAATATATTTTTAGTTTAATATTTAATTGATTTTACCGTCGAAAGTGAGTTTGGAATTTTTTTTTCTACGTTTTGCGACATTTTTTTATCCGATTTGATCGATTTGTAGTAAAGAAATTTGTCCTAGTAATGAATAATAAAATCAAATTGGTAATATTTTTGCTTAAAAACCTATTCTATTTTGTGCTAGAATGAAGTTAAATGATATTTATTTTGAAAAATGTATGCATTTTCGAAGTGCTGATAAAAGTTCTTTGCAATAAATCTAATGAAATCACAATTTGTTCTTGATTTGTAATTACAAATCTATTTCGACTTTTTTTCACCCAATTTGTTTGACAGATCAGCCATATTTTTAGCTTTTGTCGTTCCTAAATGAAAAGTTACTCAAAGTAACTTTTTTAGATATGACATTGCAACTCTTCTTTTTGACACATTAACCACAGCTAACTAGAGAAAAATAAAAGAACTTTGCAAATCATGTTATGACATTTCAAATTAAGAAATTGCAAATAACACTTAATATCATAAACCAAAATTGCCACCCGCGATTGAAGAGATTAACATCAAAAGCAGCATATGGATACAAAACAAAGAAATAAATAATTTAATTTATAGAAAAAAAGCAACAAAAAGGCAAAATTTATGTCAAATATCTCTGTCAAGAAAAGTTACTATTATGATTGCAGAGATATTCCTGACATCCAATCAAGAGATGAAACGGAGTGACTCCATTAGATATTTAATGTCAAGACGAGCATTCTGAGAGAAATTATCTACTGTGGAGTCGGGGTGCAAGGAATTCATTCCACTTAGCAAATACCAAAACCATTAAATATAAAACGAAAACTACCTTACCTATTCGAGTTTACAGAGTTCTACTTACCTACAACAAACAAAATGGTTCGAAACGGAACCGTGAGCCCATATCCGTTGCAGCCGATTTTCAATTTAACCCATACCGAGAGCTAAGATGTTTACACATCAAAAATAGTTTTCGAGAAATTAAAACTGAATTTCAATCCCTTTCACACCCTCTAAAAATTTAGGGAACTTTTTAAGAAATTCTTAAGACGTCAAAACAAAGCTCTCCGCCAAAAGTCAGCATTGTCGAAAAATTTTTCGTAGTTTTGCCATTTGTTTGTCTAATTTTCCTGGGGTTTAAGCCGAATTTAATAATTTAACTCTCAAAACTTTTAGTTCAAATAAAAATTTTCTATCGAAGTGGATGTTTTTAAAAATTTTGTAAACAAATTTTAACAGGAAAAATTAACTAAATCGAAAAATAAAAGATTTTTATTTTTTTTTTAATAAATTGCGCACAACTTTTTGAGCAAGAATAGGCTTAAAACATGCTTGGACAAAATAAATAATTAAAAGTGGCCACGGCCAGTGTGACCACTCTCTCAGCATTTTCGCTTTTTAAGCATGCTTATGGACTAAATAAACATATTCAATAATAAAAATCTTTGCACGTAATTGTTCCTTTTTAAATGGTTTATTCAATAGTCCTAATTTCTCATTTTATCCAAATTTCATTAAAACAAATTGAAATGAAAAAATGATTTTCATAAAGAATTATTTTTCTCATTTTTGTTCAACATCTATAATTTGGGGTCTATTTCTGGCTCCAGAGTGCTTTGAATTGGGTTTTCCTTCCTCTTAAGAAATCTGGAAAGATTGACAGAACATAAGAATTGAAGGTTGTCCTTATCTAAAGCATGGTCCATTGTCTAATCTTACATGTAAAGTAGAAAGGTCACATCGAGTGCAAATTCATTAAAAAGTTTTAATCTCCCGTTTACAAAAAATCCAACCAAGTATAACCCTTATTTACTTCTTTTTTCATTTATCTCAAAAACTAGAGGGGTGCCAAAACTAAAATTTGCCCCGGCTCGGAAAAATCGTAGATCCGGGGCTGATCGCAATTCATTTTAATAAAAAGCTCTGCTTCTATTGTGTCGATAAATAGGCTGTTCCTTTCCTTTCGCCATGCTGTAGTCATCAAACTTAACACTCTTTCACACATAGCATAGGAAGCAGGCAAGGAAAACGCGAACTGACTGTAAATTTGGAGCATCATTCAACTTAAAGAAAGTGACCCATTTTTGCACATATGAAATTTCTTCAGTCTGATTTGGGATATATTTCTTTAAAATGCTAATTCTTCAAATAATGTGTCAATATCAATGTCTTTATTTTTGAAATAATTAACAATTTCTGTGATTTCACTAAAGCTTGGAATTTTTTCCAAGCTTAATGGTAACAATAATTTATTGCATTTTCCAAAAAAGTTTGGGCTTCTCTCTTAAATCTAGCCTTTAGTCCACTATTCTCACATTTACGTAAAGCTTGGAGTGCAATACTACCATAAAATTGTTCTTCCAATTTTGATTTAAGTGATGTGTGAATGTTGTTTACTAAATTATACATATCCAACACTGTTGAATCAGCAGATTCCAATTGAGTCAACGCATTTTGGAAAATAGTAACCACATTCAATAAAAATCCAAGGTAAGCCTCAGCTAAATCTGACTCAAAAAACTTCCGAAAATATAATTTCTAACCTTTTCCTTGTCTGTGAAGTATGTTTTGACGGCTACAAAATGTTTCAAAAGCCTTTCCACTGCTGGTATAAGAGTAAGCCATCTTGTAGGAACATGGCGTAAGAGTTCACTCCACTCCTCTTCTCCACACCAAGACACAAGATCTGAAACCCAATGCAGTTTATGTTACTTCTTTGAAATAATAAATACCCACTCGAACATACATACATATGTTTCAATATGTGACTTCGATAGATACTTATAACGAGAAATAATGAAGGGTATAGTTCCAAAACTTTTCCACTTTTTAGAATTTTGAGTAAAATGAAAATACTTTAAAAGCTTAAAAAATAATATACATACCTAAGCGATGAGTTTTAACGCTAAAATATAAATTAAGGATGACCTTTATCCATTTCTTATGGTTTTAAACCTATTAGGTGAACCTATAAAAATTATAAAAATCTATTTAATTTGGAAAAGAAGAGTTTTGAAAATTACAATTGAAATTGATTTATTTGTATGGGAATAGATGAGGTTTGATTCAAAAGTATAAAGAGAAAAATTTTGAAACCAAAGAAAACTTAAAGAAAATTATTTTAATTATTAAAAAAAAGCCCTAAAATTAAAAAAAAAAATCATATCCACCTTTTTTAATGTCACTGCAATACACGAACTTTAAAAGCGACTACTTTAGTTTGCAAAGAAAAAGAAGAGTTATGGTGCGGAATTTTGATCTGTATGATCAAATGAGTTTAATTAAACGACTGAGTGGAATAGTGTATTTATGAAAAAAAAACACTACTTTTAAAGTACCAAAAAGTAAAGGAAATAATAATTTTTTATAAATTAAAGCTAATTACGAAGATGAAGAACCTTATAAAGAACACTTCCTCATACTTAACTCATTTTTGAAAAAAAAAAAATTAAATAGAAGAATTTTGAAATTATACTCTATACCCCTTAACTATTATACTGTTCAATAAAAAGCTAAAATTAACATTTTTGGTCGAAGAACTAAACTCGTTAAAGGACATAATGATAATTGTTTCTATATCATATCGCAAAGATAATTGGGCCTTCTTCATTGTACTATGTAGTACGTGGCAAATGCACCCTCTTGGCAGGATATCCGGATTATCTTTTCTTAATTCAGTTAATACGCTTTGGTTCGATCTACTTTACTAAGCGGTAAGTTTTCGGAGATGAGAATTGCAATGGATTTTGATGTCTCAGATGTTAATGAATAAAACTTCAGAAGCTTAACACATATGCCATTTTTTGGCATAAAATACCTAACCACAAATGGAAATGTTTTTACGTTGCCTCTATTTGAAGCATCTGTAGCTATACTAAGGACAACTTCATCCAGGTCTTGTTTGAGCTTCTTCTTTAAAGAAGGGGCAATTACATTCACCACGATTTTTGTACACTTTCTTCTCGAGCAGGTAAATGTTTTGGCTGAGAATCGGGGAAAATATTCTTAAAAAGCTGAGAAGAACAAGACACGGAATTATACGACTGCGAATGCTTTACTGTGTGGAAAGCAAATGTCGCCTCGGAAATTGATTTTGACGTTTTCTCCGAGTTTGCATTTAAATTCAATCGCGTTGGGATGGTGGAATTGGAAGCATTTTCTTTAACACGAGAAATATGTTTAGCTCGCTTCATATGCGTTCGTATGCCACCAACTCCAGAATGAGATATGGAAAACTCCACGGAACATAATTTACACATCGCTTTATGCACGTTGTTTACACTTTTTAGCCATGAATAAACTTTTTCCCATTGCTTATTATAGCTAACCCATCTTTTTGCGAAGACTGTTTTTTGTTTTGTTTTTGAGCCAGAAGAAGCCATGTCTAGTAAATACATTCATTATATAATTATAGATATTGTAATATTTTCTCAGGTTCGTTAATAAAACTTATTTACTTTATTCAAAACATCCACTTATTTATTTCGCAAAATAAAACACTTTACTTTTCTTACTACAAACAAAACGATTTATTATTCACCACTGAATTAATTCACAAACTTTACTTTTCACTTTTATTACAACCAACTTTATTCATTCACGATTAAAAACAAACTGTGTCGCTGCCGTTCAAACCTGTGCCTTTTATACTTGTTTTCCAAACTCTCGAAATAAGGAGAACGTTCTGGTCTCTGCTTCCAGAGCTTTCCGTAGGGGAAATTTCCCAATAAATTCCCTTCCAAAAGCTTTTATTTGACAGCTGGTAAATCTGCTATAATCCGGCAGATGGCGCTTCCTTCGTTTGAGAGTTGCTATAATTATAGCTAATAAGGGTATGTTTGCACTGCGACCGTAAGCTTTATTGTGTCCGTTTGTTTGCATTTCGGAGTCGTTATAGTTCAAATATGGAAAGTTATTACACTGCCCCCCTCTTAGGATTGATCGTCCCGAGCAAATCCATCACTTCCATCACCATTATAATGATGTAAACGGTCGCTGTGAACTACTTTTAGCTTGCCTCTTAATCCTCTCTGAATGCGGTAGACGACATCGTTTATTCGTGTTACAACAGTATAAGGGCCTTCCCAATTTTGTTGAAGCTTCGGTGAGACTCCCTTCCGACGCGACGGTGGGAATTATAAAACCACACAAGGTCTCCCACTTGGAATCCTGTCGTTGTGGCTTTTGCGTCATATCTTGTTTTCATCCGATCACTCGATAGCTTTATATTTGCCCTCGTCCTTTCGTGAATGTCAACTAGCTTTTCTTTGAGGTTGTCTACGTAGTCGTCTATTCCTTGTGGCTCACTTGTAGAACATCCAAATTTGATTTCACTTGGTAGTCTTATTGTGCTCCCGAGCAGGATTTCTGATGGTGTATGTCCTGTTGAGCTATGTACCGCACTTCGATAGGCCATCAAGAATAACGGAATATGCCGATCCCAGTCTCGTTGGTTGTCGCTTACAACTTTGGAAAGGTGTTCTTTAAGGGTCCGGTTGAGTCGTTCAACCATCCCATCAGATTGTGGGTGAAGTGGTGTTGTCCTCGTCTTTTTAATGCCAAGGAGTGTACAAACTTCCTGAAAAATTTTGGACTCGAAGTTCCTCCCTTGATCTGAATGGAGTTCCATAGGTACACCAAACCTGCTTACCCAGTTGAAAACAATCTGATCCGTGACTGTTTTGGTTTCCTGGTTTGGGATGGCAAATGCCTTAGGCCACTTGCTGAAGTAGTCCATTACTACCAGGATGTATCGGTTTCCGTTTTCGGTTTCTGGAAAAGGGCCTGCAACGTCTATTGCAATCCTCTCAAAGGGCGTGCCCACATTATACTGCTGCATTCTACTCTGGACTTTTCAGCCTGGTCCCTTGC
Organism: Dasysyrphus tricinctus; assembly: GCA_963921185.1. Taxonomy (NCBI): domain Eukaryota; kingdom Metazoa; phylum Arthropoda; class Insecta; order Diptera; family Syrphidae; genus Dasysyrphus; species Dasysyrphus tricinctus. The sequence continues at coordinate 268,593,668 of OY992530.1, forward strand.
TTGCAGCACAAGTATCACATTTTCGGCACCATTTTTCGACGTCTTCTCTTGCGTGTAGCCAGTAGAATCGCTGCCTTACCTTTTCCAGTGTCTTATTCACCCCCAAATGTCCTCCGGAAGCTCCTTCATGCATCTCTTGAAGAACATCATTAACCTTGGAACGAGGTACGACTAGCTGCATCACATAAGATTTGCCGTCTGTGGATTCCCACTTTCGTCTTAGTACTCCTTCTTGTACATGAAGTGAGTCCCATTGTGCCCAATATGCTTTAAGAGTTGGACTTCTATCGGAGATGTCACCCCATTCTGGTTTCTCTTGGTGTTCCTTCCACGCAAGAATAGGCTCGATATCCGAGTCTTCTTGTTGGGCAGTCCTCAGTTCTTCATTACTCCAACCGTAAATGGGATCGGCTCTTAATCGCTGGATGGAAGCAACCTCCTTCTCTTCCTGACGTGTGCAGTGCTTGCAGTCCGGTTTGCATGGTCTCCGAGATAAAGCATCTGCATTTGAGTGCAACCTTCCTCTTCGATGTTGGATCTGGTAGTCGTATGTCTGCAATCTCTCAATCCATCTTGCCACTTGACCTTCTGGATTTTTGAAGTTCAACAGCCAATTAAGTGCGCCATGATCTGTTCGAAGAAGGAACTTCTGTCCATAGATATACTTATGGAAGTGTTTTGTTGCCGATACTAAAGCTAGAAGTTCTCTTCTGGTCACACAGTAATTTCTTTCTGGCTTTGAGAGCACCTTGCTGTAATAGGCAACGACCTTCTCTTCTCCTTCGTGGACTTGTGATAGTACGGCACCAATTCCTACGTTACTTGCGTCAGCGTCGATGATGAAAGGTTTCCCTGGTGTCGGATAGGCCAAAACTGGTGTATTGCATAGGCGCTGCTTAAGTTCCCGGAAGCTTTTCTCGCACTCGCTTGACCATTTGAACGGTTTGCTTTTCTCTGTTAGCTGGTGCAAACTTTTCGCGATCCCAGCAAAATCCTTCACAAATCGTCGATAGTACGTGGCTAGACCAAGAAAGCTCCGGAGTTGATGTTTATCCTGTGGTGTCGGCCAATTCTTTACGGTGTCAACTTTTTCAGGATCAGTCTTCACTCCTTGGGAAGAGATGATATGTCCCAAGTATTTTACCTCAGACTTGAAAAACTCGCACTTGTCTGGATTCAATTTCAAGTTTGCTTCTCGAAGCCTCTGGAACACGGCCTTAAGGTTTCCACAATGCTCATCAAATGTCTTACCATAAACAATGACATCGTCCAAATAGACTAGGCAAGATTTCCAAGTAAGTCCTTGTAAAACGCACTCCATCAAACGCTCAAATGTTGCCGGAGCGTTGCATAGTCCGAAAGGCATCACTTTAAATTGCCACAGACCATTTCCTGTGGAGAAAGCCGTCTTTTCTCGATCTTCTGGATGGATTTCTACCTGCCAGTAGCCACTCTTCAAGTCCAATGTTGAAAACCATTCAGCTCCCTCCATCGCATCCAGAGTATCGCTGATTCTTGGCAGAGGGTAGCTGTCTTTCTTTGTCACATCGTTCAGCCTCCGATAGTCCACACAAAATCGAGTACTTCCGTCCTTCTTTTTGACAAGAACAACTGGGGATGCCCATGGACTTTTAGAGTTTTCGATTAGTCCATCTTTCTTCATGGTCGATATCATCTCTTCAACTTCGGCTTGTTTGGCTAATGGGAGACGTCTTGCTGGTTGTCGAATAGGTCTTGCGTCTCCTGTGTCGATTCGATGCTGCACCAGTTGTGTTCGACCATACTGCCCATTGGGTGAAGAGAGTATATCAGCATACTCATGAAGGAGGCTTCCAGCAACACTTAGCTGATATTCACTTAATTTTGAAGACTTGAGAGTGTTTGACTTCATAGAGTTCACTTTCCTGGGGTCCACATATTCTTGTGTATCAACTTCTGTAATTTTAGTTATTGCGGATACGGATTCACATTGTCCAACAACTTCTCCTTTCCTAAGCTTGACTTCGTACGGTTTGATGTTGAGTATCCGTACGGGCACCATGTTGTTCTTTGGCGCCACAAGGGTCTTCCCTAGGATGATGTTTTGAGAAGACTGTTCAGAGTCTGGTTCCACCATTAGGTATCGATGGCTACCCAAATCTACCTTTATTTTTGTCCAAACGAACACTTCTGAAGAAGGTGGCAGGCAAATATCTTCCTTTATGACAGTTCTCAGAGTTGATGAATTTTCATTGCCATAAACCATAGGAATCTCCACATTTCGGTATTTGAGAACTTGCTTTCCGATATCGAGAATTACTCCGTGCTCTTTCATAAAGTCGATTCCAACGATGCACTCGTCACATATATCTGCTACCAGAAATAGATGTGAAAACTCCAGTTCTGCCAAACGGATTGTAAGACGAACCTCCCCGTACACTCTGGCTGCCTCTCCTGTTGCTGTTTTCAGACGGTAAGTGTTGGTGTTATGCAGCCATGTCATCTTCACCAAGTCCTTTCGAACAATGGAGGCAGTAGCACCGGTGTCGATCGTAGCCACTTGCTTCTTGCCGTTAAGTGTTGCCGCCACAGTCAGACTTTTGTTGTTTCGTTTCGTCTGTGAGACCTGGATGGTGGTTCTGGGGCCATCGATACCAGAAACCAGCTTCTGCCCCTCGAAGTTGGTTCTTACTCGTTTCCCGGTTGAGAAAAGGGGTGAGTAGGAGTTTTGACATTGTTGTTGTTAAAATTTCTGCTTCCACAATGTTGACAAGCAGATCTTCTAGGTGGCAATCTGCACTGGCGTTGGAGATGTCCGGTTTTATTGCAATTCCAGCATCGAGCAGGTCCATCGCGTTGGTTCCTTTGGAATGCTGTTCTCTGGCAAGAGCACTCCTCAATTTCTATTTCTCTTACCCGATGGACTCCCCTTTTCTGGACTCTGGAATTGAGCTGGACGCGGAAGACTTCTTGCATATGGCCATCTCCAAAACGTTTGTCAATGGCCTGAACGAGAGCACTGAAGTTGCCATTTTTATCTGCTGGTATGCTTTGTAACAGCTCAGCAGCAGGTCCTCTGAGGGCAAGAGTTAGAGCTATGCATTTGTCTTCCTCATCCCAGCTATTTGTTGCTGCGGCTGCCTCAAACTGCTTCTTGTAGATTGACCAAGAAGTTTGCCCATCGAAGGTTGGTGGATGCATCTCTTTTTTCTTCGGACAGTCGCCAGAACTTTCTCGAACCTTCATTTTCTTTACTTTATCTAATTCCTTTGTAATGGATTCGATTTTATCTTCGAACTTTGCTTCTACTGTCGACAATTGCTTATCGACATTAGACAATTGTTGATCGAGAGTTAACAATTGTTTATCGATAGAAGAAAATTGCTTATCGACACGCTCGTCAAGGGCAACAATTCTACTGTCAAAGGCATCTAACTTACATTCGAGCATGTTTGTCTGTTTTTCCAGCAGACACTATTGTTCTTGGCTTTGTTGCTCGAATCGTTCGAGAAGATTCTTTTGTTCACTCCGTTGTTCTTGGCTTTGTTGTTCTAGAAGATTCTTCTGCTCTTGACTTTGTTGTTCGAAACGTTCGAGAAGATTCTTTTGTTCACTTCGTTGTTCTTGGCTTTGTTGTTCGAAACGTTCGAGAAGATTCTTTTCCTGACTATCAAATTTTGCAAGCAGCTGAGACAGCATATTGGTCATGCCCGATGTACTTACTTGCTTTTGCTGTTCTTCCATTTCAATGTCGAATATAAACGTGTCCGGGTTTTTTCCACATCTTCTTAAATCTTCTTGCAGACGAATTATAAGATCATTCTTTGTTCCAGCAGTAGGAAGATCTCGTTTATTCAGTTCTGCCTTTAGTTCCACTAAATTTAAATCATTCAAAGATTTACCCATTGTCTTTTTTTTTTTCACTTTCCACACAATAAATTTACTGAGTGCACAAATAAAATAAGTTTTATTCCACTTCTAACACCAATGTAATATTTTCTCAGATTCGTTAATAAAACTTATTTACTTTATTCAAAACATCCACTTATTTATTTCGCAAAATAAAACACTTTACTTTTCTTACTACAAACAAAACGATTTATTATTCACCACTGAATTAATTCACAAACTTTACTTTTCACTTTTATTACAACCAACTTTATTCATTCACGATTAAAAACAAACTGTGTCGCTGCCGTTCAAACCTGTGCCTTTTACACTTGTTTTCCAAACTCTCGAAATAAGGAGAACGTTCTGGTCTCTGCTTCCAGAGCTTTCCGTAGGGGAAATTTCCCAATAATTTCCCTTCCAAAAGCTTTTATTTGACAGCTGGTAAATCTGCTATAATCCGGCAGATGGCGTTTCCTTCGTTTGAGAGTTGCTATAATTATAGCTAATAAGGGTATGTTTGCACTGCGACCGTAAGCTTTATTGTGTCCGTTTGTTTGCATTTCGGAGTCGTTATAGTTCAAATATGGAAAGTTATTACAATATCTATTAGTGCATATTTAGCCAATTACTTACTTGGAAACAATAATTTGATTTTAGAAGAATATTAAGATCCAAAAAATATGTAACGGCAAAATATTTGCATCACGAACACCGAACACAGACACTAGATTGTTTGTTTTTAATTTGAAAGTAGTATGTCTGTTCGTGTACTTGCCTTTAAATACGTTTGAGTTTGATCGTAATAATGTATGTTCATGTACTTCCCTTCAATCAAACGAGTTCGTTTTGAGTCCGCGCACGTAGTAAACAACGTTTGGACGTCAAACATTTCATTAACGAAAAAATCACGCATAACAGATTTGTGTAAGTTTTCGTGTGACACTCAGTTTTGCACGGATCAAACAAAAAACGATAATGAGATGCTATCAAGTAGCACTTGACACATGACATATTTTTTTGTGTGGATGAATGCATTTAAAGCTAAATTTGCAATTTCCTGAAAGTTAAAGGTCCCAGCACATGTTTGTATTATTTTTTTTCTTAATCTAAAAAAATTTCAAACTAAAGTAAGAGTAGCAAAAATAGGAAAATTGGGACAAAATCGGGACATTTTAGAGATCGGGACAGTTATCGGGACAGGGTCCAAATATCGGGATTTTCCCGCCAAAATCGGGACGTCTGGCAGGCCTAAGTGGTTTTGCCAGCGTTGAAGAACACCTCTTCAGAATAATGGGTGGGATACTATTCGGGCCAGCGGATTTGTGTAAATCTAGATCTTTTAAGACTCTTGCAACTACACGAGTGCGAAAGAAGATTTTTTCCATGAAATTATTAACGCTCTCAAGTACAGGAGGAGTCATAACACTCTCTGGCAGCGTCGAATTAACAGCAAACTGTGCTGCAAGCAAATTGGCTTTCTCTAGTGAGCTGACAAAGGGAGTGTTATTGAAAACGATCGTTGGAACCGAAGACAAAGTGGAGTTTCGAATATTTTTTACAAATGACCAAAAATTTTTACTACCTCTGGGACATTGTAGTATTTTTTGCCGTTATTTTTAGTCATGCAAAAATTTGGTTCGACGAATATGAGCGTTAGAAGTCTTTCTAGCTTGTTTGAACTTATTTCGGTTTTCCTCAGAGGCTTTATATCTTCGGAAACTCACGTCTCTTATCCTGATAGCCTCTTTACAGCTCAAATCAAACCATGAGTTCTCGTTCAGTTTGATAGATTTTATCCTGAGGGATAAAATTTCTCATTCCGTAAAGAATCAAGTTTGATATCATATCTGCACTGGAGTCTACGTCACTATCGAGGAAGCATAGTGACCAGTTAAAGTTCCTGAAGAATTCATTGAGACCGTCCCAGTTGGCTTTCTCGAATTGCCAAACGGTTCTCTTAGGAGTCTTCTCTTTAACTGAGTTTTTTGGCACGAGAAATTGGCAGATATGACAATGGTCTGATATGCCTAGAGGCGATAATACACGTAAAGTGTATTTGTCAGGGTCCGAGGTAAGAAACAAGTCTAGTATGTTGGCGGATTGACCTGCAACGTCAGGGATTTGCGTTGGCTCGTCAACGAGCTGAGTTAGGTAGCTTAACTCAGCAAAGATCTCAACATACCTTCCTTCGGGTGTTATCAGGCCAGAAAAGCGAAGCCACGAAGAATTGTGTACATTGAAATCACCCGCAATGACGATTTCAGTGTGAGGACAATGGGCAACAATTCTTTGAATGGAGTCGGACAGATAATCAAATTCGTTAGAAGTTGAATTTATGTCCAGGTTAGGGCTCCGATAAATAGAACAGGTATGGATGATGCGCTTATTAACCGTGAATTTAAACCACATGAATTCATAAATAGTTGTTTTCAATTTTTTTGTTCGCATGGGAACTGCAAACTATGCTAAAGATGCTTCAATATCAAGAACAATGCATGTAATAAAAGATATTATTTTAGATTTTAGATTTTTAAGATTTATTTCATTCCAATTACAATAAATTTATAATATAAGTTCATACAATGGCAGTAATATATGTATATTATAATAACAAAATATATAAAATAATATCCTTATCTTACTTTACATTTTAGTGAAAAATATAATAAATTACATTATAAACCAAGAACTATACACATGCATTAAGATGAAATTTAATATGCACTTTGTGGTACTAACACCAGTGTTAAGTGCATTATAAGGAAAATAGTCATTTTATTTTAAATAAAGCCGCAACGACAGAAGCAATAAGAAGGCAAATTTAAATGAGAAACAAGAAGAAAAAAAAATTAAAAAAATTGGTACAAAAATATTTAAAAGATTTGGAAGATTTAAAAGATTTGGAAGATTCGGAATTAAAAGGCAAAGAGGTTTTTGAGACATATAATATTCATTGATTACGCAAGCAATTGAGGTTGGATTAAGTAACTATTTGAATTAAATCTTCTACACTTGATCTTGCTAAAAGCCAGATTCTGAGGTTTTTTAAGAATTTGTTAAGTGCATGTCTATTGGTTATAACGGCTGGAAGTTTGTTGAAGATATGCGGTGCTATTACGGTTGCAAATCGTCTAACATGTTCAGTTCTTGCTCTAGGGACTATCACAGTATTAGAGGCTCTTAATGAATGGGTAAAGTTATTTCTAGTTAAATTGTTAAAACCACCTCGCAGGTAAAACAGTCTGAGTACTTTATATACGTATAATTGTCTGAGTGGCAAAACCTTAATTGATTTGAACAATGGAAATGATGGCTCCCATCTAGGCTTGAAAAGCATTATCCTGACTATCTTTTTCTGGGCTGTAATAAGAGGTTGTAGATTACTAATAAATGCACTACCCCAGCAAGAGATACCATATTCCAAACGTGAATTAACCAACGCATAGTAAATTGATGTGAGCAGGTTTGGTGGTACTAGCTTACGTAAGTGAAAGATTTTATTAAGTGCATAGTAAACGCTTTGTTTCACAGTTTGTACATGTGATTTCCAATTAAGTTTGCTATCTATTGTAACTCCTAGGTATTTAAATTCAGAAACAGATTCTAGTTGCAAGCAGGAGATATTGCAGTTATTAAGATCACAGTTTAAGTCATGTAGACCAACTCCTTGCATAAAATACTCGTTTGTTAAAGAGAAGCACATTGCTTTTGATTTGTTGCTAAGCACCAATTTATGATACTTAAACCAGCGTGATAAGACTGTTAGGTCAGCATTCATTAAGATTTTTAAGTCCTCCGAGAGGGGTGCAGCATAAGTTAAAGCCAGATCATCAGCAAAGGCTGTTATGTTGCCATTTAGATGAAGCTTAAAAATGGAGATTAAGTAAATAAGGAAGAACAATGGTCCGATGACTGAGCCTTGAGGGACCCCCACATTTGAACAGAAGATCGAATCACTCATTGAAGCATTAGCACGAACAATTTGCTTTCTATTCTGGAGATAGGATGAGAACCAATTCAAAATGTTGTCTCTGAAGCCATATCTGTAAAGTATTTTTAATAAAAGTTTGTGATCAACTAAATCAAAGGCCTTTGTCAGATCTAGGAAAAGAGCCGCTGTTTTGTTACCTTTATCTATTTCCAGATGTATATGTTCCAAAACAGACAATATAGCTTCTTCAGTACACTTTCCCTTTACGAATCCAAATTGTGATTTACTAAGAATTGTATATTTATCAAAAAATTTTATCATTCTTTTAGTTATAATTTTTTCGAAAATTTTGGAAAATACGGATAATAATGAAATTGGTCTGTAATTGTTTGGATCGCATTTGTTTCCTTTCTTATGTATGGGTATTATTATAGCCGTTTTCAAGTACTCTGGGAAAATACCTTTTTGAAAGCTAATATTCACAAGATATGTTAAAGGGTTGATAATGACGTTACTAATTTTTTTAATTAAAAAGCTGCTGAAACCATCTAAGCCACAAGAGTTTTTAGATTTAAGATTACATATCACTTCAAATAATTCAACTTCAGTTACCTCACCAAAGAAGAAAGACGATAGAGCTTCATTTTCAAGAAAACATTCCTGATGTATATTTTCAGCGTACTCAGAGGAATTTGACTTATGGCTTTCTACTACGTTTTTAAAAAAGGTATTAAAGTTATTTGCAATTTCAATATCATTTTCTGACACATCACTTCCAGAGAAATTAATAGTTTTTAAGTGTTTATCATCGTTTCTTTTGCCCAAAAGGTCATTTATAATGTTCAATTGCTGCTTAGGGTTGTACCTATTTTCATTGAACTTTCGATTATAATATATTTCTTTTTGTTTATTTATAAGATCATGAATATCCTTTTGCATTTTTTTGTAAGCGTTTTTTATGCACGGTATATTAAAACTGTTTCTATTCCTAGAATAGTAAATATTTTTGGCATTTATCTTATCACACAGAGTATTAGTCATCCATGGTTTAATCATTTTGCATCTACTTTTTTGTTTTACGAACTTGCTACTGGAAACATGGGCAGATAGAATATTTATAAATTTATCAAAAGCATTAGAAGGGCAGGGACAACAATAGACCTCATCCCAACTTTCCATAAATAATCTTTCATTTAGTACCGAGTAGTCAATTTCATCAAAAGTTATTGAACTTAATTGCTCATTTATACGTTCAGAATTGCTAAATACATCCAAAAGAGATATACCAGTAGCATAATGGTCGGTTAAGTCCCATTCCAGTAGGATTGGATAAATATTGCTAAGGTTTTTAGCCCGAATAAAAACATGATCAATACATGTTTTACTAACTGGTGTTACTCTCGTTGGCAAATTTATTAGACACTCAAAACCCAGTGAAGATAGGAGAAGAAGATACTCATCACAACCAGTGGGGAAACCTAAAATATCTAAATTTATATCGCCAATCATACACACATTGTGACTGTTTATCCCGCAAAGTAGATCTTCAATATCTTTTAAGAACATATCTTTATGAACAAACTGAAGCCTATATAAACAAACAATGTCAATCAATAAATCACCGCGAATTTTCAATTTAACAACTATAGAATCAGCACTTCTCAAATCAGGTGTAGAAACTTCCAATATATCAATATTATTTTTTACAAAGATTGCTATTCCACCGGATGGATATTTTTCATTACATTCAGCGTATAAATTAAATCCCGGAATCGAATAATTGCATATTTCATGATTAAAAATCCATATTTCAGATAAAACAATAATATCAGGCAATAATTTAAATGAATTATGTATGTATAAACAAAAGCTATCAAAATTCTTTCTCATACTTCTAATATTTTGATGAATTATAAACAGATCATTTGAGGAAGACTCATAACTTAAACCAACAATGATATTACTTGCACTACTATTATTACTGAGATCGAATAATTCATTATGAGGTAACATTGTAAATATTATTCTTTATAAAATAGAAAATAAATAAAAATTATTGTATTATAAATAATTAAGATCATCAATGCACCTGATGAATTTGATCTCCATACCAGCAGCCTTGCGCATCATAACTTTACCATGTCTCACCATAGGAATTTATATTTGTGAATTTTATTTGCCATTTTTGCCTCCCTCAACAAAACCTTCGCATCATGAGATAGCCAGTCGTTGATATAGATGTTACCATTGCATGATGGGAAACATTTTACAGCATCGATTGGAGCCTTCATAGCATGTGTGGCTGCCAAGATTTCCTCCTTCACCCTTCTGCTACGAAGTTGTACCATCACAGTACCAGTTGATTTCCCCTTGCTCTTCTTCCTATAACACGCATCCACATCATTTCCATCTATTTGCCAATTGACACCCTCCTTGATGACTTGTACCACCGTCTCACGCACATTTTCGTTTTCAATATTAGAGTTAACTTTTCCTTAAATTGGCAGAGTCTGGATATTTGGATGTCTTGGAACTTCGAACAAACTTATCAGCCTTGTTCTGTGAGTTTCACCCGCAAAATATTTTACCTGAAAAATGTTTGTTCCCCCGGAATTATATAAGCTAAGAGTTTTTCCCGAACTTCTCTTGTTCTAAAATAAGCAAAAAACTTTCGAAAAGGGCCATTCCAAAAACCTAAGACTCCAGAAAATTATTGTACAGTGGAAAAACTATTCTCTATCTAATAGAATTGTTGATATTCAAAAGAGTTCAACTTTTTACTCGCTCAATCCTTCATTCCCAAAGTGTCTTGTGAACCTTTTGGAATTTGTGGTGGTGCCGACTAGGCATCAAAATACCACCACCAAAACCAAAATTAAAAAATCTAGTAATGAAAGAGAACGTAATTTCACTGTAGGGTGAAGGGAACAATAGTTCGAATGCCAAAATTTCAAATATCAAAAATGAGAATCCCGAATGCCATAATCCCGAATACCCAAAATCCCGAATGTCAAAATGCCCAATGGACAAAATGCCGAAAGCCAAATCCCTTCTGAACAAAATCCCGAATGACAAAAAAACTCGAATTTCAATACTTTCTTAGTACTATTTCAGTACTTTCAGAAATCAAAAAAATCAAACTGTTTTGTATGGCTTTTGACTTTGACTAAGAAAAGCTATAAGGTTTGATAACCTTAAAAATATGTATTCAAAAAATCTTCCACGGTGTTGTATAATATTTTTAAAACATTTATTCAATTGTTGTCTTAAAACTAGATATTTTCCGTTGGAATGGAAACAACAAAAATAATACAAGTCTAGAAACAAGTTAAAGGTGCTAATGAAACTTCCAATTACAGGCCAATTAGTCTGCTTACCTCTTTGAGCAAATGCTTCGAGCAAATTATTAAAACTAAGCTTATAGCTCATATGAATCAAAATAGTCTGCTTCCTCCAAAACAATTTGGTTTCAGAGCTTAGCATGGTACTGAACATCGAGTACACAGAATTTTGAGTCATGTAAAAATAACTTTAGACTAAGAAAAAGTACTGGAATGATATTTCTTGATATCGGAAATTTAAATTCTTTTGCTATATACATATATTTAATATTTAATATTTAATATATTAATATATATATATTGTATAATCACTTTCCATATTTGAACTATAACGACTCCAAAAAGCAAACAAACGGACACAATAAAGCTTTCAGTCGCAATGCAAACATACCCTTATTAGCTATAATTATAGCAACTCTCAAACGAAAGAAGCGCCATCTGCCGGATTATAGCAGATTTACCAGCTGTCAAATAAAAGCTTTTGAAAGGGAAATTATTGGGAAATTTCCCCTACGGAAAGCTCTGGAAGCAGAGACCAGAACGTTCTCCTTATTTCCAGAGTTTGGAAAACAAGTATAAAAGGCACATGTTTGAACGGAAGCGTACAGTTTGTTTTTAATCGTGAATGAATAAAGTTGGTTGTAATAAAACTAAAAAGTAAAGTTTGTGAATTAATTCAGTGGTGAATAATAAATCGTTTTGTTTGTAAAAGTAAAGTGTTTTAATTTGCGAAATAAATAAGTGGGCGTTTTGAATAAAGTAAATAAGTTTTATTAACGAACCTGAGAAAATATTACAATATTTTTGTAAATTCTTTTGCTTCTTCTATCTTCTTTCCCCTCCGTATCCAGTCTACTGTGGTGTTCCTCCCTCCTCCTTTCCTGAACCTCATTACTTTCAAAGCCATTTGATAGAGTTTGGCATCAAGCTCTCTTATCGAAAATGCATGCATTTAGTATCGATGAAAATCTTCTTCTTTTGATTAGAAATTATCTTTCGGACCGTTCAATACAAGTTGTCTTTGAACGGACATGTCGGGAAGACAAACGAGGATTATGAAGACTGCCATGAAGGTATGAGATACCAGGAACACTCCTGGCTAAGATATCCTAAGTATGTGCAAGTCATACGGTCTCATCGTGTTAAATATCATGTTCATCAAACAAGACCGAAACCTTATCACTTACAGTAGAGGTCAGAAGCAAATTATCAGTTGGCAAGTGCAGTCATATACAGTGAACTACGTACAGCGGAAGATTTAAAAAAATATTCCACCCCGAAACAAAAAGGATCAGATACAGGTATACCTGCGGGCTACCTGTGTTTATTGCCAGTTTTATTAAAATAAGTGTTTTGTGTGTTAAATCAACGTAATAAAATAATTTAAAGTAAAAAGATTAATCCAATAATTAGTGAACCACTAGCAGCATTCGCAGCCCTCGAAGCATTGCTGAAACGGACAAAGACTAAGTAGTAAAAGTGCCTCTACACTATCCCACAAAGTATTAACACATGCCAGAGTGTGGAAGAAATTTCATACGACTGCCAAATTTGTGTGATGTAACTGACTTTCATATTTTCCTTCCACACTTGCATCAAAAATCAGTTTCATGTTGAGTGGAAAACATATTTTCCACTCAACATAATACAAATCAAATTGGTCAATAAATTTACATCTTAAAAATCAGTTTCACCATAACTTCAAACGCCCAAGTGGGATAGAAAGTGTGATGGTTTTAGAACCGATCCTAAATATTTTCATGTATTAACACATGTCAAATCGTGTCGGATGCGCTGTCAAGTTGTGTGTGATGAAATTTCATATTTTGTTTCCACACTATTATACATGATTTCTTCAAACTTTTTTGACATGTGTTAATACTCAGTGGAATAGTGTGGAATGGCTATAAGTATGACATTTATGAATATTGTCAGACCTAGTGAGGTCAGCAAAGATACCAGTATGGAAATTGAAGCTATGGACAGCGACGAAGGTTCCTTAGCCACCATCGATCGGTATGGAGAAATCAGCCAGCGAAGAAGAAAGCAATGAAATAAGCAGCTCCGAAGAAGACGGAAGCCATTCACCGCTACCCGGACAGAAGAGGCCCCGTAAAACAAGCAAATTAAAGGATATCCCCACCAAACGACCGCAATTTGAAGAAGAAACTGCAATTATTTCATCAATTTCAACTAAATCAACCAAAATGCCCCAAAGAACTCTGCATCAACAACCGCAGCCGTAAAATCAGCTACACCAGTTGCCCCGAGAGTGATGGACTCTTACGCAGGAGTTCCGTGTTCGATTCCTAGACGGGTAAGAAAAATCTTTGTGTTTTATAATTATTTCCAATTCATTAATTTACAAATAATTGAAAACAAATAATAGTTTCAGGTTTAACAAACATTAAATGCGGTTAAAATCACTCAAAAGAAATTGAAAGTAAAAAGAATTTTATTTTTTTCCCCATTTTCCTACAACCTCTGTAAGAGCTGTATTGTCGGCTTCTAATAGCTATTATAAGACTTTCTATTACACTTACTTGTTTACTTTTATAGAAACATTTCTGAAGCTATCTGTCAAAACCATAATTTCACTAAGATTTCGAATAGCGCTCGTTAAAACTTCTTATGGATCGTATAGAATTTGAAGCTTTTAAGAGATCTGCGTACGGGGCCTCCAAGAAGATTTTCCGAAATCATTTTCGAAGTTCTGTAATATTCTCCTTTTTATGCTTAGCGAAATTTTACAAATGTCTTAAGGAAATCAGAAAGCCTATTCAGTTAGGCCGAACCGAAGCTGAAATGTTAGTTGGGAATGCTTGTAGTCTGGTTTCCATGGTCTTCTAGGTGGCAATCTGCACTGGCTTTGCAGATGCCCAGTCCTGTTGCAATTCCAACATGGAGGTTTTCTAGGTGGCAGTCTGCACTTGCGTTGAAGATGTCCGATCTTGTTACAGTTCCAGCATCGAGCAAGTCCATCTCGCTGGTTTCTTTGGAACGCAGTTCTCTTGCAAGAACACTCCTCAACTCCTAGTTCTCTCAACCGATGAACTCCTTGAGAAGCCTGTTCTGCTGCTTCCATTTGTATTTTTTTGTATTTATTGATATAAAACAGTAAGCATATTAAGACATGGTGTCTTTTTTGTTATACTTAGTACATTGGGTTGATAAAATTAAATAAAACAACTAATTATTATGAAATGAGAAAAAAAGAAAAAAGCATCAAATTTCAGAATATAAAGATGTATGTATGTACTACATAAATGATGATAAACTAAAATAAATTTAATTAGTAAAGAAAAAAAAGAAAAGTTTAGAAAAATTTTAGCATCTATAAGTGGTTTTTCAAAGATATCTCAAAAGCATTGTAGTTGTTAAGCCTTCTCAGATCGGCTGGTAGGGCAGAGAATAAAATGAGTCGAGTAATGTTCATGAACATTGAATACTCACTCAAAAAAAGCGAGTTCAAACAAACAAAGTCAGCACAACCAAAATGTTAGCGAGTTTTCATGTTCATGACTATGATGACTCGTAAGTCAGCACACTCATCAAACGAGTACAAATGAGTATACGTTGCAACCGAGTTCAAATGGTTTCGAATAAAAACGAGTCAGGCGCTCATGACCATATTGTTCACGATCAGTATGATCAAATATACTCGAATCGTGGCGGAAGGTGTGTATTCGAGGTCTGTTGATGACGATGGGTAGGCTAAGCAATTTTGTGTGGATTGGTGGATGGTGGTTGGTTTTTGTGATGTAATTTCAATTTCTTTTTTTTTTCAGTATTTCGACTAGTAGTGAGAAATAGATGTTTCTCGGATTATGTGTTTTCAAAATAATAAAAATAGATGAAATGAAATTTGTTTAACTTGTTTTATCTAACTGAATTAAAAACGTATAATGATATCCAAGCTAAATAAAATGAAAAAAAAAGATATAAGAGAAGAAAATGAATAAAAATGAATAAAACAAAGAAAAAACTAATAAAAACTTAAAAGCTATGAAACTTTTTTTAAATAATAGTCTAGATATGCTTGTTTAAAAAGATTATAATGTTGTTCTTTAGAAAAGCCTTTATTGAATATTATTTTTATTTTATTATTAAATTGTTGCTCCTCTTAAGTTGCCGTCGTTGAGTGAAATAGAATTTATCTTCAAATTGGAATTCGCGTCGAATTTGCAACCATAAAGTCGGAGAAAAGGTCTCTGGCACTAGATGAAGTAGTTGGTTGATCTTCAACATTGCCAACAGATGTAGAATGCACTGTCGGAACTATAGACTTTATATAATCATATATTTCCATTTTCTCGATTTCCGAAAGTATTTTCAATAAAATGCATGGAGGATATAAAAATGTTGCAGCTTTGAAAACTATTTTTTTATATTTCATTTTGAAGGCGTTTAAAAATCTCCAACGTACAAACAAAAGTACCTAAATATCCTTTTTAAAAGAATGACTTAAAACCGCAATATCCCAAACTTTCATGTGGCATTCGTGTGTAGGTATATTATATACCTTATTTACAAAAAGGCATTTGTCGCGATATTGATGATTATGTGTCACATAATTGCATTTCCTATACATCGACCCATTCATAAATCTTTTTAACATATTCGCAAAAAGACAGACAGGTTTTTTTTCCTGATAATTCAACCCATCCCTAAAAAAACACTAGACAATATACCTAGACCCAAAAAACGAAAAGAGTTATCCTTTCTTAAAATAAATCCAAAAATACAGCACTATACATACCGCATTTTTATTAGGGTCGCATACCTATATTATTTACATAAATACCTAATCTACATATGTAAGTACATTTGTCGCAAATATTGACGATCATGTGTTGCATCTTCTTACCGACCCAATAAATCTATTCAAGAGATACAAACAAAAACCAACAGGAACAAGTTTACTTCTTGCAAAATTGCAAATTGAAACCACCGACCATAGAAACAATGAATGGATAAAAATAAATACATATAGAATCTACCTACCCGTCCACAAACTATGATGCAAGACCAACGACCGATCCACGATCACATTGCCTTGGCTATTCATGATGTTCACGATATTTTCGAATACCCATTTTCTTTCGAGTATACTCGCTTTGTTTTGAGTACTCGAAAATTGTTGCAACTGTTCATGAGTAATTTTGATTGTGGATATAGAAGGCATCAGATACTCATGAGTTCGATCAATTTGTTTGACCTGACTTATGAGTATTTTTACTCGTGGATAAAATGACTTATGAGTATAGAGGCAGATCGATCGAGTATGAACGATCATAAACAGAAATTGGATTTTGTTCGAACTGATTCGAACACGCTCATTTTAATCTCTGGTAGGGATACAGTTTCTAGCTATTAAGTGGGTTACAATTTCTTCAGGAACAATATCTGGTTCAAGTCGAGATATGAAAATTGTTTTCGGTTTAGATACAGCTTTGATAGGCCTTGGATTGGTAACTATATTAGATATAGTATCACAATCCACTTCAGGGCATAGAACAGTCACTGGACCTTGATTTTCCACCTGTACTGGACAAGGTGACTCCGAAGCATTATGTGGATTAAGGTTTGTTCGTTTAGGGGGTGGGCTGGTATTAATGACAGCTAATGTGGTATCCCTTCCCCTTTCTTTGCTCTTTTTGGCATCTGATTCAACATCACTACGTACCGTTGAACTGCACTGCGCAGTAAGATCATCATCAAATTATGCCCCAGAAGCTCAATGGAAGTGTTATGTCTCAGATGCTTTGTGGCTTATTAATATAATTTTTAGCGAGCTTTAAATGGTTTCATTAGTTCGTCACATAAACAAATGTTTTTTTACGAATAAATATGCCATGAATGTTATTTTTCGTAGTTCCCGTCGAATGGTTCTGGTTGATAATAGTCTTTTAATTTCTTCCGCGATTTCCAAAGCTTGTTTTAGAACACTGGTTTGGATTTGCTTAATTTTGTTGTTGCTTTCTTATGTCAAAAACACAATTGAAGACCCTTTGATGTTTTTTGAGAACCGAAAAACCCATGTTTTTTTGACCATTCTTGGGGTTGTCAAGAAAACCTGGTTCAACCGGGCGTAAACTTCAACGAACGAACCTTTTAACAAAAAATGCGAGTCAAAACAAAAAATTTTCATATTTTAAATTATTTTTTTATTATTAATCATCGAAATTGATTCTAAATGTCAAAAACAATATAATTTGGTTTGAAGTATAAGAGCAGCTACTCCGTTTGAATGAGAAGGTGCTCTCGAGTTTGTTTATAATTTTATTCATACGAAATGGGAGCAGGTACTTTTTTATGGAGCACCTCCTCTGCTTCTCATGGAGCATCTGCTCTGAGTACGTGCTCCGTTTTATTCATATCACCCAGTAGGTAGTATCCAGGAATCCTGAGTCCCTTTACGATGGATTTCACAATCCAAGGTTCTTGGATCAGGACGATATCCTCTCCGTTGCTGGATATACGGAGAAGAAGTGAGGCTGACGCCTTGATGGAGTGTTGGAGGTTAATCTGAACTAACTGCAGCATTTTGGCTACAATTAGGCAGATCAGCCTCCACCACGGTATTATCAGGTTCTTCCAAGTCAGAGGACGAACTTAAAAGCTCGTCCTCACTTAAAAGAACACTGTTTAAATAGTCTTCAGTTTCCATGTCGGAAAGGCTGTCGACGTTCGGAGAAGACTCCACTGGAGCCGAAGATGCCCTGGATGCATCATCTTCCAAACACGGGAAGGTGATAGACATACCAGGGTACCCGACCACAGCTTCGTCTTATTGGGGTGTGGAGGAGCGCAAGCTGCATCTACCTCATCTTTTTTATAGACCCTAAGGTTCATTGTCTCAAACCCGAACCTAATCACACCTTTAGTCTGCGCCAGAGGAACAAGGGATTCTTTATTAATCACAATGATTGCGCCTCTGTAAAGGCCTTTTTGTTCCTCCAGTTTCGCAACTTTCCAGTTGTGAGTAGGAAGGGATGGATTCGAAAGCTGGATTATCTGGAGTATTTCATCCATACAGGAGGGTTCAGCCGGGATCCAGGTACGTGCTCTTGGCCTGCAAGGGATGTCCTCCTTAGCAATTACCTCAAACTTCGCACCTGGCCAGACTTCTCCTATCCTGCTGATAGCCAGCTTATGGAGATCGCACGATCTCTGATCATCGCAGGCGATGAGCTTGACATGGCCCTGGTGCCAACCGCCATCACTAGTGATTGGAGGTGGTCCCGGGTTGTCCCTCATAAGACTTAAGAAGCCAGCCGAGAGCTTCAATTTCACCATCTGCCAATGATCAGAAGAGATCGTACCATCTATATCACTTCTATCAATAACCGCAACTACGATTTTATCTTTTAGAGTATCTCTAAAAGATTTAATTAGGGGTTTGAGGGGAGTGCTGGTGTTTTGCACTTTTGATCTCTTTGCGTAAGGCATGGTACCTTCAATAGACCGTTGTCGCTTTGACGTGGAGTCGCCGCTGGTCTGGTGTTTAGCTAAGAAGCTCTTAGCCCACCTTACTTTCGCTTCATGCTTTAAATCATCTCCAACCTTCGGTCTCGCACCAAAGATCTTCAGGATCCTCTCAGCATTCCGCTTATCCTTATAAAAGGACCCACCAGGTGTAAGCTTACGCCTACCCCCACTGGGACCCATGTGAGCTACACTCACGTTAGAGGTGGAAGGGCCATGCTTCACGATCCTTCCACCACTAAAATGAGGGTGCGAAGTTTGGGGAGGTTTACTTTCCGTAGTGGTGGAAGGGCCATGCTTCACGATCCCTCCACCACTGAAATTGGGTATTTCTACCTTCCTCTCACTGTTCTTGTTGCCAGCAACTGGACCATGATTTCTCACGGTTTCGCCACCAACAGGCAAGACAGGAGGTACAGCAGACGACTTTACAGTCGCACTGCCGGCCGAACTTGAAGAAGAACCGGACCTACCACTAACTTCTTTTAAAAAATTCATTTGATTCCCACGAGAATCGGAGAAGGGGTGGTCACTCTGCACAGAGATCCGTATATGCAGAGAAGACTAGTTAATTCGAAGATTGCCATCTGTCCGAATACTCCGTTAGCGACTGAGCTAGTATTTGAATTGGGCCCTCAGCCAGGCTGATCATCGGCACGGGTCGTATAACACCTTGATCCAGCCCAATATAGGGGATTTGGGGAGAGGAAGGATATGATGATGTGGGGAGCAACAGACAGCCTCATCGCCGTTCTGCCAAGAAGGAATGAGGAAAGGAGCACCGAACAGCTTTTTCGCCGTACCGGTGAGGGAGAAGGAGACGACAGACAGCATCATCGCCGTACCGCCTAGAAAGGAATATTATATGATTGGAATCGTCGGATAGCTTCATCGCCGTACCGACGAGGGAGGTAACTCATTGGACAGCATCATCGCCGTACCGCCGAGAAGGGAGTGTCGGACAGCATCACCGCCGTAGCTCAGGTGGGAGGGGGGGGGGGGGGGGGGGAAACACATTGGACAGCATCTCGCCGTACCGCCGAGGGGGAGGGGTGAGGGAGGGAGGGAGGAAGGAGTTTTGGGGAGCGCCCTTTGGTCTCAGGACTCATCTGGAGAGGTTATCTCGAGAATCATTGACCTTACTCAGCTTCTACAACTCGACAAGGTCGACGCTTAGGTAGAAGTCAATTTCCTAAGAACACTTGATACTGGTATTTGTGCCACAAAGTGTTCATACAGTTAATAAAACCTTTAATGAAAACCCAATTTTCTTTCTATTTAATTCAACATTATCGATCAGTTAATTAATGCTAAAACGTAAATTGTAAGAAATTAATCATTGCAAATTTGATTATTATTGTCATTGTTATTGCATATTAAATAGATAAACAAACAAATAAATAAAAAAAAAAGTTTTTTCATATATTTTGCATTGATTTTCTAAAAGTTTCTATTGTTTATTTTTTTAATGATTTTTACGTAGTTGACCCTTTTTTTTTGTTGAGTAGTTTATGTGGGTTGTTTTAATCAGAATTGACAACATACATTCATATCAATAATTCAGCTTAACTTTTTCGATCACGCTAAGTATAAAGTATGTGTTTCATAACAATTATAAAATATACACTTCAGAGTTTGTTGAAGCTGTGTCAACAATTTTTTGATAAATATTTTTTCCAAACATTATTTAAACAGATTTAAAAGAGGTACTTAAGTTAAAAATGTTGTTATAACTTCTTGATGTTTATCAAAAGTTTGAAAAATAAATTGCGTAACACTGATGCACAAGTAGATGGCTGGGCATTGTAGGACGCGGGTAGTCATTGATTCATTGATTGGCGTCAGCATGGCGACATCCAGTTATGCAACGAAGTCTACACGTCATTTGTGCTTATTTTACCTCCAAGTAGTAGCAGCCATCACAGACTGGTCTCGTTCATCCAGACTTGACTTGCTAAACTTATAAGCGCGAGTGTTGAACAAAATACAAAAATGGCAACAGTATAATCTTCTATCGGAAATGACTGGCTGAAGTCTTACACAAGCCTTTCAGAAGAATGGTGTTCGGCGGATGAGTTCAGCACAAGGAATCAACGGTGCCATCAAAACTGGGAGGAGTGTTCCCACTAACTAAGGCACCTCTCCTTTTATCAAGGTGGCAGTGGAAGAATTTCCCAGATGGAATAAACGGTGGCATCTAATGTTCCAGTTAGGCTGAAACAGTGAACACCTTATACGGGCTACTACGATATATTCGGAGCTCAGGCCTATAAGGAGCGGTTAGTCCGGCTCCCCGCCATTGTAGTTATATTGTTAGGGCCTGGTCCTCCAGGTTGGGGGTCGTGCCGTCGGGTTGATTTCCCAGCCACGTTAATCAACTTAAGTTGCGAAGAAACAGCAAGCCTCATATACCGATGGATTTACTGTTGACGAACGAAATAAGGTGAACGAAGTTTGGATCTGCACGTGGAATGTGCTGTCTCTCTACAGACCAAGTGCAGCCGTAAGTTAAAATCCGTCTAATTACCGAAATGTATAGCCAGAGAGTAATACGAGGTTGGAGGCCCCATTTACTACCAACAGCTTTTTTGCAAGAGAAAAGTGCCACTGTGGCTTTTTTCACTCTTTCTTGTATGTTAGGTTTTCAGCTTAACTACTTATCTAAGATGAGACCCAAGTATTTAGCTTCGTCTGAGAGTTTTAGTGGAACACCATTAATAATAGGGGGGTCTATTTGCGGAATTTTGTATTTCCTGGAGAAGAGGACAAGATCTGTTTTATGGGGGTTAACTCCAAGTCCGCATCGATCTGCCCATCGTGTTAGCTTGTTTAGAGCGTTTTGTAGAAGATCTCTTAAAATGTTAGGATGTTTTCCTGATACTGCTATAGCCACGTCATCCGCATAGGCAATCACTCTGTAGCTCTCTGCCTCTAAGCTATTCAGCAGTTCATTAACTACCAAATTCCAAAGAAGGGGAGAAAGCACCCCGTTTGCGGTGTACCTCTACTGACAGATCTTCTTGCCTAAAAGCCGCCCAGTTTTTAATTGATAACCCTGCTTGTAAGCATCTGATAAATCAGTTCACCAAGCGACCCATCCACATTCAGAGAAGCCAGTGCAGATGTGATTGCAGATGTATCAACGTTATTAAAAGCACCTTCTATATCTAGGAAGGCAACCACTGTATATTCTTTATAATGGAGGGAATATTCGATGGTACGAACTAGTGTGTGGAGAGCTGTCTCCACTGACTTCCCTTTGCAATAGGCATGTTGAGCTGTAGACAGTTGTAGTCTCGTATCAATGCTTGACCGTAGTTCGATATCAATCAGTCGTTCAAAAGTTTTTAGAAGGAAAGATGATAGGCTAATAGGTCTTAAATCTTTAGGGTTTACGTGGGAACATTTACCGTCTTTGGGTATAAACACAACTTTGACTTCTCTCCATAGAAGCGTAATAGACCAGATTTAAGCAACCATTGAAAATGACTTCCAGAATCGGCAGAATTACTTCTGAATTCATCTGCAGTTCAGCCGGAATGATGCCATCTGGCCCCGCCGACTTGTATGGTTTGAAGCTATTGAGTGCCCATTGTAATTTTTCCCTTGTAATCAGACCTTGTGGAAATGTTAGTTTTTCGCTTGTCCTGTAAAGGGCAGTGCTATTAACAGTCTGTGAGCTGCCTGGAAAATGAGTATCCAGTACCAAATTGAGCGATTCTTCGCAAGAGTTGATTACGGAAGAAAAGATAAAGTGGGCTATTAACTCCTTTTCACCGTATAAATCACCTGGTTTAGATGGCGTCTTCCCCATGATGCTACAAAAATGTGAAGACCTTGTAATCCCACACTTAAAAAACATATTCCTAAGTAGCCTGAAATGGGGATATGTTCCTAAGGTGTGGCGGGAAGTCAAGGTAGTTTTTATTCCGAAAGCTGGAAAACCCAGCCACACAGAAGCTAAAGACTTCAGACCCATTAGTCTCACGTCTTTTCTCTTAAAAACATTTGAAAGACTAATAGACTTACATATTCGCAGCACACTGAGCCCGGAAGTCTTGTCTCCAGCCCAGCATGCTTATTCAAAAGGCAAAAGTGTTGAGACAGCACTGCATAGCGTCGTCAGCACAATCGAAAAAACGCTCAAAGATAAAGAATACACCCTTGCTGCCTTTCTATTCTAGACATTGAAGGAGCTTTTAACAATGTACGAAACGAGACAGTGGAAGGAGCTCTCGTTAACCTTTAAGTACATTCCACCATCATCAGATGGATAATGTGCATGTTAAGAAACAGACAGATAAACTCGGAGCTAGGAGGAGAACAGATCAAAGTATCTACCTCCAGAGGGACTCCACAAGGGGGGGTCCTTTCTCCGCTTCTCTGGATACTCGTGATGAACGTAGTTCTAATGAGACTGAAATATAGTGGAGTAAAAGTAGTCGCATATGCGGATGACCTTGCATTACTAGCGACAGGTAAATTTCCCTCCACAATTAGTGAACAAATTAAGAATGCCTTATTAGTAGTAAATACGTGGACTAAAAACTGCGGTCAAGCGGTTAACCCGCAAAAAACAGAATTAGTCCTTTTTACGAACTTAAGGAAAATACCGACTTTTCAAATTCCCTTTATTGAGGGGACCCAGCTCAAAATCTCCGATCATGCCAAATATCTGGGTGTGATCTTGGATAAGAAACTGAACTGGAGTCTCAACATTAAAGAAAGAACGAAGAAAGCCATCTTTGCTTTCTATTCCTGCAACAGGATATTTGGCAAAACGTGGGGTCCAAGCCCAAAAATTATCAAATGGATGAACACAGCCATAGTTAGACCTGTACTGACTTACGGTAACGTAGTCTGGTGGAGTTCACTGGACAAAGTTACCAACCTTAAAATCATGACAAAGGTACAAAGATTGGCATGTATCGGTATCACTGGGGCAATGAGGTCCACCCCGACAGTGGGTCTGGAAGCTATACTCAACTTAAAACCCCTAGATCTATATGTATATACATGAATCAGCAGCCAAGAGCGCACTTCGGCTTATCCAAACTAGCAGCTGGAAACAGAGTGCTACAGGTCACGCGCAGATTCTACAGAAATACTCGGGTAATATGGTGTGCACTGACTACATAACACCCCATTTAGACTTCAACAAGCCGTTCACGACAGCCTTTCCTAGTAGAGAGGAATGACAAATAAACGAGCCGTCAACCGGCGATTCGATGATAGCTATATACACCGACGGTTCCAAGATGGATACAGGTGTTGGTGCAGGGTTCTACTCAGAAACCCTCGGATTATCCAGCTCATTCAGACTTCCTGATTACAGCAGTGTCTTCCAAGCTGAGGTCCTGGCAGTGACAAAAACTGCTAGACAAGTCTCAATGATGGCAATATCACAAGCTGATATCACCTTTTTCATTGATAGCCAAGCGGCAATAAAAGCGATGTCTGCCATTGAAATCAAATCGAAGCTTGTTACTTGCTGTCGCGAAGAGCTAAGGGTTCTTGGTACACAGCACAATATAAGGCTCTGCTGGGTTCCTGGTCACAGTGGTGTCCCAGGTAACGAAAGCGCTGACGAGTTGGCAAGAATCGGATCGACTCTTGATCCTGATCAGGCAATAACTACAGTTCAGGTTCCACCCTGTAATCTTAAACAGTTAATCGAGAGTAGAACTCTAGCTGCGACGAATTAAGCGATGGAGATCGCTCGATACCTGTGTTATAACCAGAAAATTATGGCCTAGTTTCAACAAACAAAAGACCGACACCATCATCCAACTGAATAAAAAGTCTTTATCTCTTCTCGTGAGTATCATCACCGGTCACAACCACCTAGGTTACCACAAGAAAAAGATGAAACTCAGCTTAGACGATTTATGCAGGGGATGTGGTGACATAGAGATTCATGAGGATACTCCTCACTACCTGTGTCACTGCCCTGCGCTTTACCATCTCAGAAACAAGCACCTAGGGAGATACTTCTTCAATGACTTGGAAGAACTCTCGGACATTCCAAGCAAAAACATATTGAAATTTATTAATGCTACCCAATGGCTTGAAAATGAAAATCCGTACGCTCTATCAACCACACGACCATGAGATTGGTAACTTATCCAACCACAGTCAATAGGCGTACAAAACATTTCTTCAACGAACGATAACTTAACCCAACCACCGACCTATCATACCCATCTATCAGACGTTGCATGGAGCCACTGCTCCTACGGGCCTGATATAGGGATGATTTCTCAAGTGGGGGCAAAAGAAGCATCACGCTTTTGAAAAGCGTTATCTTCTCAGCCAGGTGATTATATAATGACAGTTAACGAACGGATACATATACCAACCACTGATCTATCATACCTCTCTACCAGACGTTGCATAGAGCCACTGCTCCTACGGGCCTGATAGAAGGATGATTCCTCAAGTGAAGGCAAAGGAAGGATCACACCATTAAAGGGTGTTTTCTTCTCAGCTAGGTGATTATGTGACGACAGACATTTCTTCATCGAACGTTTACATAAACCAACCACTGACCTATCATGCCCATCTACCAGACGTTGAATGGAGCCACTGCTCCTACGGGCCTGATAGAGGGATGAGTTCTCAAGTGGGGGCAAAGGAAGGATCACGCCTTTTAAAGGCGTTTTTCTTCTAAGCCAGGTGATTATAAAACGACAGACATTTCCTCAACGAACGGATGCATAAACCAACCACTGACCTATCATACCCATCTGCCAGACGTTGCATGGAGCCACTGCTCCTACGGGCCTGATAGAGGGATGATTCCTCGAGTGGGGGCAAAGGAAGGATCACGCCTTTGAAAGGCGTTTTTCTTCTCAGCCAAGTGGTTATATAACGACCGACATTATACCAGCCACTGACCTATCATACCCATCTGCCAGACATTGCATGGAGCCACTGCTCCTACGGGCCTGATGGAGGGATGATTTCTCAAATGGGGGCAAAGGAAGGATCACACCTCTTAATGGTGTTTTCTTCTTAGCCGGGTGATTATGTGATGACAGACATTCATCGAACTGACACATAAACCAACCACTGACCTATCACACCCATCTACCAGACGTTGCATGGAGCCACTGCTCCTACGGGCCTGATAGAGGGGTGATTCCTCAAGTGGGGGCAAAGGAAGGATCACGCCTTTGAAAAGCGTTTTTCTTCTCAGCCAGGTGATTATATAACGACAGACATTTCTTCAACGAACCGATGCATATACCAACCACTGACCTATCATACCCATCTACCAGACGTTGCTTGGAGCCACTGCTCCTACGGGCCTGATGGAGGGATGATTTCTCTAATGGGGGCAAAGGAAGGATCACGCTTTTGAAAGGCGTTTTCCTCTCCTCAGCCTGGTGGTTATGTACCAACGGACACTCCTCCAACGACCAAGAAATACTCACCGACTTTTCAGGCTATAGCCTGCTGAAACTCTTCAATACCCTTAACGGGCTTGAATTAACATGGGATGTATCATAGGTTTCTTTTTCATAGGGTTCACAACCCCTAGGGTACCACAATGGATCTACATTGATCTAAGTGTGACGGTAACAAAACCAACTGTCAGCCCATTTACCTAACCTAACCTAACCTCGCAAGAGTTGGTCCAGGAGCCATCAGCATTTTGCAGGCAGCTAGGCATAACTGGATTTGTGGAGAGGATTTTTCTTAATCTTGATGCTTCGGAGGCTTCTTCTATATTGCCACAGATATGTCCTCCAAGAAGATCGTTTGGTTTTCCTCAATTCTTTTTTATATAATTTTAGTGATTCTTTATAGGAATCCCAATCGGACATTACTCTAGTACTTTTAGCTCGATTGAAAAGTTTCCTACAGTTTTTTCTGAGCGGTTCGAGCCCTGAAGTCCACCAATGTGGCTTCCTTTTACCCCTTATTTGAATAAGAGGACAGGAGGTTTCTAATGATTTGTTTAGGGCTAAAGTTAGATCATTGACTTTGCTGTCAAGATCGTTTTTGTTGGATGGAACACTTAAAATGTCAGGTTTAATTAGTCTCTTAAGTGTTTCTCTGTACTTGGGCCAGTCTGTTTTCCTATGATTACGAAAAGTTAACAAGCTAGGAGGTTCATCGTTCAAGCTGAATTGAATGTATCTATGATCAGAGAACGAGTGATCACTAGAAACTTTCCAATTTAAAATCATTTGATAGATGTTGGCGGAGACAAGAGTTAAGTCTAAAACTTCTCGTCTGTTTCTGGTAACGAAAGTTGGTTCATTGCCTACGTTACTTACTATAAGGTTAGTATTTTGGATAAAATCGAAAAGGGACTCACCTCTATCGTTAATATCAGTTGGTCGCAAGATGTTGCTTGTACTAAGCTCTCTTAGGCAAAGATCTGATAGTGTAAAAAAAAAAAAGGTACTACCCCATACTGTGTGATGGGCATTGGCATCACTCCCAATAATGAGGCTGATATTTTGCCTTTCTGCTTCAGCGATAAAATTCTCCAGGTTTTTCCTGGGAGAGGGCCAAGGTGGTCATGGCCGAGATATGCCGATGCTATCCAAAGTGTGCCTTTGGTCGTCTCCAGTCTTGCAGCCGTAATATCTTGATCGCTGAAATTAGGTAGTTAATATAATTAATGCTACTTTTTACTAGTATGCAGGATCTAGGTTCACCTTTACCGGACGCATACAGTAGGTAGTATCCAGGAGTCCTGAGTCCCTTTACGATGGATTTCACAATCCAAGGTTCTTGGATCAGGACGATATCCTCTCCGTTGCTGGATATACGGAGAAGAAGTGAGGCTGACGCCTTGATGGAGTGTTGGAGGTTAATCTGAACTAACTGCAGCATTTTGGCTACAATTAGGCAGATCAGCCTTCACCACGGTATTATCAGGTTCTTCCAAGTCAGAGGACGAACTTAAAAGCTCGTCCTCACTTAAAAGAACACTGTTTAAATAGTCTTCAGTTTCCATGTCGGAAAGGCTGTCGACGTTTGGAGAAGACTCCACTGGAGCCGAAGACGCCCTGGATGCATCATCTTCCAAACACGGGAAGGTGATAGACATACCAGGGTCCCCGACCACAGCTTGGTCTTCTTGGGGTGTGGAGGAGCGCAAGCTGCATCTACCTCATCTTTTTTATAGACCCTAAGGTTCATTGTCTCAAAACCGAACCTAATCACACCTTTAGTCTGCGCCAGAGGAACAAGGGATTCTTTATTAATCACAATGATTGCGCCTCTGTAAAGGCCTTTTTGTTCATCCAGTTTCGCGACTTTCCAGTTGTGAGTAGGAAGGGATGGATTCGAAAGTTGGATTATCTGGAGTATTTCATCCATACAGGAGGGTTCAGCCGGGATCCAGGTACGTGCTCTTGGCCTGCAAGGGATGTCCTCCTTAGCAATTACCTCAAACTTCACACCTGGCCAGACTTCTCCTATCCTGCTGATAGCCAGCTTATGGAGATCGCACGATCTCTGATCATCGCAGGCGATGAGCTTGACATGGCCCTGGTGCCAACCGCCATCACTAGTGATTGGAGGTGGTCCCGGGTTGTCCCTCATAAGACTTAAGAAGCCAGCCGAGAGCTTCAATTTCACCATCTGCCAATGATCAGAAGAGATCGTACCATCTATATCACTTCTATCAATAACCGCAACTACGATTTTATCTTTTAGAATATCTCTAAAAGATTTGATTGGGGGTTTGAGGGGAGTGCTGGTGTTTTGCACTTTTGTTCTTTTAGCGTAAGGCATGGTACCTTCAATAGACCTTTGTCGCTTTGACGTGGAGTCGCCGCTGGTCTGGTGTTTAGCTAAGAAGCTCTTAGCCCACCTTACTTTCGCTTCATGCTTTGAGTCACCTCCAACCTTCGGTCTCGCACCAAAGATCTTCAGGATCCTCTCAGCATTCCGCTTATCCTTGTAAAAGGACCCACCAGGTGTAAGCTTACGCCTACCCCCACTGGGACCCGTGTGAGCTACACTCACATTAGAGGTGGAAGGGCCATGCTTCACGATCCTTCCACCACTAAAGTGAGGGTGCGAAGTTTGGGGAGGTTTACTCTCCATAGTGGTGGAAGGACCATGCTTCACGATCCCTCCACCACTGAAATTGGGTATTTCTACCCTACTCTCACTGTTCTTGCTGCCAGCAACTAGACCATGATTGCTCACGGTTTCGCCACCAACAGGCAAGACAGGAGGTACAGCAGACGACTTTACAGTCGCACTGCCGGCCGAACTTGAAGAAGAACCGGATTTACCACTAACATCATTTAAAAAATTCATATGATTCCCACGAGTATCGGAGAAGGGGTGGTCACTCTGCACAGAGATCCGTATATGCAGAGAAGGCTAGTTAATTCGAAGATTGCCATCTGTCCGAATACTCCGTTAGCGACTGAGCTAGTATTTGAATTGGGCCCTCAGCCAGGCTGATCATCGGCACGGGTCGTATAACACCTTGATCCAGCCCAATATAGGGGATTTGGGGAGAGGAAGGATATGATGATGTGGGGAGCAACAGACAGCCTCATCGCCGTTCTGCCGAGAAGGAATGAGGGAAGGAACACCGAACAGCTTTTTCGCCGTACCGGTGAGGGAAAAGGAGACGACAGACAGCATCATCGCCGTACCGCCTAGAAAGGAATTATATGATTGGAATCGTCGGACAGCTTCATCGCCGTACCTACGAGGGAGGTAACTCATTGGACAGCATCATCGCCGTACCGCCGAGAAGGGAATGTCGTACAGCATCACCGCCGTCCCTCAGGTGGGGGGGGGGAAACACATTGGACAGCATCTCGCCGTACCACCGAGGGGGAGGGGTGAGGGAGGGGGGAGGAAGGAGTTTTGGGGAGCGCCCTTTGGTTTCAGGACTCATCTGGAGAGGTTATCTCGAGAATCATTGACCTTACTCAGCTTCTACAACTCGACAAGTTCGACGCTTAGGTAGAAGAAAAAAAAATGTGTGTAAAATTTCATTGAATTCGGTAAACGTTAACACGTGCTAGCGAGCACTTGAAATTTTTCATTCAAAATACATGGGGTTTTAACAGTTTTTACTCAAAATATCAGCAAAATTTTAAAAGTTGATGGAAAATCTTTAAACTTGGCACATAAATTAACTACTGTTAGGAGTATCAAAATAGTTTTACATAATATTAACCCCATCAAAAAATTTAATTAAAAATCGTTGTTTTTGTGCATTTGTTGCTATTTTAAATGGAGTAACTGTTGTTTACAAAAATAAAAAAAAATATTTGTTTACTCCTTATGGTATTTAGCATATTTGCCAAGTTTAAAGTTTTTCCATCAACGTTTACACTTTTACGGGCCCTTTGAGTAAAAGACTGTCAAAACACCATGTTTTTTATATGAAAAACTTCAAGTGCTCGCTAGCACGTGTAAACGTCAACCGATTTCAATGAATTTAACACATATTTTTTAGTTACCTTGATCCATTATAAGCAAGGGGATCAAAGAAATTCAGACTTTTAAAAAAAAGTGCCTGTGAGTCGTTGAAATTTGGATGAGAAAGTGCAATTTTGTCTTCTCCGTTACCCTGTTTTAGACAGTAAGACATGATTTAAAAATCTATAAAAAATCCACCATAATCCTTTTTCAAGTCTTGCTTTGTATGCGGAATAATTTTACAAACACTAATATAGTTCACCATTTATACCAACTTTAGTCATTTTTCGGTAACGGAGAAGACATAAATGTTCAGTCATTTTGAGGCGTAATACTATTTAGACCGGGAGGCGGCAATACAAAATTCCCACCCATCGAGGTAAAGAAAAATTTGGTTATATTGCATAAGGTTGCCACTAGGTGATATAGAAAAACTTGGTCGTCCACCCTGTATCCTGGTCAGACCGGCTGGCCGACCAAAAGAAGTGGTCATATTTTAGGGGTGTTACCACCCATCGAGGTAAAGAAAATTTTACTTACATAGCGTTTTGTCTTTGTTGGGTGATATAAAAAAGCTTGGTCGTCCAGCCCATACCCTGGTCAGATCGGCTGGCCGACCAAAAGAAGTGGTCACTTTTTAGGGGTGCTGCCACCCATCGATTAAAGCATGAAACCTACATCAAATTAAAGGGGCAACTTTCACCTATCAGAATTTCAAGGTCGTCCGGGGCATAGCTTGGTCACTTTCTCTGGCCGACCAGATTTATGCATTTATCTAAGATTATGCGATGCTCACTTGAACACATTAATTATATACTGAATGTCCAAACCTAATGCTTCAAACTTTAATTGTTGAAAGACCAGGCCATGACCTGACAGAATTCCATAACTTGTCCACACTAAATCCTAACCAGTTGGTAGAAATACCTAAATAAACTGCAATTATGATCAAAGCTAATTTTTAACTTATATTTTTGGAGTTGAATGATAAGCAAAAATTCCATTACGTAATATTTGATAGGTCTTTTAAAAACTTGCCCTATTTTTTCAGTTTCTTAAAAGATATAAAACTTACCACAAGCAGTCTTAAGTCGAAAGTTATAGCCATTTTAATTTAATAAGGAAGAGTTCTGAAACACCAAATTTTCACATAGCATCATGAAAGGAGAATGAGCAAATTGGTCCATATGCTCAACACAATTGTCATTACATTTTTGAAAAGGTTATTGTTAGGACATCATTTCATTATATGGCCGTTAAGCTCTAAACCATGGGAATTGCGAGATATTCGACTTCAAAGCACGACAAAGAAAGATAATGCAACGCCGCATTTGGACATTGTCTTCCTGCTTAACATCAATGTGTTGTGCATCGTTGGAAAGGTTATAGCATGTACTTTATTTTTGTAGGTAACCGTTAAACTGTATACCATGGGGCTCAAGAGATATTTGGCATCCAAAAAGTCGAATAAAATAATAATGCAATTCTACATTGGCACTGGACTGCCAACTCAACAGGAATGTGTCATACTTCATTGAAAAGGTTATTGCAAGTACTTAATTATCTTTCAAGAATGTTAAGGTGAAAGTGGTGTCGTTCGAGAGATATTTAACAAAAACGCAATATTTAAAAAAAAAAATGCAATTCTGCATTGGAAGCCGGTCTCCCAAGTCAACAGTAATGTGTGCTATATTTTTGAAGAGGAATATACTTCTTTCTAAGCGAAGATAAAAATGCACTAAAAAACAGGGCTATTGTCATTAAGCTGTAGATCATGGGGCTCAAAAGATATTAGGCAAACACGATTTATAGAACAATAATGCAATTCCGCATTTGGAGCTGGTCTACCAAGTCCACAGTAATGTGTCGTTCATCGTTGAAAAGCTTATTGCATGTACTTCTTTTTGTTATATTGTCGTTAAGCTGTAGATATTTGGCATACAAAAAAAGGCAAATAGAAAAATAATGCAATTCTGCATTGGGTGCTGCACTACCTACTCAACACGAATGTGTCATACATGGTTGAAGTAGCATGTTAAATACAATAACAATACGGAATTATACCAGTTTATTGTTGTTGGACAATGTCCAAATGCGGAGTTACATTATTGTTCTTTTCAGTGCTTTGAAGCCAAATATCTCGCGAACCCCATGGTTTAGAGCTTACGGCCACATAATAAAATGATGTTCTCACAATAGCCATTTCGAAGACGTATGACATATTCGTGTTCAGTTAGTAGACCAGCCCCCAATGCAGAGCTGCATTATTTTTCTGTTCGCCTCCTTTGATGCCAAATATCTCTCGAACCCCTTGGTTTACAATTTAACGGCTACATAACAAAATGAAGTACATATGCAATAACCTCTTCAAAAATATAGCACACATTACTGTTGACTTGGGAGACCGGCTGCAGAATTGCATTTTTTTTTTAAATATTGCGTTTTTGTCAAATATCTCTCGAACGACACCACCTTTTCACTTTCACCTTAACATTCTTGAAAGATAATTAAGAACTTGCAATAACCTTTTCAATGAAGTATGACACATTCCTGTTGAGTTGGCAGTCCAGTGCCAATGTAGAATTGCATTATTATTTTATTCGACTTTTTGGATGCCAAATATCTCTTGAACCCCATGGTATACAGTTTAACGGTTACCTACAAAAATAAAGTACATGCTATAACCTTTCCAACGATGCACAACACATTGATGTTGAGCAGGAAGACAATGTCCAAATGCGGGGTTGCATTATCTTTCTTTGTCGTGCTTTGAAGTCGAATATCTCGCGATTCCCATGGTTTAGAGCTTAACGGCCATATAATGAAATGATGTCCTAACAATAACCTTTTCAAAAATGTAATGACAATTGTGTTGAGCATATGGGCCAATTTGCTCATTCTCCTTTCATGATGCTATGTTGTTTCAGAACTCTTCCTTATTAAATTAAAATGGCTATAACTTTCGACTTAATGCTACATTTCCACCTAATGCTAATCTGAGATTTAATAAGATTTACCTCAAATCTAATTCAAATCTCGGAGATTTACCATACAACTCTATTTCGTTAATCTTGAAGATTAGAAATTAATCTTGTTAAATCTTCCTAGGAAAAATAGTTTTACAAATCGAACTAACCTATTCTTGCATGGTGCTGAACGATTCATTCGAGACTCGCATTCAGTTCTTCATTGTTTGACACGAATCAAACATTCTGTCTCATTCGCACTTCATAAGAAAAATTTAAACGCCATTTGCATTTTTGAAGGTGCTGTCAAATTTAATCTTTTTTAAATCTATTGTTGCGGTGGAAACACCAAAAAGATTTATTTAATCGAAACTGAGATAAACCTTTGGTGGAAACATAGCATAAGACAGCTTGTGGTAAGTTTTATATCTTTTAAGAAACTGAAAAAATAGGGCAAGTTTTTAAAAGACCTATCAAATATTACGTAATGGAATTTTTGCTTATCATTCAACTCCAAAAATATAAGTTAAAAATTAGCTTTGATCATAATTGCAGTTTATTTAGGTATTTCTACCAACTGGTTAGGATTTAGTGTGGACAAGTTATGGAATTCTGACAGGTCATGGCCTGGTCTTTCACCAATTAAAGTTTGAAGCATTAGGTTTGGACATTCAGTATATAATTAATGTGTTCAAGTGAGCATCGCATAATCTTAGATAAATGCATAAATCTGGTCGGCCAGAGAAAGTGACCAAGCTATGCCCCGGACGACCTTGAAATTCTGATAGGTGAAAGTTGCCCCTTTAATTTGATGTAGGTTTCATCCTTTAATCGATGGGTGGCAGCACCCCTAAAAAGTGACCACTTCTTTTGGTCGGCCAGCCGATCTGACCAGGGTATGGGCTGGACGACCAAGCTTTTTTATATCACCTAACAAAGACAAAACGCTATGTAAGTAAAATTTTCTTTACCTCGATGGGTGGTAACACCCCTAAAATATGACCACTTCTTTTGGTCGGCCAGCCGGTCTGACCAGGATACAGGGTGAACGACCAAGTTTTTCTATATCACCTAGTGGCAACCTAATGCAATATAACCAAATTTTTCTTTACCTCGATGGGTGGGAATTTTGTATTGCCGCCTCCTGCTCTAATTTTTACAGCACTCCTATCAGAAAAATAGTTCCGAATTTAAGTAGTGTATTGAAAACACTTATAAAAACGTAACTGCACATCGCCATTTGCATCACAATTTATAGAGAACTGATAGCGGCAAAAATGCCGAAAAATGCCCAGATACGAAAGATAAAGTATGAGCTTTTTTGATCACTTGCCTATTTTACAACAACAAGTAAAATTTTATATTTACAATTTTTTCGTTAACTCTAATATATACTGTAAATATTGGCATATTTAAATATATTTTTTTCCTTAATTTGAAATTGAGTAAATTGTATTTAAGTAAGCCAACTGCGATTGGCAATTTTCCTAGAATTAAGCAAACTGCAATATTGTCTTTTCTTAGAATTAAGTAAAATGCAATATTGGCATTATAGTATTAAGAATAAATTAAATGTAAGACACCAAGGTGTCAGTAGGAAAAGAACATCAGAATAATAAAGTTAATAATAATAAAAAAGATTGTGTTGGTGTTTTTTTTTAAGCCTCAAGTTGGAACAATATATTTATTTCACGTCCAAGATGTTCGATGCGTACCTTGCGCCAATCAGTACGTGGTGGATTTGGTTGGCAGTTCGAACATCTGTAGATCGCACATAGGAGTATTTGCCTACAAAGCTCGGCCAAAAGTCGATTTTTCAAATGTCAAAATTGAAAGGGGAACTTCTTCGAGACAATAGCTAAGATCCCATGGAACAATTGGCTAAAATATTTTTTTTATTGCTTAACATATTTTGGCTATGATATTAGTTCAAAGTCTTCGATTACGAATTTGTTACTTCTTTTTGTAATCAACCTTCAAAAAATTTGAAACATTTTATTAAGTTATTTTTTAAAAATTTTGTGTAGTCTGATGAAATTTTTGGTATATAAAAATCAACTACTGATGTTTACTATTATATTGAGCCATTTTTACGACAAATATTTTAATATTTATATTTTTTTCGAATTTAAAAAAGCAAAAAAAAAACACAATTTTTGCTGGTTCTTTTTCATTGGGAAGTAATTTTTTATAGAAGTCAGTGGAATTGGGTTCTCATTTGTATATGGGTGGATAAAATAAACCATCAAGCTTCATTTTCAAAAAGAATCGGCTGCGGATTTTTGCGGATGTAGTTGTTTTTTGTCATATCGTATTCCCACTTTTATGTATATTCAAACTGACTATTTGTGCTGTTATTTTTCTTTGGGATTTCATTTATTTTTATTTTTTGGAGTTATTTGGTAATTATTTGTATATAATAAGGCTAAACAAGGCTCCCAGTATTGATTAAAACAAAAATATTGGCTGTAACTTTGATCCTTTTTATCTTTTTTGGTCATATCGTATATCCGATTGTATGCATTTTTTCTTGTTTCCAGTTGAAAAATTTAAAAAAAAACTTTTTTTTGTTTTAAAAGAGGGTAAATTTATTAAAAACGGTATTTAGGTTAAAGATGAAAATATTGCAATCAAGACAAAAAATAATTTTGTCCAGTTTTTGCATACAAATACTCCTATGTGCGTATCCTTCGCCTGGGGAACCTAGTGCTACTTATCACCGTATTACGAGCTGCAGCAAAGTCGATTAGTTGAAAGCCGTTGTCTGTTTTCGTTTCGTGGAGGCTGTGCTTTCCAACTAATCCGCCAAAGCTGTTTTCCTTTCCGCCTTTAGCATTGAAGTCTCCGAGCACGACTTTGACATCGTACTCCGGACAGGCTCCGTAGGATCCGTCCAGGAGGTCGTAAGACTCCTCCTTGTTAGACTCCTCAGCTTCATCGGTAGGGGCGTGTGCACAAGGCCGTAGCCAGACAATTATGTCGGGGGGGATATACTTTTTCGAAAAAATATTTCACCATTTAAGCTAAGTAAACGGTTCTTTTGAGTAAAGAAAAGAAAACGCTTGGTGGTTAAAAAAATGTACTCAAAGAAAAAATGTCTGTGCTGTAAACGTTTTTTTTTTTAATTGAATAATTTTGAATGAACAACAACAACTTGTGTGCGTTACCACCAAGTTTATAGGCTGGAGTTATAGCTATTTCACGAGAGCCACCTCGATCATCAGACTCCTTTTGTGGTGCTTAGTCTGGTTATGCTCGTATTAATTGAAAAACTCTTTGCCGTCATATGGGAGCGAACCATGAGCCTTGCGATTCAGAGGCCGATGCACTACACACCGCGCCACTGAAGCCACATGGTTAGCTCTATCCCAATGCAGGTTTCGTTATTTATCAATTGCAACAGCGACTAGCATTTTTATTAACACACACAAGCTTGTTATTGTTATTGTTTTTTTTAAATAGTAAAGCAAAATACAGTTCCTGAGCGAACATCTATGCAAATATTTTCGCATGCCAAAAATGATTGAGGTGAAGTACAAATTTACTCTTTTGTTTGATTGGTTAACAGTTTCATCATTGTATATCCACTCTATAGTATTCTCATGAAACACGATTTTGTAGGTTCACATTTGGTCGATAGGTTCGCTGTGATCGCCTTACCGAGATCCCTTAGCAAAAATTAGTATTACATTTGGACGCATAGATGGCCACGAGCTTTTTGTCTTCATGAGAATACTATAGAATTTATATACAATGGTTTCATACTAAAAGGAACCATTGGCGTCATAGAACTGCAAAACAATTGAGAAATTGTTTCGCGTGAGATAAAGTGGTGAATATCAAATATTTACACTCCCGAAAAAAAACATATTCTCACCCCACAGCATTATTTGCATGCAAATTGTTTTTTCATCCAAAACTTATTTTTTTCCATTTTTAAGTCTATAATTTATTAATAGAGGTTAATTAATGACTCAATGGGCAGCTTAGGCAAAGGCAAACATTTTGTGCCTATCACAGAATAGGTGCAAATTTTTTTTTGAATAATTTGATTTTTCTTTTGCATGGGGACTGTAAACTATGCTTTATCGTTAGACATTTAATTGTTTGCGCTCACTCCTATGACAAATAGATTCTTCCCATATGATAACTGCCTCAGTGTTAGTCTCACTTTGTCGATGAACTAGAGCTGTGCCAATCGTTCATTTTGAAAGACCGAATCAATCAATGATTGATTTGATAAAGATTCGATCTTTCAAATCAATCATTTTATCAATCATTCCTTTGATTATGGCATATTAAAAAAATTCAATACTATCTGCATAGCTTCAGTATGTTTTCAATCCTTATTTAAGGAAGAATTTATATCTTAGAAAAAATAATTAAAATTTTCATGTGGGCATTATTTTTTTTTTAAATAGGCCTTAACTCCAAAAGAAAAAATTTCACCTAAATTCTTTTTTTTTTCAAAGCTAAAAAGTGCTTAAAAAAATAACTGTACAGCCAACTTTGCGTTTACATGGATTACTGATGTTGTCGAGCATCATTATTTTTCATTTTTCGGAACAAACGCACCTGCGTGGCTTGCAAAATTTTTTTTATAAATTTCACTTTTTATTTCCCAAACCTCTGGTAAAGTCTCTTAAAATGCGAAAAACTATCTCCAGAACTCATTATTTGTTACTGTTGCCATTTTTCCCCGTCACCGTGGCTAAATAATGCAAAAAAAAAACACCGATGTTGTCGAGCATCTGTTAACACAAGTTGGCTAGTTGGACGAGCCATCAAGTTTTCAAAACATTTTGAGAACCGTCGAGCATGTTGGTGCAGCAGTTGGTTTTGCGTTTAAATGATCGAGCATGGCTCGACAACCAACCATGTTGTCGAGCATGTTGGTCCATGTAAACCCCCCTATTAATTAAGAAAGAACTGCATTTTTGTATTCAATCATATCTTTATTATAAACAAAGATCTATTCGTTCACAATGCCAATGAGATTGATTTGGTCTTGGTCCACAATGGATCTCAATTCCAATCAATCTCAAATGAACGTATGAACCATATGAACAAAATGAACGATATCGTTCAACTCAATCTCTATCTCTATCTCAATCAAATAATTCTCCAAAACCAAATATGTATTGCTCATAGTCGATAGAGTAATAGACAAAATTCATAAAGAATGAAGACAAAATGAACACAAATACATACGAGAAAGAGAAAACCCGAAATAAAATGGAAATGAAGTAAATAAATAAATGTTAATATTAGACTGTTTCAAAAAAAATGTTTGCTTTTGATTTTCTTGCAAACAGACTGAAAAGTTTCGGTTAAGCATAGTTTACAGTTCCGATGCGAAAAAAAATCAAAATTTTCAAAACGATTTTCCACCTATTCTGCGCACCGTGTTGAATAATATTCAAGGCGAAAAACGTTTGCTTTGGCCTAAGCCACCGATTGAGTCATTAATTTACCCTTAATTGACCAGCTATAGGCCTAAAAATGGAAAATAATTATTTTTGGATGCGAAAACCATTTGCATGCAAATAATGCCTTGAGGTGAATATATTTTTTTTCGGAAGTATAAGCCGACCATCAAAAAAAAAATATTTTATTCACCACACTTTTTTTCGCATGCAAATCAATTGCCGGTCCATTGTTTTGCATGACATTCCATGACATCATAGCAGTGTTGCCGCTGAGGAATTTGAAAAGGTCGCATAAAAAAGGGTCACAAGGAAAAAAAAAGTCGCACTAAGAAATTTTTTGATATATAACAAAAACAATCAGAATACGAATAAATAAACCGCAAAGAAAGTAAACAATTATTTTTTGTATTTTCTTTCTTTGAAAATTGACCATAAAAAAAAATCAGTACTTATATTCATTAAAATTTTATTCAACTTAACTACCACATTTAAATCTGAAGTTTTCGTATAGATATAAAGTCCAAAAATTAATTTGCTTCCTCACATCCACGGTTCACTTTAAATCGAGTTAGAGCCGAAACCCGTTTACCAATTTTCTTCAAAATGTATGCACATTTTTCTTAAGAACATGTTCATAAATATTTTAATTTTGAAGAAAATCGCTTAACTCGTTTAGGCTCTACTCTAGCTAGATGCATTTTACATCAGACGTCAGTTATCCTTATAATTCTTGTACAAAACACTACAAAAGAAATATTGGAAATTCTAAAAAATAATAATTTTTAACAAATCCAAAATTACTTTTGTTCAAAATTTTGATATGCAATATTATTATCATCTTAAAGGTTCTTTCAAAAACTTTTTCATTAAAATCGTTGGAGCCGCTAATGAGAAAGTCAAAGAAATTTGTGTCCCCTTTCCACATTTTCAGTTTTGGGAGACGACATCGTTTTTGAGATAAAAATTTGGACAATCGCTCTTTTTGAGATGTACAAGTTTTTCCATCACAGTTGTATGGCAGACAGAATTGTGCCTTATACTACGTTTTCATTAGGCCAAATGAGGTAATTTCGTTGAAACTTTCCAAATTCGATAAGAAATTTAAATTTCGAAATGAGATAATTTCAACCAAATTTGCAAGAAATTAGGTTGGAAATTAAGTAAAAACCTAACGAACACACCCAAATAGATACAGTTTGAAGAGCTCTGAAAGGGTTTTGCATGAAAATGTCAAAGCGCAATGGAAGGAGACAAAAGAACACAACAACAAAAAGCGGTTAACAGCCAGTTGAAATTCAAAAATGAAATGAGCTGTCAAACGAAATTAACAAATTACAAATGAAAAACAAGTCTTCTGTGATTTGCGAAATTACATCATTTCGGCTCTAATGAAAACGTAGTATTACACTTTTTTGGGGTTCTCTATCATCGTAATGACATTATGGGTAGGTATTCATGCACATGCGTAAAGTCGTCGTAAATGTTGTGGTAAAGTTTAAAACTTCTTAATTCTATCACAATTTGTATGGAAAACTTGACAGATTTACCAAGTTTAAAACTTTACTACGTTTACGACGACTTTACGCTGCTGCATGAATACCCTTATTATGTTTCCTTCATATAGGTACATAAATGGAAAATTGGAAAAAAATGTCTAGAAAAAAAAAACAAGAACTTACACTTTTCCATGCAATTTTCTAGAGATGGGGTCAGAAAAGTCGCAAGATTTCTAAAAAAGGGTAAAAAGAGCTAGGTTTTTAAAAAGTCGTCTCATGGTCGCATGAGGCAATAAAAGGGGTCAAAATGCGACAAAAGTTGCACAGCGGCAACCGTGCATCATAGTTTTTTTTTTTTGCATGAAACTGTAAACCAATCATGCAAACAATTAATTTTACATTTCACCTCAATTA
Source organism: Dasysyrphus tricinctus (assembly GCA_963921185.1). NCBI lineage: Eukaryota > Metazoa > Arthropoda > Insecta > Diptera > Syrphidae > Dasysyrphus > Dasysyrphus tricinctus. The sequence continues at coordinate 268,634,018 of OY992530.1, forward strand.
TTTTTGACATGCGAGAATATTTGCATAGATTTTTTTTTGCGCGCAAGAACTGTAAACTAGGCTTTTAGCAAAAAAAGACGTCTGTGAAAATTTGAGCTCTTAAAATTCATGTTTAGACATGCCTCATCGCAGATTTCGGTTTTCCATACGATTTGTATGGGAGAAAACACCTGTTTGTGTTTGGAATTTTATATTATATACTTAATAATGATAAGTATTTAAACTAACGGCATAATGTTTTTCTTGTACAAAAATGAACGTTCTTCACGGAAAGAATTCTTGGATCATATTACGAAAAATGAGCTGCAAATTACGAAAGATAAATCCCGATTTATACCTTAGCTCCGGATTTTGTAATTTACGACAATTTATTTGCAAAATTGAGCAAAATGAATATATTGATACTCAAAAATCGTAAATCAACCCTCTTTAAGTATCAATTATGCTATCGAGAGAAAACAAAAATTGCGAACAACAAATCGCAATTTGATCCAAATATTCCTCAATCGCACAATTTGTAAATTTGCAAAAAGGTTTGTGATCACCACTTTTATTTTGTAATACTGCCACTGAAAGATCAATCTTGCTCTACCCTTCATTTTGCAGGTATACGCATTTAATTTTATTTATTTGAAATAAATAATTTACGCTTGACTCTACTTGGATTTGAACTCGCAACCCTCCAGTTAGGCCTGGTTCACACGAGATTGTACCGCACGATTTTTTGCAGTATAAATCCGTGCGAATGAGCAGTGGCGTACAGGGGCGGACTTGGGGTCAAAGGGCCTACCGGGACTTTAAGAAAAAGAGCCACAGAATACAATAACTCTCAAAATGGTTAAAAATAAAAGTTGATATTTCTGACATTTCTCGAAAGTCATTTTTTTTATATTTATTGATTTTTTAACTAACATATTGATTGATATATATTGAACTCAAGTATAAGGTATAGTTTTGAATTCTAAGGTTAGAATTTAATTTTGTTGAAATAGCTTTTTTTAGTTTATGGCTGCGTCACCTGGCAGTATTTAATTTGAGTTTTTATTCAAGCAAGCATACAAAATTGCAAAGATGTAATATTACATTAATTTTACGACCTTAAGTGGGTGTGACTTTCAGTTTAGTCAAAACAAAATTACGCTAGTCAAAAAAATAATGGGAATTAAGGGAGATATGAAATAAAAAGTATTCTAAATGTTCATATTTCTAATTTTCAATAATTTTTTAGAAATTATTTTTTAAGCTACGGTTATTGTGCAATCACAAGAAATGAAACGCGTTTAATATTTTCAAAAAATCTATTGGGGTTGGGTACGAAATCCCGAATGCCAAAATCCCGAAAGACAAAATCCCAAATGGTCAAAATCCCGAATGGACAGAATCCCGAATGGCTAAAATCCAGAATGCCAGAATCCCGAATGCTATCAGCCCGAATGCCAAAATCCCAGTTGGCTTAGTATTTTTTTTGGTCTTAAAAATCGCGCGCGAGATTCTAGCCTTCAAAATATACATTTTGTAATGTTTTGTAAGAATATCATTTATTTTCAATGAATAGTTGGTCAGTTTTTTAAAAATATACTTTTGAAAAATGTTTATCTACTATCAAATTGATAATTGGCAATTATAATAAGAGTGTGTAGCAACCCAAGCAAATGCTGAGAACAATTTATTTCACAATCCCAAAATCAACTTGTCCAAGAAGGCGATGCGTGTTTTAGAACATTGTCTTCTCATTATTTGTAAAGAGTAGACATAGATTCGTTTGAATAAAACTTAAACTAAATAAAAGTTACGATTGGAAACTATTGTTTTTTTTTTAATCATTAAAGAAGAATTCAATAAATGTATTATATCTCAAGACTTAAAAGTGATTATTTATTTTAAAATTTCTTTTCTAGACAATGTCATGATGCCAAGGTGAGCAGAAATCAAAAGCCATACAAAACAGTTTGATTTCTTTGAAATTACTGAATAGTACTAAAGAAGTATTGAAATTCGGATTTCAGTCCCAAATGTTTGCGGGATTTTTTGTCATTCGGCATTATGGCATTCGGGATTTTCATTTTTGCTTTCCGGATTTTGGCATTCGGGATTTTGTACCCTTCCCAATAAATTTAGGTCGAACTTTGTTCAATTTTTTTTCTCGAGTGAATCAAATAAATTATTTAGCTTTAATTTCACAATTTTTCACTGTAGCATGATTTTTCTGATTGAAATGTTTGATATTGGATGAAAAAATAAAGGCTGGTGCTTTTGATCACCACTATCTCGGCACTTTCAAAAATTTTAATTAAATTAAGTACTTTTAGAACTATTTCTCCAGTAACAGTAGCTGTGATTAATAAAAATAACAAACAAATATTTTAGTAATCCATTTGCAAATTTTCAATTATTGAACAATCCTAATCTTAGGGCAAGTATGTTCACACCCCGTCAACTTTAATCAATGATTATTCTAGCTGATTATCATTTGAGCACTTTATTTGAGAAATCACTAATTTGCTGATTCTGTTTGATAAGTAGAATTTAATCAAAGATTTCCTGAAATTTCTTTTGCTCATCATTTGTTAAGACGATGTGCTTTTTTGCAAAGGCCTTAGATACAATTTATAGAAAAATCATGACTTGAACAAAATTTTATCACTAGGTATCACAAAATGCCAGCACTACCTTCACTTCTAAATGTCCGTGTTCTTTTACATACAAAAATTTACTTTCTAAAGCTCACTCACCATAAACAAACATCAATTTTGTTTATAGTGAGTGACTGATTACTTCTAACAATTGATTTGACAGATATACTGGAAAATGTGAAGATGATTATTTCAAATACCATGTTCAAACTGAAATTTAAGTGAATAAACGCTCAATGATAATCACAGATTCATAGCTACGGAAAAAACAGAATCAGTGATAATCTAGTTGCAAATCTTACCCACTGTGAACAAACTGGCCCTATGCTAGACCAAGAACCAAAGCAAAAAGAGTAAGTTCATAATGCAATCAACTACTTAATTGATTTTTGTTCGAAAATGTTGAGGGGTGCCTCCCGAATGTTAATCCAAGTTGGTGAGCATCAGCTGCCATTTTGGAAATCACGTTTTATCAAATATCTTTTGAATCGTGAATCGACAAAAGTAGTATTATTTTTTTCTTAGTTTTTGAGAAATAAAAAAAAAAAAAACGAAAGGTACCTTCTCCCAAAAGAAGATTTAATAATTCTCGTACTTCTTTGCCTTTGCCTATTATAAACTTAACAAAACAAACAAGAAATTAGAAAAAGTACCTTCTGTTATCTTATTTTACTTTCTCAAAAAATAAGAAAAAGAATATACAAATTAATAGTGGTGCTTAACTACAAAAAAATTTGAAATAACAGTCAACTTGAAAAAAAAGTTCAGATTTGTTTCAAAAATATTGACTTTCAAATTTAATTTCTGAAAAACTTTCCACTAAAAAAAACTTGATTCAAAAAATAAATAATAGAATAGAATCTTAGTTCTCAAAAGAAAGAAAAAAAAAACAGAAAAAAAGGCTCTTGGCATTCATCATTTTATAAAACATCAACTTATTTAACAATCATTGACTAGAGGCTTTATAATATTCTAAATATTTTTTAACTAACTTTTCTTTTTAACTTTTGATTAGATCTTTATTTAAATAAAGTAATAGTTTGTTTTAAGACTTACTATAATGTAATACACATAATTTGTATCAATAATAATATAATAGTAAATGTTTATCTTACTTTTGTATGTGCGTGATAAGAAAAAAAATTTAAAAAACAGAGAGAGTATAGAATAGAGATATAAAGTGAGTTAAAAAAAAAGAAACAACATAGATATCAAAATAGATTTTAAATATTTTAGCACTGCTAAAAACTTTATTACAAATAATTTTGTATCTTTAAAACAAAAATAATATTTGATACTTTCAAAATAATATTTGTTGTTGCTTTTATGTTTTTTTTTTTTGTGAATGCAATACAATGAAGAAGAAAGATATAAAATATAAAATAATAATAAATTGTGCAAGAAAATTATGTACAAGAAGTTTTTTTTTTAATTATTAATACAAATAAAATTAGGAAAAAAAACAAAAAATATATAGCATAAAAATAATTATTACTAAATATTATGACAAATGCAAAATATCGTTACTTAGTGGAATTTTTTAAAATTAATATTTTTTTTAAATGTATATTTTAGGAATAATTTATGTTAAATAATTTATAATTTTTTATTTATTTTTTGCTTAGTTTTCCCCTGAAGCCGCCACAGCTTGAACTTGCGGACTACTTTCAATAGGATTGCCCATGGAGGCATTGATGAAATTAATATATTGTGTTAGCCTTAAGGCAGCAATCAAAGACGCAAGGTAATCATTGACATTCTCCTTCTTTAGATGCTTGATTTGCGAGGAGACTGTGCTATAGACGCGGCGGGAAATCTTGTTGGATAGGCGGCCGACTGTCTGGACTGTGTGTAATACTGGGTCCTCGTTGGCGGATATTGGCACATTTTCCTCTTCAACGTCATTCTCTTTGTTTGGGAAATAGTATTCCAATAATCTTTCAGCTAATGCCGTTGTACTATCAACACCATTCACTGCCAACGAACCATATTGTGTTGCCAAAACTTCATTAGCCTTTTGCCATGCCAAGTCTTTGAGAGAAGATGCTTTCTGTTGTCCAGCTGATTTGAGTTTAACAACTTTTTCAATATGTGGATGAACTGCATCGATAACTTTAGTCTTAGCTTGATTGTAGATTTCGGTTGGTGTATCTTTGATGATTGGTGCTTTCTGACAGTAAACTCCACGGATATTAGCATTGCGGTTTCAAGGTGATCTTGCGTCATGATATTTCTCCATCGATTTTTGATGTATTTAAAATTTGAAAATGATCTTTTGCAAGCAACTTGTGTACATGAAAATGATCAAATGCTAAGAAAACCTTTTTGTACCTTTTTGCGTCAAAATAATACCGTCGCAAGACATTGAAGCAGCATTATTTGCGCAATCTCCACAGTGTTCTTGTTTCTTTCTGTTTCTTGACGTTCGTCCTCTGCCTCATCATTAGCCGCATTTTATTATTCACATGATCTGATCCGGATCAATTTTTAACAAATAATTGCAAAAGCATTATGGGATCCTGCTTTTTATCTATGGATCTATTTCAGTGATACAAAAATTGCTATGTGAATTATCTCAGTTGCGCAAAGAAAAGAGGCAACAGACGCATGAAACATAAATAAACTTAAGGCAAAAAGAGAAGCTATTTAACACTCCTGTCACTATGATCCAGTTTGTTTTATTTATCATGATCTGATCCGGATCAGATAAAATACGGCAATTTATTCTCATCTTTTGAATTCAGGTTATGCACTTAACTTTCAGACATTTTGAAGTACTCATCATTGAGAGCCATTTTTATTTATTTTTATTTTGCATATTTAGTTTTTTGGAACTGTAAAATTTTTCAATCAACTTTTGAATAACTAAAGATCCGTAGAGGCCACCACCCGAGCTTTGGAGGAATCCAAAGATTCATAGAGTTAACCAACCAAATTCTTGGGGCCTCCAGGGATCCGAAGAGACAACTAACCGAGTTCTTGGGGCCTCCAGAGATCCGTAGCGGCCACCAACCGAGTTCTAGGGGTTTCCAAAGATTTAAAGAGGCCACCAACCGATTTCTGGGGGCCTCCAGAGATCTGTAGAGGCCACCAACCCAGGTCTGGAGGCCTCCAGAGATCCGTTGAGGCCACCAAACGGGATCTGGGGGCCTCCAAAGATCCGTAGAGGCCACTAACCGAGCTCTGGTGGCCTCCAGAGATCCGAAGAGACAACCAACCGAGTTCTTGGGGCCTCCAGAGATCCGTAGAGGCCACCAACCGAGCTCTAGAGATTTCCAAAGATTTATAGAGGTCAACAACCGATTTCTGGGGGCCTCCAGAGATCTGTAGAGGCCACCAACCGAGGTCTGGAGGCCTCCAGAAATCCGTAGAGGCCACCAAACGAGATCTGGGGGCCTCTAAAGATCCGTAGAGGCCACTTACCGAGTTCTGGTGGCCTCCAGAGATCCGTAGAGGCCACCAATCGAGGTCTGGAGGTCTCCAGAGATCCATAGAGGCCACCAACTGAGGTCTGGAGGCCTCCAGAGATCTGTAGAGGCCACCAAACTAGATCTAGCGGCCTCCAAAGATCCGTAGCTGCCACTAACCGAGTTCTGATGGGCTCCAGGGATCCGTAGAGGCCACCAATCGAGGTCTGGGGGCCTCCAGAGATCTGTAGACACCACCAACCGTGGTCTGGGGGCCTCCAGAGATCCATAGAGGCCACCAACCGCGGTCTGGAGGTCTCCAGAGATCCATAGAGGCCACCAACCGAGGTCTGGAGGCCTCCAGTGATCCGTAGAGGCCACCAAACGAGATCTGGGGGCCTCCACAGATCCGTAGAAGCAATTAACCGAGTTCTGGTGGCCTCCAGAGATCCGTAGAGGCCACCAACCGAGGTCTGGGGGCCTCCAGAGATCTGTAGAGGCCACCAACCGAGGTCTATAGGCCTCCGGATATCCGTAGAGGCCACCAACCGAGGTTTGGAGGCCTCCAGAGATCCGTAGAGGCCATCAACCGAGGTCTGGAAGCCTCCAAAGATCGGTAGAGGCCACCAACTGAGTTCTGGGGGCCTCCAAAGATCCTTAGGGGCCACCATATGAGTTTTTGAGGCCTTCAAAGATCCATAGAGGCCACCAAGCGAGTTTTTGGGGGCCTCAAAATATACATTTTGATCCACAAAAAGTCTATATTTAGTGTGAGTCCAATTTTGTTATGACAATTTTTTCTTAAAAAAAAAACTTTTTTCTTGCCCGGGGGCCCACCGGGCAAAATCCCGGTTGCGCGGTGGCCCAGTCCGCCCCTGGTGGCGTATATATTTTACATAGAGCCTTTCACACGACGACGTTTGTACGGCAAGAAAACGTACTCAGCTAAGTACGTTTATCGAATACTCAACGGACTTATCAAAAAAAAACGAATGAACTGCGACGTGTCAACTTCCAGTGGCGTATAGTTATATATAGTCTCGTTCACACGGTTTAAATCCACGTTGGGTATTTGTTCGTTGGCATCGAATGAGCTTCAGTGGAGAGAAAAGCCGATGTACACAAAAAAATTAATCGGCCGATACGGTTGGTTTAAAAAAATTATAACTCCGGTGATACTCATTGGATCTTGTAGGCTAAGGTTTTAAAATAAAGAAGAGAAATGAATATGCGTTTTTAGTTTTTCAAAATTATAAAAATTTTCATCAACATTTGAATTTAGAATAACATAAATGGAATTGAATTGGGCTTTATTCACCCCTTTAGTATGAAAATGTTTGCCCCTCCTCAAAGATTTTCTTACACAATATAGCCCGTTATGTCAGCTTTCTTTAAAGACATTAACCTTGAAGATCCAATCAGTAGAACAGGAGCTATAATTTTGTAAAGCCATCCATATCAAATTTTAATAAAAAAAATTCCATGTAGATAACGGGATTTTCTCGCTGGTGGATAGTCGTGGACAATGGTCCAAGCAGGTAATTTCAATGTAATTGTTTTGATTTTTCGATCAATTTAAAATAAAGATTGTGTCGCTTATATAGCACCTAGGATAATGAATGAGGTATCAAAGTAACCGTAATTTTATTTATATGTTATATTTAAAAATAACAAGAAAAATCATCAATGCACTAAAGAGATATGAGTTCATATGTGAAAGCGCTCAAATATTGCCGTTATCTCCATCCAACGGTATTCTATCATATTTAAATCAATAATTTCTATCATCCGTTCAAATTTCAGCTTTCTAGCCCTTTCCCTTAAAAAGATAAAAATAAAATACTTCACAAATTCGAACTTTTCCATTCATTTTCATTATACTGCAGCTATTCGAGTTTTAAACGAATAAATATAAATATCGTGTGAACACCCGATATTTGTTCGGTAAAAACCGAATGCGATAAAAAACGTGCGGTACAATCTCGTGTGAACCAGGCCTTACGGAGCGAGCATGAAACCATTATGCCAATTTGCATTACAGATCGTTGGTGTCACACATTAGCCGTTTTCCTTTGGAGGTGGCGAAGTACTTACGAGTAGATGAAACCCCTATACTAATCTAGTACTACCAACTGCACATGCTCTCATGCACGAGTAGATACATTTTACATGTGAAAGCTGTTTGGTGTGTTCCATTGAAAAAAACTGGCAAAGTACTTGCAAGTACTTCGCCACCTCCAAAGGAAAACGCCTATTGACGATTAGCTACATGCCATGTTGTGGTGCTTTATCTCTTCGAGAAGTAAATTGCGACAGGAAAGTCGTAATTTAGGAATTTTTTGTTGGTGATTTGCAACTATTTTCATGGAGTTGCAAATTACGACAAAAAAAACGTAATTCAGTGATTGTGCAATGTTAATTACTAGGGGTATTCATGCAACTGCGTAAAACACTAGATAAGTTTACGATTTGGTTAATTTTATCTTTTGGTTAATGAACTGTCAAATTTTGTATGGGAAATGGTTTACACAATTTGGTTAATTTTATCCAAGGATTTAGCTGCGGAAAATTAACCAAATATTTGGTTAAACTTATCCAAACGTCATTGTGACTTTTAGAGATTGAATTAGGCGTGTTTGTGACTTTAAGAATCAGGCATGTTTAGAAACATGATATAAATGATAATATCTCGGAGAACTAAAAAAGCTCTGAATGTGTTCTGTTATTATTGCATTGCAATTAGTTGGTGATAAAAGTTGTGAATTAAAACGTAGTTTACACAAAAAAAAATAATTAGAAGGTCCACATTTACTCAACGATTAAAGGCTCTGCCCAACCAACGCGAAATTATAGCGAAGCATTCACAAAGACAGTTTTTTGTTGTTTTTTAGTATTGAGATCATTCACATTAATTTCGTGTTGGTTTGGGATAGCCTTTAGGAAAGCTACTTTTCGTAAATTATTAAGGTAGAACTATAAATTCCCACCCAAACCAATGCGAATCTTTCGTTGACGACGACGAATGTGTTATTTTCATTTACAACAACGTGTTGTTATTAATGTTTTTGTTGTGGTCAACGAATGATTCGCACTGGTTTGGAAGATTCTGAATAGTCGGAAGCTGTTAGAAACAGATGTCATTAGCCAATGCAAAGTATCTTTCTAAACTCTCAAAATCAGAACTAAGCCATAATTCACTTTTTCTCTTTTTTCGTTCCTACCTCAACAAATTTCTGTTTCACTTTCGTGAAGTGTACTCGGGGGCGCTCTATTCACTTCCGAAAGCAAAAGTTAACGAAAATGAAGAAAAGTACATTATGGGCGTGACATATGATTTGTTTGTATTCGCTGATTTTCGTCTGACCACTGCCGTGAGCTTGCGACTAATATATTTCTAACTTACAACGCGACTATTGTCATGAATATTAAGGTAGAACTATAATAATTGTTGATAGTTTACTGAAGTGGTCGGTTGAAAATGAGCGAATACATGAAAACCATACTCATCTCACGGGAATAAAACTGACATTTGTTGAAGTTGGAACGAGAAAAAGAGAGGGATGATTCATTTTACTTAAGTGGAATATTTTTCACTTCTTCTTTTGACTGTTTGGAAAGCAACTTTTCGTGGGTTCTTAATCTAGGTTTTTTGTCACTTGAGTTGAGTTGAAATGGTATTGAGATTCCAGCAAAAGGAATGGCATTGATGTATTTATTCCAATGCAAAACAAATATAATTGAATTAACAGGACTACTTACTACACGTATCTATTAAAACAAATATATATTTGTACAGGTAGACACACATGCAAATAAACAGACCATAATGCATTATCTGTAAAATCAACTCCTCGACCCAAGTGGAACGCGCCCAAATATTTGACGTTTAACGAACAGCTGATTCAATTACACAGCATTAAACCAAATTAATAAAAAGATCGTTCATGCAAACTTTTTCGTAAACTTATCATTTTACACAATTTGTAAACTTACGACGTTGCATGAATACCCTTACTAAATATTTATCGCAAATCAATATTTTTAAAAGCTGTTTGTGAAATTATGCTTTTGGAGAGTAAATTACGCCAAAACAGTTGTTTTTTGCTATGAAAAGTACAAACTTGAATCATGGATTTTAATTGCAAATCACGAAGAAACAAATTTTGCAAATTACTACGTTTTGGCTATTAAATAGGTAAACAGTTTTTGCATTAATTTGGGATTAAAATGTCTTGATTTACGAATTAAACATGATTCGTAAATTGAAACTGCAAATTTTTCAATTGGTGATTTTTCAATTCTTTCCGTGTTCAAAAAAGTCTTAACATGTTTTATCATAAACCCAGCCGTTTTAAAGTTGCAGTCAGTCAAACTCATTCCATAAAATTCCCATACATTTATTTTATTATTTATTTAAAAAAAAAGTTTTTTTGCAGCGAAAAACTTCTATTTTCAGTTTTCAAACAGCAATATCTCATAAACGTGACATAATAGAATATTTTTGACTTCTGATTCGAGTTCAGCACCCCAAAAACCTTTGGAAAAGTATATTTTAGTTTCTGTTTCAAGAAATTTTCTGCCGAGTTTAATAAGGGAATTTCTATATAATTTCCCACTAAAAATTAATTTAAAAGTGACTAATTATTGTAATATAACTGTATTAGTTGAAGTGAAGTAATATTGTTAGGCACAGAAAATTGGTCCTCTACAAAAAAGGTCTTAAGTCATTTTTCGATAAGTGTGATATTAGTTACCATAATATCTTCAATTACTAAAAAAATGCTAATTTTACGTTAAATAAATGTATGGGAATTTTATGGAATGAGTTTGACTGACTGTAACTTTAAAACGGCTGCGTTTATGATAAACTATGTCAAGACCTTTTTTGAAGAACGTTCAATTTTCTACAAGAAAAACTTATGCCGTTAGTTTAAATACTTGTCAATATTAAGTTATAAGATTCCAAACACAAACAGGTGTTTTCCCCCATACAAATCGTATGGAAAACCGAAATCTGCGATGAGGCATGTCTAAACATGAATTTTAAGAGCTCAAATTTTCACAGACGTCTCTTTTTGCTTAAATAAAACTTTTGAGCCTGTTTGCAAGACAACTTTTTTTTTTGAAACAGTCTAGTGGATATGCATATCAATTTATGTTCACGTGGTGTGTTTTTGCATTCACGTAAATAGAGATTGAGATTGTATGTGTTTTTTGTTTCGTTCAGCATTCTGGTGTGAAAATGGATTGATTGAGAATGAGTGGATTGAACGAAACATATCTCGCTCTTTGAAAACTTAAATGATTGATATTGGGATCGATTGATTCAGTCTGCTGTGATTGCAATCAACCATTCTTTGTGAAGAACGGGTCACAAAGACCGAATCAATCACGATTGACACAGCTCCAACCCTGAAACTTTATCTTCATCGGTAGGTCAATTTTTAGACGTTTCACTAGGCGTTTTCCTTTGGAGGTGGCGAAGTACTTTGCCAGCTTTTTTGAATGGAACACATCAAACTGCTTTCCCATGTAAAATGTATCTACTCGCGCATTAGAGCATGTGCAGTTGGTAGTACTAGATTAGGGTTTTCATTTACTCGTAAGTACTTCGCCACCTCCAAAGGAAAACGGCTACTGTCGAAAAAGTTCTTTCCGGTGTGCATGTTAAAACCGGTAGAATCGCGAAAATTTTAATAAGCTTGTGTATGTGAATCATTTTATGTATGGCATTTTGTCTACCATATCATTCATTCAGTCTTTAAACTTTAAATTGTCACGATCCAAAATTTTTTTAAAATTGAAGTTTTCTTCTTTAAATTTTTGTTCGTTTTTGCCAAGACTTAAGGGAATCAGAATACACGAATCTCATTTTAAGCTGACTTAAAAAATCATCAAGGTAGGTAGGTACCTTTACAATACTCATTAAAAATTATGTAGTACGTGAGTTAGGCCGTTTGCCAATTGCGTTAAAATCCTGGTTAAATTTGATCCCATGGCTAAATTTTGAAATTACTGAGATGAATATAGACGTCAAAATTTAACCTGCTCAGGAGCTCGTTAAAATTTTAGCCAGTGGTTAGTTTTTAACATGCTCATGAAAGAGTGAGGGAGATGAATGTAGATAAATATTTTATTTTGCTGTCATGAAGTCATGAATCATTTCTGGAAAGATTAAAAAAAAAAACTAAAATCAAATGAAAAGATTAAGAAATATAGACAAAGGCCTAGAATAATGAACTCAAGAAATCAAAACAAAGAAATATTCAATATTTTCATTTGTATAGGGTCATTTGGTTCTTTTCAAAGTATAAATTTTTAAGTGTAGGTAAATGTTTGCGGCAATTCAAATGATCTCCTTTTAAAAAATCGAAATTCTCTTCCCCGTTTGTTTGAATTACCTGTGGTAAATCCTTCAAAATGCAAAAGAATCAATCAAATTTATTGAAAATACTTTTTCAGATGATCATTTATTTTGCAAACTGAATTATTTGTTCAGCGAACTGTCATTACAAAAAAAAATACAACAACAAAACTAATGGGATATGTTTGTTTAAATAAAGCCCCAATTAATTCGATTGACACAGCAAAAACCTTAAATATTATTCACCCCTATAAAAACGGATAAAATTTAGCTGGGACCAAATTTAACCAGAATTTTAACGCAATTGGCACACGGCCTTAAATCAAATTAAATTAATTAATAACCATCGACAAATTTGAGTACAAATTTCATACTAAAATGGAAAGTATGATTTACGAATGCCTTTCTCAAAATTTTCGGGGGGGGGGGGGGATCAAACTCCTGTGATCCCCCCCCCTGGCTACGGCCTTGCGTGTGCACATATTTGGCTGATGTTTGGAAGGTAGCTTTGATGCGGATCACAGCCAGGCGATCGCTTATCGGCTTAAAATCGATGACTTTCGATCTGAGTCGATTTCCCACGACGAATCCGCATCCTAGCATGTGCAATCCCTGGTGACAGCTGTAGTAAATGTCGCAATCTTTTCTTTTCGTTATACCTGATCCTATCCAACGTATCTCCTGGATCGCGGTAATGTCTGCTTTGTACCGCGAGAGGACAGATTCAAGTTTTTGAGTAGCACCTGGTGTGTAGAGTGTCCTTATATTCCAGGTGCATACTCGTAGGTCATAGTCCATTTTCGTTCCGGGTCTGGTTGCTCTCTAATAACAATTGTTTTTTGTTTTACTGTGGTCGGGTCGTTAGCCCAACGCACTAACCTCCAATCTGTAGGGCCATAGGTTTAATGTTGCAACTCAATCCTTGATCAACATTCGCACTTGCAAGTTTAGCAAGTCCTGGCATAAGGCCAAGACCAGTATCCGGCGGCTACCAACTTGGAGGTATTGTAAGCACTTGATGTGTAGGAAAAGATACAGCTCGAGGCCCCCAGTTCTTACAACATCCAACCACCCACTTCCTTCTAACGTTAAACTAAAATTAGTAAAAACCTTTATTCTACATTTTATTCTTTACGGATGTGAATTGTTTTCAGACTTGGGTCATGAGTCTACAGTCTAGGAGGAAGCTCACAGTTGCATTCAATAGTTGCGCGAGATATATATTTGATAAAGATAGACACGAACACATCTCTAACTTTACTAAACAAATATTTGGATGTTCTTTGAACGCTTTTCTGAAGTATAGAACAGTGTTAGCATTGCATAATATAAAAACAACAAAAGAACCAGTGTATCTATTTGATAAATTAAAATTTGGGAGAGGTGAAAGAAATTTATAATTGATACCACCCAAACATGGATACCTGGTTACCTGTCGCAAATTTTTTTGCCAAAATTTTATACCATCCGAAAGATTTCTAGATTGTGATTAAAAGTCAACTATTTTTAGTAATTAGTCAGCCATAGATTTTTTTTTATGAATTTCTTAAGTTCGTTTCAAGGGCTCTGGACCTTTGGCACCTCATATGAGGGAAATTTGATAAAAAAAATATCCCATCTAATTGGTCAGTAATTGGTCAGAAAAGGTATTCGTATTCGTATTCGTATTTATTTTAAAGGAACTTAATATTAAGATTAACATCTTTTAGATAATTAAGCTTTTCCAAGGAAATTAATTTGAAGGCATTAAATTAGATTACAATTTATAAATTATATATATATGTATATAAGTTTTCTATATTTTAAGTGAAATTTCGTTTATATGCAGAAAAAGAAGGTAACTATTTACAGAGAATGTTAAATGCAAATAAAAATTAAAGTTAGAGAAAAAAATACTTTTTAAATAATTACAAAAAAAAACAGTTTGTGCAGCAAAAGACAAATGATTTGTTACATAAAGTTGTTGAGTTTATTGATCTGTAAGCTAGTTTTATGGCAATTTTAATGATTTGAAACATTAAAAGGTTACAATTTTAATGATTTGAAACATAAAATGAAGGTGATTTTTCTATAAACTCGCAAAATAAGAAAACAAATCTCTTTGGAAAGTGTTTAATGACTCCGATCTTCTAATTTCACGTGGGAGCGCATTCCACCAACGAGCACCATTAACAAAAAATTGTCGCTCAGAAGTGAGACAACTGAATCTAGGGATCAAAATTTGATTTGTTCGACTTGATGTGGAGAACTGGATCTCATTATAAAGGTCGAGAGGTTTTTGCGTGTGAATAATTTTAAACAAACTTATCAAAGCCCTGATTTTTAAGAAGCTAGCAAACGTTACACCATATAAACTTTTTGAATACGAAGAAATATGACAGTATCTTCCTAGACCGTAAACATAACGAGTTACGTTGTTAAACACAACGTTAAGCCGCCTCTGACTCAGAGCATCGGAGTTGCAAAAGATTTCACAACCGTATGACAAGATAGGGACAATAAGTGATTTAGCAAGCATTTTCCTCGTACCAAGTGGTGTGAATTTTTTGAAAGCTGATAGATTCCTTAAGGCTCCATAAGCTTTTCCCACGACACCATTAATTTGATCGTTCCAAGTCAGGGTCCTATTGAAACAAACTCCCAGATTCTTGGATTTCTCCACATACTCCACAGAAGTACCATTTAGTTCAACATTGGGGAAATAGGACAAATCAAGGATCTTCTTAGAAATAACAAGACATTTTGTTTTAGAAGGGTTAAGAACAAGACCACAGTTGTTTGACCATTCCAAGATTGCATTTAGATCTTCATTTATACTACTAACACAATCTTCTATTAGACCCAAGTTACAAGATTTAATAAGCTGCACATCGTCAGCATACATTCTTGGCTCACAATATTTGACTAAATGTGGTAAATCATTTACATAGGCAGAGAATAGAAGCGGTCCTAAGATAGATCCTTGTGGGACACCGTAGCTCAATGAAAGTAATTCAGAAGTTTGATTTCCTGAAACTACGGCTTGAGATCTCCCAGAGAGATAGGATAAAATTAGTTTCACTGCCTCGGAAGAGAAGTTGAACAGACAAGAAAGTTTTCTGCACATAATATTATGATCGATGGTATCGAAGGCCTTAGAATAATCGAGCAGAACCAAGAACGTTACTTTGTCATCATCTAAGTCTTTTCTTATCCGCTCAATGACTTCAAGAAGTGCAGTGGTACTACTGTGGTGGGGTCGAAACCCAGACTGTTTCGGAGATAAAAGATGGTTTGTGCAAAAAAAAGTGGGAAATTTGCTTATGCATAAGTCTTTCAACCACTTTAGATAAAAAGGGCAAAATAGATATGGGCCGGAAATCTTTTTTGCTACGGTTTTTGGGAACAGGTATGACTTTGGAAACTTTCCATTGTGAAGGGAAAATGCTCTTCGTTAAAATTGTGTTGATTGCGTACGTAACAAATGGCAGAATAAGTGGGAGCGTAGCGTTCACAAATGAGGGGTGCAAACCATCTAAGCCCATAGCGTTGGATTTGATTGAAATAAAGCTTTCCACAACATCTTCTTGAGTTACACTGACAAAATTGAAAGAAACTCGTAAGGGCGGCAAGAGAGACGAATCGAGCTGTTGTAACTGTGACGCACCCACAAGTGTTGGTCGAGGAACTGACGATATAAAGGCTTTATTAAGATCATTACAGTCAACATCAGCGTCAAGATGTCTCTCTTTACCAATACCAATGTTTCTTAGGTTTTTCCAGAGTTATCGTCCTTTTTGCGAAAGATTAAGTTGCTTCGTATTCCATCTGATTTTTGCAGTTGTTATAAGGCCCACACATCTGTTACGCAAGTGCCGGTATTGTTGGTGATCCTCGGCTATTCTAAATTGTTTCCATCTGACATAGACGGAGTTTCGATGGTTAATGGCTTGTCGAATTTCATTTGTGAACCAAGGATTATCCTTACGTATAATAGTTCTAGTTTTGAGGGGAACATGAACGTTAAAAAGAGAGTTTAAATTAGACTGGAGGAAATCTACTTGTTCATCAGGAGATATAATTGAGTAAATGTCTTGCCATCGGACACTTCGAATATCAGACTCAAGAGCATGAATATTCAAGTTTTTAAAATCACGATACTGGAAGCTTTCTCTCGCTCTGGGAATGGAAAAATCAAAAGAAAGATGTATGAGATCATGTCTAGAGAAACCAGGTACAGATAATTGGTCGTATAAAAGAACTTTATTGAGCTCAGTGACAAAGAAAACATCAAGAAGAGTGCTCGATGTGCCAGAAAAATGAGTTGGGCTTAAAATATTGACCGGTTGCAAATTAAAAGTTCTCAAGTTATTTATCAACACATTATCAACCAAGAGATTACTATTAAAATCACCGCAGAGTATTATATTTGGAAAGCGCATTGAATTTTCTTCTAAAAAAGAGTAAATTGGTGATAAATCGATGAAGGAATATGGTCTGTAGACAACACCTACCATAAGCTTGCCATCATTGTTATTTGTGCTTGAAATTTCAACGCAGAGACACTCGAACGCACAGTTTGTAGGAGAAGAAAATATTAGCTTAGCTTTTAACGAATCTTTTACATACAACGCCACTCCACCTCCAATACGGTCAACTCTATCAACTCTTAGCATCTTATAGCCTCTGATTGCATAAAAAGTATCACTTATATTTTTAAACCATGTTTCGGAAACACAAATTGCATCTACCTCTGAACCTTCAAACAAATCCCGAAACTCATCAATCTTCTTATACAGACTTTGGGCATTAATATGACATATTTTGAAACCTTGATTTTGAGAAACTAGGACTTTTAGCATAGCTTTAGTTACATTTACAGTTTGCTCGCTGTTGGAAAGGGTAGTATTTGCATATCGTTCACCCGACATCATAATAGTTTAATATCGGGATGAAAGTACGTGAGAAAAGAAGGGGAGTCGGAATTTTAACGGTTATTTTAAGTCTATCATCATTGAAAACTTTTGCTACACATTTGCTTCTTGTTAAGAAATTTAGTAATGAGAAAATATAAAGCATAATTAAAATAAAATTAAATAATAATACAAATATACAAAAATAAACAAATATTGAAAATAAATATGTATAGGAATAATAAAAATAGAAGAAAATTGAAAAGAAAAAATTTTGATTTGGATCTTGCATGAAATAAATGCATGAAAAGTGATAATAGTAATTTTTAAAATGAAAAATTAAATTAATTATTAGAAAAATTAAAATAAAATCTTGCATGAAATAAATAAATGAAATTGATAGTAAATTATTGAAAATGAATTAAATAAATGATCAATAAATAAATGAAATTGATAGTAAATTATTGAAAATGAATTAAATAAATGATCAGGAAAAGCATAAAAAGTCCTTACAAGTTTAAATAAGTTGACTACATTATCGACATCATTGCTATGAAGTATTGGCAACTGCTGGCAACGCTGGTATCACTGCGATGTTTTCGATCTCCTCGGCTGGTAAGCTTTCAATGTTGTTTACTTTGGTGGCTTCCTCGTGTGTTTGACGTTTGATGTGAACAAAACCTCGAAAAGTAAACACTGTTGCGATGATTTTTTTCTTCTTCAATTCTAATGCAGCTTGCAGAATTTGTTGATTTTTTTGTGTTAAGCATTCGCGTATGTAAATTGGCACATCAGAATCCACTCCTATGTCGCGAAGATTTAATTGTCGTTTGTTATATTTTCGGTACTCGGCTATTTTCCTTAGAAGCAAGTTCCTTTCGTGTGGCGAAAAAAACTTTATAATAATTGCACTGGTGTTCGATCTTCCTTTTGGATTTATGCGGAATATATCTTTAAGTGTGGGTGCTATCAGATTTAGTGATAAACACAAGTGGTTAAAAAGTGAACGTAAACTCGGACGGTCTGTTGGAACATTATAAAGTACTGCATCAGTTGCAATGTTGTGGTTTTCTTGTTCTTCAAGTTTATTTTGTAAAAGCACTATTTGTGATCGTAGTTCGCCGCTGTTTGCATCTTCGAAGGATTTTGTTTTGATATTGTTTAATTCAAAATTGACGGTTGAAAGCGTTTGTTTAAGTTCTTTAATTTCAACTTCCATGGTTTGATTTTCATTTTTAATTTTATGGTGTTCGTCCTCGATTGATGCAAGTCGTGTGTTGAAATGTTTGATTTCATTTTGTATCCCAGTTATTTCATCATTAATTTTGTTAATAATTGATGTCTCGATGTTGGACATTTTATTTGAAAGCTCGGTGAGTGTTTCTTTTTGGATTTTGAATTGTTTTTGCATCTCCTTAATTAAACTGGTTTCGTGAGCAGATAGCTGTAGCTGTCGACGAAGCTTAGGGGGAGCTGATTTTAGGGAGCTGTTAGGAGTTCCTAGTGTAGGTGTTCCACGCGATTGTATTCCAGCAACTTGTTGCTGTTCTGCTTCTATCAAGTTTTTTTTTGCAGACATATGTTTGTAGTTTATTTATATATAGATGGATTTGTATATATATATAATAGTTCTGTGCAAACTTGATTGATTTAATCACAAAAAAGCTATTTAAACCAAAAAGAATTTTAATTTCACAAGCAAATTCAAACAATTTAACATTAAAAGAAATTAGCGATTGAAATTTAAGCCACTTTGGAAACTTTAAATGGAAAATAAACTTATTTAAAAAAGTGCTAGACAAGAACACGTCTACTGTTTAGTGTTTCATTTTCCAATTCCCAAAAGGTCAACTAGCCACAGAAATTGGTCAGCCCTAGATAACTTTTAATCAAGGCTTAAACTTTCTCAAGGTCGCTCAAGGTCACGCGTGATTTTTGGCACCTCATTTAAGGGAAATTTGCCAAAATTTTATACCATCCCAAAAGATTTCTAGATCGTGATAAAAGGTCAACTATTTTCAGTAATTGGTCAGCCAAAGATTTTTTTCTATGATTTTTTGAAGTTCGTTTCAAGGTCACAAAAAAAACTTTTGGCACCTCATTTGGGTCATTTAAAAAAAAAAAAGTATGCAATTTATAAAAGAATCTTTCGCTGACCAACTAATGAAACTAGATGACCTTTTATATAGATCCTAGGGTCTTTCAGGTGGTATTAAAAATCTTTCGGATGGTATAAAATTTTGGCAAAATTCCCTTAAATGAGGTGCCAAAAATCGCGCGTGACCTTGAGTGACCTTGAGAAAGTTTAAGCCTTGATTAAAAGTTATCTAGGGCTGACCAATTTCTGGGACCATTTGACTTTTTATGACCAATTACTGACCAATTAAATGGTATATTTTTTTATCAAATTTCCCTCATATGAGGTGCTTAAATTGCTTAAATTTTGGAGCAGAACAAAAAACTTTTGGAAACAAGTTTTTTAGATAGTGTGCTATTTTGTGAGTTTTTAAAATCCAATGTGAAGAGAGCTATGTATATTTAATCAGATACTACTCATAAAAATCTATAAGATGTCATAATAGTTTAGTTTTTTTCAAAAAGTCGACTTAAGCCGTTTTTCCCCTGGACCCTTCATATATTTTTGTCTATTTCTTTATCTTTTTATTTTTTTTTTCTTAAGCCCGTATGACACTTATCTCATTTTTAATAAACTGAAAATGAAATAACAGCGGAATGTGCAATTTCTTATTCAAACTTTGATAGGTGTGAGTGTGTACGCACTATATCCATAAATGTAAAAATGTCACAAAAAATCTATAAAAAATATGATTTTCAAATTAAATTTGTCAGATTCCGGCAGCTTTTCTTGATATTTCAGAATTAAAAATGAAAAATTATTTCAAGGTACCTACACTCAGTTACAAAAGTAGATATACACTGGACCCTGGAGAACACTAGGTTATGATGTATATTTTCTTTTGGGGCACATTGTAAAGGCTCTCCCAAACCAACGCGAATTCGTAGCGAATCATTCGCAAAGGCGATTTTTTGTTGTTGTTTAGCATTGTGTATCTTTCATATTTTGTGTTATTGTGAATGATTTCGCGTCGAGGGCGAATGTTTCGCGTTGGTTTGGGGGAGCCTTAAATGTGAAATTTAATTTAGAGAAATGCTATCCCTTTCTTAAAAACACTTTTTATCCCTTTTTTCCTCTGCTGACACTTTGATAGATTAAATGAGAAATACAATGAGGAAAAAATGTAGTGTCATACGGGCTTTAGGAATAAGAAGAGTATTTTCTTGTTTACATCGTTCGCCTTTTACTTTGCAGTTTTTGTGTTTTTTATTGTATTAACTTTTTAGATATTTTTCTTTTTAGTGAAAATTACACTTTTTATCGGCTTAAATATTCCGAGCAGCTTTTTGTAAACTTTTTTTGTATATGATATAAATATACTTTTTTATCATCTCGGGGCTCACGTACGCTCTCGAAATTGAATGTTGCAAGAATTAAACTAAAAGGGAGTGATTGTTGAGTTTCCTGGGTGTTAAAAGTCCTTTTTTAGTTATTTAGTTCATCTGTTTTCATCTTAATTCTAACCTGTATCTATTTTTTTTGTAGCTTATCGATAAAAATAGTCCTGTGAGCTAGTCGTAGCATAAAAACAAACATGCATAAACTCTTTAGCTTCCGATTTGCCCAAAAGTATGCAAGGGTTTAAATATACTTTATTTATATCGTAAGTTTTGAATATTTCACTCAAACTCTACTCCTATCTTTTTAAATTGTTAAGAAAAAGAGAGAACCGAGAAGAGATTTGAAACGAAGGCCAAACCAACACACATGACTACTGCTAACGATGAGCTAAAAAGAGGGTCCACACTATGCCGATCAACATTGTTGGTTAACATTGTCGATCAAAACATGCTAGAGTGTACGTCAAAAACTTTTATAGCAACAATTTGTGTGGATTGGAATTTTCTGATCGATGCGTCTGGATACAACCGAAGAGTTCAGGGTTCGAATCCTGGGGGTACCAAACTTTTTTTTGTGAACAATAAAGTTAAAACGATATTATTAACATTAAATACTTATTCACAACAAATATTAAATTTTTCATCTAATAAGAAGTGATTACTTACTTACTAACTTACTTAAGGTGGCGCTACAGTCCGGGGTGGACCAGGGCCTCAGCCAACAAGCTTCTTCCAGCCGGCATACATACAGCCCATACAGTTCGTTGTTGTATCTTCTTCTCCATTCCCCATCTATGCAGACGGGACCAAAAATCACCCGGAGAATTTTCCTCTCAAAACAGCCTATAACGCGTTCTCAATCACCGTTAACAGTGTCCATGCCTCTGCACCATACATCAGGACCGGGATGATAAGCGTCTTATACAGGGACAGTTTAGTTACTCGAGAGAGGGCTTTACTTCTCAATTGCCTTCTTAGCCCGAAGAAACAGCGATTGGCAAGAGTAATTCTTCGTTTGATCTCAAAACTGGTATCGTTCACTGAGGTAGATAAAGTCTCTGACCACCTCGAAATTATAGCTGTCTATGGTGACGTTCTGTCCAAGACGTCGGTGTTGGGTTTTCTTTCTTGTTGACAGCATATATTTCGTTTTGCTTTCATTCACCGTTAAACCCATCTTCTTGGCTTCCTTTTCAATACTCACAAAAGCACCACTGACATCATGCATTGTTCGTCCGATTATGTTAATGTCGTTTGCGTAAGCGAGTAATTGGACGGACTTTTGAAAGATTATGCCTCTAGTGTTGACGTGAGAGTTTTGCACTATTCTTTCAAGAACGATGTTGAAGAAGTCGCATGAAAGCGCGTCGCCTTGCATAAAACCTTTTTTGACATCAAAGGTGTCGGTGAGGTCTTTGCCGACCTTGATGGAGGAACGTGCATTCTCCATCGTCATCCTGCACAAACAGACGAGTTTGGCAGGAATGCCAAAACTAGACATTGTTCTATATAGCTCGTTTCTATAAATCCTGTCATACGCGGCCTTGAAATCGATGAAAAGGTGGTGGGTGTCGATTTGAAACTCCTGCGTTTTCTCCAAGATCTGCCGTAGTGTGAATATTTGGTCGATGGTGGACTTCTCTGGCCTAAAGCCACACTGATATGGACCTATCAGGTTGTTGACGAATGGTTTCAGGCGTTCACAAAGTACGGCAGAGAAGATCTTGTAGGCGATATTAAGAAGACTGATTCCTCTGTAGTTGGTGCAGTCCAGCGGATCGCCTTTCTTGAGGATCGGGCAAACAATGCTGAGGTTCCATTCATCGGTCATGCTTTCCTCCAACCATTTTTTGCAGATGAGCTGGTGCATACTCCTTACCAATTTATCGCAAGCCGCTTTGAATAGCTCAGCCGAAATGCCATCAGCTTCAGCATCAGCAGCTTTCTTGTACTTAAGTTTAGATATAGCTTTCATTACTTTGTCGAGATCAGGTGGACGGAATTGTTGGCCTACGTTCGTCCAGGTTGAATGGTGCAATTTACAAGGTAGTGGAATTCGGTTCGCCATCGCCGTTATACAATTTGCAGAAATTATTTCTCCATACCCTCAGCACCGACTGCAATTCCACCACGGTGTTCCCCTGATCATCCTTGCAGGCTTCGGTTCGGGCCTTGTTACCCTGAGAGGTTCTTTTTACTTTTTGGTAAAACTTCCGAACTTCATTCCTGCAATGGCATCCCTCTAATTCCTAAATCGCGAGCTTCTCATGCTCTTTCTTTTTCCTTCTTAGAAACTTGTGTTCCTCTTTCCTCTTCTGCTCGTAGAGCTCGCGAGCAGCTCTGGTCCTTCTATGCAGCGCCGCTTTGTATGCCTGTTGTTTGGCTGCATATACTTACCGGCATTCTTCGTCGAACCAGGAGTTTTGCTGTTTACCTAGCCGATAACATAATTTACCCAAGGACCTATGAAGGTAAAATGCCTTCAAATTGCCTTTGTTCCAAGGCTAAAGTGGCACTAGAAATAAAGCAAGTTTACGCAAGGACCTACATAGTTAAAATGTATTCTACTTGCCTTATTTCCTAGGCTGAAGCTGAAGTGGCACTGAGCAAAGCAAGTTAACGTAGTCGAAAACTTAATTTAACACAGAACTAAGTTTAATTCCCTATATTTTAACTGCCTTAGTTTCTAGGCTGAATATTGGCATGTTCCTTAGATTCCTAAGCTGAAATGCAAGCTTAGTGTATGCAACAGCCTTAGATACACCTAACATAATTTTACCTAACAATTAAGTTGATTTTACACTTTTTCTCTAGTTTTTGGAATACCCTAGCAATCTAGGCTAAGTTGCCTTAGGAATTACTAGGTTCAAAACGCCATTAGGAGTAGGACGAACTTGGCGTATGCCGCGATATAGGTCAAATTTACACAGGTTTTTGTTGGGTGTATATGGAGACATACATTTATATAACTATAAATATATAGATAATAAATATAAGAATTTGAAGTTTAGGGATCAGTTTTTAGTTAGTTTAAGTGCCTTTGATATGAGCTGCGAATAGCAAACTGCGAATTCCTTTCACATGAGTGGTCCGACAGACGCGAATTTTCACCCATTAAAATGGGTGGTTAAAAAAAATTGGGGTTAAATTCGAGCGAATTTTTCATTTGCAGATTTGTGGAATGCGTCCTGATGTTGTGGATTGCAAATAAGTGTTTGATAGTTCGCAGAAAGTAGCTCGATGGTCGCGTAGTAAATATAAAAATGCTAAATTTAACAATTTAAACTAATTTTGGTTCGTGTTTTCTTTTTAAAACTGTAGATAAGATCGTTTTTTCACTTTGTCGATAAGTTAAAACATGAATATGTGCTTGGCATTGCCTAAACAAGCAGCTCATGTGAAAAGGCACTTTAGTTGTTATATATTTACACGAGTTCCCGCACGGAAATTACTCCCATACTTAACCTTCCTTTTATACAGTGGCATAGGTATCTGAATATATTGTGGATCCTTTCTTTTCCAGTTTAATTCCTGATTTTAGTAGTCTTTCCTCTCTTTATCCTATACCCTATACAGACACGAATGTGTATTTTTGAGCAGGAGTTGCTGTGAAGGGGACGGGAACCAACCCCAATACGTCGAGCTTAGCCGAGCCAGAGCAAGCGTGCCATCATCGCCCCCTACTAGCACCAAAGACGCCCTGGTGTGGCCTATCCTCGACCCACTACATTGGCGCCCAACGTTTGGACGGCTTTAAAGATTGAGTAGGACTTAAAGGGGCTGATTTTATTTTCAGAAGGTCGTAACCTTGAACTCATAATGATTTTTTTTACTTTTGTTTTCATTTTTTCATTAAATTTTGATTTCCAGTTCAACCACTGCTAGCACCAAAGACGCACCCGTAGCCTATCCTCGACTCACAACATCTTTTTATGGGAAAATTTAGACTTGGGAGGGAGTTGTGACAGAGGATATCATGCCAAGTTTTAAGTTCATGAAGTTTAATATTAAATATCTTAAGTAGAGTGGGATTGTTTCGATATTACTCTACTAAAGATATTTGATATTTAACTTCATGAACTTAAAACTTGGCATATATTTTAGATCTCATTACTTTTTTTGGCTGACTTTTTACGCACAGATTTCTTGTACACATAAGAACTTGGCTCCTTTTTTAACATTTATGTTTTTGTTGTGATTTCACTCCTTTTTGCAAAGATTTATTTTGCCAGGTGAAAGCCAAGTCCTACCGCTCTACAAAGTTTCATAATTCTACGACAACTGAAAGTGCTCCATACAAATAATAGCAATTCTGATAAAGTGGGTGGATGGCACCCCCCCTGAATGAACAATTCCAAATTTTCGATTTTTTTCCTTTCTAAGTACTTCAAGCCCTACCGACCTACCAATTTCAATCGTTCTACAACAATCGGAAGTGCTTCATATAGTTTATAAGAATTTTTAAGAATGTGGGTGGATGCCACGCCCCCTGAACTGAAACTTCCAATTTTTCGATTTTTTTCTTCTAAGTACTTCAAGGCCTACCGACCTACCAACTTTCATCTTTCTACAACAATCAGAAGTGCTCCATATAATTTATAAGAATTTTTAAGAATGTGGGTGGATACCACGCCTCCTGAATGCAAAATTCCAATTTTTCTATTTTTTTCTTTCTAAGTACCTTAAGCCCTACCGACCTACCAATTTTCATCGTTCTACAACAATCGGAAGTGCTCCATGTAATTTATAAGAATTTTTAAGAATGTGGGTGGATGCCACGCCTCCTGTATGGAAAATTTCAATTTTTCAATTTTTTTCTTTCTAAGTAACACAAACTCTACCAACTTACCAATTTTCATTGTTCTACAACAATCGGAAAGGCTCCATATAATTTATAGAATATTTAAGAAAGTGGGTGGATGCCACGCCCCCTGAATAGAAAATTGCAGATTTTCGATTTTTTCCTTTGTATGTACCACAAGGCCTACCGTTGTGCGAAATTTCAAGTTTCTACGATGTCGGGAAGTGCTCCATAATTTTGATGATCTGTCAGTGAGTCAGTGAGTCAGTCAGTTACGGTTTTTGCGATTTTTGAAGTCCTATATCTTGGGAACTACTAATGCTAAAGAGTTGAAATTTGGTGAGCCACCTGTGTTTGATCAGTTCAGCAAATACTTCGAATTTGAAGTTTCTGACTTTATTGGTACTGAAGTTAGAGGGGGGTTGAAAATCGCCTGAGTTTGTTCCTGTAAAAAGGGTGTAGTGCCGCGAACTTGGCTGGGCACTACCGTGCCCTTTGATGAAACGAAGATGCATCAATATCAAGAAGAATGCATGAAACTAATTAAAGATATTGATGGAGTTGAGTTTTTCGAAATTTGACAATGGATTTGGATATTTGGATATCTTGGAACTTCGAAGTAAGAAATATAAACTGGCCGCCCTCAACCTCCAATAATATTATGATTACGTAAGTGTTTTTCTTTTTTGTATGCTGTGCTAGTACCTATAAGCTTTTTTTTTCAAAGCAAAAAAGTTTCACTTGTACAAATATTTGCTAAATATTTCCTTCTTAAAATAATAAAAATACATAAATTAAATTTGTTCACGTTAAGCAAATGTATAAATAATAGAAATTCAAACATTTAAAAAAAACTATATTGACGTAGCTGATGTTTTTTTGTAGTTAAAATGTTTCAATTTTTGTATAAAAGCCAAAAGTTTTTGCTCGAAAATATCAGTTACTTTTTTCCTTCCTTAAAGTATCAACAATCAAAAAATCCCATAAAAATGTTCAAAACAAGTTTGTTCTTAATTTGTGGCGTTGTGGCTGTTATTAGTGCTCCAAGCATTTATTACCCCCAATCAACTGTCTACAACGATGGAGTCAGGTATACGCCACAAGATTATGTAGTCCAAAAAGAAGTAGTTACACATTATGGTACACCAGTGCAACATCAAGCCATCAGCACTACCACCAATCAGAACAGTGGCAGTGGCTTGGGCATAATAGGTTCTATGGCGAAAATAGCTGCTAACATGATGGGATCTGCGACTGGAGCTGTGATGGCTGCTGGGGGTGGAATAGTAGGAGGTAAAGAGCTGGCAGAAACGGGCGCAAATGTTGGAATGGGCCTGGGACATAACATAATGGCAGGTGTTAGATTATAAAACAGAATTGATTGTATTTAGTCTTTTAAGACTTATTTTTTTGTCACCAATACTTTCAAAATAAAATTTGTTTAAATCTAGTTTTATCTTTTGCATTGAACAAAAAAGTTGCCTTAAGAAAAGATCCAAGACAAAGGGTCTTGCTAATTAATAATATTCCAACACTAATATCGACTAGCATTTAGTACTGAATTCTCACCACTCCAAAACTGGGCCGATAATGATCGAAAAAAGTGCCGAAAGAATGGACAAAATCATTATTTTGGTTGTTAAATATGGCGGCAGTGGGCTTAGCGCTGTGGCTGTGGTAAGAAAAGGACTAGTTTACAATTCCAGTGCGCAAAAAAAAACCCATAGGTTTTTGCAGTTTCATGCAAAAATAAAACCACCATTGTTGTCATAAAATGTCATGCAAAACAATGGACCAGAAATTGTTTTGCATGCGAAAAAAAGTGTGGTGAATAAAATATATATTTTGTTTGTTTTTATAATGAGCGCGCACTTAAGGGGTTTTGACTACCCTTAAGATGATGAACACAGTGCGAGCGATTAGGAAAATAGGAAAGGGTTACAAAGGAGATACCGATGCACATTGGTTTTGAAGTTCTGAATATCAAAATGGGAGGGGAAAATAGGGCTTGGTAAAGCATTCCACATTCGTGTTGTGCGGCTAAAGAAAGAATCTCTATACTTGACAGTTCGTCCGAAGTTGGGCTCAAGGGCAAATTGATGAGCATTCCTAAATGTACGAGTATTGCGGTTGAATTTTTTAAGGGGAGGAATGCAACTGGCTATTTCACTAGAACACTGTTTATAAAAATAGCGATAAGATAATGTGAGACAAGAAACACTGAGGCGGTGTTTCAAAGATGTAATTATTCTGTCACCTATCATTTTTAAGGCTCGAAGAAAATCTAAACACTTTGCAGCGTCTTTGGCGACTTCGAATATGTGATCATTCCACAGAAGGTGATCTGTGATGCACATACCCAGAACTGAAAGTTGTGGATTTTCTTCGATGCAAGTTCCGCTCATGGATAGTGGCATTGGGGGTGGGTTTTGCTTTAGTGACAACATACAGCATTGGGTTTTTGAAGTGTTGTAATTAAAAGCGCAACCTACTTTCTAATAATTCATATATTTTCTAATTCATTTATAATTTAAATATTGTCTATTAATTTAAGCTTTTATAATTAGGTAGTTGATGTGTGGTGGGCAAACTTCTCTGAACGACTGACTGCTGTGCTGTTTAACATTATCCAAATGTAAAGGTGTAGCGGTCGCAGTTATGTTGTGCAGACGAGAGAATGCAGCTTCTCTTATATTAAGTATACACATGAATGCATCACTACATTTCCTCCCCAACTAATAAAGACATCAATGAGATATCTGGAATCGGACAATTGGCTTTCTGGGTCTGGTGGAACGTCTCAACGTTGGTGTATCAGGAGACGGTACTTGCTGGACAATTGGACTAAGAGTGGTTGTCTTGTGTATTTTCCGATAGTCTAGCATTATGAGGAGAACTATTATTAGCATTACATGATTGCATACTTGCCTCATTGAGTTCGACTCGTATCAGATTATCATCGGTTGTGGGCTTCTTTGTACTAGTGTTGCATTGTTTTCGGGTTCTCAACTGATTGTGGTGTCGCCGCCAGGTTCCAAATGGTGTTGACACAAGATACATCATACGACCAATTTTATTTAAAACCACTCCACGAACCCAGCCTGGTACCACGCGAAAAGTTTTTCGCATATACTAGTTGTTCCTTATTGAAACGACCTCTAGTTTCAATACTTTTTCTCTGAGGTCGAGGGTGCATCAACGATAGAGGTACCTTAGGTTGTCACCCGTGGAGGATTTCTGCTGGTGATTTTCCCGAAATAGAATTCGGAGTTGATCTGAAAGTACTAAGAAGATTAAGTAAGGCGGAGTCTTTGTCTTCTCCGCAAGAAATTGCTTTTTTTAATGCTGTTTTAAACGTTCTTACAAAACGCTCTGCTTCTCCATTGGAAGCTGGGTGAAACGGAGCAGAAGTTAAATGTTTAATTCCGTTTCGTTTACAAAAATCTGTAAATTCTTTAGACACGAACTGTCGTCCGTCGTCAGTGACGATAGTTTCGGGAAGACCTTCGAGAGAAACTATTCCTTGTAACGCAGCTATGGTAGCACTAGAGGTAGTAGTGCTCATTTTGACTATAAATGGAAACTTGGAATATGCATCCACGCATATCATCCACATGTCTCCAAGGAAAGGGCCTGCAAAGTCCAGGTATAGTCGTTCCCATGGGATTGTAGGTGCGGGCCACGATGAAAACTCCTTGTGGGGACTGCTGCTTAGCTATTGACATTGATCGCATTTCGCATTTGCTTTGTGATGCACTTATCTATGGCGGGCCACCAACAATACCTTCTAGAGAGCTGCTTCATCCGGGTAGTACCCCAATGACCACTGTGCAATAAATCTAACACCTTGGTCTGTAACGCTGAAGGACGTGTCGAATTGGGACTCTAGAATGATGTTCGTGATGTCTGGTTTTTCTTTGGAAAAACCAGTCGCATCATGATTATCATATGAATCTCATATTGCCGAGCTGTGAACCTCCTCGGGGTGGCACGTGGGCAACGTATGTAGGTGCCTGTAGGAACTACCGGTTTGTTTTTGTCAATGAGGTAATTACCCAGATCACGACGATTTATCGTAAGACTGAGATTACTATCCGCCTGAGACATTGCTTACCTGGTTCTTCACTACAGCGTACATACGGCAAAACACAGCAGGTTATAGATTTGGTAAGCAGAACTGTAACTAATCAGCCCTTGGTTGCGTTTTTGCGCCAAATCGAGGGTTGTCGTCCCTGCTTTTTTTGCAGGCACGAAAGTGCGAAGCGAAGACATTTAACAAACTGCGGGATTTACTTGTCATGAGTAATGAACGCGCATGTCAAATTATTGGTTATGAAAATATCCATAATTTTAGTTAAGGTCGACCTTTACACAGTAGCAAATAATAGTAGCAAATAAGAAAGGTACCACGGGCTCGCAAGATTCCTACACTTGTGAGATGGGTTGGCACCTTCGGGGTGCGTCGTGGTGGCCGTGGTTGTGATCAAATTCGCGATCAGTTAAAGTATATGACATTGCTTTGATTAGATAGAAAAAATCTTTACCATAGTGAGTTTGTTCTGCAAAGCAAGCTCGATTGGAAGCTGACGAAAGTCTCTCCAATTTGGTAGTGACGAAATTATATGGGTTCACAGTCTAGTCAGGCTGATGAACTCATAAATATATAACACTTTCTCAAAAAAGATGAGACTGTAGTTGGCGATGCTTGTCGGACATCCTTCCACACTATCCGGGGCAGCCCGGGGTGGAATTAGGCCTTAATTGGCAGGTGTCCACCTTAAGCTCGCCTCAATTACTGTAACGCTGAAGGGATGATAACTCTAGCTGATTCTGTTTGAAGAAGCAAAACATTATTTTCTATGAATAACGAGAACCTCCGGTCAAAATATAGTTTCAAAACTTTATCTTCTACGGCAAGATGCTCCGGCCAGCCGTTGGGGACAAAATTTTGAACTTTTTTCAATACAGGATCTAAGCGGGAAAACTGGGCAATTCGATCGGAATCTATTGGAAATTCATCGAGTTCGCTTTGAAAGTTTATTTGCATATGTTCACTTCTATCGAATTTTTCATCTGGACCCATCGGCAAACGTGAAAGGACTTCAGCGTTTCCATGCTTATTTGTTGGCTTATAGCGTATATCGAAACGGTAACCCATAAGGAAAAGGGCCCAACGTTGTAGCCGCTGTGCCGTTAGCACAGGCAAATTTTTGTGTGGACTGAATATGGTCACTAATGGCTTGTGGTCAGTATATAAAATAAATCGTCGACCGTAAAGGTACTGATTAAATTTTTGAATGCCATAAATAATAGAGAAAGCCTCTTTCTCTATTTGGCTATAACGCTTCTGATGGATGTTTAATGTTTTGGATGCGTGGGCTATTGGAATCTCTGAGCCATCAGGTTGTTGGTGTGAAATTACGGCTCCGATTCCATGTGAAGAGGCGTCTGTGGCTAGGATAATGGGTAGATCATCATTAAAGTATGATAGCAATGTGGCATCTACTAACTGGGACTTCAAAATTTGAAAAGCATGCTTTTGTTGGTCTCCCCAAACATATGGTACATTTTGTTGTCGTAATCTATTCAACGGGGCTGCTATTTGGGATAAATTCTTAATAAATTTATTGTAATAATTAATTTTGCCAAGAAAAGCTTGAAGTTCTTTAAGATTATATTAGGCCTTGGGAGGAATTTAATAGCACTGACATTCGCTTCAGAAGGGCTTATACCGGATGAACTTATTGTATGACCTAAATAATTGATTTTAGGTTGTAGAAAGTAGCATTTATATTTGTTGCAAACTAAGCCCTTTTCATGCAGTCGTTTGAAAACCTCTTTCAAAGAATTGAGATGTTCGTCTACAGTGGTCCCTGTCACTACTATATCATCTAGGTAATTAACGCAATTTGGAATGTCACCAATTACCTGTTCTAGTAATCGCTGGAATATAGCCGGTGCACTCGAAACCCCAAATGGTAGACGTTGGTACTGATAGAGGCCTTGTGGAGTATTAACAACCATGATACGCTTTGATTTCTCGTCCAGCTCTACCTGCAAATACGCATCAGACAAATCGATTTTAGAGAAAAATTTGCCACCTCGAAGTTTGTACATTAACTCTTCCACCCTAGGTATAGGGTACTGGTCCACATTAAGTTGCGAGTTCACGGCCTTAAAGTCGCCACAGATTCTAACCCGCCCCTCACGTTTTGGGACGATGACGACTGGAGCTGCCCAGTCACTAAACTTAATCGGCTTCCTGATTCCATATGTTTGCTGTCACGAGTCGTTCAGCTTCTTCTTTAAATGCTTTAATTTGTGAATATGGAATTGGTCTAGCTCAGCAAAATTTTGGATGTGCGTTTGATTTTAATTCAAGATGTGCTTTATATGGCACACAACAACCTACCGCATTCTCAAATAAAGAGCTAAACTCACAACACAAATCATTCACTTTTCTCTCCGCTCGCTCTGTCACTGCTGATTGAACCACCTCTTGTCTTATGCCCAGTCCAAGCCCATCTATCCAATCAATCCCAAGAATATTATTTGTGCTTCTCACTTTTGTAATCAAAATTGGGAGTATCTTCTGAGATCCACAAAACTCCACATTAACACGTGACTGTCCCAGCACCGGTACCATGAAATTGCCATAACCTTTCAGAATTAGATCTGCAGGTTCTATCTTCATGTCACATAACCTTTCATACTCGTCTAAACCGATCATCGAAACAGTCGCTCCCGTGTCGACTTGAAACTTCATGGGAATTTTATTTACTTTTATGTGAACAAATATTTTGTTCCCTTCTCTGTGTGGTTGCTCGTTACATTCGTTTGTCCCGAGACCTGCGGTGGACTTGCACTGGTTTCCAATACCTACGATATTAACATGCCTAATTGCATGATTTGATACAGGCATAACATCAATCGTGTCGATTTTTTCTACTCTTCGCTCAGAGCCTGCGGTAAATTTGTTTCGAGCTCGAGATCTGTTCCAGTTTTTTCTACCGTTGTTATTTTTGTGATCTGTGTTGCTCATACATACAGCTGAAATGTGACCACTGCGATTACACTTGTAGCACACTGCCTCCCGAAATTTACAAGATTTAATTGGTTGGGGCTTCTTCCCGTTAGGACTATTTACCCCCGTGCAAAAAGACCTGTTACGTTTGCATTGGCTTGTACCCGAAATACCTCTGCTGTTGCTGCCGGCTGCATAGGAGATTTTTCATTTTTATAACACTAACTGTGTTTCTTGTTGCCTCGTATGATTCGGCTATCAAAAGAACCTCTTCTAATGACGGATTTGTTTTTTGTAGTGCAGAAGAACGAACGGTATCGTGTGGCGTGTGTTACGAATGATGGTCGTTTACCCATATGAGGCCACAGGTTAATAAATTCCCACAGGTTGGGTTACCTACGTGTGCTTTCATATGACACCGTTTGCATTGCTTGCATATGCCATCGATTGCATGTGCAAGCGATAGCATAGTGCTAGGTGTAACGACCCTTATCCGGTGATGCCGCCAGTCATTTGATTTCTTTTATGAAATCAAATGACTGGAATGTAGAATTAAGTTAGTATACATAAGTCAATATCGTATTTTATATTTTGAATAAAGTCATTCAATTGTTTACATTTCAAGCGACACGAGCGTTTTCTTTACATGGCGATCTTGCCTGTACCTATACGATATAGTCAAAAAAAGAAAAAAAAAAGTTCTAACTAGAAAAAGAATCTAGAATGGTGGAAGAATAAAATATTCTTGTTTATTCCTTTTTTTGTGTGTCGGTTGGTCGGTTTCTCGTAGACGTCGTCGTCGTCGATTTTGCTAACAAATTCAAACTGGAAAGAAAAATTGCAACGAATCTCAGTTTGTCCGACGAGGAATTTGTTTTTAATGTGAATTAAAAAAAAAAAAAACTGATCTTAACCGTTGTCGATACAAGTAGTACTTATAAGGATTTGGTGTTTGAGACTTCCTTCGAGTTTCGATTTCGATATGTTGTGTCCTTTTATATGGGGATCAAAAGAGACTAAGAACATTTTTTCGTAATTCGGAAATTATTATAACATATTCGTATTTATTGAATAATTCTCGACAGTTTAAGACGTGTTTTAATAAAAACAGTAAATAACTCACCTTACATTACAAAGTGATTCATCACCCCTCAACGATTGAGAATGAGGGACAGCTTTATCGGGATCTACAAATTATAATGAACACTGCAACTAGCAAGTTTTCTTTTTTTTTTTAACAATTTCCTTTTTTTATATTATTATTTTTTAATGTTATGATATATTAAAATTATAGTTTCTAAAATAAATAGGTTTTGTCAAGTCTGCAGTTTCTGTGGAAAATTTAATATGGCATTGTTAAAGAAATTGCCAAACGCAATATTAATGGCGTTGTCTGGCTATGAGATAGGAAAAGATAGGCAGGAAGAAAAGATAGAAAAACTAAGGGAAACCCAAAATAAGTTATACGAAAACATAAATAACCAATACCAAACTAACCCAGAAAGTAGTCATACATTAATTATCATCGTAGTTATATTTATAATACTTGTAATTTTGTACTTGTTGGCAAAAACTTTTATTTTATTCAAGCTCAATAGAGCAGACCAAACGCCAAGAATTTAAAAAAAAAAAGGTCTTTTCCACATTTTGTGCACTAAATTAGGGAGTCTGGACCAAAATGAACACAATTCACGTTTACAATTTTACATTTTGCGTTTAATTCCCCATGGCCCATCTAGTCACCTGGGAAGACTTTTCCAATAAATTAAAAGAAATCAAAACCGAATTTGATAAATCATACAAGTGTTTAAATAGATCACCTGTACCAAAAAAAACAACACAAAAAAAACATTTAAATATTCTTCAATGTCACCACAATAGCATAACAGGTTATTCCAAGTCAATATACCCATACCTAACTACAGACCATCAATCCGTGTTTAATACATATTTCTCGACGGAGCAAGTAATGGCGATTCTGAGGGACATTATACTTTTATCGGAGGGCAGGGAAAATCCGTAATAGATTATTGTGCAGCAAATGGCGATTGGTTGAATTTAATATCATCGTTTGAAGTTCAATATAAAACCTATTCTGATCATATGCCCTTAACGGTAAGGTTTGAAAGCAGTAAGAACTCAACAGATGAAGTAAAAAACCTCGAGCTTTTACCAAAACTGAAATGGAATAGTGAAGAGCTGCACTCCTATCAAATCCGGTTGGAAGAAAATGTATCTCAATTAATAGCGAACCCAACATCGACAGAAATTCTTTCAAACAAAATAATTTCATGTATAAGATGTTCTACAGATACGGGCACCCGAACTTCAAAAATATCAAAAACTTTTAAACAGAAATGGTTTGATCATGAATGCCTTAAAGCACGGAAAAAATCTTTTTCACTGTTATATACACTACGCAGAAACTATAGCGATGAATTAAAACGATGTTACTTAAAGTCAAACTCTGATTATAAGACAATATGCACCCGTAAGAAAGTTGAGTTTCAGAACAAGCAAGCTCGCACTTTAGGATTTACCAAAAATTCAAAAGAATTTTGGAAAATAGCTGCCGAATTAAATGGATCCAAGTTTGTGATAGGTAAAAACATCTCTGCATTGAATCTTTCTATACACTTCGAAAAGTTACTTGTGAACAAACCGAGTCTCCAATTTTCATACGCTGAGCCACTATTAATCGACACAACATTAGAATCTGAGTTTACAGCTCATGAAATCCAAGTTGTCATCAATAAAGCCAAAAATGGAAAAGCACCTGGTGAAGATGGCGTACCATATGAGTTCTTTAAAAATGCCCCAACAACTTTAATAAATCAGCTGAAGAAACTTTTTGATGACATACTCATAACAACCTCAGTTCCTGATTCGTTTAAAAAATCTGTGATATTCCCTATTTACAAAAAAGGTGACGCAAACAATCCCGAAAATTATCGTGGAATATCTTTTATGAACACGATAGCAAAAATTTTTTGTGGCGTTCTTGTAAGTAGGCTGGAAAAATGGGTGGACGAGAATAGAATCTTAACAGATTTTCAAGCGGGCTTCCGAAAGAACTATTCAACAGTTGACCAAATATTCTGCTTAACATCAATAATCAAGGCTTATCAAGCTAGGAAGAAGAAAGTGTACTCGTTCTTTGTAGATTTCAAAGCCGCGTTTGATTTAGTCAATCGCAATGCACTAATGTATAAACTTTCGCAAATGGGTCTATCATCCAAATTCATTAAAATTTTGAAAGAAATGTACACGGACACGAGAGCGGTGGTATGGGATGGATCTGGTTACTCGAAATGGTTTAACACTGACTCTGGAGTGAAACAAGGTTGCCTGCTAAGTGCACTGCTTTTTTCATTGTTCATAAATGACATAGTCTCTTGCATACCCGGTGGCATCCGAATCGCTGAAACAAATGTTAATGTCCTCTTGTACGCAGATGATATAGTTCTTTTAGCCGAATCACCTGAAAGCTTACAGCTTATGATAAACCGACTTTCCAAATATTGTGAAACATGGGGACTTACCGTTAACGTACAGAAATCGAAAATTATGATTTTTAACCAAAATTCGCGAAGTACAGTGGGCGATTGGTTCTTTAATGAAAGAAGAATTGACGTTGTTAAAGAATTCAAGTATTTAGGAGTTAAAATAAATTCTATTTGTGACTTCAAGAAACACATCGAAGAAAAAACCAGCACCTCACAGAGTTTGATCAACATGACGTGGCGCAAGGTTTTTACAAATGAAAACGTAACATTATCAACCAAATATAAAATTTTTGATAGTGTTGTGAGATCAACGTTGTGCTATGCTGCCCAAATTTGGGGAATAGATGAATTTGAAGAGGTGGAGAAATTTCAAAGAAACTTTCTTAAAAAACTCTTTAACTTGCCACGAAATACGCCAAACTATGCTTTATATCTGGAAACTGGTTTGCCAAAATTGTTTACATACACCCTAAAGCTTCAAGCTGATTTTGTATTAAAAATTGCCTCACACGCACATAATAGACTAACGAAAAAAATGCTGATGTATGAGATGAGAAACCGGGAATGGTGGATGATGAAATGGCAGAACATCGCCTTAACTTATGGAGTAAACCTGCAATGGAACTTTCAGAACTTGGAACAGCTTAAAAAAGACCTATATACCGTTATACGAGTACAAGAAGATACAGCTCGAAATAACCTAATTGATGAAGCCCGTAAATCTGAAAGCCGAATTATCTATTCGCAGCTCAATCACAGCCTATCTAGCAAAAATTACTTTTGTGACGATTTAAGCTATCAGGAAATCTCACTCCTATTTAAGACTAGATGTGAGCTACTACACTTAAACAGTATTCCATACAACGGCAGTTTCAATCAATTCTGCACTCTCTGTAATTTGAACGCGAAGGAAGACGTATTTCACTTTATAAGCATTTGCCCAGTTTTAAAACATGAAAGACTTGCACATTTCGGGAAAAAAACACTTACAATGATTGAAACCATCTACATTTTAAATGAAACAAATTGGAAATCCTTCTGCTCTTATGTAAAATCCATCCAAAAATTCAGAAATCTTATTATCACTGAGTTCTCATAGTAAAATTTTGTAATTGTAAACTAATAATAAACATACATTTTTTGCCACTCGAGCTGACGGCTAAGCCAAAGCGCTTAAATTCATTTGTAACTCATACTATGTAATGAAAAATTGTATCTCAATAAATGAATTACTTACTTACTTACTTACTTACTTACATATTTCTCGACCATAAAATCGAGACTTTTAGCTCTATTCAAGTTACTTCAAATTCCTCAGGAAGTACCAAAAGAATTCAACAAATTTCTCATTATAAATTTCGAATCTTTTACTGATAGCGAAGATTCAGATTCGGAAATAAACGAATTAAAGGAATCACTAGACACAACCACCATGACACCTATCGAATTCATAAATATCGCAACAAAATTGTTGCCAGAATTTGACGGCAAAGTCGAAAACTTGAATAAATTCATTTATGCTCTAGACTTACTTGACTCAATAAAAGAGACAAACGAAGCAATAGCCATTACACTAATAAAAACAAAATTGACTCAAACAGTTAGCAGGTTTCTTACTAACGAAACCACGATCAAAGAAATTAAAGACACTCTAATAAAAACATAAAACATCAATCACCACAAAATATCGCAGCTAAATTACTTAGCATTAAACAACAAAATAAAAGTGACAATGATTTTGCAAAAGAAGTAGAAAATTTAACACAACAATTAGAAAGCGCATATATAGGTATCAGACGGTTTACCCCAACATTTAGCAAAATCATATTCTGCGCAATCCGCAGTAAAAGCAATAAAAACTAATGCAAGGTCTAGCGAAGTAAAAATGCTAATGCGGGCTGCACAATTTGCCACAGCTAGCGAAGCAATAACAAAATTTATAGAGTTAGGAGCAGAGAGTACAGACACTGCCCAGATAAATTACATAAATAAATCCAGGAATTTAAACAAATACAGGGGACGCGGAAGTTACTCACACTTCTCTCAAAGAAACCGTAACTTTAATAGAAATATTTGCGGACGTCAACAAAGCGCAATCTACAACAATAATCGAAACAATAATAATAGAAATAATAATTATAGGGGACGTAACAACACTAACAGAAATGTCAGATACACAGCAGCATCGGAAAACACCGATGCTCCTCAGGTCGCCCACCTGGGGGATGCACTGAATTAAACGATAGAAAGATACTCCACATTAACCTTTCCCTTAGCAATTATGTAACGGTAGAAACATCACTGAATAACTCAAATGCTACATTTCTTCTAGATACAGGCTCAGACATAAGTCTAGTCAAAATAGGAAAAACACCAAACTTTAATATCAATACGGGTGAAATTTTTAATCTAAAAGGCATAGGAGACGGTACTATAAAAACAATTGGCTCTGCACAAGCAACTTTATTCATTAATAAATTTGAAATTTTTCATGATTTCCATGTTGTTGACAACACATTTCCAATACCTTGCAATGGAATAATTGGTTACGACTTTATAAAGAAATTCAACTGTGTATTAGATTATAAATCCTCTTCCTCAAGCAGGTTCATAATTCGACCAAATAACATAAAAAAACAACTTGAGCTAAAAATAATAGACTCACCAACAAAAGATATTCTCGCACTTCCAGCAAGAGCAGAATGCATTAGAAAAATTAGTGTCAGCAGCAAAGAAACTGAAGTATTAATTCCAAATCAGGAACTGAGTGATGGTATTTACATAGCGAATACAATAATTAATGTAAAAAATCCATACGTTAAAATTATTAACACCACAGACAAAAATATTTTTCTTGAACAGGGTAACATAAAAATAGAAAGTCTTAAAGAATACAATGTTGTTAAATTAGAAAAACTGGATGAAAGCGAAGAAAGAAAAAACATAGTATTAAAAAAATTGGTAAAAATTGTCCAATTCCTTATAGGAAAAGTCTTACTGAACTTTGTTCCGATTACACCGACGTATTTGCTTTAGAAACCGATGCGTGTACTTTTAATAATTTTTACAAACAAAAACTACATCTAAAAGATAATACACCAGTTTACATAAAAAATTACAGATTACCCCACACCCATAAACCAGAAATAAAAAGACAAATTGAAAAATTAATCACAGATGATATAATTGAGCCCTCGGTCTCAGAATATAACAGTCCTATCCTTCTAGTTCCCAAAAAATCTTTACCAAAATCCGCCGAAAAAAATGGAGACTTGTAATAGATTACATGCAAGTCAACAAAAAATTAGCATCAGACAAATACCCATTACCGAGAATCGACGACATTCTGGATCAATTAGGCCGCGCGAAATACTTTTCTTGTTTAGATTTAATTTCTGGATTTCATCAGATAGAGTTAGAAGAAGGTTCAAGAAATATAACATCTTTTTCAACCGAACAGGGTTCCTTCAGATTTAAAAGATTACCTTTTGGCTTAAAAATAGCACCAAATTCATTCCAAAGAATGATGAATATAGCATTTTCTGTTCTTGGACCAGGCAGAACTTTCGTATACATGGACGATCTTATCGTTGTCGGATGCTCCGAAAATCACATGTTATCAAATTTAAAATCAGTTTTCGATGTTTGCAGAAAAACTAATTTAAAACTTCACCCAGATAAATGCAATTTTTTTGATTCACAAGTAACTTTCCTCGGTCACAAATGCACTGATAAAGGTATTCTGCCAGATGAATCAAAATTCGAAAAAATTTTGTCCTACCCAAAACCAACAAATGCGGATGAGTGTAAACGATTCATTGCATTTGTCAATTATTACAGAAGATTTATTCCAAATTTTTCCCATCATGCTATTCACATAACCAGACTAACCAGAAAGAAAACATCCTTTAATTGGACAGAAGAATGCGAAAACGCATTCTACTACTTAAAAAATTCCTTACTCTCCCCAAAAATATTAAAATATCCTGATTTTGAAAAACCTTTTTGTATTACTACAGACGCCAGTAAAATTGCTTGCGGTGCCGTACTCAGTCAGGAACATAAAGGCTTACAGCTTCCAATAGCTTTCGCATCTAGATCTTTCACAAAAGGTGAAAGTAACAAATCGGTAATAGAACAGGAACTCGCTGCCATTCACTGGGCAATTAAATTCTTCAAACCATATATTTAGGGAAAAAAATTTCTGGTCAAAAGTGATCACAAACCTCTAACATACTTATTTGCTATGAAAAACCCTTCATCTAAACTAATAAGAATGAGACTTGATCTGGAAGAGTTCGATTTCGAGGTTCAATATATAAAAGGAAGGGATAACTGTGGAGCAGATGCTTTATCCCGTATTGATTTTGGGCAAATCAAGCAACTTAAAGAAGAAAATTCTGCTATCATACAGGTAGTTACAAGATCTAAACATAAAAACCAACATAACCCCACCAGCACTTCGAATAAGTTAAAAGACATAAAGCAACAAGTTTATCACACGATTACGACACATGAAGTGAAAAAATTACCATGCCTAAAATTCTTAACGAAAAAGTGCACCAAAGAAGAAATTAACATTGAAAAATCTATTGAATTCTTTTATTTAAATTTATTCCATGGAAAACGAAAAATTTTCGAATTAAATACTACAAATTTTATTGCTTATGGAAAGATTGAACTAGCACAATTGTTTCCCAAACTTGAAAAAATAGTTGGCAATGCAAACTTTAAAAATATTAAAATCGCGATTGATGATAATTTATTTAAATATGTCGACATTGAAGAATTCAAAAAGATAGGCAATCAATTATTGAAAAAGGTAACTATAGCTCTAACTCCAAAAATAATCGAAATCACTTCACCCTCACAAAAACTTGAAGTTTTGCAAAAATATCATGATGACCCTGCATTTGGTGGCCACCCAGGAGTCTCACGATTTTTATCAAAACTCAGACGTAC
The DNA here is from genome assembly GCA_963921185.1 of Dasysyrphus tricinctus. Taxonomy (NCBI): domain Eukaryota; kingdom Metazoa; phylum Arthropoda; class Insecta; order Diptera; family Syrphidae; genus Dasysyrphus; species Dasysyrphus tricinctus. Next base: position 268,675,084 of record OY992530.1, read on the forward strand.
ATATTATTGGAAAAACATGACTTCAGACGTCAAGTCTTATGTTCGAAATTGCGAAAAATGTAAACAAAATAAACAGGGTGCCAGCAACAAAGAACTTTTAATTAAAACACCCACCCCTCAAAAAGCTTTCGAAGTCGTACAAATAGATACGATAGGACCATTACCTAAATCGTTTAATGGAAACGGATATGCACTTACAATAATTTGTGACCTAACCAAATATTTAATAACAGTAGCGATTCCTAGCAAATCAGCAAATATAATAGCCAAAGCAATGGTAGAAAACTGTATTTTAATATACGGACCCATACAACAAATCATAACTGATATGGGCACTGAGTACAAAAACCAAATATTTAATGAAATATGTAAACTTTTAAAAATACAGAATAAAACTTCTACCCCATACCACCATCAAACGTTAGGATCAATAGAGCGCTCTCATAGAACATTACCCGTGTTTTTTTGGCATTCTATAAATAGTATAGTAGAAAATTCCCAAGAAAACGCATCGGCAGTAGCCAGATTTTTGTATTTAAAAATTGGTATAACTGAAAGAAGACCTGTCAGAATAATAATAAAAAAAAACACAAATAGAAGAAAGTTTTGTGAAAATCAAAAGTTAAAATTAACTTCAGCAAAAAAAACTAACTAAAACTAATAAAATGGACAATTTTCAAGAAGATATGGTAAGAAAACATCTGGAAATCTGGCGGTCGATTTCAAAGTTTTAACCAAACAATTTGACATAAAATAAAAACTTCAAGAAGGGGGTTTGTTCGTAGATTACTACATTAATATGTGGTGTTGAAGCGAGCTTGAAGCTCGCCTCAATTCTTTGTATACCTGAATCGAGTTGAAATGAGCTTGATTCGACTCGATTCCGGTCGGGGATCGGAGTCGAGTCAAAATTTGTGAAGAAAAACCTGTGTGGAGGAGTTGGTTTTACAGATAATTCATTATGATCTGTTTATTTGCATGTTTGTGTACAAAAAATATAGTTTTGTTGTAATCAAATTAAAAAAAAAAAAATTGCACATGGAGTAGGTAGCATATTCTTATATGATGCTGAACTATTCAGTTCTTCATTGTATAACACGAATCAAACTATCTGACTTGCACTTCATAAGTAACATAGAAACACCATTTGCATTTTAGAAAGTCCTGTCAAACTTAATCATTTTTAAATCTTCTTGTGCGGTGGAAACACCAAAAAGATTTATTTAATCTAAACTGAGTGGACACATAGCAAAACTTAATTATCTTTTTTATTGTTTTCTCTTGCAAAATAAGCCCAGTTAGTCCATTTTCATTAACAAAACTAAATAATATCAACAGTAACAGATCGATTTTTTTCCCCAATGGAAAACACATGATTCCAAATGCAGAACTACTCAACGAACACAGCCATCGAGATACAAATGCAATATCAATCGTACCAACATTTGAGAACGAAATCACATAAGATCCATTCGAGACTCGTATAAATGTCAAAAACCCATCCGTAGTAAGATTCTACTTTAACTTTTATCGGTAGTATTCATACTGCGGATATTGTTTTTGTTATTCGTGTAAAATCCTACTATACTATTGATAGATTTTCCAACAAAACACGGGTATTTAATGAGTACATAAGATCGTACATATCAGAAAACAAATTAGACTGGGATCATTGGCTCATATACTTTACTTATTGTTATAATACAACACCAACAACAACACATGGCTACACTCCTTTTGAGTTAGTTTTTGGTAGAACTCCAATCCCATACGGATTCATGCTAAATGGAAATGTTGATCCAATATACAATATTGACGACTATAAGTCAGAACTTAAATTCAAATTGCAAATAGCTCAAAAACGGGCAGCAGAATTGTTAGACAAAGCAAAATTAAAATCAAAAGAAACATACACTCCTCGTCAACTGAATACGCACAAACATTTTTTAATATACTTTATCCATTTTTTCCAAACAGTGATGGTTATTATGCCATCTGTTGATGCTAACTATTCCCTTAAGATGTAAAGCAGATAATTCCGAAATAATTATCCAAAAACAACCGTGAGTTTTTCTTCAACCACTTGCAAAGTGTTTTATATGCAAAGTAGGAGTTTTTTTTTTAGTCAACTGAATAGGTACAACGCCATTTTCTTCGTTGTTTATAAGTTTTTTGGAGTGCTTGACAGTTTAAATTAACGATTTTCGTGTTTTCAGTAAAATTTAATTCCTGATTTCAAATTTTAAGAAAAATGGGTAGATCTACGTGTCTTAACAGTGTTGAAAAAGCTAAAATCGATTTACTTAGAGACAGTGACGTGCGGCACTCGAACGAACTGGGTAGACAGTTATAAATTTAATTCATTATTTTACTTTTTATCCAGTCAAAAATAAAAACTGTTAACGAGGTCCAAAATACAGCGTATTTCTCTTTGAAATCAAACCTTGAGACTTCACACAGGACTTCACAAAGGTGTATTAAAAACATGGCTACCAATAACGATCTCTTTAAAGCAAAAATAAATAGGTACATATTTAATACAAGAATACAAATTACAAAAAATAAATAGCCTTAAAAAAAATTTGTGGTACAATTTTCTCAAAAAGTATCCAACCGATTTCGATAAATTTTATATGGATGGAAAGCTATTAGTCGTGAAGGTGTGCGAATCGCAAAATTAAATTGTTTGGGTACATTTTAACCAAGTACCATTTTACACTGCCGCGCACTTTGAATATTGATAAAAAATATTGTTTTTTGCTTAAAATTTCAAACATATAATTTAATAATAATGTATGTACGGTTTTTTTTTCAAAATTTCTTGAAACATCTTCAGGTTTTCAAACGGCATGGGAGAAAGCAGTGTGAGATAATAGACTAAGAGCCCACAGCAGATTTTGGGTGTGAATGATAGCAAAAAAAGAAGTATAGGCGTCAAAAGCTTCATTAAAGGCCAAAATTGGTTTTCATCCCTCTCTAGATAAGCTCCGCGGATCCCATATCACGGAATCTGAGATCATGTGTGTTTTATTCGCCCTGCCACACTATTAAAAAAAACCGTTTTTCACTTAGAATTTTGATATTTTTTAACGGTCCGGTAGAGCGAACTATACACTTAAATGGTCTCAGATTCCGTGATATGTGATCCGAAGAGCTTCTCCAGGGAGGAGTGAAAACCAATTTTGCGATACGATTATCCTCGAAGTTGCATTCATATTTCTTTTTGATGCTCTGTTTCTCGCAAATGACCCAGTTGGGGACTGCAAGACCTTGCTTTTTTTGAAATAGCCTTAAATGAAGCTTTCGACGCCTATACCTACTTCTTTTTTTGCTATCACTCACACCTAAAATCTGCTGTGGGCTCTCGGTCTATAAGAGATAAGTTTCTATATAAGAAGGTTTTATAATACAAATTCTATATACTACTGAAATAAATCAGCCAAGTAGAAGACTTAGCATTAAGGATTGGACTTGTTGAATTATTGATTCAAAATAGCTTTTTATGGCCTTTAGTCCTACAAATTGGCGTTTCGTTCCGCTTACTCACTTGAACTCATCAGTGACATAGTGAGGGCTTTGTCAGACGCAATTTGTTCTAAGTTCAGTTCAACTTACATGAATTTTTCAACGAAAATCCACTGTAAACTATATCCAACAAGATTAGAATTCCTAATCATTAAGCTGGAAGTTTTTTTGCCCGGGGCCAGTCACTATGTCACTGATGAGTTCAAGTGAGTAAGCGGAACGAAAAAACTTCCAGCTTAATGATTAGGAATTCTAATCTTGTTGGATATAGTTTACAGTGGATTTTCGTTGAAAAATTCATGTAAGTTGAACTGAACTTAGAACAAATTGCGTCTGACAAAGCCCTCACTATGTCACTGATGAGTTCAAGTGAGTAAGCGGAACGAAACGCCAATTTGTAGGACTAAAGGCCATAAAAAGCTATTTTGAATCAATAATTCAACAAGTCCAATCCTTAATGCTAAGTCTTCTACTTGGCTGATTTATTTCAGTAGTATATAGAATTTGTATTATAAAACCTTCTTATATAGAAACTATGCCTGGCCCCGGACAAAAAAACTTCCAGCTTAATGATAAGGAATTCTAATCTTGTTGGATATAGTTTACAGTGGATTTTCGTTGAAAAATTCATGTAAGTTGAACTGAACTTAGAACAAATTGCGTCTGACAAAGCCCTCACTATGTCACTGATGAGTTCAAGTGAGTAAGCGGAACGAAACGCCAATTTGTAGGACTAAAGGCCATAAAAAGCTATTTTGAATCTATAAGAGATAAGGTTAGTCTAAGAATAATCCTAACAACTCAATTGATGTTTGAATGAAACTTAAAATTAAGCGATTTTTTCACTCTGCACTATTTTAAATATTTTAATGGTAGTCGTTTTGCTGAAACGCCAAATATCACTTCTAGCATCACAACACAAGCAGAAGTTTTCATTTTTGCTGAATTACATCTTTTAAATTGAATCACAGTTGAGCTGCAGTGAGTATTTTTTGTTTTCAAATGACACATTTTGTTTTTGGGTTTACAAAGCTCAATGCTTGATTTTGCAATTTAATATTTTAGTAAATTTTGAGCTGAAAGCTCAGGAGAGTGGTTAGAAAAGTGACTCATTTATACGAAACCATACATTCTTCAAGCAGAAAACGTTTAAGCTGAAGTGAGTATTTTTTAGTTTCGAATGAAAAAGATTGGTTGTGTTCACAAATTCCAATGTTTGGTTTCAATTGAATATATCAGTTTCAAAACATATGTATGAAGGTACATATCATTTTTGTGATCATGAGATAGCAGAGAAAATAATTTTTTTTGAACTAAAATTTTTCAAGCGAACTATTTAAGCTTAAGTGAGTAATGGTTCGATTAAATTCCATTGTTATCCTCATTCGTAATTTGAATACTTCAAAGGCTTTAGTCAATGGTACAAGAATGAGAGTGAAGTTTTTGCATCGTAACAGTATTGACTATGAAGTATTAACAAGAACCGCAAAAAAATAAAAGAATTTTGATTACAAGGATAAATTTGACATTTCTTGGGTCGATTCTTCCCTTCCAATTTCAGAGGACTCAATATTCTATAATACCGGCGCGCGTTTGCAATACTATAAATAAATTACAAGCTTTCGATAAAATTGGTGTGTTATTGAGAAGTAGAGTTCGGTCCTTTGATAGTTTAAGTTTTATGTATCTAATGAAAAGGGGCAAGGAAATTCACTTAATAACGACTGGGTGCTTTGCTTACAAGGAATATAGTTTATAGGGAAATTGTGATCCGAAATTGATTTACATAAGATCAGAATTCATTATTATTTGTGATTTGTTTTGATAAAAATATTTCAAATTTTGAATTAATAGGGCTGCACACGTTTTTTTCTGAGATTATTGATTTTTATCTTTTTACCAGTTTAGTGAAGAAAATTGAAATTTTGCAGAAGGATGACTATCATTGATACAAATTTTTGATGAAAAATTTTATCTCTTAATTTGCTGTTTATATTTAGTTAAAATTATTATTATTATTAAAACTTTATTGAAAATATAAATAAATTATATTAACAATAATTAAATAAATATAGCGCTAGCAACCAGGACTTTTCGCTATATGAAATATAAAATTAACGTTAAATGAATCGATCTAGGTTAAGCTTAAGTAGAATAGTGTAAACTAGTTTAATGTTGGATTCTGATATGGATGATAAAAGTTGATCTAGGGATTTGCCGGAGATGGTTTTGCAGGTTCTGTTGATGTATTCACATTGCATAAAGTGTGGGACAGTGAATGTTGGTTTTTGTTCACAAAAGTTGCAGAGAGTTGCAGGTTGTTTGGTGATCAGATGCTCATGAGTGATCTGTGTGTGACCCATTCTGAGTCTTATGAATTTTTTAAGAATTGAGGTTGGTAAGTGCACGGGATAGAAGGCCTTGTCTGCTCCAGGATTGAGTGTTGAGTAATGATGTTGGTACCCACACCAATCGACCTTAGTGTTCGCAGACATGATTGCCTTGATATGGTTATTGAAGTCCTTAATGTTGAAGTTGTAGAATTCGATAATGGGCTCTTTGAGGGCTTGTTTAGCTGCTGAGTCAGCGTGTTCATTTCCTGTGATATCATTGTGACCTGGAACCCAAGCCAGTCTGAGATTTTTCTTTTTGGCAATCAGTTTGTCTCGAATTACAATAGCTATGGCGGAGTTGTTGTTTAAATTTTTGATCGCGTTGATTGATGATAAGCTGTCAGTAAATATAATGGTCTTTTTATTTTTTGCAGCTTCAATTGCTTTAAGTATGGCAAACGCCTCAGCCGTAAAAATTGACGAGGAATAATGGAGAAGACCCTTGCTGATTATGGAACCGGTTTCGTCGACAACCGCAAATGAAGTTCCTGTTGTTGTTTTGGATGCATCAGAGAAGAACATTTGCCAACCTTGTCTCTTGTACTTTTCACTTGTTTCTAGAAATATCGTTTTGTATATTTCTTTATTAGTGGTGGACTTAGGTAAATCTGTGAATATTGAGACGATGGATTCGGAGGGCAGGTTCCAAGGAGGATGATTGCTTTTGGACTTTTTATCAATGATGATGGGTGTGTCGAGTTTAACTGCATCTTTGATAGCTTTTTGAAGGGCTGAGGGGTATTTTGGTGTTCTTTTTCGTTTTAATATTTTTGCAGTATCATCATGAATTGGCGAAGGGAATGGAGAGTTGACCTTTTGTATAATTTTCCATGTAAGAAACTCGATTCGGGCATTTATATCAGGAAGACCGGCTTCGACTTAGATGTTTTTTATGGGTGTTGTACGAAAAGCTCCGATGCTGGTCCTTATAGCTGCGTGATATGGTGTTGAAATAAGTTGCAAGGATGATCTGGCACATTTGCCATAAATTGGGAGTCCGTAGTCGATTTTGGAGAGAATAATAGATCGAATAATAGAAATAATGGTATTTATATCACAATTACTTTTCTTAGAGCTAAGATACTTAATTAAGTTTACTCTGGTGGCTAGGCTTTTCTTAATATATATACAGTGGTCCTTAAAACTATATTTAGAATCGAATACAACACCTAGTATTTTAGCGTTATTTACATTTTTTATAGGAACGTTATTAAGGCTTACTCCTTCGATACATTTTTGACATTTATATTTTCGACAGATATGTAATAGTTCACATTTTGAAATGGAAATCTTAGCTCCAGATATATTACCCCAATTTGACAAGTTATTAATAATTTCTGAGAATATTCCCAAGTAACATCGTTGGAGCTAATAGAAGCAAAACTGTTCTTTAGCAGCTTGTTAGCAGTGAGATCCAAAGCTTAAGCTCCTAAATAGATTATTGCGCAGCTCCCTACATTTCATATAAAAATGATGTTCTATAATCGAAGTTTCAGAACACTTTTAGCTCTATTAATTTTATAACGACTCACGATTTAAAAATAGCTCTTTAATAACGTTCAACGTTTTTTAAACGAGCTAACTATTGATATCAGCACATAAAGAAGCATTGTAGAGCTGCTTAATTTCATGTTCAAAATACTAACGCATGACTTTATAGAAATGTCAAAAAATAGCACTTCAAAAGCTACACAAAAAACGGCTGTAGAGTTTAATTATTAATACTTTCACACAAACTCTTGTGAAGTTAACACTAGCGCATGCGCTTGAAATCTCTCTGAGCATTATAAAATCTATCTCTGAGCATTGGGAAATGTGAAGACTCGATAGAGCTACAGCAAATCGACTATAGAGCTCAATACTAAACCTCTCTCAAATAAAATACTACTACTCAATATTAGGGTGTTCCACAATAAAATATATTAGCCATGACTTCAACGGGAAAAATTAAGCCAAAACTAGAAAATAAATGTATTCCTTTCACTTTCTGGTGAATACCGAGTATGCACCACAAATATCAAATTAGATGCTAAATTCACATTTTTTTTTATTAAAATCAATTAAACAGTTTACTAAAAATTTTTTTTTAAATAATATTAAATCTATGGCTGAGTCGCAAAAGTACTTGCTTACGTGCTAGGAAATCATAATGCACTTCCATGTTGAATAGAATTTAAATAAACAAGAATTTTTTTCCAGAAATTAGAATTAGCCAATGACTTTCAATTTCCGAACACCCTACTTTTTAAGTACTGAACGAAAAACTCTCATTTTGTGGAAACTAGCTCTAGAAAAGCTCGGTTGAAGACAAACTATGTTCGTAATAAGAACTATGGCGACGGAAAAAAAAAATCATTGAATAATTTTTCTTTATTTATTTAAACGAATGCAAAATCTTTCCTTTCAACAAAAACACAATCAAATATTGCTATGAAAACAAAAATATTTAATTTCATGGTTTATTTAATTTATTTATCAATTTTTTACATTGTTAAGCTAAACTTTTTTAAATATTTCACAGCGTAAAATAAATAATTTCGAAGGCGCGTTGTTATTTTTCGAGGTACCTTCAGTATAATTGTGATAAAACTAAACGCGCACTAAAAAATCACTTACATGGCACTCACAAATATTAATTTTATTTCTCACTACGACATTTTCTCTGCAAATTTTTAATTAATTTCCACGACATCACATGACCTTTTCGATTGCTACTATCACACACATGAAATACATCTCCCTAATATTATTTTAATTTATCATTTGTATTATCTAAACCAATACAAACAAAGTGCTGTCAAAAATGCTGCTTTAAAGATATCTGAATCATTAACCAAAGAGCTTCAAAGCCATACAAGCCACTGACAAAGAGCTGGATTCGAGCAAAAATTAGCTCTCAAACTCAATGAATTCGCTGTAAGCATGTTTTACACTTGCTTTAGAAGCGCATCTGGAGCTTCTTTTGAAATCAAAGAGCTTTAAGATTTGCTCTAAAAACGCTGTTAAAGCATTTGAAGAGCTAAAATTGTTACTTGGGTTGTAGCTAGAAATGTTAGATCATTACATTTTGAAAACAATATGAGGTCGTCTGCATATAATGCATGATTAATTTCTGGGTAATTTTGAACAATTTTACTTATCTCGTTAAAAGCGATAATAAATAGGATAACTGATAGAGGTGATCCTTGAGGGATACCGTTTTTTAAACTGTGAATATTGGAATAAATGTTATTAGTTTTTATGCGGAATTTACGATTTGAAAGAAAAGCCTTAACATAATTAAAGATGTTTGGTCCAATTTTCCATTCAGTTAATTGTTTTAGGATGACATGAGGGCCAATTCTATCGAAAGCTTGAGTAAAATCAATTGCGAGGATTGAAGCGTGTTTTTTTTCCGAAAGAGTTGAGGATATGAAGAAGTCAAGGTGAAGAAGTGAGTCGGTGGTGCTTCTTCCTTTTTTAAATGCAAGTTGATTACTGTCGATAAATTTGTTTTTTTCGATGAGCCAGAAGATACGCTTAGAAATAATTTTTTCCAAAATCTTTGATGCACAAGGAAGAAGGGATATGGGACGGTATCCTGATAGAGTCGAGTGATCTTTGTTTGGTTTTGGAATAGGTATAATGGTCGCAATCTTCCATGATTGAGGGATTACACCGTTGCAAAAAATATTGTTGTATAAAGACAAAAGCTTAGATTTGAGGCAAATCGGAGATTTTTTAAGCATTGCATAAGAAATCCTGTCGAAGCCTGGCGTTTTGCTTTGGCGGAAAATAAACAGCTTTCAAGTTCTACAATAGTTATAGGGCTTTCAATTAAACTAGCTGAAGGTGAAGTAGTGTGGAGTGGAGCAGGAGTTGTTAAACAGTCGTATTTCTGTTGTAAATAAGATCACAACAAAAACATAAATGTTAAAAAAAGAGCCAAGTTCTTATATGTACAAGAAACCTGTGCGTAAAAAGTCTGCCAAAAAAAGTAATGAGATCTAAAATACATGCCAAGTATTAAGTTCATGAAGTTTAATATCAAATATCTTAAGTAGAGTAATATTGAAAACACTCCAAACTATGACAGAAATTTGCTATTTAATGATTACTGATTAAAATTTGGTGGGTTCACTGGTCAAGTTTTCATACAGTTAAGTTATGTAATTTAGGGAAAACTTGCCAAGTAAATCCACCAAATTTTAATCAGTGATCATTAAATAGCAAATTTTTGTCATAGTTTGGAGTGTTTTCAATATTACTCTACTTAAGATATTTGATATTAAACTTCATGAACTTAATACTTGGCATGTATTTTAGATCTCATTACTTTTTTTGGCAGACTTTTTACGCACAGGTTTCTTGTACATATAAGAACTTGGCTCTTTTTTTAACATTTATGTTTTTGTTGTGATTTCACTCCTTTTTGCAAAGATTTATTTTGCCAGGTGAAAGTCAAGCCCTACCGCTCTACAAAGTTTCATAATTCTACAACAATCAGAAGGGCTTCATATAGTTTACAAGAACTTTTGAGAAAGTGGGTGGATGCCACGCCCCCTGAACTGAAAGTTCAATTTTTTCGATTTTTTTCTTTCAAAACATTTCAAGCTCTAACGACCTACCAATTTTTATCGTTCTACAACAATCGAAAGTGCTCCATATTATTTTTAAGAATTTTTAAGAATGTGGGTGGATGCCACGCCCCCTCAATGGAAAATTTCAATTTTTTTCTTTCGAAGAACTTCAAGCCCTACCGATCTACCAATTTTCATCGTTCTACAACAATCGGAAGCGCTCCATATAATTTATATGAATTTTAATGAATGTGGGTGGATGCCACGCCCCCTGAATGGAAAATTCCAATTTTTCAATTTTTTTCTTTCTAAGTACTTCAAGCCCTACCGACCTACCAATTTTCATCGTTCTACAACAATCGGAAGTGCTTCATATAATTTATAAGAATTTTTAAGAATGTGGGTGGGTGCCACGCCCCCTGAATGGAAAATTCCTATTTTTCAATTTTTTTCTTTCTGAGTACTTCAAGCCCTACCGATCTACCAATTTTCATCGTTCTACAATAATCGGAAGTGCTCCATATAATTCATAAGAATTTTAATGAAAGTGGGTGGATGCCACGCCCCCTGAATAGAAAATTGCAGATTTTCGATTTTTTCCTTTGTATACACCACAAGGCCTACCGTTGTGTGAAATTTCAAGTTTCTACGATGTCGGGAAGTGCTCCATAATTTTGATAATCTGTCAGTGAGTCAGTGAGTCAGTGAGTCAGTGAGTCAGTGAGTCAGTCAGTCAGTGAGTCAGTCAGTCAGTTACGGTTTTTGCGATTTTTGAAGTCCTATATCTCGGGAACTACTAATGCTAAAGAGTTGAAATTTGGTGAGCCATCTGTGCTCGCTCAGCTCAGCAAATACTGCGAATTTGAAGTTTCTGACTTTATTGGTACTGAAGTTAGAGGGGGGTTGAAAATCGCCTGAGTTTGTTCCTGTAAAAAGGGTGTAGTGCCGCGAACTTGGCTGGGCACTACCGTGCCCTTTGATAAATGAAAATTAGAATCGGCTTGAGAATTTTCCCAGGACTCAGCAAAATACGAGTTTATTTCTATTGGGTTTGTTAGATTAGAAGATTCGGTTTTAATAACTTTTATTGTGTGAGGGGTGTAATTTCCTGTGAGACATTTTATATCACTCCACATTTTTTTAGGCGAAGAGTTTTGGTTGATTTCAGAGGTGAATTTATTGAAGCATCTAGTTTTTTCTATTTTTGCAGCTTTTCGGAACTCGGCGTTTGCTTTGCGGTAGGTTATGAGGTTTGAGTCAGACGGTGATTTTCTAAAAGTCTTAAATGCTGTTTGCTTTCTTTGTCGCAGGCTGTTAAGATGTGGATTCCACCAGGGGACGGTTTTGCTGTGTGGTTTTGGTGTGGTTTGCGGAATGCTTAGGTTAGCTGCGTAGCGGATTGACTTGGTAATGGAAGCTGCTTCTCTGTTAACCTCACTAAAAGTTGGCCTAAGTGAAATTTGTTTTGTTATCTCGGACTGGAATAAATTCCACTTTGCTAGTTCTGTCAAGAATTTAGGTTGGGCTTTTGGAAGCTTGAGGTTATTCCCCATTGAAAGTGTGGTCAGAATTGGGAAGTGGTCGGTTCCGTGCAAGTCATCGGAGACCTTCCAAACTAATTTAGGCATGAGATGTGGGGACGTTATGGTTAGGTCGACGTGAGAAAATGTGCCATGTGTAGAAAAGTGTGTTGGGCGACCATCATTGAGGATTGTGAGACTATTGTTAGCTATAAAGTGTTCAACTATCTTACCACGGCTATTCATTGTCGAAGATCCCCAAGATGGGCTCCAAGAATTGAAATCACCTGTAAGGATGATTGGTGTTGAGATGTTGGTTATTATATTTTCAAGATCACTGGCATCAAATTTTTGATCAGGTGGAATGTAAAGTGAAACGATAGTTAATTTGTAATTTAATTCAATTTCAACAGCGACTGCAGAGATGGGTGAATGAATGGTTATGAATTTGTGAGGGATCGTTTTATGAACGAGGAGGCAAATCCCCTGCTTGGAAGTTGTATTGGAGACTAGATTGTGAAAAAAGGCTGAGTATGATTTTGGTGCAAATGCTTGTTGGTTGTATTTTAAATGCGTTTCCTGAAGGGATATTATACACGGTTTTAATTCGTTAATAAGCAATTGGAGCGAATGCAGGTTATTGATATAACCATTTATATTCCATTGCAGTATTTTTATTTCATTATAGGCGGTGGAGTCGCTCTTATTGTCCGTACCACTGAGTGTACAGATAGAAGAACGAAAGCCACCTGGTAATGTAGTATTCCCGCACCCCCTACGGTGGTGAGGGTTCCCACCGTTTTGGTGGGAGCTCCCATCACCGGCGGGGGCGCGGGTTGAGAGTGGAACATTGATTTTATCTTTGTATATAAACTCTATAGTAATACCATGGAGACGTTTTTATTAGTTGGGTGTGTGATCGATGGTGCGCTGGCGTCGCTAAAGTTGCTTCAACATTTTTAAAATTGAATTATCAACATTCCCATGTGTATCTGGTTTTGTTGTTGGTTTTTCGGTATGAATTCTCTTTTTTCTTGCTATGAATGAACTTTGAAAGCAATGGTGGTGGGTTTTTTTTTAATTTATTGCCCTATATCTGTTTTCTGCGCGTTCGTCTGTTTTTTCGTTCTTCTTGAATCCAAGGAATTTTATATTTATGCAAGGGTTTTGTTTTTGTTTGTTTTTTTTTTTTTTGTCGAGAGATTTCGATTTTTTTCTTATTTGGGTTCTTAGTGCTTAGTGGTTGTGTATTTTTGTTGTATCTTGTGCCTGACGAGGTCCATTAAGAAAAAAATTATTTTTTTTTCTGAATTTACAATTTTGTAGATCAGAATCAAAACGAACGAAATTTAAGCTGAAAAAATGAAACAGCGATTTTTCAACTATTTTTCATGTAAATTATTGATTTCTTGAAATTTCATTGTTTTGATCAAAATTATCATTACGATGATCTTACAAATAATTCTCGTTAGATAAGTATGCATATAGTCCGTCAGTCTGCGAGGGTGTGTTTGAGGGATAATTATCTATGGGGAGCAGAGATGTAAAAGAATGCAATTATTTCAGTATTGCAATAAATTGATTAAAAAGACTTATGTATTTTGAAATATTTTTACTTCACCTCAGTACTTCAACTTTGAATGTAATTCCCATTCAATTTTGAAGTCCTTAGTAATGTTATCATTTCATGCATTTAAATGACTTAAAGTAAAACGAATGCAATACTAAAGACAGCTTGAAGTCTTTTAAAAGTCTTTTACTAAGAATGCATTCTTTAAGTCTTTTGATTACAGTCTTATGACTGCAGTCAATTGATTGCTTTGAAGTCCTTTAACTGCTTGAAGTCTTTTAACTGCATGAAGTCTTTAACCTTCTTGGAGTCTTTAAACTACTTGGATTCTTTTTACTTTTTTAATCATTATGAAGACTTAAACTATTATTGATATTTATTTGAATGCCTTAGGAAACGAAACTAACCACAAAATGAAAATAAAAATGTTACGTTCAAAAATTTTAGGTACATAAATGCATTTTTTGTTTTGTTTTTACTGAGCACCATTTTGTTTGTTCTTTTACATTAAAAACGAAAACAAAAATAAATGAGGATAATCGGACGTACCGCAATGAGTGTGAAAATTTGAATTTGATTTTTTATAAAATCTAAAAAACAATTTCACGCGGCATTTTTACCAATCAAGCTAACCGCGATAGGCGGAATTAATGAAGTGCATTTTCAAATTGGTTTACTTCGCTTGCAAAGACAAATGACACGACTGGGTTGCACGTGCTTGCTTAAATAGAATAGTTTGTATGGAATATATGTAGCTCTTGATGAAGCATGTACAGTACATAGGTATATTGAAAAATGATGCCGCTTCCGTCGATGTCGCCTCCAACGACGACGATGGTAGGTATGACGGGGTTGAGTCGGACGGAGGTGGGTTTGGGGCTAGGACAATTGCTCTAGAGATGGGTCTGGAACTGGGACAAAGAAATTTATAGAAAAAAACAACTTAAAAAAAAAGAGGCTGGGTGTGACCCACACTAGTAACTTCCCATTGGTGCCCTCGGAAGCTAAAGGCCCAATGTTTTTTATTAAAAAATCGCCGATTCTTGATCTTCGAAAACTTTATCAGGTGCTCAATAGGCAATCAAATGAAGACAAGTTTTCAACAATTATTGATAAAATTGCTTTCAGTTTTTTTCCTTAAAAAAAAAACTGTTAATTCCATATTTTTAAAAAATTTATCAATTTTTATATATACTGTATAAATTAAAATTATCTCGAAGTCAGTATCATTGTTTGTTCTCGAGATATTTAATTCGTTCTTGAAATATGGTGGACGAAAAAAAGCGATGGAACGTACGAACGTACGTACAAACACAGACATCTTTCTAAAAATGATGGATTCCAATTCTAGGGAGCTCGAAACGTGAAGATATGTCAAAATTTTCCATTCGACAAATCGGACCGTCTTCCAATGGGAAGTTAAAAATACTAGAAAATTTCATAAAAGAAAAATAACTTTTTTTGGTAAAAAATGCCTCTTTTATGAATTTTTCAAAAAAAAAGCTTTTTTTTTTAAATTAAAAGAAAAAAAATTGAAAGTTTTGAAAAAAACTTTTTTACCAACTTTTTTTGATTTTTTAGAACTGGCACTTCCTAGATCACGACTATACATTTTATAAGTCGCTACGATGCTTAGTTTAGCCACAAATCAAGTTTTAAGGTGTCAACTTTGATGCCTCTAGGACGCTTAGTTTAGCCGCAAATATGACGCTTATAGCTAGTTTCATTGACAATGTCAAGTTTTTTGCAGCAAGAGTACCTTGCGTGGCCTGCTTCGCGGGTTCTCAGGAGTTTAACCCTCCTTTTTGGATCCTCTGTCCCACTCACGCAACTCCGTTGCTCCGCTTCGGGTATTTAAGGTCGTCTAGCAGGCGCCAATGTCAGTCGAAAATGTTTTTATTTTAATACGATTTTTTCAACAAAAAAAATTCCACCTCTGTCCAGAATCCAGACCCACTCCTGCCCTGATCCAGACCCAAAAAATATAAAACCAAATGTCATCAGAGAAAAATAATATCTCCCGTCAGAATTGAACATCAATTTTAACTGAGAGAGAAACGAAATCTCCCGCCAAAAACAATCCTGCTCTCTGAAAAATATATTTAATTCCAAAAAATACTTAATTTGCAATCACCACGAAATTCTTCTAATAGTATTTTTTAAAAAAGTACTGAAAATCCCGCCGAATAGTATTGGGGTACAAGCCGGCGGGATTTTTGTGTATTTGTAATCGGCTGGATTTTGTGCTGCGGGATTTCGTTACTCTCCCACATATTTTCTTACCCATACAAATAAATTCAAATACCTCAAAGATAATCATTCGAGCTGTTTTTCAGATATAAAGACATACATATAAAATGGATTCATGCGAATCAGCTCTGAAAATTTCATGCAGATCGTATGAGCCGTTGCGAGGATATAGAGACATGACAAAAATTATTTGTTTTTACCCGCCCCATTGCTCAACTAAATTAATGACAACCGCCGCCTGCCTACGCAACGTACTGACCATATCCAAATCAAACAATATTTTTTTTCATCAATTACTGAAAAACCTACCTACAACGATTACAATAAAAAAAACAAATACAAAAACACCCACCCCACGATGCCCAACTGACCTACATCAAGAACCAACCCAATATCGTTCAAACCTATATACCTACATACATCCATCCTTCAATAAAATATTTCGATCGCTCGCCTAGCAGCTTTGTATATAAACTTTATAGTATTATCATGGAGTCGTTTTTATTTATGCGGTATTCCATCGATGGTGGCGCTAGTGATCACCCATGTTGAGAATAAAATATGCAACATGTTTCAGTTTTTTTTTTCTTATTTTTTTGCTCTATCCTCCGTTTCCGAGCGTTCGTCTGTTTTTTTCATTCTTCTTGAATTCCCAGAATTTTACGTGTAAGGGTTTTTTTTGTTTGTTTATTTTTTTGTCGAGAGATTTAGATTTTTGTCTTTGTTGGGTTCTTCGTCCTTGTGTCTTGTTGTTGTATCTTGTGCTTGAGAAGTACATTAAGAAAAAATAGATTTAATTTTTCTGGATTCTACAATATTGTAGATCTGAATCAAAACGAAAAAAAATTAAGTTGAAAAAATGAGGTAGCGAGTAGGTATTTAAACTCTTTTTCATATAAATTATTGATTTCTGGAATTTCATTGTTTTGATCAAAATTATGATTACGATGATTTTACAAATTATTTTCGTTAGGTAAGTAGGTATGTATATCGTCCGTCAGTCTGTCTGTGGGGGTGTGTTTGTGCGATAAATATCTATGAGTAGGTACATGGAGCAAGAATCTAAAGGTATGGATAAATTTGCTTAAGACTTGTTATAGGTAAAGGGTAAGTAAAGGGTAGGTAAATCGTCGTGGAATCAATTCAATTTCTAATTTGTTTGCAGTTTTGCATTAAGAATTTTTTACTGGCAATAGCTTACTGATAATAGTTTGAATAAAAGAATTTTTATTTAAAGAGAAATGTAGTATACATGTGTGTGTGTGTGTGTATACAATACTGCCGTCAAAAGGAAGAAAGCCGTATCTCCATTTTAGTAGTGTTGAGATAAATGCATTTTAATGATTTTGCTTTTCTCACCTTTAAATTAAATAATTTTGAAATTTAAAAATTTTTAAGAACGATGCGTATAAGTTAGAGAAATTTTGGTGATGACTTAGAAAAATTAACTTGCGACGTTTAAGCTTATTATAGACACATAAGCAACTTGCTTGAAACCTTCAATTAAATTTGAGTTCGTGATTTTAAGCCATTTGCAGTTGGAAATATTCGTTTTAAGCCTTACAAAATAAAATGCACGACTGGATCGCACGTACTTGCTCTTATGTTCAAGTTGTGTGGAACTTAAGAACTTTAAGAAATATTCAAGTAATTAAAGAAAAAGTATAAAAAAGCACTTAAATCGTTCTTTTAATTGCTTAAACAGCCTGATAAATAACTTAGAGCGCAAAAAAAAGTATGCCATTTGATTACTTAAAAAAATATCAATATATGCAAAAAAAAAATTTAAAATCGTTGGAGCCGTTTTCTTAAAAATTAATTTTTTATATATAAAATTTTTGTAACATTTTTCAAAAAAAAATTTGGTATGCCAATTTTGAGTATATATTAATATACATTTAAAACTGAAATTTCAAAACAATTCATCAACCCGTTTTTGAAATATTGAATTTTCAAAAAAGAATTTTGAATCTTTTTTTAAAAATCCAAAATTTATGTTTTCAAAAATTTTGGTATGCAGTATTATTATTTATTGAAATTGGATGAGCGGTTAATGAGAAAACCAAAAATAAAAAAAACCGTTATATGGAAGGTACCGTTAATAAATGTTTTTGGTGATTTTTTTTCTTACTAAAAGGTATATCATATCTACAATAACACACTGATTTTTTTTTATCAAAATCGTTGGAGCCGTTTTTGAGATAAATAAGCTTTTCCTTAACGGTTGTATGGCAAGTACCGTTATTTTTTGAGCTAAAAAAAAAATTTCAATTTCCCCTCTGGAGAGTTACAAAAAAACCTTAAGTTCAAAATTTGAAGAAAATCGCTTCAGTGGTTTAGGCTGTAGGTTGAGGTACGGACAGACAGACAGACAGACAGACAGACAGACAGACAGACAGACAGAATTGTGCCACCCACTTTTTTCGTGTTCTCTATTATCGTAATGTCATGTTTGATTGTTATCTCGAAATTAAATCGCAAGTAAAAATAACAAACTATTTGACGTGTCCAATTATGGTAGCTACTAACTCGGTTCCAATAATGGTTGGTTGGTAGGTATACATACATATATAATGTAGGTACCTATAGTATGTATTATACCTAGGTAGGTAATAGATTTTTATTTTTGAAAATGGCAAGGTAGGTAGGTACCTACCTATAGTTAGGTGAGTAAATTTTATAAAATTTCGTAGGTGGATATGTACCCACCAGTTCATTAAGTCGGTAGATAAGTATCTATTGGAATGAAAGTGCTAAGTAGATTTTTTTCTAACGATTCTTAAAAAAAAAACACATTTACATACCTACATAGGTACCTACATATCGACGGTTAACTATGAATACCTTTTATGTCGCATTTTGTAAACTTTACAGGAGACAAAAACTGAATATTTTCTCAAAACAGAATCGTATACCTAGTGATGAAATTTGGCAAAGTATTTTCAGGTTTGAATCTCTGTCATGTGAAATAGTTTCCCATGTTAAAAATTGTGATTTTCATAAGAAAAAAGAAACAAAGGAGGTAATCATACACAAAAAAAAGCTTTTTAGTAGTAGGTTATTTGTTGTACGCCCAGTAGTTAATTTGTTTAAGAATTCAAATAAAAAATGAAAATGTCAAAACCTACAAATCCATTGATAGGAGATGTAATGACACCGGTTATTCAAAACGGGATATGTCCTTACATATAATTGGACTAGTTTTATGACTTTATTGTTAATTATTGCAATAAAACTATAATTTAAAATTTTTAATAAAATAAGAATTCTTATTTCTAAGCAAAACAGACAAAAATTAAGCAAATACAATATGTAGAAAAAAACTTCTTTGCGGTCCTTGTGCCTGCTCAAAGCTTGAATTAAATGTAATGATAGGCTATATTTAAGGCATATTTTAGCCGCCAAGATGAGAGGAGGTTATAAAAAACAACTATTTAATGTTTTGACAGCTGCTTGCGATAAAATGAATGCCTTCAGCTTTTTAGATGAAAATTTTTAACAAAACTACATCAAAAAATTAATTTCACAAACAAGGTATGTATGTTAGGAAGTAGTCATATTTTACTGTGCTCTTTTTTTAACATTTATGTTTTTGTTGTGATAGCACCTATATCGCAAGTAGAAAGGTTACATACAAATGTCTATTATTATTATCTTACAATGGATGTATTAAGACATTAAGAAAAATATTTAAGTTACATTACAGTAGACGCTTGATATAAAGAAGTAATAAACACCAGGCCTGTTCACTGTTCACTGAGATTGTTGACTTTTTCGAGCGTGAGTTTTCTTATGTCGAATTCCTTACAACAATTTCAAATCGATTTTTTTTGTTGGTTGTAAGGAACACACAAAAAATCAAATTTTTCGTGTGGGATTGTGTGTGTGTCATTTGACAGTAGCTTTGAGGCAAAAAGTAAACAAACTATGCGCATACAAATTTGTAACAAATATTCCAAAGTGCATTCAGTTTTTCGCGTCATTTTGTTAGATTAAAAACATATATATTTCCAAGAAAAGTTGCAAAAATAAACAGAAAATAGTTATGTGGCCATTGAAGTAAAAAAACAACCCAAATTCATCCAAGAAACACATCATTCGAGAAACACATCGGCGAGCGCGCGATTTATATCTTTAATTGACTTCGGGCACTTTGAATCGAAGTTAGTTGATATTTTTATAACTTCTAACTGACCATTCACTATTTTTTTGATGAATTAAAATTAGTTTTAATGATTTATTTGCTTTTATTCTATTTAAATGACCGACGAACACTTTAGAACATTTGTTAAACCCGCCGCAAAATACTTTCAACTCCAGAGAAATGTCAAATCTTGTTAGTGTGTGTGAAATCGATTTGAAATCTTGCTGAAAATGCAAGATTTGTTTTGACAGAATAAAATCGATTTTTTTTAGAAAAAAATCGATTTTGTTTAGAAAAAAATCGATTATTTGGTTGTAAGGAATTCGACATTAGGTTCTCTAAAGATGAATTTGATCCAAAATGCACATTTCGATCTGAATGTTTTTAATTTAAATTAAACACTAGACAATTTTTCACTCAGGCTTAAACAAAGAACAGAAACAATTCCTCAGAGCTCTAAAGCTTTGTAAGATGCTTGCGCGGCATTTTTATACAAAATACGTTTTTATGTATATAAAATTTTGTGTGTTCACTGTTGTGGATAGTTCACTATTTCGAGATTCACTAAATCGAGCGTCTACTGTATATTCAACGAATTTAAAAATTTTTTGTGTGCACACTTTTTCCCTCCGACCAATAGGCATTGAAATAAATTGATGTCAAAAATCTACGTCAAATTTTACACCTGTTCGGCAATTGTTTAGGTAGGCCGACAAACGGCTAATGGTTCAACATCTAAAAGGCTATTATTAATTGATATGACTTACACCTTTACGCAAATGACTTGACTTTGCATGTCGTTGGATATCAGACTATAATATGTTTGTACAGGTATAAAATCTGTTATCATAAAAACCCCCTTCTATAAAAATTATTCCTTAGTTTCAATTTCAATTGAGGCCGTGAGAGGCATAGTGGCCTAGCTGCAATTTGAATGAGTTTTAACGAAAATTGAATTTGTACATATGTAATAAGCACTATAGCTACATGCCATAATTGCAGGACTTTTTTTCACTTAAAGCCAACCACAACAAAATTAAAACCTTGAGAAGAAGAGTGGCCTATCTGATGTGTTATAACGGTTTTTTGAAGAACAAATACAAAATCAAAAACCTTTTCAATGATCATTGGTAAGGTAGTTCAATCCTTGAAATAAAAGGCGCATGTTCAGGAAAATGACATCTCAGAGCCCTCAGCAATCTCAATTTCGTGCGAACAGGATTCTTCAGCTGTAAAATTACTGAGGAACAAATTATTCGATTCGCTTGCTCACTTGTTGACGGATAAAATTTGATGAGCACTCTGAGATCTCATTTTCCTGAACTCGCCTAGTAATTCATTTTATGTGATAGATTGGGCTTAAATTATTTATTTTCACGAATATGCATTTTATAAGTCGATAGGACGCTTAGTTTAGTCGCAAATCAAGTTTAAAGATGTAAACTTTGAAGCCTCTAGGACGCTTTGTTTAGCCGCAAATCGCGTTTAAAGATAAAAGTTGATTTTTCGTATAATGCTATGCATTAGTTGAGTTCTCTTGAGCAAGAGTAGATACCTAGAATGACAATTAAACGCGAATAAACAGCAAAGTGTGTATGGGGGGCATGCTGCCCACCTGCAACCCCCCTGCTTGGGCCCATTATAGGATTTTGGGTGGGTGCGAGGTTGGGTGTATGTAAAGTTTCTTTTGCATTTAAAAAAAATAATATCATTCATACATAATTGGAAGAAAAATTAAAAAAAGAAAAAACAAATTGATTAAGTTTAGCCGAAAAAACTGAAAATATTTTTTTTGAAAGTTTTGGAAAAAACTTTTTTACCAATTTTATTTTGATTTTTGGGAACGGGCACATTCCAAGATCACGAATATGCATTTTATAAGTCGCTAGTACGCTTAGTCTATCCGCAAATCAAGTTTAAAGGTGTCAACTTTGATGCCTCTAGGACGCTTAGTTTAGCCGCAAATCGCGTTTAAAGATATAAGTCGAATTTTCCTATAATGCGATGCATCAATTGAGCGCCAATGTCAAGTTTTCTTGAGCAACAGTACCTATCATTCATATTTCGAAGAAATATTAAAAAACGAAAAAAAAACTGAGAAAAGTTTAATTTTTGATTGAAATTTTTCAAAACAAAATATTTTCATTCATATTTCGAAGAAAAATTAAAAACCGAAAATAAAATTGAGGAAAATCCCACCTGTGTCCAGATCCAGACCCACCTCTGTCTTCTTTTAGACTACCGTCTAGTAAATTGTACTTGTTTTTTTCAAGTACAAGTACTAGTACAAGGTACTGGGTACTTACAAAGTACTTAAGTACAAGTGTACTTAAGTACTTTACAACTCTGTTTACAATCATATTTATGTTCTTTCATGCCGTACGCAAATTGTTCAACAGATAAATATTTAGAAGGGGGTTTGGCTTTAAGAGACAAATTTTGTTCAGTTCTTTTAAGCTCGGCCCCCCGGGCCCCGGCTGACTACTGAAGACTACACTTTTTAATTTTTTTATTAAACTGAGTAGGTACCTACCTATGAAAATAGAATGGACCTTTTATCCTCTCTTGATTTCAGTAAAAATAAATTATTTGTAAGAAATCCCTATTTTCAGTAGTCATCCGCCTGTTTACAAAATGAAAGAATGGGGTCTGACTACAGGAGACGTATAAAAATGTGTGTCCCTGTAGTCGGCCCCCATTTTTCATTAACAGGGGCTGACTACGTACTAAGGTGGCTGCCATAACAAGAAACGCACTTACAGCTCAATTTTTGTTAATAATTTGTTTGTGTTAACAAATTTAAATACAAAAAAAATAACAAACTCTCTCACTTACGAGACTACCTATCTATGTATGTTTTTTAAGCAATATTCTTTCATTTCCTGAAGGAATAAATAAACTTAAAAGATAAACACACTAAATCCTCCAAGCCAAAACAGAGACATTTTTCAAAAAACAAACCTTTCCTTCATACCTACATAAGATAGGTATACCTACTTACATACATTCATATATGTTTTTTCATGCCGTACGCAAAATCCTATTATTTGACATTATTTTAAAGATCGAGAAGAATGAAAAATTAAACTACAAGCGTACACACGCATATATGCACAAAAAAAGTATGACGGAGAGCAAACAATAAAAAAAATATTTATGTAGATATTCTGCACCCCCAAACCTGAAATCCTATAAGAAGAAAATAAAAACGAAAATTATTGAAGATCGAGATGAACGAAAACATGCGCACAACGAAAGGATAGAGCAAAGAGGATATTAAAAAAAGTAAAAAAAAACATGAAAACCAGCAATAATTTTTTTCATTCTTGGAGCGCCGAGTGGCGGTACTTCCTCCTCGCATGCATTTTTACGACTGAACTGAAAGAAACTGAGAAATGACAATAATAATAAAATAAATACGAAAACACAAAAGTAGAAGTTTATATACAAAGGCATGGAGTTTCAACATGAGGCAAGCACGGGGGCTTCAACATCAGATTGTTGTGAAACATCGATGCTCATGATATTACTATAAAGTTTATATACAAAGCTAGCAGGAGCAGCAGCAGCCAAGTATAATGCAACAAATACACACAAAAATAACAAAACACGAAAGTAAAAACAATAACCAAAAAATATACATGCCTAAGTGACAACATATACTTACCTACCTACCTACAACACAGTTGCAAAAAGGCTTACTATTGTACTGAATTCGGTACTATTGGTCTTTCCCGAGTACGCAAATACCACTTTTCAATTTTCAGTACTATTTGTACTATTTTTAATTTTTGAAAAGGTCAACTTTCATAAATCTCTAAAATCAAACAAATATGTTCAGTCAGACTTCACCACATCTTCACGTAAAGAAGCTTTTAATGAAAGACCCATATTGTCAATAAACTTACTAGAAAACCACCTTTCCGTCGAGGAAATCTATTGCGGGACCGAAAGTGAAATTTTTACACTTCTAAAAATTTAACTGAAAGCGAAAAAAGTCATGCACGAATGTTCTATATAGCTTTCCTCGAAGATGTGAAAAAAAGATTTTATTTTGAAAACATTTTTTTGAACTCGTTGCAACATTTTTCACAAACTTCAATTTTAGATGGCCAAGTAAATCCAATAGATTTTTTCCTGGCGAACAAAAAAACATTGAACTCATTAATAAAGAATATCGAGCTCCAGCTGTCTGTCAATACTTAAAAAAATTTAGAAATGCTTCTATTTCTGAGTTCTGGGCTGAAATTGGCCTTGTGAAAAATGAATGCAACGAGTTCATGTTTTCAAATATAAACCGAATTGTCCAGGGTGCTTTTTCTATTCCTCATTCTTCCACAAACGTCGAAAGAATTTTTTCTTATCAATATATTATTAAAACAAAACTAAGAAACCGAATGCAGGTAGACACGTGTTCTGCACTAATATAGTAGAAACTAAAAACCTAATTAAAAATGAATGCTGTCACAGCTATATTATTCAAAAAAGTCTATTGAATAGACATTTACCGAGTAAACCACTTGCCGATGAAGAAATTTTAGAGTAAGAACAACATATGAATGTAATGTATGTACAGTACATATGAATGTAAATACAAAGAAAAGACTTGTGCCAAAGTTGCTATCCGTCCATAAGACTTACTTATAATAAAATTATACCAATGAAATGTATAGGTATATTTAATTTATGTATTTTTGTTTTAATAAAATATTTATTTTAATTGTTTGCGTTGTTTTATAATTTAAAAAAGTTCAGTACTATTTGGCCTTTTACAGTACAATTTTTTTTCAGTTTGCAGTACAATCGACAAAAGTGAATTTTCATCACTGACCTACAATCTTCAATCATACATATACTTACATAAAGCACAAACAAACACATTCTTTTCCTTTTTGCTTACTGAGAACTGAGGGAAGAGCGCAACCAACGACAACCTTCCCCCAGTAAAGCATCTTCACAACTAAAAAGTAAAAATGAAAACGACAACTAAAAATATACAAAGAGGCAAGCATGGTGTTTCAACATGTGGCAAGCAACATTCATGGGTGTGTCAACATCAGGGCTGTCGAAGTACTGCAATTGAAGTATTTGTACTGCTTTTTGAAACTCCGTACTGCCGTACTGCTAATACGACCAAAGTACTGCTTTTTTGAAAATTTGTTCACACAACATATTCCAATCATAATCATATCCAAAAAGTTTTAGTCCTTTTTATCTAATGTTTTCTTTTATAAACAAAACAGATAAAATTGTATAGAATACGCTCACTCGAGTTCCATTTTTTACGAGTGCGTAGTTTGCAATATAGACATAGCCTGTATATCACAAGTAAAATATTCGTAATTCTGGAATTTTTCAGATTTTCTTTTCTGATCCGAAAAAAGGAAGTTTAAGGATATTTTGATGCCATTTGGAACGAAATATTCCACACACGTCGAAATGTAGTTTTTTCACCCAACTGTCAAAAGCAATGTTAAATTATACTAATGGATCTATAGACCATGAAATTTAGATTTTAACGTACTTCGAAAAACTCCTACAAAGTTGAATTTTGGTGGGGCTTTGTTTTGACGTCTTGAGCAATTCCCAATTTCTAAATTTTGGCTGAAAAAAGAATTTTTGGAGGAGTAAAAAGTTGTAAAGTTCAGTTTTTTGCAAATTTTTCGAAAACTATCAACTTTTTGGTATGAAATAAACAAGGTAAAAGTTGCAGCTTATTCAATTTTATAAAAAATACAAATTACATGTTTTTTGATTCATTCAATAGTTTTAGAGTAAATCATGGAGCCAATTTATGGAGTGGCAAATTTTGTCAAAAAATTTATTAAAATTGCATTAATCGATGAGCAATAATTTTTGTACTACATATATGCGCTAAATCTTCTCATTATAAACCAAGTTATTGTGGTGCCCAGGGTAAGTAAGGCCATCAACTGGAAAATTTATTGGCTTTAATTTATTTAAATAATTTTGAGAAAAACGTGCACAAACACAACAATAGTTCTGTTAGTAATGAAATAATGAATACCACCATTGCAGTGCGCTAGAGTTAAATAGGTAATTGGCGGATATGTGATAATTTTTAATGAACAATATTTGCATTTAAACAAAATTAAATGCATTAACAACTATGTTGGTATATATTTTACTGCCGTACTGCAGTGTACTGCAATTTTTTTCCTCGAAGTACTGCTTTCTGTGAAATTGAAACGACAGCCCTGGTCAACATGGGTGTGTCAACATCAGACGGTGTGTCAACATTTATCTTCATGATATTACCTTTGTATATAAACTTTATAGTAGTATCATCGACATCAATTGTTTCTACACAATCTGATGTTGAAGCCCCCGTATCTATAAACATTCTGAGACATTCGAAAGTTGAACAACTTTTTAGTGATTTGACATTTGAATGTTGAGGAACTTTATTGGCATGGTGATATTTCCCCGTAGAAGGGTAAGGAAAAGTGGTAGAAAATGAAAAAAATGCTAAAATGGCGAGAATGAGAAGGCGGTACAGGTATATATATGAAATATATGGGAGTTGGAGGAAAAGAAAAAATAGAGCAAAGGAACCGAGATACGCTAATTTCTGTGAAATTTGGCATATTGTTTTTTTTTGCGTGTATGTGATTTTGTATGGAAGTTTATTTTGTATGACTGTATGGGTATTATGTTTAAGATTTTCTTTAAAAAATACCTTTCGCGGTTTTTTGAAGCTATTTCAGCATTTTTTTAACGATTTTTTATTCAGATCGTCTTTTTACTTGCAATTACGTCGGTATTTATTTATTGAAAGAATAAATGCTATGGTATCAGGTATTGAATTTTTTTCAGCTATGTTGGTATTTAAAATGAAAAGTCATTTCATTACTTAAAAACCATAGTAATAAATAATCATTCATATCATCATATCTAAAATAAGCCACAGTCCACCCCCGGGAAATGGCTTAAATTTGAATGCATTTATGCATGTGCAGGTGCAGGGCGTTTTGCATACGATACAATTAATGATGAGAGAATGTAGGTTGTACCGAAAAAAAGAAAGAAGTCATTTTAAAATGGGGTCTTACTGCCCCCCGTTTGAGTGGGAGGGGCAATTTACAAAAAAAATCACTTAAATTAGAAAAAAAACATATTAAATCAACAATGACAACACTTATAATATCATGCTATAGGTTTTTGTAAAGCCAGAAATACATTCGTTAATTTAATTTTTAAATTAAGTTGTTTAAGAGCATAGTTTTTCAAAAATTAATCTTCAAACTCAAAATTTTGAAAACAATTAAAAACAAATTGTTCAAACTGATTTTTTTCTTCAAAATTTTATGTTATTAAGTATTATATTTGTCTTTAAAATTCAATGCTTTTGTCAATTTTTAGTCAAACAAAAAAAACCAAATGGTCCTAAGACTTTTATTTTTCAAGATAAACTTAAGATGAATTTAACAGATTCTCTAAGTACAACAATGTCACGCTTTCCTTGTTGTTCATATAAAAACAGAGGATCACCAAAGTGTTTAAACAATTTTTCTTTCGTATACTTGCTTGAATAAGCAGAGTAACTCGATCCTTCTAAAAAATATTTCATTTTTGAAATCAGATCAATAACTGTTACCTCTTCATCTTCGTTTTCTTCAAGATAGGAACCAATTTTACCAATTTTGATTTTTGATTTTTTGATTTTTGGGAACGGGCACATTCCAAGATCACGAATATGCATTTTATAAGTCTCTAGGACGCTTAGTTTAGCCCCAAATCAAGTTTAAAGATGTAAACTTTGATGCCTCTAGGACGCTTAGTTTAGCCGCAAATCGCGTTTAAAGATAAAAGTTGATTTTTCGTATAATACTATGCATTGATTGAGTTCTCTTGAGCAAGAGTACCTTGAATGACAAATAAACGCGAATAAACAGTGAGGTGTGTATGGGGGGGGCATGCTGCCCCTCTGCAACACCCCTGCTTGGGCTCATTATAGGATTTGGGATGGGTTCGCGGTTGGGTGTATGCAAAGTTTCTTTTGCATTTAAAGAATCTGGATTTATAAGTCGCTAGCACGCAGTTTATCCGCAAATCAAGTTTAAAGGTGTAAACTTTGATGCCTCTAGGACGCTTAGTTTAGCCGCAAATCGCGTTTAAAGATATAAGTCGAGTTTTCGTATAATGCGATGCATCAATTGAGCGCCAATGTCAAGTTTTCGTGAGCAACAGTACATATCAATATCATTCATATTTCGAAGAAAAATTGAAAAACGAAAAAAAAACTGAGAAAAGTTTAATTTTTGATTGAAATCAAGGAAGTAAGACGTTCATGCGATTTTATTGCAAAAATCATCAAAGGGGTCATTGAAGATAAAAAAAAAAAAAACAAAAATGCGATTTTTCACATTTTTTTGCAATGATTTTTTTAAAATTTAGCTAACTAAAATTTTTTTACTTTTTTTTCAAAAATCCATTTTGATGGTAAATTTTATTTTCTACAAAAAAGGTTTTGATAACTATCTCGAATTGTTGGTTCGTTTTCGAGTTATGTATATGCAAAAAACCAAAAGGGTGCTTTTGCACCCCCCCCCCCCTCTAAACAATGAACCATCCAATTTAATAGCATTCCGCGGTTTTTTCATCTTCAATGACCCCTTTGATGATGAAATTTCATACATTGTGAAAACAATCTTGGACGTAAACTGTTTTTTTTTTTTTAATTCTAGTTTGCATTTTTCATGCCTTTCATGCCAAGACGCTTTCACCCACCACCATATTATATGCCAAATATTTCTTTTAAAATTTTCTTCATATTCTATTATTAAGAAATATAGGAAATTTGAAAAAATCAGAAAGTTTTTGTCATATTTATTTATAGGAAAAGATTTATGTAAACCAAATTGATGAAGGAAAGTGCATTACAAAAACCACCGAAGTTTTTTAGTGCATGTTTATGTTCGCTTGGAAAAAAGTAGCATATTAAAAATACAACATCAATACGGAGTTATATCAAACTCAGAAAATTTTGGTATATGAAACTCATTTTTGGTAGTTTCTATGGCATACCTACAACCTTTATTCAGCCAGTGGTTTGTCTAGTTTTCCAAAATCGTTATAAATCGATTTTTCGCCAATCGATTTGCCAATGTGTTTATCGATTAATGTGATCTTGTTTGATATAAAATTGATTTTTTTTTTAATTTTAATGAACACAAAACAGTTTTTGGTTTTTTCTTGAACCATTCTGAAAAATATATTTGCTCTTAATCGTATAAAACAACCCGAAAAACTTATTCACTTTTGAAACACAATATAGAAACCAAAAAACGATGCAAGAGCGACAACCAATCGATCCCATTGCAATGAGATGATGGTTAAAATATTTTACCTACCCACTTCTTCCGAGTACCTATGCTCGGGTTGTTTGTCATATTGTCCACCTACAAGATAAACCAAAAGTACAAAGTACATTATGTAGTCCAACTTCGAAAAGAAAAACAAGACACTTTAAATTTGTTTTTTTGTTTTTCTTTATTTAATCTCATATCAAGAACACTAACTACACTTTCTTTACAATTCACATAGGTACATAGAATTACAAATTTCCTTATTTTTGTGCACTTTAAGAAGGTACAGGTACTCTCACTTTACAAGAGTGGTGTATAAAAAACACAGATTTACTATGAGGTGATGGGAACCAAAACTCGCCATGTCAATGCCACGAAAACTTAGATAGTTTTCCTTCAAACCATAACAAATAGATTAGATACAACAATTATTCTCTTAGTAGGTATTCTTAAAGTTACTTTAACAATTCAATTTGATTATAAAATTTCTTTGGCATTAATAGACGAGTTTTGATTCTCATCAACTCATGTATTTACATAACAAATAATAAGAAAAAAACACTAGCACACACATTTTTATATTTTTGGATTTTTATCCACTGGAACTGTTGGCTGTTGATTGAAGATATTTTTCTGGCAAGCAGCTACCCGGCACAGGATATCTTGATGTTCATTTTTATTTGTTGTTGATGCAATTAAATATTTATGTAGGTAGGTATTTTCTGAAAGTAGGTAGAAAAAAATGATTAGCAAAGAAAAAATAGAATGCAAAGATATTTATCTACAATAAAAACAAAATACTTATCTATTTTATTGATGTTTCTTGATCTTTCCTTTTTATAATTTATTGCAGCTCCATAAATTTATTTGCTAGGTACTTTGTTTTCACTTTTAGCTTCAAACAATTTAATTTTACAGCACGATTTGTTTTTTTTTTTCCTTCTGCCATTTGACAGCATATTCGATTGCGGTAAGAAATCGTATTTCTATTCTACCACTTTGTTTGGTCATGCGCGGTGGCAGTGGAAAAACTACTTTACTCGCTTACTCCATTTATTATTACGAGAATAATATATGACTTTCTCGTTCTTACGATTATAATAAATGTACCTCGAAATAAAAAAATATTCCCCATTCTGGTGTCAAAATGTGAAACATGTTTCACAACATGGGTGCTCACTAGCGCCACCATCGATGGAATACCACGTAAATAAAAACGACTCCATGATAATACCTTTGTATATAAACTTTATAGTAATATCATGAGCATCGATGTTTCACAACAATCTGATGTTGAAGCCCCCGTGCTTGCCTCATGTTGAAACTCCATGCCTTTGTATATAAACTTCTACTTTTGTGTTTTCGTATTTATTTTATTATTATTGTCATTTCTCAGTTTCTTTCAGTTCAGTCGTAAAAATGCATGCGAGGAGGAAGTACCGCCACTCGGCGCTCCAAGAATGAAAAAAATTATTGCTGGTTTTCATGTTTTTTTTTACTTTTTTTAATATCCTCTTTGCTCTATCCTTTCGTTGTGCGCATGTTTTCGTTCATCTCGATCTTCAATAATTTTCGTTTTTATTTTCTTCTTATAGGATTTCAGGTTTGGGGGTGCAGAATATCTACATAAATATTTTTTTTATTGTTTGCTCTCCGTCATACTTTTTTTGTGCATATATGCGTGTGTACGCTTGTAGTTTAATTTTTCATTCTTCTCGATCTTTAAAATAATGTCAAATAATAGGATTTTGCGTACGGCATGAAAAAACATATATGAATGTATGTAAGTAGGTATACCTATCTTATGTAGGTATGAAGGAAAGGTTTGTTTTTTGAAAAATGTCTCTGTTTTGGCTTGGAGGATTTAGTGTGTTTATCTTTTAAGTTTATTTATTCCTTCAGGAAATGAAAGAATATTGCTTAAAAAACATACATAGATAGGTAGTCTCGTAAGTGAGAGAGTTTGTTATTTTTTTTGTATTTAAATTTGTTAACACAAACAAATTATTAACAAAAATTGAGCTGTAAGTGCGTTTCTTGTTATGGCAGCCACCTTAGTACGTAGTCAGCCCCTGTTAATGAAAAATGGGGGCCGACTACAGGGACACACATTTTTATACGTCTCCTGTAGTCAGACCCCATTCTTTCATTTTGTAAACAGGCGGATGACTACTGAAAATAGGGATTTCTTACAAATAATTTATTTTTACTGAAATCAAGAGAGGATAAAAGGTCCATTCTATTTTCATAGGTAGGTACCTACTCAGTTTAATAAAAAAATTAAAAAGTGTAGTCTTCAGTAGTCAGCCGGGGCCCGGGGGGCCGAGCTTAAAAGAACTGAACAAAATTTGTCTCTTAAAGCCAAACCCCCTTCTAAATATTTATCTGTTGAACAATTTGCGTACGGCATGAAAGAACATAAATATGATTGTAAACAGAGTTGTAAAGTACTTAAGTACACTTGTACTTAAGTACTTTGTAAGTACCCAGTACCTTGTACTAGTACTTGTACTTGAAAAAAACAAGTACAATTTACTAGACGGTAGTCTAAAAGAAGACAGAGGTGGGTCTGGATCTGGACACAGGTGGGATTTTCCTCAATTTTATTTTCGGTTTTTAATTTTTCTTCGAAATATGAATGAAAATATTTTGTTTTGAAAAATTTCAATCAAAAATTAAACTTTTCTCAGTTTTTTTTTCGTTTTTTAATATTTCTTCGAAATATGAATGATAGGTACTGTTGCTCAAGAAAACTTGACATTGGCGCTCAATTGATGCATCGCATTATAGGAAAATTCGACTTATATCTTTAAACGCGATTTGCGGCTAAACTAAGCGTCCTAGAGGCATCAAAGTTGACACCTTTAAACTTGATTTGCGGATAGACTAAGCGTACTAGCGACTTATAAAATGCATATTCGTGATCTTGGAATGTGCCCGTTCCCAAAAATCAAAATAAAATTGGTAAAAAAGTTTTTTCCAAAACTTTCAAAAAAAATATTTTCAGTTTTTTCGGCTAAACTTAATCAATTTGTTTTTTCTTTTTTTAATTTTTCTTCCAATTATGTATGAATGATATTATTTTTTTTAAATGCAAAAGAAACTTTACATACACCCAACCTCGCACCCACCCAAAATCCTATAATGGGCCCAAGCAGGGGGGTTGCAGGTGGGCAGCATGCCCCCCATACACACTTTGCTGTTTATTCGCGTTTAATTGTCATTCTAGGTATCTACTCTTGCTCAAGAGAACTCAACTAATGCATAGCATTATACGAAAAATCAACTTTTATCTTTAAACGCGATTTGCGGCTAAACAAAGCGTCCTAGAGGCTTCAAAGTTTACATCTTTAAACTTGATTTGCGACTAAACTAAGCGTCCTATCGACTTATAAAATGCATATTCGTGAAAATAAATAATTTAAGCCCAATCTATCACATAAAATGAATTACTAGGCGAGTTCAGGAAAATGAGATCTCAGAGTGCTCATCAAATTTTATCCGTCAACAAGTGAGCAAGCGAATCGAATAATTTGTTCCTCAGTAATTTTACAGCTGAAGAATCCTGTTCGCACGAAATTGAGATTGCTGAGGGCTCTGAGATGTCATTTTCCTGAACATGCGCCTTTTATTTCAAGGATTGAACTACCTTACCAATGATCATTGAAAAGGTTTTTGATTTTGTATTTGTTCTTCAAAAAACCGTTATAACACATCAGATAGGCCACTCTTCTTCTCAAGGTTTTAATTTTGTTGTGGTTGGCTTTAAGTGAAAAAAAGTCCTGCAATTATGGCATGTAGCTATAGTGCTTATTACATATGTACAAATTCAATTTTCGTTAAAACTCATTCAAATTGCAGCTAGGCCACTATGCCTCTCACGGCCTCAATTGAAATTGAAACTAAGGAATAATTTTTATAGAAGGGGGTTTTTATGATAACAGATTTTATACCTGTACAAACATATTATAGTCTGATATCCAACGACATGCAAAGTCAAGTCATTTGCGTAAAGGTGTAAGTCATATCAATTAATAATAGCCTTTTAGATGTTGAACCATTAGCCGTTTGTCGGCCTACCTAAACAATTGCCGAACAGGTGTAAAATTTGACGTAGATTTTTGACATCAATTTATTTCAATGCCTATTGGTCGGAGGGAAAAAGTGTGCACACAAAAAATTTTTAAATTCGTTGAATATACAGTAGACGCTCGATTTAGTGAATCTCGAAATAGTGAACTATCCACAACAGTGAACACACAAAATTTTATATACATAAAAACGTATTTTGTATAAAAATGCCGCGCAAGCATCTTACAAAGCTTTAGAGCTCTGAGGAATTGTTTCTGTTCTTTGTTTAAGCCTGAGTGAAAAATTGTCTAGTGTTTAATTTAAATTAAAAACATTCAGATCGAAATGTGCATTTTGGATCAAATTCATCTTTAGAGAACCTAATGTCGAATTCCTTACAACCAAATAATCGATTTTTTTCTAAACAAAATCGATTTTTTTCTAAAAAAAATCGATTTTATTCTGTCAAAACAAATCTTGCATTTTCAGCAAGATTTCAAATCGATTTCACACACACTAACAAGATTTGACATTTCTCTGGAGTTGAAAGTATTTTGCGGCGGGTTTAACAAATGTTCTAAAGTGTTCGTCGGTCATTTAAATAGAATAAAAGCAAATAAATCATTAAAACTAATTTTAATTCATCAAAAAAATAGTGAATGGTCAGTTAGAAGTTATAAAAATATCAACTAACTTCGATTCAAAGTGCCCGAAGTCAATTAAAGATATAAATCGCGCGCTCGCCGATGTGTTTCTCGAATGATGTGTTTCTTGGATGAATTTGGGTTGTTTTTTTACTTCAATGGCCACATAACTATTTTCTGTTTATTTTTGCAACTTTTCTTGGAAATATATATGTTTTTAATCTAACAAAATGACGCGAAAAACTGAATGCACTTTGGAATATTTGTTACAAATTTGTATGCGCATAGTTTGTTTACTTTTTGCCTCAAAGCTACTGTCAAATGACACACACACAATCCCACACGAAAAATTTGATTTTTTGTGTGTTCCTTACAACCAACAAAAAAAATCGATTTGAAATTGTTGTAAGGAATTCGACATAAGAAAACTCACGCTCGAAAAAGTCAACAATCTCAGTGAACAGTGAACAGGCCTGGTGTTTATTACTTCTTTATATCAAGCGTCTACTGTAATGTAACTTAAATATTTTTCTTAATGTCTTAATACATCCATTGTAAGATAATAATAATAGACATTTGTATGTAACCTTTCTACTTGCGATATAGGTGCTATCACAACAAAAACATAAATGTTAAAAAAAGAGCAAAGTAAAATATGACTACTTCCTAACATACATACCTTGTTTGTGAAATTAATTTTTTGATGTAGTTTTGTTAAAAATTTTCATCTAAAAAGCTGAAGGCATTCATTTTATCGCAAGCAGCTGTCAAAACATTAAATAGTTGTTTTTTATAACCTCCTCTCATCTTGGCGGCTAAAATATGCCTTAAATATAGCCTATCATTACATTTAATTCAAGCTTTGAGCAGGCACAAGGACCGCAAAGAAGTTTTTTTCTACATATTGTATTTGCTTAATTTTTGTCTGTTTTGCTTAGAAATAAGAATTCTTATTTTATTAAAAATTTTAAATTATAGTTTTATTGCAATAATTAACAATAAAGTCATAAAACTAGTCCAATTATATGTAAGGACATATCCCGTTTTGAATAACCGGTGTCATTACATCTCCTATCAATGGATTTGTAGGTTTTGACATTTTCATTTTTTATTTGAATTCTTAAACAAATTAACTACTGGGCGTACAACAAATAACCTACTACTAAAAAGCTTTTTTTTGTGTATGATTACCTCCTTTGTTTCTTTTTTCTTATGAAAATCACAATTTTTAACATGGGAAACTATTTCACATGACAGAGATTCAAACCTGAAAATACTTTGCCAAATTTCATCACTAGGTATACGATTCTGTTTTGAGAAAATATTCAGTTTTTGTCTCCTGTAAAGTTTACAAAATGCGACATAAAAGGTATTCATAGTTAACCGTCGATATGTAGGTACCTATGTAGGTATGTAAATGTGTTTTTTTTTTAAGAATCGTTAGAAAAAAATCTACTTAGCACTTTCATTCCAATAGATACTTATCTACCGACTTAATGAACTGGTGGGTACATATCCACCTACGAAATTTTATAAAATTTACTCACCTAACTATAGGTAGGTACCTACCTACCTTGCCATTTTCAAAAATAAAAATCTATTACCTACCTAGGTATAATACATACTATAGGTACCTACATTATATATGTATGTATACCTACCAACCAACCATTATTGGAACCGAGTTAGTAGCTACCATAATTGGACACGTCAAATAGTTTGTTATTTTTACTTGCGATTTAATTTCGAGATAACAATCAAACATGACATTACGATAATAGAGAACACGAAAAAAGTGGGTGGCACAATTCTGTCTGTCTGTCTGTCTGTCTGTCTGTCTGTCTGTCTGTCTGTCCGTACCTCAACCTACAGCCTAAACCACTGAAGCGATTTTCTTCAAATTTTGAACTTAAGGTTTTTTTGTAACTCTCCAGAGGGGAAATTGAAATTTTTTTTTTAGCTCAAAAAATAACGGTACTTGCCATACAACCGTTAAGGAAAAGCTTATTTATCTCAAAAACGGCTCCAACGATTTTGATAAAAAAAAATCAGTGTGTTATTGTAGATATGATATACCTTTTAGTAAGAAAAAAAATCACCAAAAACATTTATTAACGGTACCTTCCATATAACGGTTTTTTTTATTTTTGGTTTTCTCATTAACCGCTCATCCAATTTCAATAAATAATAATACTGCATACCAAAATTTTTGAAAACATAAATTTTGGATTTTTAAAAAAAGATTCAAAATTCTTTTTTGAAAATTCAATATTTCAAAAACGGGTTGATGAATTGTTTTGAAATTTCAGTTTTAAATGTATATTAATATATACTCAAAATTGGCATACCAAATTTTTTTTTGAAAAATGTTACAAAAATTTTATATATAAAAAATTAATTTTTAAGAAAACGGCTCCAACGATTTTAAATTTTTTTTTTGCATATATTGATATTTTTTTAAGTAATCAAATGGCATACTTTTTTTTGCGCTCTAAGTTATTTATCAGGCTGTTTAAGCAATTAAAAGAACGATTTAAGTGCTTTTTTATACTTTTTCTTTAATTACTTGAATATTTCTTAAAGTTCTTAAGTTCCACACAACTTGAACATAAGAGCAAGTACGTGCGATCCAGTCGTGCATTTTATTTTGTAAGGCTTAAAACGAATATTTCCAACTGCAAATGGCTTAAAATCACGAACTCAAATTTAATTGAAGGTTTCAAGCAAGTTGCTTATGTGTCTATAATAAGCTTAAACGTCGCAAGTTAATTTTTCTAAGTCATCACCAAAATTTCTCTAACTTATACGCATCGTTCTTAAAAATTTTTAAATTTCAAAATTATTTAATTTAAAGGTGAGAAAAGCAAAATCATTAAAATGCATTTATCTCAACACTACTAAAATGGAGATACGGCTTTCTTCCTTTTGACGGCAGTATTGTATACACACACACACACACATGTATACTACATTTCTCTTTAAATAAAAATTCTTTTATTCAAACTATTATCAGTAAGCTATTGCCAGTAAAAAATTCTTAATGCAAAACTGCAAACAAATTAGAAATTGAATTGATTCCACGACGATTTACCTACCCTTTACTTACCCTTTACCTATAACAAGTCTTAAGCAAATTTATCCATACCTTTAGATTCTTGCTCCATGTACCTACTCATAGATATTTATCGCACAAACACACCCCCACAGACAGACTGACGGACGATATACATACCTACTTACCTAACGAAAATAATTTGTAAAATCATCGTAATCATAATTTTGATCAAAACAATGAAATTCCAGAAATCAATAATTTATATGAAAAAGAGTTTAAATACCTACTCGCTACCTCATTTTTTCAACTTAATTTTTTTTCGTTTTGATTCAGATCTACAATATTGTAGAATCCAGAAAAATTAAATCTATTTTTTCTTAATGTACTTCTCAAGCACAAGATACAACAACAAGACACAAGGACGAAGAACCCAACAAAGACAAAAATCTAAATCTCTCGACAAAAAAATAAACAAACAAAAAAAACCCTTACACGTAAAATTCTGGGAATTCAAGAAGAATGAAAAAAACAGACGAACGCTCGGAAACGGAGGATAGAGCAAAAAAATAAGAAAAAAAAAACTGAAACATGTTGCATATTTTATTCTCAACATGGGTGATCACTAGCGCCACCATCGATGGAATACCGCATAAATAAAAACGACTCCATGATAATACTATAAAGTTTATATACAAAGATAATACTATAAAGTTTATATACAAAGCTATAAAGTTCATATACAAAGACAAAGTTTAAGCTTTGTATATAAACTTTATAGTAATATCATGAGCATCGATGTTTCACAACAATCTGATGTTGAAGCCCCCGTGCTTGCCTCATGTTGAAACTCCATGCCTTTGTATATAAACTTCTACTTTTGTGTTTTCGTATTTATTTTATTATTATTGTCATTTCTCAGTTTCTTTCAGTTCAGTCGTAAAAATGCATGCGAGGAGGAAGTACCGCCACTCGGCGCTCCAAGAATGAAAAAAATTATTGCTGGTTTTCATGTTTTTTTTTACTTTTTTTAATATCCTCTTTGCTCTATCCTTTCGTTGTGCGCATGTTTTCGTTCATCTCGATCTTCAATAATTTTCGTTTTTATTTTCTTCTTATAGGATTTCAGGTTTGGGGGTGCAGAATATCTACATAAATATTTTTTTTATTGTTTGCTCTCCGTCATACTTTTTTTGTGCATATATGCGTGTGTACGCTTGTAGTTTAATTTTTCATTCTTCTCGATCTTTAAAATAATGTCAAATAATAGGATTTTGCGTACGGCATGAAAAAACATATATGAATGTATGTAAGTAGGTATACCTATCTTATGTAGGTATGAAGGAAAGGTTTGTTTTTTGAAAAATGTCTCTGTTTTGGCTTGGAGGATTTAGTGTGTTTATCTTTTAAGTTTATTTATTCCTTCAGGAAATGAAAGAATATTGCTTAAAAAACATACATAGATAGGTAGTCTCGTAAGTGAGAGAGTTTGTTATTTTTTTTGTATTTAAATTTGTTAACACAAACAAATTATTAACAAAAATTGAGCTGTAAGTGCGTTTCTTGTTATGGCAGCCACCTTAGTACGTAGTCAGCCCCTGTTAATGAAAAATGGGGGCCGACTACAGGGACACACATTTTTATACGTCTCCTGTAGTCAGACCCCATTCTTTCATTTTGTAAACAGGCGGATGACTACTGAAAATAGGGATTTCTTACAAATAATTTATTTTTACTGAAATCAAGAGAGGATAAAAGGTCCATTCTATTTTCATAGGTAGGTACCTACTCAGTTTAATAAAAAAATTAAAAAGTGTAGTCTTCAGTAGTCAGCCGGGGCCCGGGGGGCCGAGCTAAAAGAACTGAACAAAATTTGTCTCTTAAAGCCAAACCCCCTTCTAAATATTTATCTGTTGAACAATTTGCGTACGGCATGAAAGAACATAAATATGATTGTAAACAGAGTTGTAAAGTACTTAAGTACACTTGTACTTAAGTACTTTGTAAGTACCCAGTACCTTGTACTAGTACTTGTACTTGAAAAAAACAAGTACAATTTACTAGACGGTAGTCTAAAAGAAGACAGAGGTGGGTCTGGATCTGGACACAGGTGGGATTTTCCTCAATTTTATTTTCGGTTTTTAATTTTCTTCGAAATATGAATGAAAATATTTTGTTTTGAAAAATTTCAATCAAAAATTAAACTTTTCTCAGTTTTTTTTTCGTTTTTTAATATTTCTTCGAAATATGAATGATAGGTACTGTTGCTCAAGAAAACTTGACATTGGCGCTCAATTGATGCATCGCATTATAGGAAAATTCGACTTATATCTTTAAACGCGATTTGCGGCTAAACTAAGCGTCCTAGAGGCATCAAAGTTGACACCTTTAAACTTGATTTGCGGATAGACTAAGCGTACTAGCGACTTATAAAATGCATATTCGTGATCTTGGAATGTGCCCGTTCCCAAAAATCAAAATAAAATTGGTAAAAAAGTTTTTTCCAAAACTTTCAAAAAAAATATTTTCAGTTTTTTCGGCTAAACTTAATCAATTTGTTTTTTCTTTTTTTAATTTTTCTTCCAATTATGTATGAATGATATTATTTTTTTTAAATGCAAAAGAAACTTTACATACACCCAACCTCGCACCCACCCAAAATCCTATAATGGGCCCAAGCAGGGGGGTTGCAGGTGGGCAGCATGCCCCCCATACACACTTTGCTGTTTATTCGCGTTTAATTGTCATTCTAGGTATCTACTCTTGCTCAAGAGAACTCAACTAATGCATAGCATTATACGAAAAATCAACTTTTATCTTTAAACGCGATTTGCGGCTAAACAAAGCGTCCTAGAGGCTTCAAAGTTTACATCTTTAAACTTGATTTGCGACTAAACTAAGCGTCCTATCGACTTATAAAATGCATATTCGTGAAAATAAATAATTTAAGCCCAATCTATCACATAAAATGAATTACTAGGCGAGTTCAGGAAAATGAGATCTCAGAGTGCTCATCAAATTTTATCCGTCAACAAGTGAGCAAGCGAATCGAATAATTTGTTCCTCAGTAATTTTACAGCTGAAGAATCCTGTTCGCACGAAATTGAGATTGCTGAGGGCTCTGAGATGTCATTTTCCTGAACATGCGCCTTTTATTTCAAGGATTGAACTACCTTACCAATGATCATTGAAAAGGTTTTTGATTTTGTATTTTTGTTCTTCAAAAAACCGTTATAACACATCAGATAGGCCACTCTTCTTCTCAAGGTTTTAATTTTGTTGTGGTTGGCTTTAAGTGAAAAAAAGTCCTGCAATTATGGCATGTAGCTATAGTGCTTATTACATATGTACAAATTCAATTTTCGTTAAAACTCATTCAAATTGCAGCTAGGCCACTATGCCTCTCACGGCCTCAATTGAAATTGAAACTAAGGAATAATTTTTATAGAAGGGGGTTTTTATGATAACAGATTTTATACCTGTACAAACATATTATAGTCTGATATCCAACGACATGCAAAGTCAAGTCATTTGCGTAAAGGTGTAAGTCATATCAATTAATAATAGCCTTTTAGATGTTGAACCATTAGCCGTTTGTCGGCCTACCTAAACAATTGCCGAACAGGTGTAAAATTTGACGTAGATTTTTGACATCAATTTATTTCAATGCCTATTGGTCGGAGGGAAAAAGTGTGCACACAAAAAATTTTTAAATTCGTTGAATATACAGTAGACGCTCGATTTAGTGAATCTCGAAATAGTGAACTATCCACAACAGTGAACACACAAAATTTTATATACATAAAAACGTATTTTGTATAAAAATGCCGCGCAAGCATCTTACAAAGCTTTAGAGCTCTGAGGAATTGTTTCTGTTCTTTGTTTAAGCCTGAGTGAAAAATTGTCTAGTGTTTAATTTAAATTAAAAACTTCAGATCGAAATGTGCATTTTGGATCAAATTCATCTTTAGAGAACCTAATGTCGAATTCCTTACAACCAAATAATCGATTTTTTTCTAAACAAAATCGATTTTTTTCTAAAAAAAATCGATTTTATTCTGTCAAAACAAATCTTGCATTTTCAGCAAGATTTCAAATCGATTTCACACACACTAACAAGATTTGACATTTCTCTGGAGTTGAAAGTATTTTGCGGCGGGTTTTAACAAATGTTCTAAAGTGTTCGTCGGTCATTTAAATAGAATAAAAGCAAATAAATCATTAAAACTAATTTTAATTCATCAAAAAAATAGTGAATGGTCAGTTAGAAGTTATAAAAATATCAACTAACTTCGATTCAAAGTGCCCGAAGTCAATTAAAGATATAAATCGCGCGCTCGCCGATGTGTTTCTCGAATGATGTGTTTCTTGGATGAATTTGGGTTGTTTTTTTACTTCAATGGCCACATAACTATTTTCTGTTTATTTTTGCAACTTTTCTTGGAAATATATATGTTTTTAATCTAACAAAATGACGCGAAAAACTGAATGCACTTTGGAATATTTGTTACAAATTTGTATGCGCATAGTTTGTTTACTTTTTGCCTCAAAGCTACTGTCAAATGACACACACACAATCCCACACGAAAAATTTGATTTTTTGTGTGTTCCTTACAACCAACAAAAAAAATCGATTTGAAATTGTTGTAAGGAATTCGACATAAGAAAACTCACGCTCGAAAAAGTCAACAATCTCAGTGAACAGTGAACAGGCCTGGTGTTTATTACTTCTTTATATCAAGCGTCTACTGTAATGTAACTTAAATATTTTTCTTAATGTCTTAATACATCCATTGTAAGATAATAATAATAGACATTTGTATGTAACCTTTCTACTTGCGATATAGGTGCTATCACAACAAAAACATAAATGTTAAAAAAAGAGCAAAGTAAAATATGACTACTTCCTAACATACATACCTTGTTTGTGAAATTAATTTTTTGATGTAGTTTTGTTAAAAATTTTCATCTAAAAAGCTGAAGGCATTCATTTTATCGCAAGCAGCTGTCAAAACATTAAATAGTTGTTTTTTATAACCTCCTCTCATCTTGGCGGCTAAAATATGCCTTAAATATAGCCTATCATTACATTTAATTCAAGCTTTGAGCAGGCACAAGGACCGCAAAGAAGTTTTTTTCTACATATTGTATTTGCTTAATTTTTGTCTGTTTTGCTTAGAAATAAGAATTCTTATTTTATTAAAAATTTTAAATTATAGTTTTATTGCAATAATTAACAATAAAGTCATAAAACTAGTCCAATTATATGTAAGGACATATCCCGTTTTGAATAACCGGTGTCATTACATCTCCTATCAATGGATTTGTAGGTTTTGACATTTTCATTTTTTATTTGAATTCTTAAACAAATTAACTACTGGGGCGTACAACAAATAACCTACTACTAAAAAGCTTTTTTTTGTGTATGATTACCTCCTTTGTTTCTTTTTTCTTATGAAAATCACAATTTTTAACATGGGAAACTATTTCACATGACAGAGATTCAAACCTGAAAATACTTTGCCAAATTTCATCACTAGGTATACGATTCTGTTTTGAGAAAATATTCAGTTTTTGTCTCCTGTAAAGTTTACAAAATGCGACATAAAAGGTATTCATAGTTAACCGTCGATATGTAGGTACCTATGTAGGTATGTAAATGTGTTTTTTTTTTTAAGAATCGTTAGAAAAAAATCTACTTAGCACTTTCATTCCAATAGATACTTATCTACCGACTTAATGAACTGGTGGGTACATATCCACCTACGAAATTTTATAAAATTTACTCACCTAACTATAGGTAGGTACCTACCTACCTTGCCATTTTCAAAAATAAAAATCTATTACCTACCTAGGTATAATACATACTATAGGTACCTACATTATATATGTATGTATACCTACCAACCAACCATTATTGGAACCGAGTTAGTAGCTACCATAATTGGACACGTCAAATAGTTTGTTATTTTTACTTGCGATTTAATTTCGAGATAACAATCAAACATGACATTACGATAATAGAGAACACGAAAAAAGTGGGTGGCACAATTCTGTCTGTCTGTCTGTCTGTCTGTCTGTCTGTCTGTCTGTCTGTCCGTACCTCAACCTACAGCCTAAACCACTGAAGCGATTTTCTTCAAATTTTGAACTTAAGGTTTTTTTGTAACTCTCCAGAGGGGAAATTGAAATTTTTTTTTTAGCTCAAAAAATAACGGTACTTGCCATACAACCGTTAAGGAAAAGCTTATTTATCTCAAAAACGGCTCCAACGATTTTGATAAAAAAAATCAGTGTGTTATTGTAGATATGATATACCTTTTAGTAAGAAAAAAAATCACCAAAAACATTTATTAACGGTACCTTCCATATAACGGTTTTTTTTATTTTTGGTTTTCTCATTAACCGCTCATCCAATTTCAATAAATAATAATACTGCATACCAAAATTTTTGAAAACATAAATTTTGGATTTTTAAAAAAAGATTCAAAATTCTTTTTTGAAAATTCAATATTTCAAAAACGGGTTGATGAATTGTTTTGAAATTTCAGTTTTAAATGTATATTAATATATACTCAAAATTGGCATACCAAATTTTTTTTTGAAAAATGTTACAAAAATTTTATATATAAAAAATTAATTTTTAAGAAAACGGCTCCAACGATTTTAAATTTTTTTTTTGCATATATTGATATTTTTTTAAGTAATCAAATGGCATACTTTTTTTTGCGCTCTAAGTTATTTATCAGGCTGTTTAAGCAATTAAAAGAACGATTTAAGTGCTTTTTTATACTTTTTCTTTAATTACTTGAATATTTCTTAAAGTTCTTAAGTTCCACACAACTTGAACATAAGAGCAAGTACGTGCGATCCAGTCGTGCATTTTATTTTGTAAGGCTTAAAACGAATATTTCCAACTGCAAATGGCTTAAAATCACGAACTCAAATTTAATTGAAGGTTTCAAGCAAGT
The DNA here is from genome assembly GCA_963921185.1 of Dasysyrphus tricinctus. Lineage (NCBI taxonomy): Eukaryota > Metazoa > Arthropoda > Insecta > Diptera > Syrphidae > Dasysyrphus > Dasysyrphus tricinctus. The sequence goes on from OY992530.1 coordinate 268,719,112, forward strand.
TGCTTATGTGTCTATAATAAGCTTAAACGTCGCAAGTTAATTTTTCTAAGTCATCACCAAAATTTCTCTAACTTATACGCATCGTTCTTAAAAATTTTTAAATTTCAAAATTATTTAATTTAAAGGTGAGAAAAGCAAAATCATTAAAATGCATTTATCTCAACACTACTAAAATGGAGATACGGCTTTCTTCCTTTTGACGGCAGTATTGTATACACACACACACACACATGTATACTACATTTCTCTTTAAATAAAAATTCTTTTATTCAAACTATTATCAGTAAGCTATTGCCAGTAAAAAATTCTTAATGCAAAACTGCAAACAAATTAGAAATTGAATTGATTCCACGACGATTTACCTACCCTTTACTTACCCTTTACCTATAACAAGTCTTAAGCAAATTTATCCATACCTTTAGATTCTTGCTCCATGTACCTACTCATAGATATTTATCGCACAAACACACCCCCACAGACAGACTGACGGACGATATACATACCTACTTACCTAACGAAAATAATTTGTAAAATCATCGTAATCATAATTTTGATCAAAACAATGAAATTCCAGAAATCAATAATTTATATGAAAAAGAGTTTAAATACCTACTCGCTACCTCATTTTTTCAACTTAATTTTTTTTCGTTTTGATTCAGATCTACAATATTGTAGAATCCAGAAAAATTAAATCTATTTTTTCTTAATGTACTTCTCAAGCACAAGATACAACAACAAGACACAAGGACGAAGAACCCAACAAAGACAAAAATCTAAATCTCTCGACAAAAAAATAAACAAACAAAAAAAACCCTTACACGTAAAATTCTGGGAATTCAAGAAGAATGAAAAAAACAGACGAACGCTCGGAAACGGAGGATAGAGCAAAAAAATAAGAAAAAAAAAACTGAAACATGTTGCATATTTTATTCTCAACATGGGTGATCACTAGCGCCACCATCGATGGAATACCGCATAAATAAAAACGACTCCATGATAATACTATAAAGTTTATATACAAAGATAATACTATAAAGTTTATATACAAAGCTATAAAGTTCATATACAAAGACAAAGTTTAAGCTTTGTATATAAACTTTATAGTAATATCATGAGCATCGATGTTTCACAACAATCTGATGTTGAAGCCCCCGTGCTTGCCTCATGTTGAAACTCCATGCCTTTGTATATAAACTTCTACTTTTGTGTTTTCGTATTTATTTTATTATTATTGTCATTTCTCAGTTTCTTTCAGTTCAGTCGTAAAAATGCATGCGAGGAGGAAGTACCGCCACTCGGCGCTCCAAGAATGAAAAAAATTATTGCTGGTTTTCATGTTTTTTTTTACTTTTTTTAATATCCTCTTTGCTCTATCCTTTCGTTGTGCGCATGTTTTCGTTCATCTCGATCTTCAATAATTTTCGTTTTTATTTTCTTCTTATAGGATTTCAGGTTTGGGGGTGCAGAATATCTACATAAATATTTTTTTTATTGTTTGCTCTCCGTCATACTTTTTTTGTGCATATATGCGTGTGTACGCTTGTAGTTTAATTTTTCATTCTTCTCGATCTTTAAAATAATGTCAAATAATAGGATTTTGCGTACGGCATGAAAAAACATATATGAATGTATGTAAGTAGGTATACCTATCTTATGTAGGTATGAAGGAAAGGTTTGTTTTTTGAAAAATGTCTCTGTTTTGGCTTGGAGGATTTAGTGTGTTTATCTTTTAAGTTTATTTATTCCTTCAGGAAATGAAAGAATATTGCTTAAAAAACATACATAGATAGGTAGTCTCGTAAGTGAGAGAGTTTGTTATTTTTTTTGTATTTAAATTTGTTAACACAAACAAATTATTAACAAAAATTGAGCTGTAAGTGCGTTTCTTGTTATGGCAGCCACCTTAGTACGTAGTCAGCCCCTGTTAATGAAAAATGGGGGCCGACTACAGGGACACACATTTTTATACGTCTCCTGTAGTCAGACCCCATTCTTTCATTTTGTAAACAGGCGGATGACTACTGAAAATAGGGATTTCTTACAAATAATTTATTTTTACTGAAATCAAGAGAGGATAAAAGGTCCATTCTATTTTCATAGGTAGGTACCTACTCAGTTTAATAAAAAAATTAAAAAGTGTAGTCTTCAGTAGTCAGCCGGGGCCCGGGGGGCCGAGCTTAAAAGAACTGAACAAAATTTGTCTCTTAAAGCCAAACCCCCTTCTAAATATTTATCTGTTGAACAATTTGCGTACGGCATGAAAGAACATAAATATGATTGTAAACAGAGTTGTAAAGTACTTAAGTACACTTGTACTTAAGTACTTTGTAAGTACCCAGTACCTTGTACTAGTACTTGTACTTGAAAAAAACAAGTACAATTTACTAGACGGTAGTCTAAAAGAAGACAGAGGTGGGTCTGGATCTGGACACAGGTGGGATTTTCCTCAATTTTATTTTCGGTTTTTAATTTTTCTTCGAAATATGAATGAAAATATTTTGTTTTGAAAAATTTCAATCAAAAATTAAACTTTTCTCAGTTTTTTTTTCGTTTTTTAATATTTCTTCGAAATATGAATGATAGGTACTGTTGCTCAAGAAAACTTGACATTGGCGCTCAATTGATGCATCGCATTATAGGAAAATTCGACTTATATCTTTAAACGCGATTTGCGGCTAAACTAAGCGTCCTAGAGGCATCAAAGTTGACACCTTTAAACTTGATTTGCGGATAGACTAAGCGTACTAGCGACTTATAAAATGCATATTCGTGATCTTGGAATGTGCCCGTTCCCAAAAATCAAAATAAAATTGGTAAAAAAGTTTTTTCCAAAACTTTCAAAAAAAATATTTTCAGTTTTTTCGGCTAAACTTAATCAATTTGTTTTTTCTTTTTTTAATTTTTCTTCCAATTATGTATGAATGATATTATTTTTTTTAAATGCAAAAGAAACTTTACATACACCCAACCTCGCACCCACCCAAAATCCTATAATGGGCCCAAGCAGGGGGGTTGCAGGTGGGCAGCATGCCCCCCATACACACTTTGCTGTTTATTCGCGTTTAATTGTCATTCTAGGTATCTACTCTTGCTCAAGAGAACTCAACTAATGCATAGCATTATACGAAAAATCAACTTTTATCTTTAAACGCGATTTGCGGCTAAACAAAGCGTCCTAGAGGCTTCAAAGTTTACATCTTTAAACTTGATTTGCGACTAAACTAAGCGTCCTATCGACTTATAAAATGCATATTCGTGAAAATAAATAATTTAAGCCCAATCTATCACATAAAATGAATTACTAGGCGAGTTCAGGAAAATGAGATCTCAGAGTGCTCATCAAATTTTATCCGTCAACAAGTGAGCAAGCGAATCGAATAATTTGTTCCTCAGTAATTTTACAGCTGAAGAATCCTGTTCGCACGAAATTGAGATTGCTGAGGGCTCTGAGATGTCATTTTCCTGAACATGCGCCTTTTATTTCAAGGATTGAACTACCTTACCAATGATCATTGAAAAGGTTTTTGATTTTGTATTTGTTCTTCAAAAAACCGTTATAACACATCAGATAGGCCACTCTTCTTCTCAAGGTTTTAATTTTGTTGTGGTTGGCTTTAAGTGAAAAAAAGTCCTGCAATTATGGCATGTAGCTATAGTGCTTATTACATATGTACAAATTCAATTTTCGTTAAAACTCATTCAAATTGCAGCTAGGCCACTATGCCTCTCACGGCCTCAATTGAAATTGAAACTAAGGAATAATTTTTATAGAAGGGGGTTTTTATGATAACAGATTTTATACCTGTACAAACATATTATAGTCTGATATCCAACGACATGCAAAGTCAAGTCATTTGCGTAAAGGTGTAAGTCATATCAATTAATAATAGCCTTTTAGATGTTGAACCATTAGCCGTTTGTCGGCCTACCTAAACAATTGCCGAACAGGTGTAAAATTTGACGTAGATTTTTGACATCAATTTATTTCAATGCCTATTGGTCGGAGGGAAAAAGTGTGCACACAAAAAATTTTTAAATTCGTTGAATATACAGTAGACGCTCGATTTAGTGAATCTCGAAATAGTGAACTATCCACAACAGTGAACACACAAAATTTTATATACATAAAAACGTATTTTGTATAAAAATGCCGCGCAAGCATCTTACAAAGCTTTAGAGCTCTGAGGAATTGTTTCTGTTCTTTGTTTAAGCCTGAGTGAAAAATTGTCTAGTGTTTAATTTAAATTAAAAACATTCAGATCGAAATGTGCATTTTGGATCAAATTCATCTTTAGAGAACCTAATGTCGAATTCCTTACAACCAAATAATCGATTTTTTTCTAAACAAAATCGATTTTTTTCTAAAAAAAATCGATTTTATTCTGTCAAAACAAATCTTGCATTTTCAGCAAGATTTCAAATCGATTTCACACACACTAACAAGATTTGACATTTCTCTGGAGTTGAAAGTATTTTGCGGCGGGTTTAACAAATGTTCTAAAGTGTTCGTCGGTCATTTAAATAGAATAAAAGCAAATAAATCATTAAAACTAATTTTAATTCATCAAAAAAATAGTGAATGGTCAGTTAGAAGTTATAAAAATATCAACTAACTTCGATTCAAAGTGCCCGAAGTCAATTAAAGATATAAATCGCGCGCTCGCCGATGTGTTTCTCGAATGATGTGTTTCTTGGATGAATTTGGGTTGTTTTTTTACTTCAATGGCCACATAACTATTTTCTGTTTATTTTTGCAACTTTTCTTGGAAATATATATGTTTTTAATCTAACAAAATGACGCGAAAAACTGAATGCACTTTGGAATATTTGTTACAAATTTGTATGCGCATAGTTTGTTTACTTTTTGCCTCAAAGCTACTGTCAAATGACACACACACAATCCCACACGAAAAATTTGATTTTTTGTGTGTTCCTTACAACCAACAAAAAAAATCGATTTGAAATTGTTGTAAGGAATTCGACATAAGAAAACTCACGCTCGAAAAAGTCAACAATCTCAGTGAACAGTGAACAGGCCTGGTGTTTATTACTTCTTTATATCAAGCGTCTACTGTAATGTAACTTAAATATTTTTCTTAATGTCTTAATACATCCATTGTAAGATAATAATAATAGACATTTGTATGTAACCTTTCTACTTGCGATATAGGTGCTATCACAACAAAAACATAAATGTTAAAAAAAGAGCACAGTAAAATATGACTACTTCCTAACATACATACCTTGTTTGTGAAATTAATTTTTTGATGTAGTTTTGTTAAAAATTTTCATCTAAAAAGCTGAAGGCATTCATTTTATCGCAAGCAGCTGTCAAAACATTAAATAGTTGTTTTTTATAACCTCCTCTCATCTTGGCGGCTAAAATATGCCTTAAATATAGCCTATCATTACATTTAATTCAAGCTTTGAGCAGGCACAAGGACCGCAAAGAAGTTTTTTTCTACATATTGTATTTGCTTAATTTTTGTCTGTTTTGCTTAGAAATAAGAATTCTTATTTTATTAAAAATTTTAAATTATAGTTTTATTGCAATAATTAACAATAAAGTCATAAAACTAGTCCAATTATATGTAAGGACATATCCCGTTTTGAATAACCGGTGTCATTACATCTCCTATCAATGGATTTGTAGGTTTTGACATTTTCATTTTTTATTTGAATTCTTAAACAAATTAACTACTGGGCGTACAACAAATAACCTACTACTAAAAAGCTTTTTTTTGTGTATGATTACCTCCTTTGTTTCTTTTTTCTTATGAAAATCACAATTTTTAACATGGGAAACTATTTCACATGACAGAGATTCAAACCTGAAAATACTTTGCCAAATTTCATCACTAGGTATACGATTCTGTTTTGAGAAAATATTCAGTTTTTGTCTCCTGTAAAGTTTACAAAATGCGACATAAAAGGTATTCATAGTTAACCGTCGATATGTAGGTACCTATGTAGGTATGTAAATGTGTTTTTTTTTTAAGAATCGTTAGAAAAAAATCTACTTAGCACTTTCATTCCAATAGATACTTATCTACCGACTTAATGAACTGGTGGGTACATATCCACCTACGAAATTTTATAAAATTTACTCACCTAACTATAGGTAGGTACCTACCTACCTTGCCATTTTCAAAAATAAAAATCTATTACCTACCTAGGTATAATACATACTATAGGTACCTACATTATATATGTATGTATACCTACCAACCAACCATTATTGGAACCGAGTTAGTAGCTACCATAATTGGACACGTCAAATAGTTTGTTATTTTTACTTGCGATTTAATTTCGAGATAACAATCAAACATGACATTACGATAATAGAGAACACGAAAAAAGTGGGTGGCACAATTCTGTCTGTCTGTCTGTCTGTCTGTCTGTCTGTCTGTCTGTCTGTCCGTACCTCAACCTACAGCCTAAACCACTGAAGCGATTTTCTTCAAATTTTGAACTTAAGGTTTTTTTGTAACTCTCCAGAGGGGAAATTGAAATTTTTTTTTTAGCTCAAAAAATAACGGTACTTGCCATACAACCGTTAAGGAAAAGCTTATTTATCTCAAAAACGGCTCCAACGATTTTGATAAAAAAAAATCAGTGTGTTATTGTAGATATGATATACCTTTTAGTAAGAAAAAAAATCACCAAAAACATTTATTAACGGTACCTTCCATATAACGGTTTTTTTTATTTTTGGTTTTCTCATTAACCGCTCATCCAATTTCAATAAATAATAATACTGCATACCAAAATTTTTGAAAACATAAATTTTGGATTTTTAAAAAAAGATTCAAAATTCTTTTTTGAAAATTCAATATTTCAAAAACGGGTTGATGAATTGTTTTGAAATTTCAGTTTTAAATGTATATTAATATATACTCAAAATTGGCATACCAAATTTTTTTTTGAAAAATGTTACAAAAATTTTATATATAAAAAATTAATTTTTAAGAAAACGGCTCCAACGATTTTAAATTTTTTTTTTGCATATATTGATATTTTTTTAAGTAATCAAATGGCATACTTTTTTTTGCGCTCTAAGTTATTTATCAGGCTGTTTAAGCAATTAAAAGAACGATTTAAGTGCTTTTTTATACTTTTTCTTTAATTACTTGAATATTTCTTAAAGTTCTTAAGTTCCACACAACTTGAACATAAGAGCAAGTACGTGCGATCCAGTCGTGCATTTTATTTTGTAAGGCTTAAAACGAATATTTCCAACTGCAAATGGCTTAAAATCACGAACTCAAATTTAATTGAAGGTTTCAAGCAAGTTGCTTATGTGTCTATAATAAGCTTAAACGTCGCAAGTTAATTTTTCTAAGTCATCACCAAAATTTCTCTAACTTATACGCATCGTTCTTAAAAATTTTTAAATTTCAAAATTATTTAATTTAAAGGTGAGAAAAGCAAAATCATTAAAATGCATTTATCTCAACACTACTAAAATGGAGATACGGCTTTCTTCCTTTTGACGGCAGTATTGTATACACACACACACACACATGTATACTACATTTCTCTTTAAATAAAAATTCTTTTATTCAAACTATTATCAGTAAGCTATTGCCAGTAAAAAATTCTTAATGCAAAACTGCAAACAAATTAGAAATTGAATTGATTCCACGACGATTTACCTACCCTTTACTTACCCTTTACCTATAACAAGTCTTAAGCAAATTTATCCATACCTTTAGATTCTTGCTCCATGTACCTACTCATAGATATTTATCGCACAAACACACCCCCACAGACAGACTGACGGACGATATACATACCTACTTACCTAACGAAAATAATTTGTAAAATCATCGTAATCATAATTTTGATCAAAACAATGAAATTCCAGAAATCAATAATTTATATGAAAAAGAGTTTAAATACCTACTCGCTACCTCATTTTTTCAACTTAATTTTTTTTCGTTTTGATTCAGATCTACAATATTGTAGAATCCAGAAAAATTAAATCTATTTTTTCTTAATGTACTTCTCAAGCACAAGATACAACAACAAGACACAAGGACGAAGAACCCAACAAAGACAAAAATCTAAATCTCTCGACAAAAAAATAAACAAACAAAAAAAACCCTTACACGTAAAATTCTGGGAATTCAAGAAGAATGAAAAAAACAGACGAACGCTCGGAAACGGAGGATAGAGCAAAAAAATAAGAAAAAAAAAACTGAAACATGTTGCATATTTTATTCTCAACATGGGTGATCACTAGCGCCACCATCGATGGAATACCGCATAAATAAAAACGACTCCATGATAATACTATAAAGTTTATATACAAAGGTTTAAGTTATTTTGAGTGAATGCTAATGAGTCTGATTTTTTTTCTGTTCCGATATTTTCGTTGTTTGTTTTATCTTGTTCTGAGTGAGCTGATTTTTGATTTAGTTTTGAGTTGTGTTTGTGTGATTCTATTTCGTTTGGCTTAGGAGAAATCTGTTGAGTTTTGTTATCATTGATTGTTTGAAGGGAAGAGGAAGAGGTAGATGGCTTTGATACCTTAAGCAGCGTTACCACTTCCGAAAAAAAGCCGAAGTAGTTTTGAAGAAAAATGTGAAGTAGATTGAGAAAAATCGAAGTAGATTTCAAAATGTACTTTTTTGTACATACATAAGTACATTTATTAGGCCAAGAGCCGGGCACTTTTTTTTGCAATGTATTCCTGAACTGATTTTCTTGATGGAATATTTTCAGGGGTGTCACCTGAATATAAATCCAAGTTGGTGGGACTGGAATCCACGAGCGCCATCTTGGAAAACGCGTTTTATCATATATCTCGTGAACCGTGCATCGTATCTACGAATATAATTGTAATTTTTTTTAAAGCTAATATTCCATTCTCTTATGTGTTTTTCTAAGTCATGTTGTTGTTGCGAGAATATTTTGAGAAATATAATTTTAAAGTCAATGAATTTTTGAAAACAATCAACTTGAAAAAAAAATTAAATTTTTTTTCAAAAATATAGTTTTTAAATTTGTATTTCTTAAAAACTTTTCACGAAAACAACTTGATTTAAGAAATATCAAAAAAAAATTACTATTATATTCGTACGTTGCACGGTTCACGAGATATTTTATAAAATGCGTTTTCCAAGATGGCGGCTGACGCTCGCGCTCCCCAGTCCCGCCAACTTGAATTTATATTCTGGGGACACCCCTGAACATATTCCATCAAGAAAATCAGGTCAGTAATAAATTGCATTAAGAACCTCCTTTTTTGCTTTTTTGTTTTGGCTCTTGGAGTAGGGTAATTCCATGAAAAAGTGGACATGAAGATGGAAAAATGGAAAATTTATCTCGCCCCCTGTCTATTGTTTGCTAGTTTTAAAATTAGAATAACAAAATATCCTTCAAGTAACAAACATATGGCTGAAAATAAAATGAATTTATAAAAAGCGTAGCCCTAAATTTTTAAGTTAAAAACGTGAAATCACGTGAGTTACCGACTTTTTGTAACGTGAGTTACCATGTATTTTATTAAATTTGTATAAAATATTTTCAATAATTTAAAATTTATGTACAAATATAAATAGGCTGACAAGTTCTTATATCTTATTCAACAATTCAGTTAAGCTTTATTGGGGTGTTTATTTTTTAGAAATTATGCATAGTACTGCTACAAAACCCGTGTCCGAATATGGTAACGTGAGTTACCAACATGTTTTAGTAATTTTTACTAAGAAGGAATTTATTTTCCCCAAACATTTTATTTTTTCCTAGCAGTCGAAATCATTACCATGTATAGACTTTAAATTTTGTTTTGTTTATATTCATATAAATATTGAAATTTTAATAAAAGAGAACGTAAAACTCTCCCAAATGTAACGTGAGTTACCATGGAATTGCCCAGTATATATTTTGATTAAATTTAATTAAATTAAACTAAAAAAAACTAAAAACAAATATGTTATTCTCTCAGACTTCATATCAACATACTTATATGTATATTTCAATATAGCTGAAATTATAAAACTAATTGTTTTTTTCGATGGTAACCTGACAACACCTGGTTCAAGTGTAAATTTTTTTACGAATCTGTTGTTTACTCCTAACAGTAAACGCCTCTTAGTCGTCAATTTGTGCTCAAAAGGGTGCTTACCAAGCAGGATACATCAGGAAATTTTAGTCGCAAATCTACATAAAGTAGGGAAAAAATCAAAACTCCGCCACAATTTGTATGATAAAAACACAATATGGCTGGACTAACTATACGAATTCAATGAAATAAAGGAAAAGCAAGTAGATTTGGCTTTTTTTTGTAAAATTAAAGTAGGTTGAAACAGAGAATTTTAAAATGAAGTAGAATACCATATTTCAGTGATGGTGCGAAGTAGGGAGTAGATTTTGAAAAAATAAGAAAAAAAGAAGTAGATCTACTTCAATTGAAGTAAAGTGGTATCACTGACCTTAAGTGTATCAGGAGAGGGAGAGGGTTTTTTTAGTTTTTCGGAAAAGAGATCCGACGAGAAAGTTGAATGAGACGGGTGTCGTTCTCTTTGAATACGTCTAGCCTCAGCTAGAGTGCATTTGTTTTTAGTTTTTATTACTAGTACTTCTTTGCTTTGGATGTACCTTGGGCAGGTTTTAGACGAGGCGGGATGAGGACCGGAACAATTGACACATTCAGTGCGAGTACAGTTTGTACCGTCATGAAGTGGGAAATTACATGTTACACATGAAGCAGGATTTTTACACCATTTCATTGTGTGCCCAAGCCGTTGGCATTGGCGACACCGCATTGGATTTGGGACATACTCTGATATTTTTGTTCTGTACCAACCTATTTCAATGGAATCTGGGATTTTAAACAAGTCAAAGGAAAAGATCATTAGGCCAGTAGGTTTAGTTTCTTTCTGCTCTTTTTCATTTATAATAGTTTTAGTAAATTTGTACACGTCAGAAACATATTGGCTCTTAAGTTCAGAAATTATTTCAGATTCTGGGACATTGATCAGGCAGGCATGGAGCATATGCTATGCCTTTGGATAGGTTGAGATTGGAGTGAAGTCTAATATTAACGGGACAAACGCTATCTAGAACTTTTGAATTTATAAATTTGTCGGCTATGTTTTGGTCTTTTGTTAGGATAAGGATGGAACCATCTCTTAATTGAGAGATTTTTTCATATTGCGTGCTGATGGAGTCGATCATTTTTTTTAGAATAAACACACTGACTTTGGATAGGGAATTTGAATCACCTTTAGGAGTTATATGGATGAAACGGGGGTTTTTAAAGATTGATTTGGTTGGTAGGGAGGGGAATTCACTAAATAAACTGTTCGATGGTTTATTTCTTTTAGGCGGAGGAGGTGGGGGGTCAGGAGGATCGGAAAGCGCGTATTCATCGAGAATACCGAATCGGTTACCCAGTCGGAATGGCTTCGGAGCCATCCTTGTAGGAGGTTTAATACGTTTGGAAATTAATAATACGATAAAATGTATTAAAGATTTTCAATATGAAGCGAAAGATAACTGTGTTAGTAACGGAGAGGGAAAAAAGAGAAATCACGAGGGCTCGCTATTTACTCTGAGGAAAACAGGTCTGAACGGTTGGAAGGTCAGCCGATGACTGATATTTAGTTAAAAAAATCAGGTGTTTTTATACAAAGCTTTCACAAATGCTATTTACATATGAACCTAGAGAAACAAGAGAAACCAACGGCAACGCCAGCGTTTCCGTCAAGTTATTTCTTTATTATTATGTCATGCTTTTTCTATTCTTAAGTGCGTGTGTCAGTTTTTCCCGGCCGAAGTTCGGCCACTGGGCGATACTAGTTACAAAAAATTGTACACAGATAGGGCCACCATAAGTAGTCCACATGAAGTTTTAAAAACATCTTGTTGAAAACCTATTAAGTCTTCAAAACTGTCCTTGAATTTAATGTGTCATCCTCATCCGTATTATTTTTTGTTGAGATAATGGTGATCAAAAACAAAAGTATGCATATGTTTGATTAAAAGCTATATAGGTAAAGGTATATAGTTTTGTTTCTTTGAGATTGGTGTGTCTCAAAGAAACAAAACTTGTAGACCTTAATTAAAGCTCAATAAAAAATGCATTGATTTAAAAAAAAATCTAAGAAACCCATAAAACAAAGAAAATAATAGAACATTTGATTCTCGTACCATTTCTTACAATTTCGCAATAAGGCAGTAACGGTACCTTAAAATAAATATGTAGGTATTTTTAAAACAATTTCAAAACAGGAAGAAACATACAGTTTCAAAATGCTCCTTGTTTCGACTCAATACGACAACTAATCACAGAAGTACAGCTCTTCAAAACACAGTGTACTTCTGCGAAAGAGTCCAGCCTTCCTACCTATTGCATTTTCCAGGGTTGACCTACTGGCTGGCCACTGGATGGTAAACGAACGATCAACAAAAAAATTATAATTCCAAAGATAAATAAAAAAAAAATAATCCTCCTCTTTAATCAACTCCAAAAATAAAAAATAAGAAGTTGTTGTCCTCACTTAACAGTCAACGAAAAAGTTTCGAATTTACTTCAAAGTTCAAAGCAAAATAAGCAATTAGACAGATTCGAATCTGTCTACTTGCTCCACATAGAGCAACATAAACTCGCTGATTTTATTTTCATATAATTTAGGTAGAACGAAAGACTCTGTCTTCGTTTTCAGTCGGGGTTTCCCGAAGCACTTAGCAGATGCAGAGTGCATAGGCATAGCGAAGCTAAAGTGTGTGTATTGTGTTTGAGTATTGGGATTTTGTGCTTTGTGGTTGTTGGTAGAGGTCAAATTATTTAATGATATAAAAGAAGGTGTGGAAAATGTGAGTGTGTGAATAGTAAGGGATGAATGTTATGATTTATGTTTGGCAAATTATAGCTGTTGACAATTATTTGAGATAGGTTATGGATTTAGGGACATAATAGCCGCATTTTATTATCCTCATGATCTGATCCAGATTAGATCATGTTAAATAAAACACACAGGATCTTAGATATATACCCGTCTATTTTTACCTTATGTTTGTTTATTTTGCACGTGTCTGTTGCCTCTTTTCTTGGAACTATTGAGACACATTCACAATAGTAATGTTTGGATCATTGAAATAGATCCAGATAAAAAGCAGGATCCCATGTTGTTTTTGTAATCACGTGTTAGAAATTGATCCAGATCAGATCATGTGGATAACAAAATGCGGCTAATGAAATGAATGTAAACACAGTTTTCTTGATTGTAACGAGTAGGTTTCTTGTTTTTTCTCTTTACGGTAGGGTAGACACTGTCTAAAACGTCTTATTGACGCACCGTCACTGCTTAGAGACCAAGGCCTAACTGGACGTGCAATAGCTGATAAAGTTGGCCGAAGTTTTAATGTAGTTTATTCTTACTTGAAAAATAAAGATGCATACGGCAAAAACATGAAGGGAGGTAAGAAAACAGCAACAACAGCAGCTGAGAGACGAAGAATTTTAAGATATGCATCAAATTCTTCTGATTCTGTGGCAAAAATATAACAAAAAGTCGGCGTAAACGCAAGTTGCTCAACAGTATTAAGAGTAATCAACAACTCAAGCCATCTTAAACGAATGAAACTTAAGAAAAAACCACCACTTGACGAGAGACGGAAAATGTTGCGATTAGATTTTTCAAGACTTCACATGAGTTGGAAAAAAGAATGGTATCACGTGATTTTTTCAGATGAAAAAAAGTTTAATTTCGATGGCCCTGATGGGTTCAACTTCTATTTTCACGACTTAAGAAAAGAAAAAAGATTTTTAAAGCGCCATCATAGTCGTGAACGAGGTGTCATGATATGGGGAGCAGTCAGTTATTATGGAACAGTTGAGCTCGAGGTTGTAACATCAAGAATGACAGCAGCTGGGTATAAAGTAATTTTGGAAAGAAATTTTCCTAAATTTTCTAACATCTTTGGACCCATAAACTGGACCTACCAACATGATAATGCGCCTATTCACTCAGCGCGCATAATAAAAACATGGATAGAGGAGCAACAAGTGCAGTTGCTTCAATGGCCGCCGTACTCACCTGATCTAAACATCATAGAAAATGTCTGGGGATGGTTAGTACGCAAAGTTTATGAGGGTGGTCGTCAGTTCGAAGACAAAGAAACCTTAATTTCTGCAATCAAATTAGCGTGGAGCGAAATTTCGTTAAATTACATTAAAAAGTAATTAAAAATAAAGGTGGAAGTACCCACTACTAAACTTAAACAAAAACTTGTTTCATTCCATTCCAATACCAATTTTAATTTTTGTACACTTCTACTTTGCATAAGTTACACTTTGGAAGTGGTTGAAGGAAAAACTCACGGTTGTTTTTGGATAAAACTTTGAAATTCTGTTATTTATATGTTACGAAAATTTTTACCATCAACAGATGGCATAATAACCATCACTGTTTGGAAAAAATGGATAAAATATATTCAAAAATGTTTGTGCGTATACAGTTGACGAGGAGTGTATGATAGAAATGCCAAGCCACAAAAAATTCAGCCAAACGATATGGTATACTTGAAGGACGAAGCCAACCACAAATTGGATAGTTGCTTCAAGGGACCATACAAAGTACTTGAAGCTGACAATTTTGGAAACTGCAAACTTGACACCAAATCAAAAAATGAAGTTGTACACAAAAATAGACTAAAATTAGCTTAAATATATTGTTATAAATTAAAATTTTAATTTAATTTTAACGGCCGTTAACCCATATTATATACATATACAAAATATATTATAAAAAGTTAAATTAAAAAAAAAAAAAAAAAACATTTAAAAAAGAGACACTTTACTAAATTAAGAAATAGGTAATATTAACTTCTACTACTACTTAAAATGGGATACGTTCAAAAATTAACGCAAAAATCACCTGACGTAATTATAAATATTATTAATTCAATATTTCATGGAGAAAAATAAAGTAAAATTAAATAAAATAAAAAAAGTAAAATTAAAGAAAATAGTAACAAATCGATTAAAACTCTGACTGTTAATTATAAAACAATTTGTTTAACTATGAAAAGAAAAAAAAATTCAAATATCATATACCATTGGTAATCATAATTATTTTTATATACATATATATTTTGGTTGTAACTTAGTTTAGAAATATAATAACAAAAAAAAAAAAAATTCTTAGACGGAATTTTTTTTTTCCGAAAAAGGAAGGTGTTACGAATGATGGTCGTTTACCCATATGAGGCCACAGGTTAATAAATTCCCACAGGTTGGGTTACCTACGTGTGCTTTCATATGACACCGTTTGCATTGCTTGCATATGCCATCGATTGCATGTGCAAGCGATAGCATAGTGCTAGGTGTAACGACCCTTATCCGGTGATGCCGCCAGTCATTTGATTTCTTTTATGAAATCAAATGACTGGAATGTAGAATTAAGTTAGTATACATAAGTCAATATCGTATTTTATATTTTGAATAAAGTCATTCAATTGTTTACATTTCAAGCGACACGAGCGTTTTCTTTACATGGCGATCTTGCCTGTACCTATACGATATAGTCAAAAAAAGAAAAAAAAAAGTTCTAACTAGAAAAAGAATCTAGAATGGTGGAAGAATAAAATATTCTTGTTTATTCCTTTTTTTGTGTGTCGGTTGGTCGGTTTCTCGTAGACGTCGTCGTCGTCGATTTTGCTAACAAATTCAAACTGGAAAGAAAAATTGCAACGAATCTCAGTTTGTCCGACGAGGAATTTGTTTTTAATGTGAATTAAAAAAAAAAACTGATCTTAACCGTTGTCGATACAAGTAGTACTTATAAGGATTTGGTGTTTGCGACTTCCTTCGAGTTTCGATTTCGATATGTTGTGTCCTTTAATATGTGGATCAAAAGAGACTAAGAACATTTTGTCGTAATTCGGAAATTATTATAACATATTCGTATTTATTGAATAATTCTCGACAGTTTAAGACGTGTTTTAATAAAAACAGTAAATAACTCACCTTACATTACAAAGTGATTCATCACCCCTCAACGATTGAGAATGAGGGACAGCTTTATCGGGATCTACAAATTATAATGAACACTGCAACTAGCAAGTTTTCTTTTTTTTTTTTAACAATTTCCTTTTTTTATATTATTATTTTTTAATGTTATGATATATTAAAATTATAGTTTCTAAAATAAATAGGTTTTGTCAAGTCTGCAGTTTCTGTGGAAAATTTAATATGGCATTGTTAAAGAAATTGCCAAACGCAATATTAATGGCGTTGTCTGGCTATGAGATAGGAAAAGATAGGCAGGAAGAAAAGATAGAAAAACTAAGGGAAACCCAAAATAAGTTATACGAAAACATAAATAACCAATACCAAACTAACCCAGAAAGTAGTCATACATTAATTATCATCGTAGTTATATTTATAATACTTGTAATTTTGTACTTGTTGGCAAAAACTTTTATTTTATTCAAGCTCAATAGAGCAGACCAAACGCCAAGAATTTAAAAAAAAAAGGTCTTTTCCACATTTTGTACACTAAATTAGGGAGTCTGGACCAAAATGAACACAATTCACGTTTACAATTTTACATTTTGCGTTTAATTCCCCATGGCCCATCTAGTCACCTGGGAAGACTTTTCCAATAAATTAAAAGAAATCAAAACCGAATTTGATAAATCATACAAGTGTTTAAATAGATCACCTGTACCAAAAAAAACAACACAAAAAAAACATTTAAATATTCTTCAATGTCACCACAATAGCATAACAGGTTATTCCAAGTCAATATACCCCTACCTAACTACAGACCATCAATCCGTGTTTAATACATATTTCTCGACCATAAAATCGAGACTTTTAGCTCTATTCAAGTTACTTCAAATTCCTCAGGAAGTACCAAAAGAATTCAACAAATTTCTCATTATAAATTTCGAATCTTTTACTGATAGCGAAGATTCAGATTCGGAAATAAACGAATTAAAGGAATCACTAGACACAACCACCATGACACCTATCGAATTCATAAATATCGCAACAAAATTGTTGCCAGAATTTGACGGCAAAGTCGAAAACTTGAATAAATTCATTAATGCTCTAGACTTACTTGACTCAATAAAAGAGACAAACGAAGCAATAGCCATTACACTAATAAAAACAAAATTGACTCAAACAGTTAGCAGGTTTCTTACTAACGAAACCACGATCAAAGAAATTAAAGACACTCTAATAAAAACATAAAACATCAATCACCACAAAATATCGCAGCTAAATTACTTAGCATTAAACAACAAAATAAAAGTGACAATGATTTTGCAAAAGAAGTAGAAAATTTAACACAACAATTAGAAAGCGCATATATAGGTATCAGACGGTTTACCCCAACATATCATATTCTGCGCAATCCGCAGTAAAAGCAATAAAAACTAATGCAAGGTCTAGCGAAGTAAAAATGCTAATGCGGGCTGCACAATTTGCCACAGCTAGCGAAGCAATAACAAAATTTATAGAGTTAGGAGCAGAGAGTACAGACACTGCCCAGATAAATTACATAAATAAATCCAGGAATTTAAACAAATACAGGGGACGCGGAAGTTACTCACACTTCTCTCAAAGAAACCGTAACTTTAATAGAAATATTTGCGGACGTCAACAAAGCGCAATCTACAACAATAATCGAAACAATAATAATAGAAATAATAATTATAGGGGACGTAACAACACTTACAGAAATGTCAGATACACAGCAGCATCGGAAAACACCGATGCTCCTCAGGTCGCCCACCTGGGGGATGCACTGAATTAAACGATAGAAAGATACTCCACATTAACCTTTCCCTTAGCAATTATGTAACGGTAGAAACATCACTGAATAACTCAAATGCTACATTTCTTCTAGATACAGGCTCAGACATAAGTCTAGTCAAAATAGGAAAAACACCAAACTTGAATATCAATACGGGTGAAATTTTTAATCTAAAAGGCATAGAAGACGGTACTATAAAAACAATTGGCTCTGCACGAGCAACTTTATTCATTAATAAATTTGAAATTTTTCATGATTTCCATGTTGTTGACAACACATTTCCAATACCTTGCAATGGAATAATTGGTTACGACTTTATAAAGAAATTCAACTGTGTATTAGATTATAAATCCTCTTCCTCAAGCAGGTTCATAATTCGACCAAATAACATAAAAAAACAACTTGAGCTAAAAATAATAGACTCACCAACAAAAGATATTCTCGCACTTCCAGCAAGAGCAGAATGCATTAGAAAAATTAGTGTCAGCAGCAAAGAAACTGAAGTATTAATTCCAAATCAGGAACTGAGTGATGGTATTTACATAGCGAATACAATAATTAATGTAAAAAATCCATACGTTAAAATTATTAACACCACAGACAAAAATATTTTTCTTGAACAGGGTAACATAAAAATAGAAAGTCTTAAAGAATACAATGTTGTTAAATTAGAAAAACTGGATGAAAGCGAAGAAAGAAAAAACATAGTATTAAAAAAATTGGTAAAAATTGTCCAATTCCTTATAGGAAAAGTCTTACTGAACTTTGTTCCGATTACACCGACGTATTTGCTTTAGAAACCGATGCGTGTACTTTTAATAATTTTTACAAACAAAAACTACATCTAAAAGATAATACACCAGTTTACATAAAAAATTACAGATTACCCCACACCCATAAACCAGAAATAAAAAGACAAATTGAAAAATTAATCACAGATGATATAATTGAGCCCTCGGTCTCAGAATATAACAGTCCTATCCTTCTAGTTCCCAAAAAATCTTTACCAAAATCCGCCGAAAAAAATGGAGACTTGTAATAGATTACATGCAAGTCAACAAAAAATTAGCATCAGACAAATACCCATTACCGAGAATCGACGACATTCTGGATCAATTAGGCCGCGCGAAATACTTTTCTTGTTTAGATTTAATTTCTGGATTTCATCAGATAGAGTTAGAAGAAGGTTCAAGAAATATAACATCTTTTTCAACCGAACAGGGTTCCTTCAGATTTAAAAGATTACCTTTTGGCTTAAAAATAGCACCAAATTCATTCCAAAGAATGATGAATATAGCATTTTCTGGTCTTGGACCAGGCAGAACTTTCGTATACATGGACGATCTTATCGTTGTCGGATGCTCCGAAAATCACATGTTATCAAATTTAAAATCAGTTTTCGATGTTTGCAGAAAAACTAATTTAAAACTTCACCCAGATAAATGCAATTTTTTTGATTCACAAGTAACTTTCCTCGGTCACAAATGCACTGATAAAGGTATTCTGCCAGATGAATCAAAATTCGAAAACATTTTGTCCTACCCAAAACCAACAAATGCGGATGAGTGTAAACGATTCATTGCATTTGTCAATTATTACAGAAGATTTATTCCAAATTTTTCCCATCATGCTATTCACATAACCAGACTAACCAGAAAGAAAACATCCTTTAATTGGACAGAAGAATGCGAAAACGCATTCTACTACTTAAAAAATTCCTTACTCTCCCCAAAAATATTAAAATATCCTGATTTTGAAAAACCTTTTTGTATTACTACAGACGCCAGTAAAATTGCTTGCGGTGCCGTACTCAGTCAGGAACATAAAGGCTTACAGCTTCCAATAGCTTTTGCATCTAGATCTTTCACAAAAGGTGAAAGTAACAAATCGGTAATAGAACAGGAACTCGCTGCCATTCACTGGGCAATTAATTTCTTCAAACCATATATTTATGGAAAAAAATTTCTGGTCAAAAGTGATCACAAACCTCTAACATACTTATTTGCTATGAAAAACCCTTCATCTAAACTAATAAGAATGAGACTTGATCTGGAAGAGTTCGATTTCGAGGTTCAATATATAAAAGGAAGGGATAACTGTGGAGCAGATGCTTTATCCCGTATTGATTTTGGGCAAATCAAGCAACTTAAAGAAGAAAATTCTGCTATCATACAGGTAGTTACAAGATCTAAACATAAAAACCAACATAACCCCACCAGCACTTCGAATAAGTTAAAAGACATAAAGCAACAAGTTTATCACACGATTACGACACATGAAGTGAAAAAATTACCATGCCTAAAATTCTTAACGAAAAAGTGCACCAAAGAAGAAATTAACATTGAAAAATCTATTGAATTCTTTTATTTAAATTTATTCCATGGAAAACGAAAAATTTTCGAATTAAATACTACAAATTTTATTGCTTATGGGAAGATTGAACTAGCACAATTGTTTCCCAAACTTGAAAAAATAGTTGGCAATGCAAACTTTAAAAATATTAAAATCGCGATTGATGATAATTTATTTAAATATGTCGACATTGAAGAATTCAAAAAGATAGGCAATCAATTATTGAAAAAGGTAACTATAGCTCTAACTCCAAAAATAATCGAAATCACTTCACCCTCACAAAAACTTGAAGTTTTGCAAAAATATCATGATGACCCTGCATTTGGTGGCCACCCAGGAGTCTCACGATTTTTATCAAAACTCAGACGTACATATTATTGGAAAAACATGACTTCAGACGTCAAGTCTTATGTTCGAAATTGCGAAAAATGTAAACAAAATAAACAGGGTGCCAGCAACAAAGAACTTTTAATTAAAACACCCACCCCTCAAAAAGCTTTCGAAGTCGTACAAATAGATACGATAGGACCATTACCTAAATCGTTTAATGGAAACGGATATGCACTTACAATAATTTGTGACCTAACCAAATATTTAATAACAGTAGCGATTCCTAGCAAATCAGCAAATATAATAGCCAAAGCAATGGTAGAAAACTGTATTTTAATATACGGACCCATACAACAAATCATAACTGATATGGGCACTGAGTACAAAAACCAAATATTTAATGAAATATGTAAACTTTTAAAAATACAGAATAAAACTTCTACCCCATACCACCATCAAACGTTAGGATCAATAGAGCGCTCTCATAGAACATTACCCGTGTTTTTTTGGCATTCTATAAATAGTATAGTAGAAAATTCCCAAGAAAACGCATCGGCAGTAGCCAGATTTTTGTATTTAAAAATTGGTATAACTGAAAGAAGACCTGTCAGAATAATAATAAAAAAAAACACAAATAGAAGAAAGTTTTGTGAAAATCAAAAGTTAAAATTAACTTCAGCAAAAAAAACTAACTAAAACTAATAAAATGGACAATTTTCAAGAAGATATGGTAAGAAAACATCTGGAAATCTGGCGGTCGATTTCAAAGTTTTAACCAAACAATTTGACATAAAATAAAAACTTCAAGAAGGGGGTTTGTTCGTAGATTACTACATTAATATGTGGTGTTGAAGCGAGCTTGAAGCTCGCCTCAATTCTTTGTATACCTGAATCGAGTTGAAATGAGCTTGATTCGACTCGATTCCGGTCGGGGATCGGAGTCGAGTCAAAATTTGTGAAGAAAAACCTGTGTGGAGGAGTTGGTTTTACAGATAATTCATTATGATCTGTTTATTTGCATGTTTGTGTACAAAAAATATAGTTTTGTTGTAATCAAATTAAAAAAAAAAAAATTGCACATGGAGTAGGTAGCATATTCTTATATGATGCTGAACTATTCAGTTCTTCATTGTATAACACGAATCAAACTATCTGACTTGCACTTCATAAGTAACATAGAAACACCATTTGCATTTTAGAAAGTCCTGTCAAACTTAATCATTTTTAAATCTTCTTGTGCGGTGGAAACACCAAAAAGATTTATTTAATCTAAACTGAGTGGACACATAGCAAAACTTAATTATCTTTTTTATTGTTTTCTCTTGCAAAATAAGCCCAGTTAGTCCATTTTCATTAACAAAACTAAATAATATCAACAGTAACAGATCGATTTTTTTCCCCAATGGAAAACACATGATTCCAAATGCAGAACTACTCAACGAACACAGCCATCGAGATACAAATGCAATATCAATCGTACCAACATTTGAGAACGAAATCACATAAGATCCATTCGAGACTCGTATAAATGTCAAAAACCCATCCGTAGTAAGATTCTACTTTAACTTTTATCGGTAGTATTCATACTGCGGATATTGTTTTTGTTATTCGTGTAAAATCCTACTATACTATTGATAGATTTTCCAACAAAACACGGGTATTTAATGAGTACATAAGATCGTACATATCAGAAAACAAATTAGACTGGGATCATTGGCTCATATACTTTACTTATTGTTATAATACAACACCAACAAAAACACATGGCTACACTCCTTTTGAGTTAGTTTTTGGTAGAACTCCAATCCCATACGAATTCATGCTAAATGGAAATGTTGATCCAATATACAATATTGACGACTATAAGTCAGAACTTAAATTCAAATTGCAAATAGCTCAAAAACGGGCAGCAGAATTGTTAGACAAAGCAAAAATAAAATCAAAAGAAACATATGATAGAAATGCCAAGCCACAAAAAATTCAGCCAAACGATATGGTATACTTGAAGGACGAAGCCAACCACAAATTGGATAGTTGCTTCAAGGGACCATACAAAGTACTTGAAGCTGACAATTTTGGAAACTGCAAACTTGACACCAAATCAAAAAATGAAGTTGTATACAAAAATAGACTAAAATTAGCTTAAATATATTGTTATAAATTAAAATTTTAATTTAATTTTAACGGCCGTTAACCCATATTATATACATATACAAAATATATTATAAAAAGTTAAATTAAAAAAAAAAAAAAAAAACATATTTAAAAAAGAGACACTTTACTAAATTAAGAAATAGGTAATATTAGCTGTGTTTTATTATCTACGGATCCAGATCTGGATTTCATATTATCATGTATTACAAAAACAATTCGGGATCTAGCTTTCTATCTGGATCTATTTTGAAGATCCAGAAAGTAGTTTCAAATCTGACCACTAGAGCAGATTTTTGCTTTTGAAATGTTGTCAGCCCTGAACAAAAAATAAAAAAAAAATAAACAAAACAAACAAACAAAGACCCCCAAAAGAAGAAAAATGGCTGGCAAGGAAAACAAATCGTAAGTAATTTTTTTAATTTTTTTTTAAAGATATAATTGTATGATATAATATGTACATATTTAATAATAATAATAATAATTTTAACTATATGGCCTTTTTCGTTGCAATAGACCAAGAAGAACCTGGGAAAATGATGAAACGATGGCCTTCTTATGCGCGTACGGCAAAAGGCAAGCCGAGTTCAGCCATCCACGCAAAAAAAAATTTGCAATGCAAAATGTCCTCGAGGATTTATTGGCAATAGGTGTTCTTGTAAGTCTCAATTTGTTTAATAAAAAGTATTATTTAACTTATAGCCTTTTCAGACACAACCAACATCAGCTGATATGCTTAACACAAAATTAAAAAATTTGTTGAAAGCATTCAAAACAGCACGAGATAACAACAATCGAACTGGGCAGTCGCTTATAAAAGCACCCTTTGAGGACATTTTGGAGGAACTATTTGGTTCACAACCAATCATCCAAAACGTTCACACCTTAAATTTGAGTGGAGCACCAATAATTGGTCTTCCAAATGAAGCAAGCCACGTCGAAGAACAAGTTTTTCATCAATCTTCTGATGGTAAGAATATTTCACTCACTTCGATCTTACATTTTTTTTTAGATCTTTTAAGTTTTACAGGTGCATCCACACTGTTGGAAACAACAAATCTAAGAACCCCTACAAATCAACGATCAGAACAAGAGATTTTCGATGACTTTTCAATAAATTTACTTCAGAATCCATCAAAACGAAATATACGAAGGAAGAATGCCAAGGACAAATATTTTGAAGAGAAAATTCTGCTGAAGAGGGAAGTTGCCCTAGCAAAAAATGAAATAAAGAAGGAATATTATGCTGCAAAAATTAAAAAATTAGAAGAAGCAGAAATTGGTAAAAATGAAAGGTTGAAAGAGAAGAAGAAAATTATTGAAGAAATTTTTCTTTCATAACTAATTAAATTTAATTCCTCCATAAGACTTTACATAAATGTATATACCAAAGTGGTGCTTTAAATTATAATTGTTTTTGTTACTTAAGTTTTTACTTATCATCATTATAGTTCCTTTCTTGCGACCTGAAGTATTTTCTTAAGTTTTTGTTTGAAGTCTATATGTTATGTTTTTTCTGCTACTAGTCCTTAACCCTAGAAGACTAATGTTCGTCGATTCGACGAACGCATTTTTTTGTTTCTTGAATTTCTCTTTACCCTTTTTCGCAATCACTTTCGTTTTTCGTGTAGCTCTAGTCATCCATGAGTTCTTGTTGTGCGCGGAAGCTTGGCGACTTGTGTGCTTAGGTAAGGGTGGTTTTTAGGGAATAATGGGACGATCAATCGTCGAAACGACGAACATTAGCTTTAATGTAACTTTTAGTGTTGAAAACTCTCAGGACTAAAATTCAACTTAATACTCCCAACAATGATCAATCTTCAACAGAGCACAGCATAATTGAAATTAGCCCGAAAAAAGAAAGATTTGCATAATGTGTCCCTCAAAAAAACGGTGTATGACGAAATCCAAATGTGCAGAGTGCAATATAAACATATGCGGAAAACACAAAATTGAAGTTTGCACCAAATGTACAAATAATTTTTTTTTACTATTATTGTTATTTTTACTCGTTTTTTTATGAATTAATGTTTACGTTTTTGTTATTTTGAATTATTATTTTTAATTATTTTTATAAAAAAAAAAATTAAGAAAAAAAGATCTCATAAAACAAGTGTTCCTATAGAAAATAAGAAAAAAGAAGACTTATGTATGTGAAACATAAAAGTAAAAAATCGTGTTTTATTACAAAAAAGGGTCAAAGAGAATAAGTTATTGATAATAACAAGAATTTGTCAATTACTTTTGCAGCAAATCGGGTTTAAACACTGCGTCGTCGATTCGACGAATGATTAGTCTTTATGTACTAAAAAATATGATTAGTCTTCTAGGGTTAAATAAATATTTTTAAAACTTACTTTTTTACTTACTTTTACTTTCTTCTTACCCTGAAGAAACGAGCTTGTACCGGCTACCATTAATTTCTATTCGTGTTTTACAAGTTTGTTTTTGGTGTTAATTTCTGCTACTGAAAGAAAGGCGCAAGAAATTCCAGTGAGCAAGGAATTATCTGGGAATTTGATTGCTCTATTGACGACAGAACTCAACTTGGTTTCCAAATTCAAGCATTCCATTTTTAGTCTAAGAGCCAACGACACAAAAAGTCAAGTCATTTGCGTAAAGTTGTAAGTCATATCAATAATAGCCTTTGAGGTGTTAAACCATTAGCCGTTTGTCTACCTACCTAAATACGTATCAAACAGGTGTACAATTTGACGTACATTTTTGCTGCCAGAGAACCGGCGGGCTTCTACCCCTTCCCATCCCTAGCATGCTGCTTCTAGTCATCCACTAAAAGCACTCTGGCACCCGTAATGGGCTGGTCTTTAAAACCAAAAGTTCGGTCTTTGTCACCTCAAACCTGGAGGCTGGAATTTGAAGACTCTCTGGACCATCGCTCGGTGTGGCCGAGCCAATATAGTAAACCTATTTTTACTACATCCATATCTATTGAGTTCGCAGTTTTATCTCCTCTTTTTATTTGAAATAGCCCAAGATGCGCAGGAGCTGAACTATGTAACCCGATTCTAGAATAAAAAGTTCGAATTCGTGAAATCTCTCTATCTCTATAAAAAAGCGCTTATTAACTGAAATAGAATGGCGCTAATTGCAGATTCTGTGGCAAAAATTCGGAAGCACTGTTATTTGATCCTACTTTCATACATATTACCACTCATTTTAAGCATTGATAACAACTTTCGAATAGATTCGAAAGTCAAATAAAGTTATTTAGCAGGCCCCAGGCCTGGCAGTTTTCTTTTAACAGGGTGCGTCTTAAGAATAGTTTACAGTTCCAGTGCGAAAAAAAAATCAAAATTTTCAAAACGATTTTCCACCTATTCTGTGCACCGGTTGAATAATACCCATTGAGTCAATAATTTACCCTTAATTAGTAAACTCTAGGCCTAAAAAGAGTACATTATAAGCTCAGGGTATTGGATTTGGTTTTTGGAAAGAATTAACACTTTTTTATTTAATATAATGTAATCACATCTTAAATACAACTTTTTTAAATCTTTTTTTCTGATTTATTTACAAATCTGAGTAAATTATTAGGATAATTATAAAAAAAAGAGTTAAAGAAAGAAGAAGAATAAAATATCATTATAAATTGTTGCTCTAGAACTGTCATCTTGATTGGTGGAATAAGTTTCCATGCATGCTGTTGGCTCTAGTTGACCCGAACCACCACCGGTAGCGTCTGCCACCACCGCAGTCGGTACACTTGGTCTATCTTGAGTGGGCAGGGATCGACATTGAATGTTTGTTTTATAAATACCAAGTGTAAACAATATGACTGTACACTCATGATGAGCCTCTTCATTTTTTTCTAATAATGGGATTGATTTTTGATATGGTCCAGACTTTATCTACTTCATCTAGATTATAGTTCTCAATTCCATTTTTATAGTCTTGATAGAATTGTATTGTCAAAGCTAAATGTTTTAGAGATATAACTGATTGATTACGCACTGTTATACTTAAAGTTAAACTATGGCCAGCTGTACAAACAACTTCAGATTGTGGCTCCACTGTAGTGTTTTGAATTGCAATAGCTTAAATAATAATAATAAAAAAAAGAATTAACCAAATATCTTTTAAATTAGGAACAAAACTATAAAAACTTACTCCATTGTAAGGGCGCAAGGTAACTGTTTTTAGATCAATCATGGAGTAAGTGTGATTCCCTTTAATGAAGCTATCCCTTGAATTTCAGTTCCGGTCAAAAGCCACAATTTACTAATTTTATCACTATAATAAGGCTGTGCATTCATATTCATATGATCTGAAACAAAAAATTGAAAACGAGGTGATATTCACTTAAAGGCACCGTACACGGTAGCAAGCTTCGTAAAAATGTTTAAACGATCTCAAAACATATGTACCTTTTTCCTCTGTTTGTTGGTCATTTTTACAAAGACTCTCCAATGAACACCTATCAACTGGTATTGGTACCCTACAGCTTTCTATAGTCTCTATAAGAATATTTTTATTATTGGTATAGTTGAGCGACATTTCTTGAGCAGTTAAATTCGATTAATCCAGTACAAGATAGAACTGCGAAGGTCTAAAAGGAGAAGAAAAATAAAATAGTATTTATTCAACACTTAAACAAGCTTTAACTTACATCTCAGCAGGCAGTGCATTCCAACTGGATATTTGAGCACTTGGCAATAGCTCAACGTTAAAGATATTGCACATTGTTGGGAATAGCCTTCACGCATTGCATCTCCACCTGAATATTTAATACGAATCTGTGCCTCGACATGCTGGCCAACATTAATATTGGACGGTTGGGGAAGGCTTAATGTGGCTAGCGAAGAATGTCCGCCAGAATTGGCGGAACGAAAATTCGATGTTTGTATATCATTGCGGCGACCGCAGCACTCGAATGATGTTGTGGTGTTGGAGAACTGACACGACTTGGCAAGCTCGCATGACCCGAAAAGACAGTAAAACAGTCAAGTGATTGCGGTCCATCATGATGATGTCCACCAACATAGGTTGTAGCTCCAGAATGAACCGAAGCAGCGCGTCCACTTATCGAGGGGCAAATAAAATCTGCATCACCGAAAATACGAACAGGAAAATCTATTGTACTCTTTGGTGGAATGGGCAACTGAGACTGCAGTTCGACTTCGTCAATATGAAATATTCTGTACTGAGCAGCTTGGTCAACATTCGAAGTAATAGTCATTTCCAAGGCGTGAACAAAAATGGGCTACTATCGACTTTGATGACTTTAATTTGCTGCGGTCGCAAGTGTGACGGTAGGTCCTTACAACTCTAAACAGTATGGGATATCTGTAAGTATTACAGTGCCGTTTTCTAGCACCAGTGGCACTGGTGAACCTTCGCACTGAGTACTTAGTTTCTGTAAACAGAAAATAAAATATAAAATATAAATACTTTAATTTTTTGCTTAGATTTACCTGAAGATCCTGAGCCATTTTGCTTTGCTCAGCTGGTGTCATATTATTCCATTACGTCTGCAAGAGAAATGTCATGTGGCGAACGCTGAATGGCCCAATCGACCTGCCGCTGTTATCAACGACTGCACCTGCTCTATTTGAAGTGCTGGCCACCCTGCATTATTTTCTTTCATATCTAACGGATCCAGCGCAAGCAAATATCCAGGAAAGCTCTCCAACATCAGACGATTGTTTTTTGTCCATTTGAGGTTCAGATGTCCGCAACCGACATGCTTCCAGGCTGCCATTCGTTGAAAGAAGGCTGCCTTTCTTCGATATCCAATAATTTGTTGGTACAAACTAGTTATGACCTTCTTGGTAAGATCGCTGGCACGCCATTTTTCTGGAGTTGATTTCATTGGCGAAGCATAACCTTCTTGAAGACTGGCATTTCGAATCAAATTTTCAATTTCCCTGAATTGCGGGTAGATCATAAGCATTGTGATATAAATGATGAACTTAATTTTGTATGGTCGCGGAAACCCTTTGCCGCAGACGTTGGCAGCTCCACCACCAGCGACTCCTCCCTGAAGCACTACGGTTCAAGAAGTTTCGGCAATTGAAGGAAGCAGAACGAAAGAGCTGGTGATCAAGTCGTTTCTTGTAGCGCTCGGAAAAAACGACGGTGAAAAAATAATCAAAGCTTCTTAGGGAAGGTGGTGATGGAACTTTCAGAATCATCCGAACACGCAGCTTCATATACAGAAGAAAATCGAAGGTTTTTAGGAAAATCGCGAACAATGGAGCTATTTTGGGAGGTAAGCCTTAAAATTTGTCATTTCGTTGTGATGATGCCGTCGGGTGGCTCATTGGCATGGGAATGTTCTCGTGAAGAATCAGTAGTGGTTGGCTGAGATGATTTCGTCGTACAAAGTTATCGCGTTGGTGATTTGAAATACCATTTTCATCATTGGATTCCGAACCACTGCAAGATTTCGAAGTTTTGAATCCAATGTGTCTTCGATTGTTGTTAACGACATTGAACCTGAAATGTAAAATCAAAACATAAGCAACAACCCTTCAAGGGATTCTTTTCGATTTCTAGCTCACCACTGTCATTAATGCGACTGTTGCTGGACTCCTTACCCCTCATAATTGAAACATTATACACAGCACTGCGCTCTTTGCTGGCATTCTCAATAGACTGCTGTTCCTTCGAGGTGGGTGTGGTTGCAGCAGGTAGATACTCTGACGCCTTCTTGTTGCCATATTCCACAGACTGAAATAAGATACGCAATTTAATCACGATACATATACCTACATATATTCACTGTCATCTATAGTTCTCCTTATCAAAACACTTTTACCCGAGTATGTGTCAGAGCTGACAGCACTTCGTTTAATGTGTTCGCCGCCGAAGATGGGGAATAAGCCGAGAAGTTAAAGACTCTCTGTCATTAAGGCGTTCAATTCTAGAAACATTATCCAGCAGGAGTCTTGTCTGGTCTTGTTGCGATGATGACGTCGATGGAGATGTTATACTGGCAACATTTGCTTCGATTTCGAGTAGTTCACCGTCCTCAAAAAAGTAGTCATACTGAAAAATTTCAAAGCGTTGGATTTAATTTTTTGACTTTAAATGCATTTTCATTCTTACCTGTGTCAGCAAAAGCTCGACGATCCTGCACTGATGTTTCATATCTTTGACTGCAATTTCTAGTGTTTCATTGGACGTTCGTACTATCGATGGGCCAAAGATAATAGCCAATCTCTTTAGCTTCATCAGATTGCTATGACAATTCTTACTCACACGCCTTAAATGCCTAATAAAATGCTTCATGGTTTCAATGGAATAACGTGGCAGTGAATGCAACAAATCTTTCATCTCACGCAATCGAAGTAAATCGATTTTTTTATCAGCTTCGATGAAGTGATTGTAAAAATTACTTGGCAGCAGTGCATCGGGCAAACTTCCAATGAACAACTTGTACAGACTCGACACAACATTTACATCTTGCCACCTGAAATCGGTGTTGCAGCGATCCCATATGAGAAATCAGTTTTATTAACTTATCTTTTAGCACAGAAATGGCAGCCTTCTTTCCGGGTATTCAGTTAATAATAATCAAACTTAGATCCTTGGTTTCAACGATCAGTGGAATGTACTCCTTGTTTTTAGACTAAATTAAAAAAAAGATCAAAAATTAAGCAATAAAAAGTAGCTAACCAAATATACAATTGGACACGTTTCTTATAGGCACTCCAATAGAACCAGTTGTTTTTGGAACTCGATGCCATTGTTGATGGTGAAATATCAGCACAAGTGCCATGGTTCCTTGGAAAGAGTAAATCTTTCCAGTTTGCTAATGCAATACAAATTTAAGACAAAAAGTAAAACATGAAATTCACTTACGTGGGCTTTATGTCATTTTTGGTATAAGTAGCTGAACTTATGATGTCTATGATTAAAGTTGAAACTGGGGCACTTGTGCGATTGTCGAATATTGAAATGCTATTAACGGCGTCAGGTCGGAGTAGATAAGAATAGGATTGTTTGTGATACATATTATAGTCTGTAAATTAAAGATAGTTAGTAGAGTGATATGAGATAGTTTAAAGGATTATTTGTTTGTTTTTTAATTGAAGTGCGAGCTCACCTCTCTTTTTAAGATCGTATAATATTCCTTTCTACTAGATCGTTTAAAAGCTGTTGCCTTCTGATGCTTTGAGAGTCTGTCCGGTTACCTTCTGCAGAATAAGATGAAACGGTCTCGTTCGCTTCAGGTTCCAGTTCAATATATTCGATATCATCAACTTCGGTGCACATGTTGTGTAAAATACACGCAGACATCACCAAATTAACCACCAAGTTAATATGGATTTGTTCTGTAAAGTGCAGGAGTCTTCGGAAACGAGTCTTAAGCATACCAAAGGCATGTTCTACCACAACACGGCCACTGGAATGCAATTTATTGAATTGTCTTTGTGTCTCACTAAGAACACCGTAGTCTTTAAAGGGTGGAATAAGCCAATCCAAGTTAGGATAAGCAGAATCTCCAAGCAAAAAGGTATTGTGAGGAAAAAGAGAACTCTGGTTTTCAACAGCTTTCCGGAATAAGTCCGATCTGCGGAGTACTCTGCCATCATGAAGGCTTCCTGGTTCACCAACAAAGATGTCAATAAACTTTTTGTTTTCATCAACAACACCTTGCAAAACTATACTATAATATTTTTTTCTATTGTAATAGTTTTCTTTATGCGTTGAAGGTGCTTTTATTTTAATATGGCTTCCGTCTACGGATCCAATTATCGCTGGAATTTTACATCGTTGTTGAAAAGAAGCGTTGTTAATCAAAATTTCACTTTCGTTTGGCCATTTTATATATTCATGGCCTATTGAAATAAGCCACATAGCAAATCTTCCTATGGTGTTCCAAGCAGTTGATTTTGCGACACCAAATAGGTTTGCCAGTTCTCGAAACGTATTAGTATTGGCTATGTACCAAAGAAACATGTAGGTTTCTTTCTCCGCTGATATTTTTGGTAGCCCCCTGTTTCTTGTGCTTTGGTAGCGCTCTGATAACTTGTAGCGATCTATAAAAAAAAAAAAAAGAGTTACATTATGTATATATTTAGGTACCTATGTATATAACTAGAAAATTATTTAATAAAATGGCACACCTATGAGGTTTAAAACAGTTGTGCGACTCAATCGGAAGTGTTTTTTAAAATCAGAGTCCGAATAAGCGATTAAAACACTTTCGAAATCCTGAACTGATAAATGCGTCTCCATTTCCACATCTTCAGAAGATTCGCTGCTGGTTGTTGTTGTTGACGATATGCTGCTGGACGAACTTAAAGTATCATCGTCGCTATCAAATAAAAGCTAAGCTAAATGTTAAATTAAATGAAAAAAGTAATATTATTATCTATACTTACGTCTACCAGAGATAAATTCATTTTTAATTGGATCAACCATCAACAAAAGAAACGTCAAAAATAATCATTAGTACCAACCTTTAAAAACTAGATTTTTTTAAATCCGGATCGTTTTATTTTTCAGAGATGATCTATATGGATTATTGGGGTAAATAAAACGCACCTATTATTATTATTAAATATGTACATATTATATCATACAATTATATCTTTAAAAAAAAATTAAAAAAATTACTTACGATTTGTTTTCCTTGCCAGCCATTTTTCTTCTTTTGGGGGTCTTTGTTTGTTTGTTTTGTTTATTTTTTTTTTATTTTTTGTTCAGGGCTGACAACATTTCAAAAGCAAAAATCTGCTCTAGTGGTCAGATTTGAAACTACTTTCTGGATCTTCAAAATAGATCCAGATAGAAAGCTAGATCCCGAATTGTTTTTGTAATACATGATAATATGAAATCCAGATCTGGATCCGTAGATAATAAAACACAGCTAATAATAATTTTAACTATATGGCCTTTTTCGTTGCAATAGACCAAGAAGAACCTGGGAAAATGATGAAACGATGGCCTTCTTATGCGCGTACGGCAAAAGGCAAGCCGAGTTCAGCCATCCACGCAAAAAAAAATTTGCAATGCAAAATGTCCTCGAGGATTTATTGGCAATAGGTGTTCTTGTAAGTCTCAATTTGTTTAATAAAAAGTATTATTTAACTTATAGCCTTTTCAGACACAACCAACATCAGCTGATATGCTTAACACAAAATTAAAAAATTTGTTGAAAGCATTCAAAACAGCACGAGATAACAACAATCGAACTGGGCAGTCGCTTATAAAAGCACCCTTTGAGGACATTTTGGAGGAACTATTTGGTTCACAACCAATCATCCAAAACGTTCACACCTTAAATTTGAGTGGAGCACCAATAATTGGTCTTCCAAATGAAGCAAGCCACGTCGAAGAACAAGTTTTTCATCAATCTTCTGATGGTAAGAATATTTCACTCACTTCGATCTTACATTTTTTTTTAGATCTTTTAAGTTTTACAGGTGCATCCACACTGTTGGAAACAACAAATCTAAGAACCCCTACAAATCAACGATCAGAACAAGAGATTTTCGATGACTTTTCAATAAATTTACTTCAGAATCCATCAAAACGAAATATACGAAGGAAGAATGCCAAGGACAAATATTTTGAAGAGAAAATTCTGCTGAAGAGGGAAGTTGCCCTAGCAAAAAATGAAATAAAGAAGGAATATTATGCTGCAAAAATTAAAAAATTAGAAGAAGCAGAAATTGGTAAAAATGAAAGGTTGAAAGAGAAGAAGAAAATTATTGAAGAAATTTTTCTTTCATAACTAATTAAATTTAATTCCTCCATAAGACTTTACATAAATGTATATACCAAAGTGGTGCTTTAAATTATAATTGTTTTTGTTACTTAAGTTTTTACTTATCATCATTATAGTTCCTTTCTTGCGACCTGAAGTATTTTCTTAAGTTTTTGTTTGAAGTCTATATGTTATGTTTTTTCTGCTACTAGTCCTTAAATAAATATTTTTAAAACTTACTTTTTTACTTACTTTTACTTTCTTCTTACCCTGAAGAAACGAGCTTGTACCGGCTACCATTAATTTCTATTCGTGTTTTACAAGTTTGTTTTTGGTGTTAATTTCTGCTACTGAAAGAAAGGCGCAAGAAATTCCAGTGAGCAAGGAATTATCTGGGAATTTGATTGCTCTATTGACGACAGAACTCAACTTGGTTTCCAAATTCAAGCATTCCATTTTTAGTCTAAGAGCCAACGACACAAAAAGTCAAGTCATTTGCGTAAAGTTGTAAGTCATATCAATAATAGCCTTTGAGGTGTTAAACCATTAGCCGTTTGTCTACCTACCTAAATACGTATCAAACAGGTGTACAATTTGACGTACATTTTTGCTGCCAGAGAACCGGCGGGCTTCTACCCCTTCCCATCCCTAGCATGCTGCTTCTAGTCATCCACTAAAAGCACTCTGGCACCCGTAATGGGCTGGTCTTTAAAACCAAAAGTTCGGTCTTTGTCACCTCAAACCTGGAGGCTGGAATTTGAAGACTCTCTGGACCATCGCTCGGTGTGGCCGAGCCAATATAGTAAACCTATTTTTACTACATCCATATCTATTGAGTTCGCAGTTTTATCTCCTCTTTTTATTTGAAATAGCCCAAGATGCGCAGGAGCTGAACTATGTAACCCGATTCTAGAATAAAAAGTTCGAATTCGTGAAATCTCTCTATCTCTATAAAAAAGCGCTTATTAACTGAAATAGAATGGCGCTAATTGCAGATTCTGTGGCAAAAATTCGGAAGCACTGTTATTTGATCCTACTTTCATACATATTACCACTCATTTTAAGCATTGATAACAACTTTCGAATAGATTCGAAAGTCAAATAAAGTTATTTAGCAGGCCCCAGGCCTGGCAGTTTTCTTTTAACAGGGTGCGTCTTAAGAATAGTTTACAGTTCCAGTGCGAAAAAAAAATCAAAATTTTCAAAACGATTTTCCACCTATTCTGTGCACCGGTTGAATAATACCCATTGAGTCAATAATTTACCCTTAATTAGTAAACTCTAGGCCTAAAAAGAGTACATTATAAGCTCAGGGTATTGGATTTGGTTTTTGGAAAGAATTAACACTTTTTTATTTAATATAATGTAATCACATCTTAAATACAACTTTTTTAAATCTTTTTTTCTGATTTATTTACAAATCTGAGTAAATTATTAGGATAATTATAAAAAAAAGAGTTAAAGAAAGAAGAAGAATAAAATATCATTATAAATTGTTGCTCTAGAACTGTCATCTTGATTGGTGGAATAAGTTTCCATGCATGCTGTTGGCTCTAGTTGACCCGAACCACCACCGGTAGCGTCTGCCACCACCGCAGTCGGTACACTTGGTCTATCTTGAGTGGGCAGGGATCGACATTGAATGTTTGTTTTATAAATACCAAGTGTAAACAATATGACTGTACACTCATGATGAGCCTCTTCATTTTTTTCTAATAATGGGATTGATTTTTGATATGGTCCAGACTTTATCTACTTCATCTAGATTATAGTTCTCAATTCCATTTTTATAGTCTTGATAGAATTGTATTGTCAAAGCTAAATGTTTTAGAGATATAACTGATTGATTACGCACTGTTATACTTAAAGTTAAACTATGGCCAGCTGTACAAACAACTTCAGATTGTGGCTCCACTGTAGTGTTTTGAATTGCAATAGCTTAAATAATAATAATAAAAAAAAGAATTAACCAAATATCTTTTAAATTAGGAACAAAACTATAAAAACTTACTCCATTGTAAGGGCGCAAGGTAACTGTTTTTAGATCAATCATGGAGTAAGTGTGATTCCCTTTAATGAAGCTATCCCTTGAATTTCAGTTCCGGTCAAAAGCCACAATTTACTAATTTTATCACTATAATAAGGCTGTGCATTCATATTCATATGATCTGAAACAAAAAATTGAAAACGAGGTGATATTCACTTAAAGGCACCGTACACGGTAGCAAGCTTCGTAAAAATGTTTAAACGATCTCAAAACATATGTACCTTTTTCCTCTGTTTGTTGGTCATTTTTACAAAGACTCTCCAATGAACACCTATCAACTGGTATTGGTACCCTACAGCTTTCTATAGTCTCTATAAGAATATTTTTATTATTGGTATAGTTGAGCGACATTTCTTGAGCAGTTAAATTCGATTAATCCAGTACAAGATAGAACTGCGAAGGTCTAAAAGGAGAAGAAAAATAAAATAGTATTTATTCAACACTTAAACAAGCTTTAACTTACATCTCAGCAGGCAGTGCATTCCAACTGGATATTTGAGCACTTGGCAATAGCTCAACGTTAAAGATATTGCACATTGTTGGGAATAGCCTTCACGCATTGCATCTCCACCTGAATATTTAATACGAATCTGTGCCTCGACATGCTGGCCAACATTAATATTGGACGGTTGGGGAAGGCTTAATGTGGCTAGCGAAGAATGTCCGCCAGAATTGGCGGAACGAAAATTCGATGTTTGTATATCATTGCGGCGACCGCAGCACTCGAATGATGTTGTGGTGTTGGAGAACTGACACGACTTGGCAAGCTCGCATGACCCGAAAAGACAGTAAAACAGTCAAGTGATTGCGGTCCATCATGATGATGTCCACCAACATAGGTTGTAGCTCCAGAATGAACCGAAGCAGCGCGTCCACTTATCGAGGGGCAAATAAAATCTGCATCACCGAAAATACGAACAGGAAAATCTATTGTACTCTTTGGTGGAATGGGCAACTGAGACTGCAGTTCGACTTCGTCAATATGAAATATTCTGTACTGAGCAGCTTGGTCAACATTCGAAGTAATAGTCATTTCCAAGGCGTGAACAAAAATGGGCTACTATCGACTTTGATGACTTTAATTTGCTGCGGTCGCAAGTGTGACGGTAGGTCCTTACAACTCTAAACAGTATGGGATATCTGTAAGTATTACAGTGCCGTTTTCTAGCACCAGTGGCACTGGTGAACCTTCGCACTGAGTACTTAGTTTCTGTAAACAGAAAATAAAATATAAAATATAAATACTTTAATTTTTTGCTTAGATTTACCTGAAGATCCTGAGCCATTTTGCTTTGCTCAGCTGGTGTCATATTATTCCATTACGTCTGCAAGAGAAATGTCATGTGGCGAACGCTGAATGGCCCAATCGACCTGCCGCTGTTATCAACGACTGCACCTGCTCTATTTGAAGTGCTGGCCACCCTGCATTATTTTCTTTCATATCTAACGGATCCAGCGCAAGCAAATATCCAGGAAAGCTCTCCAACATCAGACGATTGTTTTTTGTCCATTTGAGGTTCAGATGTCCGCAACCGACATGCTTCCAGGCTGCCATTCGTTGAAAGAAGGCTGCCTTTCTTCGATATCCAATAATTTGTTGGTACAAACTAGTTATGACCTTCTTGGTAAGATCGCTGGCACGCCATTTTTCTGGAGTTGATTTCATTGGCGAAGCATAACCTTCTTGAAGACTGGCATTTCGAATCAAATTTTCAATTTCCCTGAATTGCGGGTAGATCATAAGCATTGTGATATAAATGATGAACTTAATTTTGTATGGTCGCGGAAACCCTTTGCCGCAGACGTTGGCAGCTCCACCACCAGCGACTCCTCCCTGAAGCACTACGGTTCAAGAAGTTTCGGCAATTGAAGGAAGCAGAACGAAAGAGCTGGTGATCAAGTCGTTTCTTGTAGCGCTCGGAAAAAACGACGGTGAAAAAATAATCAAAGCTTCTTAGGGAAGGTGGTGATGGAACTTTCAGAATCATCCGAACACGCAGCTTCATATACAGAAGAAAATCGAAGGTTTTTAGGAAAATCGCGAACAATGGAGCTATTTTGGGAGGTAAGCCTTAAAATTTGTCATTTCGTTGTGATGATGCCGTCGGGTGGCTCATTGGCATGGGAATGTTCTCGTGAAGAATCAGTAGTGGTTGGCTGAGATGATTTCGTCGTACAAAGTTATCGCGTTGGTGATTTGAAATACCATTTTCATCATTGGATTCCGAACCACTGCAAGATTTCGAAGTTTTGAATCCAATGTGTCTTCGATTGTTGTTAACGACATTGAACCTGAAATGTAAAATCAAAACATAAGCAACAACCCTTCAAGGGATTCTTTTCGATTTCTAGCTCACCACTGTCATTAATGCGACTGTTGCTGGACTCCTTACCCCTCATAATTGAAACATTATACACAGCACTGCGCTCTTTGCTGGCATTCTCAATAGACTGCTGTTCCTTCGAGGTGGGTGTGGTTGCAGCAGGTAGATACTCTGACGCCTTCTTGTTGCCATATTCCACAGACTGAAATAAGATACGCAATTTAATCACGATACATATACCTACATATATTCACTGTCATCTATAGTTCTCCTTATCAAAACACTTTTACCCGAGTATGTGTCAGAGCTGACAGCACTTCGTTTAATGTGTTCGCCGCCGAAGATGGGGAATAAGCCGAGAAGTTAAAGACTCTCTGTCATTAAGGCGTTCAATTCTAGAAACATTATCCAGCAGGAGTCTTGTCTGGTCTTGTTGCGATGATGACGTCGATGGAGATGTTATACTGGCAACATTTGCTTCGATTTCGAGTAGTTCACCGTCCTCAAAAAAGTAGTCATACTGAAAAATTTCAAAGCGTTGGATTTAATTTTTTGACTTTAAATGCATTTTCATTCTTACCTGTGTCAGCAAAAGCTCGACGATCCTGCACTGATGTTTCATATCTTTGACTGCAATTTCTAGTGTTTCATTGGACGTTCGTACTATCGATGGGCCAAAGATAATAGCCAATCTCTTTAGCTTCATCAGATTGCTATGACAATTCTTACTCACACGCCTTAAATGCCTAATAAAATGCTTCATGGTTTCAATGGAATAACGTGGCAGTGAATGCAACAAATCTTTCATCTCACGCAATCGAAGTAAATCGATTTTTTTATCAGCTTCGATGAAGTGATTGTAAAAATTACTTGGCAGCAGTGCATCGGGCAAACTTCCAATGAACAACTTGTACAGACTCGACACAACATTTACATCTTGCCACCTGAAATCGGTGTTGCAGCGATCCCATATGAGAAATCAGTTTTATTAACTTATCTTTTAGCACAGAAATGGCAGCCTTCTTTCCGGGTATTCAGTTAATAATAATCAAACTTAGATCCTTGGTTTCAACGATCAGTGGAATGTACTCCTTGTTTTTAGACTAAATTAAAAAAAAGATCAAAAATTAAGCAATAAAAAGTAGCTAACCAAATATACAATTGGACACGTTTCTTATAGGCACTCCAATAGAACCAGTTGTTTTTGGAACTCGATGCCATTGTTGATGGTGAAATATCAGCACAAGTGCCATGGTTCCTTGGAAAGAGTAAATCTTTCCAGTTTGCTAATGCAATACAAATTTAAGACAAAAAGTAAAACATGAAATTCACTTACGTGGGCTTTATGTCATTTTTGGTATAAGTAGCTGAACTTATGATGTCTATGATTAAAGTTGAAACTGGGGCACTTGTGCGATTGTCGAATATTGAAATGCTATTAACGGCGTCAGGTCGGAGTAGATAAGAATAGGATTGTTTGTGATACATATTATAGTCTGTAAATTAAAGATAGTTAGTAGAGTGATATGAGATAGTTTAAAGGATTATTTGTTTGTTTTTTAATTGAAGTGCGAGCTCACCTCTCTTTTTAAGATCGTATAATATTCCTTTCTACTAGATCGTTTAAAAGCTGTTGCCTTCTGATGCTTTGAGAGTCTGTCCGGTTACCTTCTGCAGAATAAGATGAAACGGTCTCGTTCGCTTCAGGTTCCAGTTCAATATATTCGATATCATCAACTTCGGTGCACATGTTGTGTAAAATACACGCAGACATCACCAAATTAACCACCAAGTTAATATGGATTTGTTCTGTAAAGTGCAGGAGTCTTCGGAAACGAGTCTTAAGCATACCAAAGGCATGTTCTACCACAACACGGCCACTGGAATGCAATTTATTGAATTGTCTTTGTGTCTCACTAAGAACACCGTAGTCTTTAAAGGGTGGAATAAGCCAATCCAAGTTAGGATAAGCAGAATCTCCAAGCAAAAAGGTATTGTGAGGAAAAAGAGAACTCTGGTTTTCAACAGCTTTCCGGAATAAGTCCGATCTGCGGAGTACTCTGCCATCATGAAGGCTTCCTGGTTCACCAACAAAGATGTCAATAAACTTTTTGTTTTCATCAACAACACCTTGCAAAACTATACTATAATATTTTTTTCTATTGTAATAGTTTTCTTTATGCGTTGAAGGTGCTTTTATTTTAATATGGCTTCCGTCTACGGATCCAATTATCGCTGGAATTTTACATCGTTGTTGAAAAGAAGCGTTGTTAATCAAAATTTCACTTTCGTTTGGCCATTTTATATATTCATGGCCTATTGAAATAAGCCACATAGCAAATCTTCCTATGGTGTTCCAAGCAGTTGATTTTGCGACACCAAATAGGTTTGCCAGTTCTCGAAACGTATTAGTATTGGCTATGTACCAAAGAAACATGTAGGTTTCTTTCTCCGCTGATATTTTTGGTAGCCCCCTGTTTCTTGTGCTTTGGTAGCGCTCTGATAACTTGTAGCGATCTATAAAAAAAAAAAAAGAGTTACATTATGTATATATTTAGGTACCTATGTATATAACTAGAAAATTATTTAATAAAATGGCACACCTATGAGGTTTAAAACAGTTGTGCGACTCAATCGGAAGTGTTTTTTAAAATCAGAGTCCGAATAAGCGATTAAAACACTTTCGAAATCCTGAACTGATAAATGCGTCTCCATTTCCACATCTTCAGAAGATTCGCTGCTGGTTGTTGTTGTTGACGATATGCTGCTGGACGAACTTAAAGTATCATCGTCGCTATCAAATAAAAGCTAAGCTAAATGTTAAATTAAATGAAAAAAGTAATATTATTATCTATACTTACGTCTACCAGAGATAAATTCATTTTTAATTGGATCAACCATCAACAAAAGAAACGTCAAAAATAATCATTAGTACCAACCTTTAAGAACTAGATTTTTTTAAATCCGGATCGTTTTATTTTTCAGAGATGATCTATATGGATTATTGGGGTAAATAAAACGCACCTATTAACTTCTACTACTATTTAAAATGGGATAAGTTCAAAAATTAACGCAAAAATCACCTGACGTAATTATAAATATTATTAATTCAATATTTCATGGAGAAAAATAAAGTAAAATTAAATAAAATAAAAAAAGTAAAATTAAAGAAAATAGTAACAAATCGATTAAAACTCTGACTGTTAATTATAAAACAATTTGTTTAACTATGAAAAGAAAAAAAAAAATTCAAATATCATATACCATTGGTAATCATAATTATTTTTATATACATATATGTTTTGGTTGTAACTTAGTTTAGAAATATAATAAGGGTATTCATGCAACGTCGTAAGTTTACAAATTGTGTAAAATGATAAGTTTACGCAAAAGTTTGCATGAACGACCATTTTATTAATTTGGTTAAATGCTGTGTAATTGAATCAGCTGTTCGTTAAACGTCAAATATTTGGGCGCGTTCGGCTTGGGTCGAGGAGTTGGTTTTACAGATATTGCATTATGGTCTGTTTATTTGCATGTGTGTGTACAAATATATATTTGTTTTAATAGATACGTGTAGTAAGTACTCCTGTTATTTCAAATATATTTGTTCTGCATTGAAACAAATACATCAATGCCATTAATTTTGCTGGAATCTCAATACCATTTCAACTGAACTCAAGTGACAAAAAAACTAGAGCTCCCGATCCTGCTTGTAAACGTAGTAATTTTTAAATAGAGAACCTCTCCCGAACCAACGTGAAGTCGGAAACTCGGAAGGATAAAATAAAATGTAAAGCTAGAACTATTAAGGCTTTCTCAAACCAATGCGAAATATTTGGAATGACAACGAAAATTTTGCCTGACAAAATCAATGGGTTTAAAACCCGCGAAGAGTTGCTTTCCAAACAGTCAAAAGAAGAAGTGAGGAATATTCCACTTAAGTAAAATGAATCATCCCTCTCTTTTTTTCGTTCCAACTTCACCAAATGTCAGTTTCACTCCCGTGAGATGAGTATGGTTTTCATGTATTCGCTCATTTTCAACCGACCACTTCAGTAAACTACAGTGCGGTTCATATTTATAACCCACCTTAAAAATCGTTAATTTTTTGGTCGTCTATACATGATAAAAAATAAAAATGATAGGGAATAATAGTAATGGTCAATGCAGTTAATTACAACAATAAGTTAATTTCAAAAACGTAACAAGTGTATTTTTATTTCTTTGTAATACAAAAACTACAAAATTCAAGTGTTTCAAATTTATAACCCATTGTTTCAATAATTAATAAAAGTAAATGAAGAATCGAAGCTAATAATTGATTTGGGAACTTTTGCCAAGAATCTAGTCAAAAACTCTTTTTTTCATGGATTTTATAAATTTATCCAAAAGTTCTGGCTTGATTTTAAGCCATTCATAAAGAAGAGCGTGTTTAAGCTCTGATATCGTCTCATACGTCCTTCTTTCTGCGTATATTCTTCTGACAAAAACTCTCTCAAGATTCTCAATAGGGTTAACATCGGGAGAGCATGCGGGCCAGTTCATTAAATCAATAGAATTTATTCCCAACCAATAAATTGTTTCTCTACTGATATGGATTCTGGCATTGTCCTGCTGAAAAATCCAAGTTCTCCCATGGTGATCTACCAAAAACGGTACCAAACTGAGTCGGAAAACTTGAACATAATCTCTGCTAATCATTTTCGAAGAAATTTATTGCATTTCCACGCACCCCTTCGTTGAGAAAGTGCCCCACATCATCACCGAACCGCCACCAAAATTTCGCCTATAATAATATCACGGTTCCTTCCGTAAGTCACGCTAATAAGAGTGCACACCATCAGGACCATCTCAGTTCCATTTTTTCTGGAAGATGCAATTCACTTCATCAAAAATGAACAGCAGAGATTATGTTTAAGTTTTCCGACTCAGTTTGGTACCGTTTTTGGTAGATCACCATGAGAGAACTTGGATTTTTCGGCAGGACAATGCCAGAATCCATATCAGTAGAGAAACAATTTATTGGTTGGGAATAAATTGTATTGATTTAATGAACTGGCCCGCATGCTCTCCCGATGTTAACCCTATTGAGAATCTTGGGAGAGTTTTTGTCAGAAGAATATACGCAGAAAGAAGGACGTATGAGACGATATCAGAGCTTAAACACGCTCTTCTTTATGAATGGCTTAAAATCAAGCCAGAACTTTTGGATAAATTTATAAAATCCATGAAAAAAAGAGTTTTTGACTAGATTCTTGCCAAAAGTTCCCAAATCAATTATTAGTTTCGATTCTTCATTTACTTTTATTAACTATTGAAACAATGGGTTATAAATTTGAAACACTTGAATTTTGTAGTTTTTGTATTACTAAGAAATAAAAATACACTTGTTACGTTTTTGAAATAAACTTGTTGTTGTAATTAACTTCCATGACCATTACTATTATTCCCTATCATTTTTATTTTTGATCATGTATAGACGACCAAAAAATTAACGATTTTTAAGGTGGGTTATAAATATGAACCGCACTGTATAAACAATTATTATAGCTCTACCTTAATATACATGACAATAGTCGCGTTATAAGGTAGAAATATATTAGTCGCAAGCTCACGGCAGTGGTCGGATGAAAATCAGCGAATACAAACAAATCATATGTCACGCCCATAATGTACTTTTCTTCATTTTCGTTAACTTTTGCTTTCAGAGGTGAATAGAGCGCCCCCGAGTACACTTCACGGAAGTGAAACTGAAATTTGTTGAGGTAGGAACGAAAAAAAGAGAAAAAGTGAATTATGGCTTAGTTCTGATTTTGACAGTTCAGAAAGATACCTTGCATTGGCTAATGACATCTGTTTCTAACAGCTTCCGACTATTTAGAATCTTCTAAACCAATGCGAATCATTCGTTGAACACAACAAAAACATTAATAACATCGCACGTTGTTGTAAATGATAACAACACGTTCGTCGTCGTCAACGAAATATTCGCATTGGTTTGGGTGAGAATTTATAGTTCTACCAATAATTTACGAAAAGTAGCTTTCCTAAAGGCTCTCCCAAACCAACACGAAATTAAAGTGAATGATCTCAATACTAAAAAACAACAAAAAACTGTTTTTGTGAATGCTTCGCTATAATTTCGCGTTGGTTGGGCAGAGCCTTTAATCGTTGAGTAAGGGCCTTATTACGGTTCGCGAATCGAACGTTCGCTTGAAGTCGAACGATTTGGCGAATGTTGTGTACGTTCATATTAGGGTTGGCGAATGAATTTATTCGCTAAAAATTCATCGCTGTCCCAGGAAAAATTCATTATAATCAATTTTTCTTGCGACAAATGTCAAATAGAAAAAAAATTTAATCGGAAAATACATCTTAAAGTGCGGAATTTTTGTAGTTTTCGTCATTTTATTCTTGACTAAATTATTTAAATGATCATTACGCGATTTTATCGTAATAAATTAATCTTTTTTATGCGGCAAACAAATCAGCGTAAAAATAAAAACTGCACTGGAATCAGCCTTTTAAATATGCTCAATTTGGTGTAGGTCTTGCCTGGCGTTTTAATTTTAAAACTTAATTGTTAAATGGTTGAAATGTGTTGAGTGGCTTTTTTATTGGCTAAATTTATAATAAACTCATTTTTATCACAAAATGATAAGATAAGATAAGATGATTCGAGTTTTTGTTATTGTTCGCCGACCAGTCACTAACATTTTCCATTCGCTTAATTTTGATGTTTGGGGCGAGTCATCTGGCGAATGTTCGCCTTTTGTAATACCAAATTGATTCGTTCGCCAGCTTTTTCATTCGATTCGCGAACCGTAATAGGGCTCTAAATTTAGACCTTCTAATTATTTTTTTTTGTGTAAACTACGTCTTAATTCGCAACTTTTATCACCAACTAATTGCAATGCAATAATTACAGGACACATTCAGAGCTTTTTTTTCTCCGAGATATCATTTATATCAT
Source organism: Dasysyrphus tricinctus (assembly GCA_963921185.1). Taxonomy (NCBI): domain Eukaryota; kingdom Metazoa; phylum Arthropoda; class Insecta; order Diptera; family Syrphidae; genus Dasysyrphus; species Dasysyrphus tricinctus. The sequence continues at coordinate 268,763,747 of OY992530.1, forward strand.
GTTTCTAAACATGCCTAGTTCTTAAAGTCACAAACACGCCTAATTATATCTCTAAAAGTCACAATGACGTTTGGATAAGTTTAACCAAATATTTGGTTAATTTTCCGCAGCTAAATCCTTGGATAAAATTAACCAAATTGTGTAAACCATTTCCCATACAAAATTTGACAGTTCATTAACCAAAAGATAAAATTAACCAAATCGTAAACTTATCTAGTGTTTTACGCAGTTGCATGAATACCCCTAATAACAAAAAAAAAAAAATTCTTAGACGGAATTTTTTTTTTTCCGAAAAAGGAAGGTGTTACGAATGATGGTCGTTTACCCATATGAGGCCACAGGTTAATAAATTCCCACTGGTTGGGTTACCTACGTGTGCTTTCATATGACACCGTTTGCATTGCTTGCATATGCCATCGATTGCATGTGCAAGCGATAGCATAGTGCTAGGTGTAACGACCCTTATCCGCTGATGCCGCCAGTCATTTGATTTCTTTTATGAAATCAAATGACTGGAATGTAGAATTTAGTTAGTATACATAAGTCAATATCGTATTTTATATTTTGAATAAAGTCATTCAATTGTTTACATTTCAAGCGACACGAGCGTTTTCTTTACACGTGTTAATGACAATCGTATCCCTTAAGAGCTCGTCCACAAATTCCTTCTTGCAGCTTGTATTTGAACATACATACTTGCAATTTCTAGCTAACCCTCTTAGCTCTGCTACCCATTCGGCATAGCTTTGACCTTCTACCATTTTCGCTTGCAAAAATTCAAACCTAGCTGCAAGTATATGTATGTTCCGTTTGAAGTGCTCCGTTAGCTTCTCCGTTATTTCATCGAATTATTTGCTCCCAAAATCGTTACCAAGTATCTTCTGAATAAGATCAAATATATCAGCTCCTACCCACGATAAGAAAAATGCCTTTTGTTTCTCACTATCGCTGACACCATATGCTGCGAAATGCTGTTCGAGCTGCTTCAAATATGTGTCCCACTGGTGCTTACTATTCTCAAATGGATGGAACGGTGGTATGGACCCTACGCTCATACACGTGCTCCCCTCTGACAAATTACCTTCCTTTTTAACCTGTCCCTCCATCCATTGCTTTTGACTGGTCAATAACGCTTCGAAAAGCGGTTTCTGCTGGTCCAGCAGTTCTTTTAATTGTTTGGCATCCATCAACAAAAAAAATTCTCAACCACCACACAAACCACGTTTTTTATCTCTTAGGCAAAAGGCACAAAATCTACGCTATTTTACAACTAAAAAAATACTCGTCGCCAAATGTTGTAATTAAAAGCGCAATCTACTTTCTAATAATTCATATATTTTCTAGTTCATTTATAATTTAAATATTGTCTATTAATTTAAGCTTTTATAATTAGGTAGTTGATGTGTGGTGGGCAAACTTCTCTGAACGAAAACGACTGACTGTTTAACATTATCCAAATGTAAAGGTGTAGCGGTCGCAGTTATGTTGTGCAGACGAGAGAATGCAGCTTCTCTTATATTAAGTATACACATGAATGCATCACTACATGAAGCATTGAATTCTACACATTCTACATTAATTTTTATTTCCCCACTAGACAATGCTGTCTAGATCAGAATTTAATGAGCTTATCATACGCTGCCGTTCAAGTTCCACATCCGAAGAATTGGGAAGTGAATCTTGAAACGAATATGAAAAGCTGAGGGTGCTGCCATCTGCAAAACAATTTAATGGATTAGAAGTTTCAGACAAAAGATCATTACTGAAAATGAGGAAGAGAGTCGGAGACAAAACGGAGCCCTGGGGCACATCAGCATTTATGTTATGAAATATCAGACTTGAAACCATCCAATACAATTGGTCGAATACAATTGATCGAAACCAAATGCACGCATTTTCGATAAGAAAGCTTGATGCCAAACTCTAACAAATGCTTTTGAAATATCAATTGCAATAATCTTACTTTCTCCAAAACGATGTAAAGATTTGTTCCACCGTTCGGTGAGATATACCATCAGAACACCAGTGGACCTATTGCTACGAAAGCCATACTGCGGGTCATTAAGAAGTTTTCCTTCTTCAAGATATTTCTTGAGCTGATAGGTAATTTATCAGCGTTTCTATGACCTTGGAACGAAGGGATGTAAGTGCAATTGGACGATGATTAGAGGGAGAAGAAGATGGACATTTTTAAGGGACAGGCTGGACAAATGCTGTTTTCCATCCACTCGGAAAGAGACCTGTAGAGTATAGGATAGATGGAAAAGCTTTCGCAGTGGTTTTAGGGCTGCCAGATAAAATTTTGGCAAAGTCGGGACACAACGATCTAAATATCGGGACAAATCGGGACAAAAGAAAAATTTAATGTAAATACAAAATTTAGCAACATAGAAACATTTTTATTAACGTATGTAAATATAAGTTGTACATTTATTACAACAAAAAAAAAACTTCAGGAAAGTTTACTTTTCAGTCAAATATACTTAATTAGTAAGGTACGAATATAGTAGAAGTTAAAGTAAATGTTATAAAATATATTTGTCACTGGAACTTATCTTGGAAATCATTGTTTGACGAACTGGGTCCTCCTTTAAAAAGTAGCAAAACTCCTTACAACTATAATCGCAATTCATTTTAATAAAAAGCTCTGCTTCTATTGTGTCGATAAATAGGCTGTTCCTTTCCTTTCGCCATGCTGTAGTCATCAAACTTAACACTCTTTCACACATAGCATTGGAAGCAGGCAAGGAAAACGCGAACTGACTGTAAATTTGGAGTATCATTCAACTTAAAGAAAGTGACCCATTTTTGCACATATGAAATTTCTTCAGTCTGATTTGGGATATATTTCTTTAAAATGCTAATTCTTCAAATAATGTGTCAATATCAATGTCTTTAATTTTGAAATAATTAACAATTTCTGTGATTTCACTAAAGCTTGGAATTTTTTCCAAGCTTAATGGTAACAATAACTTATTGCATTTTCCAAAAAAGTTTGGGCTTCTCTCTTAAATCTAGCCTTTAGTCCACTATTCTCACATTTACGTAAAGCTTGGAGTGCAATACTACCATAAAATTGTTCTTCCAATTTTGATTTAAGTGATGTGTGAATGTTGTTTACTAAATTATACATATCCAACACTGTTGAATCAGTAGATTCCAATTGAGTCAACGCATTTTGGAAAATAGTAACCACATTCAATAAAAATCCAAGGTAAGCCTCAGCTAAATCTGACTCAAAAAACTTCCGAACATATAATTTCTAACCTTTTCCTTGTCTGTGAAGTATGTTTTGACGGCTACAAAATGTTTCAAAAACCTTTCCACTGCTGGTATAAGAGTAAGCCATCTTGTAGGAACATGGCGTAAGAGTTCACTCCACTCCTCTTCTCCACACCAAGACACAAGATCTGAAACCCAATGCAGTTTATGTTACTTCTTTGAAATAATAAATACCCACTCGAACATACATATGTTTCAATATGTGACTTCGATAGATCAAAGGGCACGGTAGTGCCCAGCCAAGTTCGCGGCACTACACCCTATTTACAGGAACAAACTCAGGCGATTTTCAACCCTCCTCTAACTTCAGTACCAATAAAGTCAGAAACTTAAAATTCGGAGTATTTGCTTAACTGATCAAACACAGGTGGCTCACCAAATTTCAACTCTTTAGCATTAGTAGTTCCCAAGATAAAGGACTTCAAAAATCGCAAAAACCGTAACTGACTGACTCACTGACTCACTGACTCACTGATTCACTGACTCACTGACTCACTGACAGATCATCAAAATTATGGAGCACTTCCCGACATCGTAGAAACTTGAAATTTCGCACAACGGTAGGCCTTGTAGTACATACAAAGGAAAAAATCGAAGATCTGCAATTTTCTATTCAGGGGGCGTGGCATCCACCCACTTTCTTAAATATTCTATAAATTATATGGAGCCTTTCCGATTGTTGTAGAACAATGAAAATTGGTAAGTTGGTAGGGTTTGAGGTACTTAGAAAGAAAAAAAATTGAAAAATTGGAATTTTCCATACAGGGGGCGTGGCATCCACCCACATTCTTAAAAATTCTTATAAATTATATGGAGCACTTCCGATTGTTGTAGAACGATGAAAATTGGTAGGTCGGTAGGGCTTAAAGTACTTAGAAAGGAGAAATTGAAACATTGGAATTTTGCATTCAGGGGGCGTGGCATCCACCCACATTCTTAAAAATTCTTATAAATTATATGGAGCACTTCCGATTGTTGTAGAACGATGAAAATTGGTAGGTCGGTAGGGCTTAAGGTACTTTGAAAGAAAAAAATAGAAAAATTGGAATTTTGCATTCAGGGGGCGTGATATCCACCCACATTCTTAAAAATTCTTATAAATTATATGGAGCACTTCCGATTGTTGTAGAACGATGAAAATTGGTAGGTTGGTAGGACTTGAAGTACTTAGAAAGGAAAAAAATCGAAAATTTGGAATTGTCTTTTCAGGGAGGGTGCCATTCACCCACTTTATCAGAATGGCTATTATTTGTATGACACTTTCGGTTGTCGTAGAATTATGAAACTTTGTAGAGCGGTAGGGCTTGACTTTCACCTGGCAAAATAAATCTTTGCAAAAAGGAGTGAAATCACAACAAAAACATAAATGTTAAAAAAGGAGCCAAGTTCTTATGTGTACAAGAAACCTGTGCGTAAAAAGTCAGCCAAAAAAGTACTGAGATCTAAAATATATGCCAAGTTTTAAGTTCATGAAGTTTAATATCAAATATCTAAAGTAGAGTAATATCGAAACAATTCCAAATCATGACAGAAATTTGGTAATTAATGATTACTGATTAAAATTTGGTGAATTTACTTGGCAAGTTTTCTCTTAAATACTTACTTAATCACAAATTTAAAATGTATGAAAACTTGACCAGTGAACCCACCAAATTTTAATCAGAAATCATTAATTACCAAATTTCTGTCATAATTTGGAATTGTTTCGATATTACTCTACTTAAGATATTTGATATTAAACTTCATGAACTTAAAACTTGGCATATATTTTAGATCTCAGTACTTTTTTGGCTGACTTTTTACGCACAGGTTTCTTGTACACATAAGAACTTGGCTCCTTTTTTAACATTTATGTTTTTGTTGTGATACTTATAACGAGAAATAATGAAGGGTATAGTTCCAAAACTTTTCCACTTTTTAGAATTTTGAGTAAAATGAAAATACTTTAAAAGCTTAAAAAATAATATACATACCTAAGCGATGAGTTTTAACGCTAAAATATAAATTAAGGATGACCTTTATCCATTTCTTATGGTTTTAAACCTATTAGGTGAACCTATAAAAATTATAAAAAATCTATTTAATTTGGAAAAGAAGAGTTTTGAAAATTACAATTGAAATTGATTTATTTGTATGGAATTAGATGAGGTTTGATTCAAAAGTATAAAGAGAAAAGTTTTGAAACCAAAGAAAACTTAAAGAAAATTATTTTAATTATTAAAAAAAAGCCCTAAAATTAAAAAAAAAAATCATATCCACCTTTTTTAATGTCACTACTGCAATACACGAACCTTAAAAGCGACTACTTTAGTTTGCAAAGAAAAAGAAGAGTTATGGTGCGGAATTTTGATCTGTATGATCAAATGAGTTTAATTAAACGACTGAGTGGAATAGTGTATTTATGAAAAAAAACACTACTTTTAAAGTACCAAAAAGTAAAGGAAATAATAATTTTTTATAAATTAAAGCTAATTACGAAGATGAAGAACCTTATAAAGAACACTTCCTCATACTTAACTAATTTTTGAAAAAAAAAAAAAATTAAATAGAAGAATTTTGAAATTATACTCTATACCCCTTAACTATTATATTGTTCAATAAAAAGCTTAAATTACCCTTGAGTCTGATGACATTTTTGGTCGAAGAACTAAACTCGTTAAAGGACATAATGATAATTGCTTCTATATCATATCGCAAAGATGATTGGGCCTTCTTCATTGTATTATGTAGTACGTGGCAAATGCACCCTCTTGGCAGGATATCCGGATTATCTTTTCTTAATTCAGTTAATACGCTTTGGTTCGATCTACTTTACTAAGCGGTAAGTTTTCGGAGATGAGAATTGCAATGGATTTTGATGTCTCAGATGTTAATGAATAAAACTTCAGAAGCTTAACACATATGCCATTTTTTGGCATAAAATACCTAACCACAAATGGAAATGTTTTTACGTTGCCTCTATTTGAAGCATCTGTAGCTATACTAAGGACAACTTCATCCAGGTCTTGTTTGAGCTTCTTCTTTAAAGAAGGGGCAATTACATTCACCACGATTTTTGTACACTTTCTTCTCGAGCAGGTAAATGTTTTGGCTGAGAATCGGGGAAAATATTCTTAAAAAGCTGAGAAGAACAAGACACGGAATTATACGACTGCGAATGCTTTACTGTGTGGAAAGCAAATGTCGCCTCGGAAATTGATTTTGACGTTTTCTCCGAGTTTGCATTTAAATTCAATCGCGTTGGGATGGTGGAATTGGAAGCATTTTCTTTGACACGAGAAATATGTTTAGCTCGCTTCATATGCGTTCGTATGCCACCAACTCCAGAATGAGATATGGAAAACTCCACGGAACATAATTTACACATCGCTTTATGCACGTTGTTTACACTTTTTAGCCATGAATAAACTTTTTCCCATTGCTTATTATAGCTAACCCATCTTTTTGCGAAGACTGTTCTTTGTTTTGTTTTTGAGCCAGAAGAAGCCATGTCTAGTAAATACATTCATTATATAATTATAGATATTGTAATATTTTCTCAGGTTCGTTAATAAAACTTATTTACTTTATTCAAAACATCCACTTATTTATTTCGCAAAATAAAACACTTTACTTTTCTTACTACAAACAAAACGATTTATTATTCACCACTGAATTAATTCACAAACTTTACTTTTCACTTTTATTACAACCAACTTTATTCATTCACGATTAAAAACAAACTGTGTCGCTGCCGTTCAAACCTGTGCCTTTTATACTTGTTTTCCAAACTCTCGAAATAAGGAGAACGTTCTGGTCTCTGCTTCCAGAGCTTTCCGTAGGGGAAATTTCCCAATAAATTCCCTTCCAAAAGCTTTTATTTGACAGCTGGTAAATCTGCTATAATCCGGCAGATGGCGCTTCCTTCGTTTGAGAGTTGCTATAATTATAGCTAATAAGGGTATGTTTGCACTGCGACCGTAAGCTTTATTGTGTCCGTTTGTTTGCATTTCGGAGTCGTTATAGTTCAAATATGGAAAGTTATTACACTGCCCCCCTCTTAGGATTGATCGTCCCGAGCAAATCCATCACTTCCATCACCATTATAATGATGTAAACGGTCGCTGTGAACTACTTTTAGCTTGCCTCTTAATCCTCTCTGAATGCGGTAGACGACATCGTTTATTCGTGTTACAACAGTATAAGGGCCTTCCCAATTTTGTTGAAGCTTCGGTGAGACTCCCTTCCGACGGTGGGAATTATAAAACCACACAAGGTCTCCCACTTGGAATCTTTTCGTTGTGGCTTTTGCGTCATATCTTGTTTTCATCCGATCACTCGATAGCTTTATATTTGCCCTCGTCCTTTCGTGAATGTCAACTAGCTTTTCTTTGAGGTTGTCTACGTAGTCGTCTATTCCTTGTGGCTCACTTGTAGAACATCCAAATTTGATTTCACTTGGTAGTCTTATTGTGCTCCCGAGCAGGATTTCTGATGGTGTATGTCCTGTTGAGCTATGTACCGCACTTCGATAGGCCATCAAGAATAACGGAATATGCCGATCCCAGTCTCGTTGGTTGTCGCTTACAACTTTGGAAAGGTGTTCTTTAAGGGTCCGGTTGAGTCGTTCAACCATCCCATCAGATTGTGGGTGAAGTGGTGTTGTCCTCGTCTTTTTAATGCCAAGGAGTGTACAAACTTCCTGAAAAATTTTGGACTCGAAGTTCCTCCCTTGATCTGAATGGAGTTCCATAGGTACACCAAACCTGCTTACCCAGTTGAAAACAATCTGATCCGTGACTGTTTTGGTTTCCTGGTTTGGGATGGCAAATGCCTTAGGCCACTTGCTGAAGTAGTCCATTACTACCAGGATGTATCGGTTTCCGTTTTCGGTTTCTGGAAAAGGGCCTGCAACGTCTATTGCAATCCTCTCAAAGGGCGTGCCCACATTATACTGCTGCATTCTACTCTGGACTTTTCAGCCTGGTCCCTTGCTTGCAGCACAAGTATCACATTTTCGGCACCATTTTTCGACGTCTTCTCTTGCGTGTAGCCAGTAGAATCGCTGCCTTACCTTTTCCAGTGTCTTATTCACCCCCAAATGTCCTCCGGAAGCTCCTTCATGCATCTCTTGAAGAACATCATTAACCTTGGAACGAGGTACGACTAGCTGCATCACATAAGATTTGCCGTCTGTGGATTCCCACTTTCGTCTTAGTACTCCTTCTTGTACATGAAGTGAGTCCCATTGTGCCCAATATGCTTTAAGAGTTGGACTTCTATCGGAGATGTCACCCCATTCTGGTTTCTCTTGGTGTTCCTTCCACGCAAGAATAGGCTCGATATCCGAGTCTTCTTGTTGGGCAGTCCTCAGTTCTTCATTACTCCAACCGTAAATGGGATCGGCTCTTAATCGCTGGATGGAAGCAACCTCCTTCTCTTCCTGACGTGTGCAGTGCTTGCAGTCCGGTTTGCATGGTCTCCGAGATAAAGCATCTGCATTTGAGTGCAACCTTCCTCTTCGATGTTGGATCTGGTAGTCGTATGTCTGCAATCTCTCAATCCATCTTGCCACTTGACCTTCTGGATTTTTGAAGTTCAACAGCCAATTAAGTGCGCCATGATCTGTTCGAAGAAGGAACTTCTGTCCATAGATATACTTATGGAAGTGTTTTGTTGCCGATACTAAAGCTAGAAGTTCTCTTCTGGTCACACAGTAATTTCTTTCTGGCTTTGAGAGCACCTTGCTGTAATAGGCAACGACCTTCTCTTCTCCTTCGTGGACTTGTGATAGTACGGCACCAATTCCTACGTTACTTGCGTCAGCGTCGATGATGAAAGGTTTCCCTGGTGTCGGATAGGCCAAAACTGGTGTATTGCATAGGCGCTGCTTAAGTTCCCGGAAGCTTTTCTCGCACTCGCTTGACCATTTGAACGGTTTGCTTTTCTCTGTTAGCTGGTGCAAACTTTTCGCGATCCCAGCAAAATCCTTCACAAATCGTCGATAGTACGTGGCTAGACCAAGAAAGCTCCGGAGTTGATGTTTATCCTGTGGTGTCGGCCAATTCTTTACGGTGTCAACTTTTTCAGGATCAGTCTTCACTCCTTGGGAAGAGATGATATGTCCCAAGTATTTTACCTCAGACTTGAAAAACTCGCACTTGTCTGGATTCAATTTCAAGTTTGCTTCTCGAAGCCTCTGGAACACGGCCTTAAGGTTTCCACAATGCTCATCAAATGTCTTACCATAAACAATGACATCGTCCAAATAGACTAGGCAAGATTTCCAAGTAAGTCCTTGTAAAACGCACTCCATCAAACGCTCAAATGTTGCCGGAGCGTTGCATAGTCCGAAAGGCATAACTTTAAATGGCCACAGACCATTTCCTGTGGATAAAGCCGTCTTTTCTCGATCTTCTGGATGGATTTCTACCTGCCAGTAGCCACTCTTCAAGTCCAATGTTGAAAACCATTCAGCTCCTTCCATCGCATCCAGAGTATCGCTGATTCTTGGCAGAGGGTTGCTGTCTTTCTTTGTCACATCGTTCAGCCTCCGATAGTCCACACAAAATCGAGTACTTCCGTCCTTCTTTTTGACAAGAACAACTGGGGATGCCCATGGACTTTTAGAGTTTTCGATTAGTCCATCTTTCTTCATGGTCGATATCATCTCTTCAACTTCGGCTTGTTTGGCTAATGGGAGACGTCTTGCTGGTTGTCGAATAGGTCTTGCGTCTCCTGTGTCGATTCGATGCTGCACCAGTTGTGTTCGACCATACTGCCCATTGGGTGACGATAGTATATCAGCATACTCATGAAGGAGGCTTCCAGCAACACTTAGCTGATATTCACTTAATTTTGAAGACTTGAGAATGTTTGACTTCATAGTGTTCACTTTCCTGGGGTCCACATATTCTTGTGTATCAACTTCTGTAATTTTAGTTATTGCGGATACGAATTCACATTGTCCAACAACTTCTCCTTTTCTAAGCTTGACTTCGTACGGTTTGATGTTGAGTATCCGTACGGGTACCATGTTGTTCTTTGGCGCCACAAGGGTCTTCCCTAGGATGATGTTTTGAGAAGACTGTTCAGAGTCTGGTTCCACCATTAGGTATCGATGGCTACCCAAATCTCCCTTTATTTTTGTCCAAACGAACACTTCTGAAGAAGGTGGCAGGCAAATATCTTCCTTTATGACAGTTCTGAGTTGATGAATTTTCATTGCCATAAACCATAGGAATCTCCACATTTCGGTATTTGAGAACTTGCTTTCCGATATCAAGAATTACTCCGTGCTCTTTCATAAAGTTGATTCCAACGATGCACTCGTCACATATATCTGCTACCAGAAATAGATGTGAAAACTCCAGTTCTGCCAAACGGATTGTAAGACGAACCTCCCCGTACACTCTGGCTGCCTCTCCTGTTGCTGTTTTCAGACGGTAAGTGTTGGTGTTATGCAGCCATGTCATCTTCACCAAGTCCTTTCGAACAATGGAGGCAGTAGCACCGGTGTCGATCGTAGCCACTTGCTTCTTGCCGTTAAGTGTTGCCGCCACAGTCAGACTTTTGTTGTTTCGTTTCGTCTGTGAGACCTGGATGGTGGTTCTGGGGCCATCGATACCAGAAACCAGCTTCTGCCCCTCGAAGTTGGTTCTTACTCGTTTCCCGGTTGAGAAACGGGGTGAGTAGGAGTTTTGACATTGTTGTTGTTAAAATTTCAGCTTCCACAATGTTGACAAGCAGATCTTCTAGGTGGCAATCTGCACTGGCGTTGGAGATGTCCGGTTTTATTGCAATTCCAGCATCGAGCAGGTCCATCGCGTTGGTTTCTTTGGAATGCTGTTCTCTGGCAAGAGCACTCCTCAATTTCTATTTCTCTTACCCGATGGACTCCTTGAGAAGCCTGCTCTGCTGCTTCCATAGTGAGGGCAAATGCTAGTGCTTCAGGAAGCGTGCGTTTGCCAGCAGTTCGAATTGCTCGCTGAAGGTTGATGTCAGATACAGCACGAACAAAGGTTTCTGTTGCAAGTTGGTTGATGATTTCATCTCCTGCAGCTGGATATGCCAGATGTGCCAATCGTTCGATCTGCTTGAAGCTGTTGCAGAGTTTCTCCCCTTTTCTGGATTCTAGTATTGAGTTGAACACGGAAGACTTCTTGCATATGGCCATCTCCAAAACGTTTGTCAATGGCCTGAACAAGAGCACTGAAGTTGCCACTCTTATCTGCTGGTATGGTTTGCAGCAGTTCAGCAGCAGTTCCTCTGAGGGCAAGCGTCAGAGCTATGTATTTGTCCTCCTCATCCCAGCCATTTGTTGCTGCGGCTGCTTCAAACTGCTTCTTGTAGATTGACCAAGAAGTTTGCCCATCGAAGGTTGGTGGATGCATCTCTTCTTTCTTCGGACAGTCGCCAGAACTTTCTCGAACCTTCATTTTCTTTACTTTATCTAATTCCTTTGTAATGGATTCGATTTTATCTTCGAACTTTGCTTCTACTGTCGACAATTGCTTATCGACATTAGACAATTGTTGATCGAGAGTTAACAATTGTTTATCGATAGAAGAAAATTGCTTATCGACACGCTCGTCAAGGGCAACAATTCTACTGTCAAAGGCATCTAACTTACATTCGAGCATGTTTGTCTGTTTTTCCAGCAGACACTTTTGTTCTTGGCTTTGTTGCTCGAATCGTTCGAGAAGATTCTTTTGTTCACTCCGTTGTTCTTGGCTTTGTTGTTCGAAACGTTCGAGAAGATTCTTTTCCTGACTATCAAATTTTGCAAGCAGCTGAGACAGCATATTGGTCATGCCCGATGTACTTACTTGCTTTTGCTGTTCTTCCATTTCAATGTCGAATATAAACGTGTCCGGGTTTTTTCCACATCTTCTTAAATCTTCTTGCAGACGAATTATAAGATCATTCTTTGTTCCAGCAGTAGGAAGATCTCGTTTATTCAGTTCTGCCTTTAGTTCCACTAAATTTAAATCATTCAAAGATTTACCCATTGTCTTTTTTTTTTTTTTCACTTTCCACACAATAAATTTACTGAATGCACAAATAAAATAAGTTTTATTCCACTTCTAACACCAATGTAATATTTTCTCAGGTTCGTTAATAAAACTTATTTACTTTATTCAAAACATCCACTTATTTATTTCGCAAAATAAAACACTTTACTTTTCTTAATACAAACAAAACGATTTATTATTCACCACTGAATTAATTCACAAACTTTACTTTTCACTTTTATTACAACCAACTTTATTCATTCACGATTAAAAACAAACTGTGTCGCTGCCGTTCAAACCTGTGCCTTTTATACTTGTTTTCCAAACTCTCGAAATAAGGAGAACGTTCTGGTCTCTGCTTCCTGAGCTTTCCGTAGGGGAAATTTCCCAATAATTTCCCTTCCAAAAGCTTTTATTTGACAGCTGGTAAATCTACTATAATCCGGCAGATGGCGTTTCCTTCGTTTGAGAGTTGCTATAATTATAGCTAATAAGGGTATGTTTGCACTGCGACCGTAAGCTTTATTGTGTCCGTTTGTTTGCATTTCGGAGTCGTTATAGTTCAAATATGGAAAGTTATTACAATATCTATTAGTGCATATTTAGCCAATTACTTACTTGGAAACAATAATTTGATTTTAGAAGAATATTAAGATCCAAAAAATATGTAACGGCAAAATATTTGCATCACGAACACCGAACACAGACACTAGATTGTTTGTTTTTAATTTGAAAGTAGTATGTCTGTTCGTGTACTTGCCTTTAAATACGTTTGAGTTTGATCGTAATAATGTATGTTCATGTACTTCCCTTCAATCAAACGAGTTCGTTTTGAGTCCGCGCACGTAGTAAACAACGTTTGGACGTCAAACATTTCATTAACGAAAAAATCACGCATAACAGATTTGTGTAAGTTTTCGTGTGACACTCAGTTTTGCACGGATCAAACAAAAAACGATAATGAGATGCTATCAAGTAGCACTTGACACATGACATATTTTTTTGTGTGGATGAATGCATTCAAAGCTAAATTTGCAATTTCCTGAAAGTTAAAGGTCCCAGCACATGTTTATATTATTTCTTTTCTTAATCTAAAAAAATTTCAAACTAAAGTAAGAGTAGCAAAAATAGGAAAATTGGGACAAAATCGGGACATTTTAGAGATCGGGACAGTTATCGGGACAGGGTCCAAATATCGGGATTTTCCCGCCAAAATCGGGACGTCTGGCAGGCCTAAGTGGTTTTGCCAGCGTTGAAGAACACCTCTTCAGAATAATGGGTGGGATACTATTCGGGCCAGCGGATTTGTGTAAATCTAGATGTTTTAAGACTCTTGCAACTACACGAGTGCGAAAGAAGATTTTTCCCATGAAATTATTAACGCTCTCAAGTACAGGAGGAGTCATAACACTCTCTGGCAGCGTCGAATTAACAGCAAACTGTGCTGCAAGCAAATTGGCTTTCTCTAGTGAGCTGACAAAGGGAGTGTTATTGAAAACGAGCGTTGGAACCGAAGACGAAGTGGAGTTTCGAATATTTTTTACAAATGACCAAAAATGTTTACTACCTCTGGGACATTGTAGTATTTTTTGCCGTAATTTTTAGTCATGCAAAAATTTGGTTCGACGAATATGAGCGTTACAAGTCTTTCTAGCTTGTTTGAACTTATTTCGGTTTTCCTCAGAGGCTTTATATCTTCGGAAACTCACGTCTCTTACCCTGATAGCCTCTTTACAGCTCAAATCAAACCATGAGTTCTCGTTCAGTTTGATAGATTTTATCCTGAGGGATAAAATTTCTCATTCCGTAAAGAATCAAGTTTGATATCATATCTGCACTCACAGTACACATATTGAAGGTAATATCATAAGCGTGTTAATTTTTGTTCAGTTCTGCGCATCCATCAAAATCAGTGGAAAATGGCGAATCCCGTGACCCCTACTAGTTTAACATCAAAATTTGTTGTGTGTTATGTGTTCATTTGTTACTTATTTATTAGCAAATACAATTATTTCAAGCTTTTTAGTGTTTATTAACATTATATTGTCATGCAAACAACATTCGTTCCTGGTTTTTAGTGTTATTTAAATTATGCTTTTGTGTTTGTTTTCTTCGTTGTTGTTGTAATACAGCGGACGGGGTCACGTAAGGCTGCCATCTTGAATTTCTTTGACAGTTCTCATTTCGGACAACATGCGCAAGATAATACCTTAGATATGTGTACTGTGATCTGCACTGGAGTCTACGTCACTATCGAGGAAGCATAGTGACCAGTTAAAGTTCCTGAAGAATTCATTGAGACCGTCCCAGTTGGCTTTCTCGAATTGCCAAACGGTTCTCTTGGGAGTCTTCTCTTTAACTGAGTTTTTTGGCACGAGAAATTGGCAGATATGACAATGGTCTGATATGCCTAGAGGCGATAATACACGTAAAGTGTATTTGTCAGGGTCCGAAGTAAGAAACAAGTCTAGTATGTTGGCGGATTGACCTGCAACGTCAGGGATTTGCGTTGGCTCGTCAACGAGCTGAGTTAGGTAGCTTAACTCAGCAAAGATCTCAACATACCTTCCTTCGGGTGTTATCAGGCCAGAAAAGCGAAGCCACGAAGAATTGTGTACATTGAAATCACCCGCAATGACGATTTCAGTGTGAGGACAATGGGCAACAATTCTTTGAATGGAGTCGGACAGATAATCAAATTCGTTAGAAGTTGAATTTATGTCCAGGTTAGGGCTCCGATAAATAGAACAGGTATGGATGATGCGCTTATTAACCGTGAATTTAAACCACATGAATTCATAAATAGTTGTTTTCAATTTTTTTGTTCGCATGGGAACTGCAAACTATGCTAAAGATGCTTCAATATCAAGAACAATGCATGTAATAAAAGATATTATTAGAGTTAACTTTTCCTTAAATTGGCAGAGTCTGGATATTTGGATGTATTGGAACTTCGAACAAACTTATCAGCCTTGTTCTGTGAGTTTCACCCGCAAAATATTTTACCTGAAAAATGTTTGTTCCCCCAGAATTTTATAAGCTAAGAGTTTTTCCCGAACTTCTCTTGTTCTAAAATAAGCAAAAAATTTTCGAAAAGGGCCGTCAAAAACTAAGTGACAATTTAAACTTTTAATTACAATACATTTCGTCCGAAATGAGTGGTTACTAATAAAAAAGGGGAATTTTCATTTTTCGGCTGAAACTCACACTTTCACTTCTCCTTACTCTTCTACTTACCGATGGGATGCTCTTAAGAATCCATGAGGAAATTAAGAGGTCCGTCAAGATAGCAACGTTACAACGGAAATTCTTAAATTTACGTACCTATCAAGTGCTACGATTTTAGCTGAGCACTTAATTCCCTTTCCATTCCAGAGCTCGAGCTATCGGAATTAGCTCTGAGGAGAGTATGATCAGAGCTCTTCTATATAATTTTGAAACACACCTGAGCTCCGAAATGTCATACGATTAATTTTCATCGGACAGTTGGCCAATTAAAAACTCGAAAAATTCAAAATTATGAACTGAAATTGATGTGTCGAACGTGTCCACTCGAAATGAGTGAAAAAAGGAGTGAAGTTGGTTGCGCCAAGGTGAAGTTGGCTGCGCCAAGGTCAAGAAAGCACCACCACAAAAGAAATCAAAAATCTAATGATGAAGAAGTTACGTCTACTTAAGTGCTGCAATTTTGAACTTGAAATGCATCCCAAAGGTCCATTCCAAAAACCTAAGACTCCAGAAAATTATTGTACAGTGGAAAAACTATTCTCTATCTAATAGAATTGTTGATATTCAAAAGAGTTCAACTTTTTACTCGCTCAATCCTTCATTCCCAAAGTGTCTTGTGAACCTTTTGGAACTTGTGGTGGTGCCGACTAGGCATCAAAATACCACCACCAAAACCAAAATTAAAAAATCTAGTAATGAAAGAGAACGTAATTTCACTGTAGGGTGAAGGGAACAATAGTTCGAATGCCAAAATTTCAAATATCAAAAATGAGAATCCCGAATGCCATAATCCCGAATACCCAAAATCCCGAATGTCAAAATGCCCAATGGACAAAATGCCGAAAGCCAAATCCCTACTGAACAAAATCCCGAATGACAAAAAATCCCGAATTTCAATACTTTCTTAGTACTATTTCAGTACTTTCAGAAATCAAAAAAATCAAACTGTTTTGTATGGCTTTTGACTTTGACTAAGAAAAGCTATAAGGTTTGATAACCTTAAAAATATGTATTCAAAAAATCTTCCACGGTGTTGTATAATATTTTTAAAACATTTATTCAATTGTTGTCTTAAAACTAGATATTTTCCGTTTTAATGGAAACAACAAAAATAATACAAGTCTAGAAACAAGTTAAAGGTGCTAATGAAACTTCCAATTACAGGCCAATTAGTCTGCTTACCTCTTTGAGCAAATGCTTCGAGCAAATTATTAAAACTAAGCTTATAGCTCATATGAATCAAAATAGTCTGCTTCCTCCAAAACAATTTGGTTTCAGAGCTTAGCATGGTACTGAACATCGAGTACACAGAATTTTGAGTCATGTAAAAATAACTTTAGACTAAGAAAAAGTACTGGAATGATATTTCTTGATATCGGAAATTTAAATTCTTTTGCTATATACATATATTTAATATTTAATATATTAATATAAATATATTGTATAATCACTTTCCATATTTGAACTATAACGACTCCAAAAAGCAAACAAACGGACACAATAAAGCTTTCAGTCGCAATGCAAACATACCCTTATTAGCTATAACTATAGCAACTCTCAAACGAAAGAAGCGCCATCTGCCGGATTATAGCAGATTTACCAGCTGTCAAATAAAAGCTTTTGAAAGGGAAATTATTGGGAAATTTCCCCTACGGAAAGCTCTGGAGGCAGAGACCAGAACGTTCTCCTTATTTCCAGAGTTTGGAAAACAAGTATAAAAGGCACATGTTTGAACGGCAGCGACACAGTTTGTTTTTAATCGTGAATGAATAAAGTTGGTTGTAATAAAACTAAAAAGTAAAGTTTGTGAATTGATTCAGTGGTGAATAATAAATCGTTTTGTTTGTAGTAAGAAAAGTAAAGTGTTTTATTTTGCGAAATAAATAAGTGGGCGTTTTGATAAAGTAAATAAGTTTTATTAACGAACCTGAGAAAATATTACAATATTTATGTAAATTCTTTTGCTTCTTCTATCTTCTTTCCCCTCCGTATCCAGTCTACTGTGGTGTTCCTCCCTCCTCCTTTCCTGAACCTCATTACTTTCAAAGCCATTTGATAGAGTTTGGCATCAAGCTCTCTTATCGAAAATGCATGCATTTAGTATCGATGAAAATCTTCTTCTTTTGATTAGAAATTATCTTTCGGACCGTTCAATACAAGTTGTCTTTGAACGGACATGTCGGGAAGACAAACGAGGATTATGAAGACTGCCATGAAGGTATGAGATACCAGGAACACTCCTGGCTAAGATATCCTAAGTATGTGCAAGTCATACGGTCTCATCGTGTTAAATATCATGTTCATCAAACAAGACCGAAACCTTATCACTTACAGTAGGGGTCAGAAGCAAATTATCAGTTGGCAAGTGCAGTCATATACAGTGAACTACGTACAGCGGAAGATTTAAAAAAATAATCCACC
This sequence comes from Dasysyrphus tricinctus, assembly GCA_963921185.1. Taxonomy (NCBI): domain Eukaryota; kingdom Metazoa; phylum Arthropoda; class Insecta; order Diptera; family Syrphidae; genus Dasysyrphus; species Dasysyrphus tricinctus. The sequence goes on from OY992530.1 coordinate 268,781,671, forward strand.
CCGAAACAAAAAGGATCAGATACAGGTATACCTGCGGGCTACCTGTGTTTATTGCCAGTTTTATTAAAATAAGTGTTTTGTGTGTTAAATCAACGTAATAAAATAATTTAAAGTAAAAAGATTAATCCAATAATTAGTGAACCACTAGCAGCATTCGCAGCCCTCGAAGCATTGCTGAAACGGACCAAGACTAAGTAGTAAAAGTGCCTCTACACTATCCCACAAAGTATTAACACATGTCAGAATAAAGTGGGAAGAAATTTCATACGACTGCCAAATTTGTGTGATGTAACTGACTTTCATATTTTTCTTCCACACTTGCATCAAAAATCAGTTTCATGTTGAGTGGAAAACATATTTTCCACTCAACATAATACAAATCAAATTGGTCAATAAATTTACATCTTAAAAATCAGTTTCACCATAACTTCAAACGCCCAAGTGGAATAGAAAGTGTGATGGTTTTAGAACCGATCCTAAATATTTTCATGTATTAACACGTGTCAAATCGTGTCGGATGCGCTGTCAAGTTGTGTGTGATGAAATTTCATATTTTGTTTCCACACTATTATACATGATTTCTTCACACTTTTTTGACATGTGTTAATACTCAGTGGGATAGTGTGGAATGGCTATAAGTATGACATTTATGAATATTGTCAGACCTAGTGAGGTCAGCAAAGATACCAGTATGGAAATTGAAGCTATGGACAGCGACGAAGGTTCCTTAGCCACCATCGATCGGTATGGAGAAATCAGCCAGCGAAGAAGAAAGCAATGAAATAAGCTGCTCCGAAGAAGACGGAAGCCATTCACCGCTACCCGGACAGAAGAGGCCCCGTAAAACAAGCAAATTAAAGGATATCCCCACCAAACGACCGCAATTTGAAGAAGAAACTGCAATTATTTCATCAATTTCAACTGAATCAACCAAAATGCCCCAAAGAACTCTGCATCAACAACCGCAGCCGTAAAATCAGCTACACCAGTTGCCCCGAGAGTGATGGACTCTTACGCAGGAGTTCCGTGTTCGATTCCTAGACGGGTAAGAAAAATCTTTGTGTTTTATAATTATTTCCAATTCATTAATTTACAAATAATTGAAAACAAATAATAGTTTCAGGTTTAACAAACATTAATTGCGGTAAAAATCACTCAAAAGAAATTGAAAGTAAAAAGAATTATATTTTTTCCCCCATTTTCCTACAACCTCTGTAAGAGCTGTATTGTCGGCTTCTAATAGCTATTATAAGACTTTCTATTACACTTACTTGTTTACTTTTATAGAAACATTTCTGAAGCTATCTGTCAAAACCATAATTTCACTAAGATTTCGAATAGCGCTCGTTAAAACTTCTTATGGATCGTATAGAGTTTGAAGCTTTTAAGAGATCTGCGTACGGGGCCTCCAAGAAGATTTTCCGAAATCATTTTCGAAGTTCTGTAATATTCTCCTTTTTATGCTTAGCGAAATTTTACAAATGTCTTAAGGAAATCAGAAAGCCTATTCAGTTAGGCCGAACCGAAGCTGAAATGTTAGTTGGGAATGCTTGTAGTCTGGTTTCCATGGTCTTCTAGGTGGCAATCTGCACAGGCTTTGCAGATGCCCAGTCCTGTTGCAATTCCAACATGGAGGTTTTCTAGGTGGCAGTCTGCACTTGCGTTGAAGATGCCCGATCTTGTTACAGTTCCAGCATCGAGCAAGTCCATCTCGCTGGTTTCTTTGGAACGCAGTTCTCTTGCAAGAACACTCCTCAACTCCTAGTTCTCTCAACCGATGAACTCCTTGAGAAGCCTGTTCTGCTGCTTCCATTTGTATTTTTTT